>CM049858.1:2865356-3465356 GCA_027422415.1 Schizothorax lantsangensis | reverse complement strand
AAGCGGACGTCACGGCCTCACAGCCAGCAAGACAAGAGCCGCAAACCCAGAAGCTTCTGCATGTGCATTCGCTGTTAGAGGTGCCGCCCGTGATCGTCAGCTCGCCAGAAGAGTGGGAGACGCTCTGGCCTGGTTTCCAGAAGGAACTGTCCGTCTATCCGGTTCTGGGATTGGACTGTGAATGGGTAAAACGCATGCGTGTAAGCATGGCTCTGTGTGTGGCTTAGTTTAAACACTGCATTCGTAGCGGCAGCACTAGACGATGTTGTCTGCTTTCACAGGTGTCTGTCAAAGGCAAGGCCTCTGCGGTTTCCTTACTCCAGCTGGCCACGTTCTCCGGCCGCTGTATGCTGGTCAGACTGCTGGCGTTTCGTGATGCACAGCTTCCTCTCCCTGAGGGTCTCGTCAGGGTCCTCTCTGACCCCCGTGTGCTGAAGGTCGGGGTGGGATGTTATGAGGATGGGAAACGGCTGACTCATGATCATGGTCTGACTCTGAGTTGCACCGTGGACCTGCGCTACCTGGCCCTCAGACAGAGGTAATGCCCCAGTTTGATCCAAGACTGCATAGTCTATTTTTAAATGTTACTGTCTAATAGAGCTGCACAGTTTATCGAAATAAACCCAGTAGAGCTGCACTATTAATCGTTAAAAGATCGCGATCTTGATTCAAACACCCACACAATCTAATTTCTACATGACAATGATTCACCCGTGTCTATTAAACCTTTGCAAAAGTCATAACAGAACATTCAAATCAACCACACAGTATTATTTCTGTCTTACAGTCACAGAAATACTGGGATGAAAGTTCAGGTATAAACATCATCTATGGTAGCGATCAAAATAGAGCAAGTCATCTTTTGAAAACAGGCGCCTCAAATAACGTTTGTGTTGATTGCATTGTTTCTCCACTAGGTGGCGACAAGTGACTGTTAAAACATTTATTTGTCATTGAATCATTCATTCAAGAGATTTGTGCAAAAACGCTGATTCATCCAGTAACGAAACGAGTGAAGTATTTATGAGTGAGTCATTGAATCATTCGTTCAAACCAATTTCATGATTTTAATATTATAATTTGTATTAAATATCATCTATTATATTTTAAATGCATATCATACCAAAAAATGTTTAATTCATTCAAATGAATTAAACACTTTTTTTAAATAGACTGCGGTAATTCATTTTGTCACACATTATTTTGTTTTGTTCAGAATCGTGGGAGAATCGTGATCTCTATTTGAGACAAAAACAAATTGTGATTCTCAATTTATCAAGAATCGTGCAGCTCTAAAACCCAGCATTGCTTAGTGCAATTCTGAAATCACAAAGACTGTCATTTTAATGTGGTATGTTTAAGTGAAGCGCAACACTCTGTTCATTTACATGCAAGCATCTCAAGATTTTTATTTGTCACATACACGATTATATAGAGAGTATATGACCAGTAGTGAAGTGAGTCAGGTCCGCTCCATGGACAGTGCAAATATTATAGAATACAAACACATACATAAAATGAAATAAGTAAAAAATAACATATAAAGAACAAAATATAAAAATGTGCATGACAGTATACTGTAGACTTAAATATTAAGATAAGCAGGAATGTACAAGAGAGGAATGTGCAAACAGGTTGTACATGGTTGTCATGTAGCAGCAATACCAAAAAAAATAAAAATACCAAAACACAGAATGTTATGACCAAGCATCTCATGGTGATTTCCTAAATTATTATTATGAAATACTTTTTTTCATTTGCAGTGAAATATATTTTTATATAAGTATATAATATTTTTTATTTTGTTTGTTATTATAATTATGATAAGCTTTTTAAAAAATGCGTTTCAATTTCATCTGAAAAGCAGCTCTACAGAAGAATACTAGAATAGTGTCAATATTCTGCTCAATTTAGTTCAGTGTTGATTGAATTCAGTTCAATAACACTGTCATTAGTGTCATTATCAGCTCAATCAGTTCTGGAATTGTTCATGTAAATAATGTGGGTAGTTCTAGTTGCTACCAGGTGTCTCTAAATGTCATAAATTCAAATCTCAGTAAGTCAGTAAGACTTTAAAGCACTTGTGGAGTGACCTGAGGTGATCTGGATTGTGTTGAAGGCAAGCGGTGCTGAATAACGGCTTGAGTCTGAAGTCTCTGGCTGCGGATCTGCTGAACGTCACGCTGGACAAATCGCTGGAGCTGCGCTGCAGTGACTGGGAGGCGCATGTGTTGAGCCAAGAACAGGTGAGGAGGAGATCCTCTGATGGAGCTTCAGATTTACAGCAGTATCTTTCCATTTGACAGTATTCAAAAAGAGTCGCAGCTTGGCTCATTTCAGGTCATTTTTGACCGGGAACACCAAGAGTTTAACTTTTTGTTGTTGTTGTTTAACGTTATAGCTTACTGAAGTAGTAATAACACAGCTATGCAATTGATTTAGGATTTTAGGTTATTTATACATTATGACCAATACAGACTCTGCCCAGTATTGGCCTTTCCCATTCATTTGGCCAAAAAACATCCAAGGTGTGACTTTTTGAACACTTAGATTCATAAAAATAATTATTTTCATTCAGATTGCATATCTAAAAAAAAGTTAAAAGGGAGTTTTGAACCACTCAAATTGAGGAAACCATTTTTATTATTAAAAAAACAAAAATTAAATTGTTAAATTACTAACAAGCTTAAGCATTAATTTTTTGTTCTCCAACCAAACAGTTGTTTTAAAAAGTAAAATACATAACGAATCTAGTTAAAAAATAAGGCATGCAGTTGAATATTGGTGCTTTTAATATTTGCACAACAAAATCATTGTGATATTCACTGTTGATTTGAATTTTGTTGTCAGTAATGCCTTACAAATATTCTGTAATGCCCAGCTGGAATAGACTCTGTGTAGTGAAACTGTTGTCATCGTGGTGTCAGTACACTATACGCTCTGTCATACTGTATCCACCAGATGGCCTATGCAGCACATGATGCCCAGATCTCCGTTGCCCTGTTTTTTCACCTGCTGGGGATGAACACAGAGCCCCGGCTCCCCACTGAGGGTGAAAGCACGTTTGTCCAGCTGGCATCATGCTGCCAGGGGCTGGTGGACGTGCCCTTCAGGGGGCGCTGTACCGGAGAGGGGGAAGAGGGGGAGAGGAGGAGGCGAAGCCGAAAGTCCACCGTGGAGAGTCCCGAGTCTGGAGACCAGCAAGTTCCAGACCCGCGGCGGAACAAACGCAAACCACTGGGAGTTGGTTACTCGGCCAGGTAATGAAGAAGGTGTTTGACTTTTCCTGTAATTAGCTGTTGTATTAGTCACAATGAAAATATATCTGATTAAAGATAATAAAATGCATGACTAATCTTTCAAGAAATCCCTTGCACAAAGTATTAAAATTTGACATGCTTTGGATATTCGGATCTGAACTCCTTTATGTGACTGTTGTGCTGTTTGTCTTGATTCAGGAAATCACCCCTTTATGATAACTGTTTCCTTCATGCTCCCGATGGCCAGCCGCTCTGCACATGTGACAAGAAGAAAGCAAAATGGTACCTGGAGAAGGGTATAGGAGGTACACAACGACTTCATATTGCTGACCAAATGAGGACATTTTCAACGTGTATTTGAAATGCATTTTCTCCCTTGTTGTGCAGTGCATGTGTGAATGTTACAAAGCTGTTACTTTAAGTTCATGATGCAGTTTGCTCATGATAGCAGTAACGCCTTTTATATGTACAATAATATAATACTGAAGGGGTGAGGACCCCAAAAAATCATTACCAGGGTTCTTATAGTTAACGTTAAAGTTAGTTTTCATTAACTGAAATACAATATAAACTTATTTTTTTCAGCTAGTTGCCAAGGTAACATCTCAGTTTTTAGTTTAACTTGATTTACTAAAAAACTAAAACTGAAATAAAAAATTAATAAACTGAATAGACCTAAAAAAAAAAAATCACTTAAGCACAAAGCACACTTAATTTAAAACAAAAGCCTAAATATACATTTAAAAAAATAAACTATGAAAAACTACCAAACTAAAAAATATTGAATTAAATATTAACAAACTATAATAGTATAATAGCTCCCTATGAAATAACAAGTGTGAAAATACTGTCAAGTTCAACAGTATGAAGAATAAATATTAACATCAAAACTGATACTTTAACCTGTTAACTTGTGTACCTGTATTTTAAGCTGTTTAACCTATAGTTGCACCGGCGCTAATGAAGCCATGCAGTAAGAGCTGCTAATTCAGTATTAATGTGCGTCTAGAACGACTGCAGATGAGGCATTAAGTGCATGGCACTGCGACCAGCTTAACATTTTACAGAGTTTAATGTAGCAATGTGATCACTCAGTTTTTCTAGATCAGTTTTAATCGTGCAATAGATTTGAACAAAGAAATAAAGTGCTACGCACAGGCCGTGTTGACCATGACTTGGTTGCAAATACAAATACAAAAATAAGACGAGTAAAGAAAATGCGGAATTTATTAAAATAATCACCCTTTATTTAAATATGAACACAGAAAACCATTGTTAATAGGTTAATGTAAATAATGGCAACTTGCTGTCTGTATAATATTGAACATGGTTCTTCTCGGAGTAGCTCGCGCGCTGCATCATCTTCTTGTTGGACAGGTGTCAGCGTTACGGCACAATACTGCCACCTGGGAGGTCAACCAGGTACTGGTGCTTGTCGTGCTATCATAAGAGTCCTGTTCATTTAAAATATTGTGGTTATCGCCAATACCAGTATATTGTCACACACTAAATTAACACGATGGCGATATTTCATGCTTTGAATATCACGATTATCACCAATACCGGTATACTGTGACACCCCTACTTTGAATAATATAAAATATAATAATTGCAAGTAAAATATGATCTGTTCATAATCTCAGAATTGGTCAGCGAAGATCCTTTCGTTGTCCGGCTGCTGTTTGAGCCGTCAGGCCGTCCAGACTCCCAGAAAGACTACTACCTCACAGCCAAAGAGAACGTGTGCGTGGTGTGCGGGAAAGCCGACTCTTACATCAGGTGTGTCTCGTGCTTCCTGCCATTTATTTGAGTTCGTTTGCAAAGTGGGACTCGCCAAACTAAGTCATGTCAACTACTGTCTGTCCATGTTAACCTAGGAAGAACATTGTCCCACACGAGTACAGGCGCCATTTCCCGGCTGAGATGAAGGACCACAACTCGCATGACATCCTGCTGCTGTGCACTTCCTGTCACGCGGCCTCAAATGTGTACGACGGGGTCCTGAAGCAGCGGCTGGCCGAGGAGCACTCTGCTCCGCAGGGCTGCGAGGAGGGCATTCGGCTGCTAGAGGACGCAGACCGCCGGCGGGTGCGATCGGCCGCTAGGGCTCTCCTCAGCGCCAGCGACGGGTTGCCCCAGTCCAGGAAGGAGGAGCTCCTGTCAGTCATCCAGAGCTTCTTCTGCAACGGACAGCAGGAGGTCACACAAGAGATGCTTCAGAGAGCTGCCGCGCTGGAAACCAGGTAGCTTATTTTGACCAAAACCACCCGTGGAGACAGGAAGGGGCCAAACTATAACTATTATTATTATATTACTTGAAGTATATGTATGGTGGCAAGGATGGTGCACTAGTATTCACCCAACAACTGATTGGTGATGTCATCTAGTGTATTTAATATTTATGGTTGTTGCATTTAGAGCTGTGCGATATTTTCTAAAAAAGTCTCTATGTTCTGAGGTTTTGACGATAACAATAATTAGACAATATCTTGCTGAGTGTGTTTTTGTGCTGCTATTTGTTGTTTAGGCCTGTCTGACTGTCAGCTTTTCATATTCTTCTTATTCTGTGCGGTGGTTAGTTCACTTTTTCATTAATGGCCAGTATTTGCCACCTTAAAGGGATACTCCACCCCAAAATGAAAATGTTGTCATTAATCACTTACCCCCATGTCGTTCCAAACCCATAAAAGCTTTGTTCATCTTCGGAACACAATTTAAGATATTTTGGATGAAAACAGAAAAGTATGAAAAGCATCGCCAGGATACTCCATCTGCCATCAGTGGTTCAATCGTAACATTATGAAGCAACAAGATTACTTTTTGTATGGAAAAAAACAAAAATAACGACTTTATTCAACAATTAGGCACCGTAACGTCTCCTCTGTGTCAGCGTAGCGCCATTTTGGAGATTATGCCCTAGACACAAAATGCGTCCACTCTTCTGTTTCAGCCGGGCCACAAGGGTGCGCTGTTTGTGTTCAAATCAGAGCGTAAATCGACGAAGACGCATCCCTGTGTCGAGACTAACTTTTTTGATGCGTTATTGATCCAATCTTTAATTAAAAAAAAAAAATCTGATTATTTTGATTAATAAACAATAATTGTTTGATTACTCGGTTACCAAAATTGCCCTTAAGGTTTTTCTTAACTTATGGGGTTTATTGGAACCAAAGACTGCTCTCTAGATGTGAATCTGTCCCTCCTTTATTGCAAGTCTGTGGAATATTTGCCTGTTTTATTTTGCACCAGGATTTAGATTGCTTGGAAGTTAAAGTGATAGCACAAACAGTTACTGTTAAGTTTCTTGTGTAGGAATGTTGTACTTAGGGCTTTTCTAAGATCTCAGGTGGAGGACATGGGATATAAACACGAGTAGTTCCCATAACTGGACAGGCTAAGTTGTCCAAATGAAGTTCTTAGCAATGCATATTACTAATCAAAAATTAAGTTTTGATATATTTATGGTAGAAAATTTTCTAAATATCTTCATGGAACATGATCATTACTTAATATCCTAATGATTTTTGGCATAAAATAAATATCGATAATTTTGACCCATACAATGTACAGGTGCATCTCAATAAATTAGAATGTCGTGGAAAAGTTCATTTATTTCAGTAATTCAACTCAAATTGTGAAACTCGTGTATTAAATAAATTCAATGCACACAGACTGAAGTAGTTTAAGTCTTTGGTTCTTTTAATTGTGATGATTTAGTCTCACATTTAACAAAAACCCACCAATTCACTCAACAAATTAGAATACTTCATAAGACCAATAAAAAAAACATTTTGAATTGTTTGCCTTCTGGAAAGTATGTTAATTTACTGTATATGTACTCAATACTTGGTAGGGGCTCCTTTTGCTTTAATTACTGCCTCAATTCGGCGTGGCATGGAGGTGATCAGTTTGTGGCACTGCTGAGGTGGTATGGAAGCCCAGGTTTCTTTGACAGTGGCCTTCAGATCATCTGCATTTTTTGGTCTCTTGTTTCTCATTTTCCTCTTGACAATACCGGTTCAGGTCTGGTGAGTTTGCTGGCCAGTCAAGCACACCAACACCATGGTCATTTAAATTAACTTTTGGTGCTTTTGGCAGTGTGGGCAGGTAACAAATCCTGCTGGAAAATGAAATCAGCATCTTTAACCTGTTATCCTGCACCCCCATTTTGGGCCTCACAGCTGAAAATGACCTACCTAAATTAAAATGGTAACATTTCCTGACAATAATGTGCTACACACACAATTTATGTATCTTTGGAAAGAAGACACTCTAGGCTTTACTATGCATCATCCAGAGTTGATAATACTCAAAAAAATAAAAAGTTATAGACACTGAAGTGCCTTGAAAAATGTTTTACCACACTGAATGTTTTTTTTATTTCATAAACAAATACATGAAATAAGTCCAGGAGCAATCCAGAAAAGTAATGGGTTGAAAGTCACATGTCTAATGAGTTTATATTTCAAATTTGAAGAAGATACCATGAAAAATGAGATTCCTGAAATCATTTTTGTGATAATATTAACCCCCCCCCTGTGTAATGAAAATTACCACTAGATGTATTGAAGAATTCCACAACCTATTTTAGTCATTATACATAGTTTTTTCAATTATATAATAATAGACAGAATTTTATACATCATATTAGTGATTTATTTGAGCACTAAAAATACAATAAGAATAATTTGAGTAATAAAAAAGAAGAAAAAAAAAGAAGAATTTGCTTTGTATGTAGTAGCATACAAAGCATACTCAATACTCTGCACTGCCAGACATAAACTGATATTGCCAGACATTCACACTGATTGCAGTCAGTAATCACACGCTGATGTGCGTCCATACAGATGATAATCATACAGATGGACCATATCATCAATAATAGCCTGTCATTGACCGCATTCTGATAGCAGTCATATAGTTGTTAATTACACGCTGATGTGCGTTCATATAGATGGTAATCATGCAGATACAGCCATGTTACACACGCACACGCATAAATAAAAAATGTTGAAAAAAAGAAAATAAAAGGTTTATTTAGCAAAAAAGGCGATCGCTAAGTTACGCCCCCATCAGATGACAGGTGCGTCACAGCGTGTGTCACGCGCCCTCGCGAGGGAGCGCCAGAATTCAAATGAACAATATTCCGTGTATCTTTGACTTTTTTTGGGGGGGATGGTCTCATTCTGTCTGTGAGACTGTAAGCTACAAAACTGTGATGTTTTTTTACCACCAAGACGCTGCTTTTGAGCGTAATTTATTCCATAACGGACACAAACAATAACTCTCCCTGAAGAAATGAAACTGAAACAAATCAATGGGGGGGGGGGGGTAGTCAATTTCTGCAAATAAATATTACGCCAAATAGAAACAGAAAATCGTGCTATAGCCTACGCACTTTCATGAGATCGTGTTAGACAACAATTAGCTATTTTACAAATGGGAATAGGCTACAATGAATTCATAACAATGTTTTACATTCAAGCTACATTCAAGCTTAAACACCCTTAAAATGTATAGTGAAACGTTCTTTAAAAGCATCTGGAATGCAATAAAGTAATTTTGAAGCTGTTTTTAAAGCATTTGCTGCATGGATTAAAAAGATAGGCCAATAAATAATTCATATAGGCCTATCAGTCAGACAAAATTGCATTGCAGCAAATCCTTTAAATTTCAAGGACAAAGATTGACATACTTTTTTTTTATTATTGAATACAATTATAAAATAAAACGCAAATTATAATCGGGCCTGTTTTAGGCTTTCCCTTATTTTTATATTTTAGACGGTGACAGGGAAAAAATGACTCGCCATCTCCTCATTGGAAGCGCAGAGAGAAATATATGCATCTTAATGGATTACATAGGCTAATGAAGAGTTTTTGCTTTGAATTATTTCGTCTTAAAGTAGTAATTTAAAGCTTTCTATAGATATATTTATCATATCTCTGAGCCAGTTTCGAGTTGCCGAGTTTCGGTTCATCATTGAAGCGCAGAAAGCGCATGTTTTCCTATTTTATAAAAGCACAATGTTGATATTGTGAATGCACACAAATAATAGTAGACCCTTTACAGTTCCAAATTATATATTACTCTTACCTTTATGAGCAAAAATCACACGGCGTATTTTAAGTTGTTTTTACTGTAAGAAAAAAATTCCACGCTGGAGCCTCCGTGTCCTGTAAAACTCCTTCAGCTTCCACTCTCCACACAAACTGTTGCACATTTATATAGGTTAAACATTTAAACTAACACTGTGATATGCTTGAACTGTTTTATAGGCCTATCTATCGATTTTATTTTAGTCAAGTCGTGATGATTTGATAAGGTTAAATTAATCAAATTAAGGCTGCTTTCCTGTAGCTCAAATGGTAGAGCATGGCACTAGCAACGCCAAGATCATGGGTTCAATTCCCAGGGAAAGCAAGAGCTGATAAAAATGTAAAACTGTAACTTGAATGCAATGTAAGTCGCTTTGGATAAAAGCGTCTGCTAAATGCATAAATGTAAATGTAATCAAACATAGGCGATCAACTCTGACGCTGGCCGCTTGGTCGTTGCTTAAATTTTTTTTTTTAAAAATGAACATTTAACGAACAAAAAATGCTCCCAAGGTTTTTCTAAATTAACTTTATGAAGAAAAAAAATAGCCTAATCACTTTTCCATTACATAAAAAACTGAACTATTTTAATAGGTAGCTATAAGCTGTTTTGGGAGAAGGGGAAGACTCATATCGCTGAGAAAAAAAAAGTTTAAAACGTTTTTTTTTCCCCAGTACATCCATGATATTTCCATGTTCCGCTTTTAAGCCACAACCTACAGATCCCACAACACAAACATAACATTCACAAACATAAAAGCAAGCATTGGCAGTGCTGCGTGCGTGATTTGGCAGGATGTGTGCGACACGCGCATCAAGTAGCCCTGCATCAGTTTAATAACTTTGATAACTTTAATTCTTACAACTGTTAAATTAATGGGCAAATGGTAAATGTCGAAGAGCACATAGAAATAGATAGCAAAATAGCCAATGTAAACTAAATATTATAAACATCGGAGCAACCATAGAAATGTTTAAATTAATCTTTATTATAACAAATTTCTCTTAAGTTACGCAACTATTCACACTTCATTCAAAACTATTTTTTTACACGTTTAAAAAGTAAACATCATTTCATTGTTCTCGTATAACACGTACACAATACCTCATTAACACCCCAAATTTCTACAAACTTTGGTAAACAGTCCACCAGAGAGAGAGAGAGAGAGATGAGAGCAGATGGACTATAAGAACGCTAAAGTTTTACTCTACAGCCGATTCAATGCAAGTGACGGATACAGCAACGACTGCTAAACCAGGCCAACCACTAAAGCAGACTTAAAGGAATGGGCCACATTCTGCAAACCCCTCATGCTGTTTTTAAGATTATGATGATAACACATAATATATCACAAATAACAACCAGAAAGACTAATAAATATTATAAAAATATTCTGCATGGCAGTAACAGTAGTTAACAAGCACACGGTGTCATATGCGAATTAACAGTCAGCATTTAACCTTATGAAGACTTTGGAACTCCAAACGTGGCTTTGCGCTCTGGAGTGACGCTGATAAACTCCCTCACGAGGTCCTGAACATTAATGCGATCCAACATTTCTCACGCTCGTCCTTGAAACTTTAATATTTTTAGGGTTTTTGAAAAACTCATAAATTCTCTTTTGCTACATGCTCATGCGCTTCGTGTCTAACTGAAATTACGTCCCTCACGGTAACCTTAGTTACGCGTTGTAATCGGCAACAACAAATCTGATTGGTTAATAATACACATCGTGATTTGATTTGAATTATTGAATAACTCAAAACTCAAACATAATCAAATCTCTTTTCATAGTCTAATGAAGTATAAATATACAGTATATAATATATATATATTTATAGCCTATTGTTTTTTTTATTCACAACAGTTTACAGTTGCCCACAGAAAAAAACAGGGGGTGCTGCAGCACCCTCAGCACCCCCTGTTCCCGCGCCCCTGTTTGAGAGTCGTTATCAGGATGAATCTGGTATGTACTGCGGGTTTTTTATACATGTTTTGATGTGTACTGCTTACACAAATTTAGCAAATACATTCCTTATAAGCTTTCTATCGAAAAACAGCGATCTGTCGTCGATGCTTGAGGCTTAGACCTTCGGAATGATATATAGTTTGTCAAAATTAACTTTGTCCCATTTAATCTAATCTATTCACAAACGATCACGTTCAAACAAAGAGCTTTCAGTGCGCCGGCGTCCTGGTGCATGTTAACAGGTTAAAAAGCTGGTCAGCAGAAGGTGCTCCAAAATTTCTTGGTAAACGGGTGCAGTGACGTTGGTTTTCAAAAAACACAATGGACTAGGGCTGAACGATTAATTGCATTTGCGATATCGCGATATGAAAAAACGCGATTTTTCAACCGCAGAGGCTGCGATTACACTCTGTCACGTGACACGCGAGAGTAAACAGGTGTGTTCGACTTGAAGATCGATCGTATGACATCAAAGTACGGCGACAGAAAGCATAAGGAGACGTCCGCTCTCTTATAGCTCTCGCAGTACTTTGATGACACACACAACGGTCGGTCCAGCAGCGCTGCTTCAAGTCGAACACATCTAAGCAGTCTTCAGAGGAAGCATCAAGTTGGCACGCTATGTTGCGAATTCAGCAGTTTGCCGCGGGTTGTTTTCGTGTCCGCGGGTCTTTCATAACATGCAGAATTGACGCGCTACATGTAAACGATATCCTTTGTTGTATTTTCCTGTCAAAATAACGGAGTTCCTTTGGAATTCTTCAGCTTTTAAGAACTGCCGGGTTCTCCGCTAGTGGGCGGAGCTAATGCGCAAACGACAATCTCATTAGCTGGCGTTCACCTATTATCATCCCTGTTTTGATTTCAGCAAATCAATTCGAGCGAACGCAGACAACCTGATTAATATTCATGAACCCAGCAGCTCAATAATCCTTAGTGCGTTTTATATTATTAGTAGTAGAATTCGTAGTAGTTTTGTTATCTTATCAGTATTATTTGTAGTTTTCTTTTTCCTTTTTTTATAGAAACACTAAATGACAAACAATATCTTAAGCACCACCACCAGTCCTAAGTTCAGTCAACATGACAAATATGCATTCATACATGGTTATTCTAATTACTAAAGTTCTATCATATAATGCTAAAATGTAATGCTAAATTATCATAATATCATATTATAATGTTTGACTGACTGATGCTAAGTGATCTATTTAAAAAAAACTGTGCCATTTTACAAATATAAGCTATATATATATATATATATATATATATGTGTATATACAGTTGTGTTCAAAATAATAGCAGTCCAACATCACTAACCAGATCAATCACTGTTTTTGGTAGAAATTATATTCTACATGGCAAATATTTTACTAGTAGGTGTGGTAGAGTAATAGAAAGCCAACAGACCCAACAGTCATGACATGCATGCTGTTGATTCTGTGTAATTGAATCATTAATTGAAAAGGGTATGTTCAAAATAATAGCAGTGTGGAGTTTAATTAGAGGTAAATCATTCTGTGAAAAAACTGGTGTCAAACAAGTGACCCTTATTTAAGGACGAAGGCAGCAGATGTTGTACTGTGCATTTCTCTGAAAATCTGAGTAAAATGGGTCGTTCCAGACATTGTTCAAAAGAATAGCGTACTTTGATTAAAAAGTTGATTAGAGAGGGGAAAACATATAAAGAAGTGCAGAAAATTATAAGCTGATCAGCTAAGATAATATCAAATGCTTTAAAATGGCAACCAAAACCAGAAAGATGTGGAAGAAAATGGAAAACTATCATTCGAATGGATCGAAGAATAGCCAAAATGGCAAAGACTCAGCCAATGATCAGCTCCAGGGTGATCAAAGAAAGTCTAAAGTTACCTGTGAGCACTGTAACAATTAGAAGACGCCTATGTGAAGCCAAGCTATCAGCAAGAAGCCCCCGCAAAGTCTCATTGTTGAAAAATGAAGAGGTTACAATTTGCCAAAGAACGGATTGACTGGCCTAAAGAGAAATGGCACAATATTTTGTGGACTGATGAAGCAAGATTGTTCTTTTTGGGTCTAGGGGCCGCAGACAGTTTGTCAGACGACCCTCAAACACTGAATTCAAGCCACAGTACACTGTGAAGACAGTGAAGCATGGTGGCGCAAGCATCATGATATGGGCATGTTTCTCATACTACCTATTGGGCCTATTTATCGCATTCCAGGAACCATGGATCAGTTTGAGTACATTCAAATACTTAAAGAGGTTATGTTGCCTTATGCCGAAGAGGAAATGCCCTGGAAATGGGTGTTTCAACAAGACAACAACCCCAAACACACCAGTAAGCGAGCAGCATCTTGGTTCCAGACCAACAAGATTAACGTTATGGAGTGGCCAGCCCAATCTCCAGACCTTAATCCAATAGAAAACTTGTGGGGTGACATCAAAAATGCTGTTTCTGAGGCAAAACCAAGAAATGCAGAGGAATTGTGGTCTGTAGTGCAATCGTCCTGGGCTGGAATACCTGTTCACAAGGTGCCAGACTCCATGCAACACAGATGTGAAGCAGTTCTCAGAAACCGTGGCTATACAACTAAATGTTAGTTCAGTCATTCACAAGAAAGCTAAATCTTCAAGCATTTTTCTGTTTATACGGTAAATGTTTGGCTTTGTAAAGACAAATGCAGACACTGCTATTTTTTTGAACAGCCTAATATTCCTTTTCTTCACTTTCTGTAAAGTAATAACAAATTTGCAAAATTTTTCTTCATGTTTTGATTTAGAATAGAATGTGCAATGTTCCCAATGCATTTGTGTGTATTGAAGTAAAAGTTATTATAAGGATTTTGAGCTTTACTCGCTTTTTTAAACACACTGCTATTATTTTGAACACAACTGTATATGTGTATATATATATGTGTGTGTATATCAGATCATTAATATTAGTCTGGTGAGTAAACTAAAAAAAATGACAAGCCAATGGAGATTCTATTGCCAAGGTGTCCATAGAGGGTTGATAATATTTACAATAATCAATTGAATTTGATGGGTGTCTCTCACATTGTCCCACAGAAACATTAAAATAGTGTAGATTGGTGTGCAATGTTTTATAATAATAATGTATTCTATTTAGTGTCCATTTCATTCATTTAACATTTAATATTGGGGACATCCAAGTTATTTGACATTTGATTTTTTTTTTTTTTTTAAAGTAACAATTACTAGTAACTCAGTTACTATTTGTGAGAAGTAACTAGTAATATAACTAATTACTTTTTTAAAGTAACGTGCCCAACACTGCATACTATACAATGATTTATTACTTGTCTTTGTTGAATAATACAGAATATAAAGAGCTTTAAAAAATAATTGCATATTAAATCGCAATCGCAATATTGGTAAAAAAAATCGCAATTAGATTATTTTCCAAAATCGTTCAGCCCTACAATGGACCAACACCAGCAGATGACATTGCACCCCAAATCATCACAGACTGTGGAAACTTAACACTGGACTTCATGCAACTTGGGCTATGAGCTTCTCCACCCTTCCTCCAGACTCTAGGACCTTGGTTTCCAAATGAAATACAAAACTTGCTCTCATCTGAAAAGAGGACTTTGGACCACTGGGCAACAGTCCAGTTCTTCTTCTCCTTAGCCCAGGTAAGACGCCTCTGACGTTGTCTGTGGTTCAGGAGTGGCTTAACAAGAGGAATACGACAACTGTAGCCAAATTCCTTGACACGTCTGTGTGTGGTGGCTCTTGATGCCTTGACCCCAGCCTCAGTCCATTGCTTGTGAAGTTCACCCAAATTCTTGAATCGATTTTGCTTGACAATCCTCATAAGGCTGCGGTTCTCTCGGTTGGTTGTGCATCTTTTCCTTCCACTCAACTTTCTGTTAACATGCTTGGGTACAGCACTCTGTGAATATCCAGCTTCTTTGGCAATGAATGTTTGTGGCTTACCCTCCTTGTGAAGGGTGTCAATTAGGGTTGTTCCGATTACAATACTAGTATCGGAAATTCCACCGATACCACAAAAAATTCTGGCATCGGTATCGGCGAGTACTTGAACCCATGTACCGATCCGATACCATTTTCTTAACAAGACCTATAGCTATGCGCGCTAGCTTTGCTTAATGCTGCAAATCGGAAATCAATTCTTCGCTGCTCTGAATGCAAACACAGGAAGTTGTGCATGCTGTGTTGCCACAAGCAACCACTATTTAGAGCAGCGAAGAAGAAATACAAACGCGCTAGCACATTGCCAGTAAATCACTCGCATATGCGACTAAATCTTAACCCTGGGCGACTAAATAATGTCTAATATTAGCCACTGGCTAATAAATAATCAGATTTTACTTGCCAGTGTATATATCTGTATGTACAGATCTATTGTCACTCGCTGAACACTCTGACTGAGCGCTTCAGAGTTTCTCCGTCAAGCGATCTATTTTTCAGATCATCTGAATGAATGCGCAGCGTACGTGTGTTTGACGTACTGTAAGCTCTAGTGTGAAGCGTCTCGCCGTCGCTTTGCTTTTTTCCTCACACGCAGAGAGAGAGAGGGAGCGAGAGAGTCTTACGTGTAGCGCGTCAATTCTGCATTGTATGTAAACGATATTCTTTGTTGTATTTTCCTGTCAAAATAATGGAGTTGCTTTGGAATTCTTCAGCTTAACTGCCGGGTTCTCCGGTAGTGGGCGGAGCTAATGCGTAAACGACAATCTTATTGGCTGGCGCTCACCTATTATCGTCCCTGTTTTGATTTCAGCAAATAAATTCGAGCGAATGCAGACAATGTGATTAATATTCATGAATCCAGCAGCTCGTTAATCCTTGGTGCGTTTTATATTGTTCTTAGTAGAATTCATTGTATAATTATTATCTTATCAGTATTATTGATAGTTTTTTCCCCATTTTTACAGAAACGCTGAATGACCAAAAAAGCACCACCACCAGTCCTAAGTTCAGTTAAAATTCTTAAAAGAACCAAAGACTTAAAGTACTTCAGTCTGTGTGCATTGAATTTATTTAATACACGAGTTTCACAATTTGAGTTGAATTACTGAAATAAATGAACTTTTCCAAAACATTCTAATTTATTGAGATACAGCTTTCCTGTAGCTCAAATGGTAGAGCATGGCACTAGCAACGCCAAGATCATGGGTTCGATTCCCAGGGAAAGCAAGAGCTGATAAAATGTAAAAATTGTAACTTGAATGCAATGTAAGTCGCTTTGGATAAAAGCGTCTGCTAAATGTAAATGTTCTGCTAAATGTAAATGTTCTAAAATGACTAATATGCATTCATACATGGTTACCAAGTTTTAATTCTAATTGCTAAAATTCTATCATTAAATAATACTTGATTATCATAATATATTTATAATGCTTGACTGACTGATGTTAAGAGTGTACTTTTAGATATTTAAAAAGATGTGCCATTTTCCAAACATTATATATTATATTTTTTGTTTACTCGCCAGACTATCTATCTATCTATCTATCTATCTATCTATCTATCTATCTATCTATCAATTCATACAGGGCTAGTAGTACATACAGCTGTATAACCAGATACACACCCAGGTATCGGATCAGTACTTGGTATCGGCCGATACCCTGAGCCTAGTTATCGGAATCGGTATCGGGAAGGGAAAAAGGGTATCGGAACATCTCTAGTGTCAATGATTGTCTTCTGGACAACTGTCAGATCAGCAGTCTTCCCCATGATTGTGTAGCCTAGTGAACCAAACTGAGAGACCATTTTGAAGGCTCAGGAAACCTTTGCAGGTGTTTTGAGTTGATTAGCTGATTGGCATGTCACCATATTCTAATTTGTTGAGATAGTGAATTGGTGGGTTTTTGTTAAATGTGAGCCTAAATCATCACAATTAAAAGAACCAAAGACTTAAACTACTTCAGTCTGTGTGCATTGAATTTATTTAATACACGAGTTTCACAATTTGAGTTGAATTACTGAAATAAATGAACTTTTCCACAACATTCTAATTTATAGAGATGCACCTGTATTTTTCACCTGTAGGCTATTGCTACAAATATACCTGTGCTACTTGTGACTGGTTTTGTGCTCCAGGGTCACATATGTTAACATATTTACAGGATGTGAAGATGCAGTTCTGAGTTGTGAAAGTCGATGTCTTCTACCTTTGCAGGATCTTTAATGAGAGTTATGTGCCGCATGGACTGAAGGTAGTGCAGGTGTATGCCAAGCGTGGTCTGCGGGGCCTGATGGGCTTGGAGCGCTGCTGGCGACAACACTTTCTGACCAGCATGCAGCCCCGCCATTTGCCCCCTCTCTGGTCCGTCAGCCACAACCATGACAAATATCTGCGCAAGTATGGTGAGGACCTGCAAATCCAGCTCAACTGAGCTCCTCGCCACACAAACAAAAAGAGACTTTGTGCAACAACTGCTGGAATAGGAAGGTTTCCACTGTGTGTGCAACACTCCTCGTCCTGTCGTTTGAGTGTGTACTGACTCGCCTTGGCAGGTAAGCTCCGGTGTTGACTTCCAAATGAGAAAAAAACAACAACAATCTAAGACTAGACTGGCCCCAGTTTGACTGGGCCCTAAGGGACCAGATGGAGATTGGGTAAGAGACTCTTTGGGGATCGAAAGCCACTGTGGTGAACAGCAGAACGCTAAACTCAAGGATAGTGCAAGAACAGAAATGGTGATAGGTAAAATAACAAAAAAGCGTAATGTGCACACTTTTTAATGTTTAAAATGTTGAAAAGCATTCTCATTTCCCTGTGAAAAGTAGAATCTACTGTATTTTAACCAGCCCAAACCTGCTCTTCTTAATTCTTAATCATGAATTGAATAAAAGATTCATAGCTTACAAATCTTGCAGGTTTGAGGCCATATTAAATGTGTTTGTGTTAAATCAGTTTATCTTTTGAGGCAAAAAAATGGCCATTTTTACTTATAATGGAGCTCTATCGTTTCTATTTAATTTCAGGCTGTTTTTTTTTTGTTGTGGGTTTTGAGGAAACTCCATTTATCTTTGTAAGTCTGGACCAAATTGAGCACAGCTCAGCACATGATGTCTGTACAATGAATGATCAATCTTAGAGTCAGGACACCTCCAAAACACACCAGCATAACATCTTTCGGTGTGTGTGTATATATACCCCTGACACACTGAAGACAGGCTAAAATGGTGGATGAAATTCATTCTCACCTCGATCAAGATTTTGTAGTGCTAGTTTGTGTTGTATTTGCAGCTTCAGCCTGGGAGATTGAGCTCCATGGGATGGAAACAAATATAAATGGCCAAATCAAGGACACTGAAGCCTGAGCCTAACATAATTTAACTTAAGAAACACTACAGCGTTCCTTTTTATTTACATTTGTCCAGATGTAACCTATTAAAAGCTTGTGTGTTTCCTTAATGTCAATAAAAAAAAAATACATTTCATATGTTAAGACTGGATGAGTTGTCTGGAGGTTGTCTGTTCTTTCTTTTTTACCTTGTAGATACTGTATAATATACTACTTTTTCACATCCTGAAGTATAGCAGTTCATAAAACAGTCCAACACTCATGCAGTTTTACTGTTTATTACTTAGAAAATCAAGATTTAATAAATAATCTATAGAAATGTAATAAAATAAAGGAAAGGGTCTACAAGTGGGGGTTAACATTAGTAGTGACTTATCTAGTGATTCTGACAATCTTGTACTGCAGCTTTAAGGCCTCTGATTTGTGGTGTCGGAACAATCTGTTTGTCAAATGTCTGTTTTGGATCAGTGCCAAATATGCTACAATTCACAGTATAGTATATAAGTTTAAATCAAACAAAATAATTTGTTACAAACATCTTGTCACATTTAGGGCCAGTCACAGTATTTAGTTTGGCGGCTAAGTGTTCTGTAGGAGTAGTGCATAGCATTTGTTAGGGAAGCAATACATAAAAAGTTAACATAAACATAACTTGAGCACAATATTTGTAATGTATATCAAGTGACGAAACTAACAGGACAAAGAAACTTATAAAATGCCTCACCATACTACTCCATTATATAATAATGAAGTAATCATCGCTGGCATAACATGAGCATGACATTGTAGTAGATTGTCAAGAAAAAACATGAACATAATTCTAGAGCCTATAATCCTATAGCTAACTATAGACTGGATGTCTCTAGTTACGGTTGTAGGTTTTGGTGAACAGATACTGGAATTTTTAAGAGTTATACAAGATCTGTATTCTAACCATATTAAGTGTGTGTTGAACATCAGGAGTGACTCAAATACTTTTCAAACAGCTGCATGATCTATAGCAATGGAAATGCAAAAGAATGTTGAATTTTGATTGAGGCACAACCATATTTTATCAACCATCTGTTACTTATTGCTTTTGCATTTATGCATCTTGTCTTAAACCACATCTGGAATAGTACAGTTCATTACAGAATAAGGCATACTTTACATCTGCCAGATAATCAATTGAGATTCTGTTACGTTTACATTTTCAGTCTTTATGAAATCTCACTGGTGGTTTTGCTGGTGACTTTAGGATGAAATGGGGTATATTTTCTTTGGGGGTAAACAAGCAGGAACTGACATCATTCTCTGAACTGTCTGTGCTTACAACACGTGGGCTACATTTACACTAGAGTTTATACTGCAGACCCAAGTCTGCTTGACGTCAGTTTGGTTCATTTGGCTGGTGTTTTCTTAACTTGAGTTATGACCAAGCGGTTTACCTTGGTACATTCTCACAATTGCTGTATAAGGCATTTTTCACAGGTTAAGGCTGTTAGGCCAGTTTACATCCACATGAACTGTACCCCAAGCTGCCGTTTTCAAATGTACTTTGCTTCCTCAGGAGTTTGTTAAAGAGCTATTAAAAACAACCAAACAACGTCAAGCAAACCGAAGTCCCCATCAAAAGAGAGATAACCTTGTTATAGACATTCACATCAAAATGGCATATACATATAGCCAAACTGCACTTGTGTTTTTAAAGTTGTCTTAAACTGATAGAAGACTATAAATTAGTATAATATATCTCCACAAAAAGGTTTCAAAGATTCAAGAAACTTTCCAGATTATATTTACTCTATTTACACAATAAATAAGACTTTCTTCCTCAGGAAAATTAATGAATAAAAATGAGTCTCTGCTGGATGTGGATCGCAGGATGTGAAAGCCAAATATCCTGAATCTTCAGGCTTTTCCTTTCATCATCTAGCTCTTCCATCTTATAGTTGTCCTTCTAGCATGCTGCTGACGGCCTGATCCAGTGCACGGGGCTGTTGGATCTTGGGTTTAACCCCTGCTACAGATCCCTGCAACCTTTGCAGCTCCAGGATGCTGTCTAAAGCACTTTGCAGGTGTTCACTCAGTTCCCCGTCTTCCACTAATGCAGGCAAACTGGGAGACTCTGCTGCCGAAGCAGCCAGCTTGTTCCTTTTAAGCATTGGAGTGCACTGCTCTGGAAGTAAGCCTTGCACCCTTGGGGCTACATAGTCTTGAGTGGCCACAGAATCAGAGAGGTTCTGCGAATCACTACCTGTCCTAATTGTCTCCATGTCAAGGTGCAATTTCATCTTGTTTAGCTGATCTGGCCTCCGGCCATTTTTGTCCTCTGCAACACTTGACAAAGGAGGCTTGAGAGATTCATCTTTCCCCTGCATGGCTCCTCCCTTAGTTAACTGCCCGCTGTAGTTTCGTTTAAACCCAGAGATCACATGTGAGGCGTCACATGAGTTGTGGATAACTTTGCTTGATCCTGACTCTTGTTTGATAGTGAGGCGTATTGCTCCTTTGCTGCTGGAGCGATATGTCTTGAGGCCAGGAGGTCTGTCAGATTGCAAGGTCCATGATGGTGGAGATGGAGGACAACTGGTAAGGTCAGTCTGGACTGACGACAATTGGCTGTGCTGAGATGAGTTCTTGGCTCGGGATATGAGGAAGGACTCTGCTGAACCACCAAAATAATGAAACCTGTTCACATTTCACTGTTTCAGGTCAGACTGCATGTAATCTGTGGCTGTAATTGCAACACTTTATAACGGAGTTTCTCAAATCTGACCCTGGAGGGTCACTGCCCTGCAGAGTTTAGCTCTAACCCTCATCAAAGACACCTAAGCAGCAAGCTAATCAATATCTTCCGTTATTAAAAAAAATGACAGGCTCCTGAGTTTGAGCAGGGTTTGAACTAAATGCTGCAGGGCAGTGGTCCTCCGGGGTTGGATTTGAGGAACCCTGCTTTACTAGTGAGAAACAAAGGCACACAAAAGAATCTTGTGCCTTGTTACCTGGATCTCTTCTGGTTTTGCGTCTGTCCTCCGCCAGTGAGACTCTCTCTGACTGGAGAAACAAACGCTCCAGCATCACCATCTCTGCTGATGGGCTCTCCTGCTGAAGAAAGCAATAACAACTCAGACCTGCCACCTCTTTTATTCCAGAGAACCACAATAATGTTTAGAGTTTCAGAACAATTACTTTGGTCAGCGATTTTAATAAATTATGCCATTTATTACCTGGGATTCAGTCAGAAGAAGTTTCCTGTACTTGTTCAGCATGTCTTTGATTCGTTTCAACAGAACGACTGAAACGCACTCAAACTGCTTGTCCACTGCATAAAGAATGACGGATATTTTCTCATGTTTATTTTACTGTTGAGTCCATTACAGGACAACAAGTTTATAAAATATTGTTAAATCCAAACTTCATGATTGGAGTCAAACCTGAAATAAAGTCAGCCTGGTTGGGTAGAGCTCTAGCACAAGTATGGTACGGCAACAAATGTCTCAAAGCATCCTCCACCGAAACAAATGGAGCCGAAGTGTTTGGGTTGAGAACAGCACTGTGGTCCAAAAACAGCTGCTGTTTGAACCTGCAAATGCACATACAAAGTATTTCTATGTTAAATTAATTTGTGTACATTAAATAGCAACTTTGTGGATGGCCCTATTTTTATTTTTTTTATTATTATTTGTCTTTCAAAACATTTGTTTGGTATCTCACTATGGTGTACTAGACAAAGCAAAATAATGCCATATCTTGGTCTTTCTTCACTGCTAGTGGAGTCTCATCTTACATGAAGATGATGATGCTATCCTTTCCAACAGACATTCAGGCCAGCTAGCATTCAAAATGGTTTGACCCCTTTTTCAGTCTTATTGGAGTATGTAGATTAGCTCATTATTCAATGGTCATCATTGGACCCTGCTGGATTTGTTACAAAGGTAAGAGATTCTAGTCCAGTGCCGCCTTGTCCCGGAGGCACACCAACAGTACACATTTTCAAACTCTTCCTAACGCTTCCTAATCAAACAGACCTGATTCAACTCATCTGCTTACCTTTGTCTGACACACCCATTTCCAGAATTGGAGTCTTTACTAAAGAGTCGATGAGTAGCAAAATTTGCAGTGTTTGGGTACTCTAGGAATGTGGTTGGGAACCATTGATATTGAGGGCTCATATTATCACTATACCCTTGTCCCCTAAAAGTGTGGCCTAATTTTAAATGGGTCATCGGTTGCAAAATTCACTTTTACATGTTGTTTGAACTGTAATGTGTCTTGGCAGTGTGTGTATAGATCCACCATATAATGATAAAAATCTCTATAGATCATAACCCCTTTCTCAAATCAAGCCGTTCACAGATTCTTGGCAGAGTGACGTAGTTTTGGCAGGCCGCTCCCACGATAGTTGATGACACTAGCGTTTTATCACAGACCCGCCCTGAGTGAGCTGTCAACAGTCCGCCTTTGTTTCGACGCCGGAGCAGACAAGAATGTCTCCTAAGTGATTGAGGTGTACAGTTGGATGTAATGATGAATATAGCAGTCGTCATTTACTCCCGACATCTGAGCCGCTGAAGACACAGTGGATTACTTTTGTTTTTGAAGTGAATGCGCCCCCTGTGCCATAAACACATTATGTTTTAGTGAATCATTTGTGATTCAGCTTCACCTACAGAAGAAGTAATTTTTTTATGAATCTTTGCAAATCGTCTTTCCTAATGTGCTAGTTAGCAAGTACCGCGATGAATGTGGCTAAAGTGAACAGTCTCTCAGAGAGCTGCTCACCCCACGGAAGAGAGGGGCGGGGTCAGCAGAGCTCATTAGCATTTAATGGGACAAATGTTGTCATTCATGAAAGGGTAAGGGGAATTTTTTTTTCAAACCAGCTATCCCGACCTTCCCATACTGCATTGGAGCCCTGGTATCAACCGTCCCATCACTACCTCAAACCCACGGTGTAAGACACCAATATGACAGAGTTTAAATATATTTACATTGTAGTGCGAACAATATGCAAAAGATAATTCCTAACCTAAGGTGCCTTGAAATGTATTGTCCCACGGACCGTTAGCTGAACGTCTGATGCATATCGCACACAAAATTGGAAACATTTCAGGAGTTTCGAAGCCATCATCGGTTAAATTTAAATTAGATTGGTTAAATTATACAGAATTTCCAGGAGATGTGTGTAACTGTGACAAAGAGCACTTAGGATCAGCTAATCAACTAACTAAACACTGGATTTTCAAAAGTATGTGAAATATTTAAAGTTTGCGGCATATAATCTTTAAAATATGTCCAAGAGTTTTACACACCGGTCTGTTATTGTGGGGACATTTCCACGCCCCGAAACATGATGCGGAACAAAACGAAACATGATTGGTTGCTTTACCTGTCAGTCATATGGCCTTTTGGGCGGGCCTTGGCCATTCAAAGCAGCCAAGGTTCCCAGACCTTCTGCCATCAGTCTGAAGGTCTGGCTATGCGAGACTATTTATTCCCCAATCAGCTGGTCTAACAACACAGTTTCTTGTTAGCTACAGCCCTGCCTATGGCATTTTCCATCTTAAATATTTTTTAATTCATAGTGATGTCTACATACTACTGAGTAAATCATTTTTTACTTACCTCTGTTGCCTCTTTGTTAGTCTCAGCTTCTCCTCCTTTGGATCCACACTTTCAGTTGGAGTCTGTGACATGGAGGGAATTTTAATAACACTTCAAATCCAGAATGACTTTGAAATTCTGAATCCATTCGAAATGTCACATCTTCCTGAAATTTAGCATGATTTGACTAAGACTTCACATTTCTTTTGCACCTTTACCTGGTTCTTCTGAAGTGTTGAGTAGGTCTCCTTGTCCTGGGCAAGCAGCCTGGGCCCGAGATGTACCTTCTCCCATAACTCATGCTGATTCAAAGAGATTATCCC
The DNA here is from genome assembly GCA_027422415.1 of Schizothorax lantsangensis. Taxonomy (NCBI): domain Eukaryota; kingdom Metazoa; phylum Chordata; class Actinopteri; order Cypriniformes; family Cyprinidae; genus Schizothorax; species Schizothorax lantsangensis. The sequence continues at coordinate 3,440,829 of CM049858.1, read as the reverse complement.
ATTGTTCCTAGGGACTGTGAGCTCTAATTAGGGGAGGTATAAATTTGAAGCCAAAAAGGATGATAGAATGAGTATAACAATTTTTTTTTTGTTATAAAGAATATATTTGTATGCACAGCAAATACAAAAAGAAAATGTGCCAAAGAAGCACTATCTTCTATTGCATAAGTTCCTGTCTACTGTTTCTGGGAAATATAAAATGCTTTCTAACAAAGACTGTGTGTTTAATTCTTCTTTCATAGCTACAGCAATAATATTCATTGTTACTGATGGAAAGTTGGTCTCATTTAAGAATTTACCTGTGTCATGTTCACTGTATTGCTGCTTGTACTCATGGTCGGTTGACTCTGAGGTTCTGCTAAGCTCAGTTAACACATGACTTTGGCCCAATTGCTCCAGATACATAAACAACTTCTCTGAGGAAGAGGAAGGGCTCTTACTCATTACTGACCCCTCCTGACACTTGGGGTCAGCACCAAGAGCAATCAACACAGAGGAATCCTGCTCATCTGAGACTGGAGTTGTTGAGCCCTTCATGGAGTCTATGTCTGTGGTCTTTACAGAGCACTGGCCAATAGGAGACTGCAACAGAATATCTGTGTGCTCTGAACCATGGTATGCTGGCATAAGAATCTCTTCGCTCTCACACAAGGATGAGAACGTCTCAGATGCGGTCAAGGATGTGAGCGAGTCCTCAGCTTCACCTACAGCAGCAGAGATATGGTTGTCCATTTGCACAAGCAGAGTTGCAGCTAAGAAATCTTGGCTGGCTGATGTTTTTTGTGGATACTGCAGAGAAAGACATATATTTTGTATTTACTGAAGAAGTAGAGAATACTTTCCTAATACGCTGTTACAGTTCACATGCAATTTACAGAGCACAGTTTTAATTGACCTGTTGGGGAGGATGCACTAAAGCCTGATTGTGATTCAATGGGTTATGCTCTCCTTCAGTCAAATGTTGCACTCCTGTCTGGGTAATCAGCTGGGGGGATAATGACAACACTGTCTCAGGGGTACAACTAATATCTGGTGATGACTGTAGTAGAGTTGATACTGGAGAGGGCAGAGGGTGAATCTCTGCAACAGGTGCTTCCAATGAAGCTGGAGGAAGCAATCTGCTCTCCTGAAGTAAATAGAAACAGTGAACAAATGTAATAAGCCTCAAATCTGTTATAAAATACAACAGTGCTTTTAAAATTGAATAAGATTCTGAAACATAATATAATACTGTTTAAGAAAATAAAGACCATTCCTAACATTGTTACTACAGAAACTCACTTGAAACAGTTTGTTGACTTTCTCCTGTTGATCTCCTGTTGTTCTCTCTGGCAAGAGAAGCATTGAATTCTGGGTAAGACACGCCTTCCCCTCAGGTCCACTTATTAGAGCACTTTGGGCTTGAGGCACCAAAGGCAGACTTTGGATCATAGACTGACCATTTTCTATTGGTATGGTGGTCATATCACGAATAAGCATATTGGCATTATTAATCAATGTGATCTGGTTTCCAACAGTGTTTTGAATTACCGCATGCTGCCCCTGCACTTGAGGTGCATAGGTCCCTGCTAGCTGTGTTGGCATCTGGAAGACTGTAGGTGTTGACCGAATTGGTAAGGACCCTGACAGAAGAGCCCCTTGTTTTAGGGTGAGCTGTCCAGTTGGGGAGGTGAAAATAGGGCTGAAGTTGATTTGCCTTGGCCGTACAGTAACAATATGAGAACTGTCAACATTGGGTTTGTTAGACACCTGATTGTTTGGTGTACTAAGAATGCACCTTGGGATGCTGGTAGACTGGGACAAAGTTGCAGGTGTTTGGCTCGGCAGAAAGAACTGTCTCTGGCCCTGAAAAGGATCCTTGGGCTGAATGACAATGGGGCCTCCCTGACCAACCAGATTCAAGCTAACAGGTTTGCTGACACCTGGTGCGGACTGTGCTTGTAAGGACTGCTTTGAGCCAACAGAAGGGGGTAACAAGACACTCTGTGACATATTTGTTGATATGAAGGCAAATCCTGGCAATGGTTTCTGTTCTGATGGCCTGGGACTGATCTGCACGAGCCTGGGCTGGATGCTGACTGGTAACTTAGGCTGAATGGGTAGAGGGTTTTTTTGTAACATGACCCCTGATGGGGTAATTGTTCTAACGGTGGAGGCCAACATCTGGCGGTTTGGTAGGGTCTTTTGGATAATCATGCTGGTGCTTTGTGCGGAATTAATAGAAAAGGATGCCTCGAGTGGAGGTGCGGGGAAGACATTCCCAGGAAGTAGACTCATTAACTGCGTTCCTGGAGGTTTGAGTGAGGGGCAGCCTGGGCCAACAGCTAATAAAGATGGCTGAGGAGGCTCCACTGCTGTTTGGGTGTCCTTTGGTAAAGAGCTCAAGCCAGTAAGGGTCAATGGTTTGGAGAAATATGGTGTTGAAGGCAAAGGAAAGGATGTGGCAGACAAACCAAACTGGAGAGTTTCTACTGTCTGGGCAAGTCCTGCCTCTAATGCGAGAGTGTCCTCGGTGATGTCAGCCTCCTGGAGACTCTGCTGGAGAATGTCACAGATCTCGTCTGACTCTTTCTGCTGTTCCACTAGTTGGACATTGGGATCTTCTCGCACCTCTGGACCTCCACTTCCAAGTGAGGATCCCGGTGATGCCAGCAGTGCCTCCTCCAGAAAGGAGAGATCCACACAGCCAGAGACAGGAGTGTCCTGAGAACTAGCATCATCTGCTAACAGAGATGCGGGGCTCTGCAGAACGGTCACAAAAATCATGTTAAAGGTTTGTTAAACTGTTAAAAGTATTCAAACACTATTTTAAAGCTTAAAGTCACAAATCCATTCTATTGAAACTAAAAAAAAGTGTTTGTTTTTTTAGACAGACAGGCATGTTCTGGGAGGTCCCAGCTGAAACAAATCTATATGCTCCCTCTTCCATGGGGAGAGCGGTCTAGACTCACTGGAGTGTCTGTGAAGAGTGACGGCTCTCCAGAGGATGAATTAATGAGTAAGTCTCCACTTGGCAGCTGTTTGAACAGAAGGGAGGATGGACAGTTAATTGCATGGGATAATTTTATAGAACTTGTTTTTGCACACAAAAATGTATACACAAACACAAGATTTTACTTCTGTTTAAGGTTCTTCAAAGTTATCCATGTAAGATCTCTCTATACAGTCGTGGTCAGAATTATTGGCACCCTTGGTAAATATGATCAAAGAAGGCTCTGAAAATAAACCTGCATTATTAATCCTTTTGATCTTTTATTTTAAAAAATCACAAAAATCTAACCTTTCATTGAACTAAAACAATTGAAAATGGGTGAAAATCTCATTATGAAATAAATGTTTTTCTCAAATACACGTTGGACACAATTATTGGTACCCCTAGAAATTCTTATGAGTAAAATATCTCTGAAGTATATTCCCATTCATATTTACAATTTTGAGCACTCCAGGGGGATTATGAACATGAAATGATCCAGCCATGGCTTCCTGTTTCACAGAAATATAAATAGGAGGGAAAACAAAGTCCAAATTCCCTTAATCATCCATCACAATGAGAAGAAACAAAGAATATATTTCTGATGTGCAGCAAAAGATAATCGAGCTTCATAAATTAGTGAAGTGGCTTTAAGAAAAGAGCTAGAGCAGTGAAAATTCCCATTTCCACCATCAGGGCAATAATTAAGAATTTCTAATCAACAGAAAATGTTATGAATCTGCCTGGAAGAGGATCCCTGCACACAGGGGGGAAAAAGTTCCCCATGTGTAAAATGAAATATACTGTTGTATTTTTAATGCTGTGGGCCTATATTTCTGCTGGAGGTCCTGACATCTTGTTTAGATAGATGGCATCATGGATTCTATCAAATACCAACAGATAAAAAATCAATAAGTGACTGACTCTGTTAGAAATCTTATAATGGGCCATGTTTGGATCTTCCAACCGGATAATAATCCAAACACAAACCTCAAAAACAACACAAAAATGGGTCGCTGGGCACAAAACCAAGATTCTGCTATGGCCATTCCAGTCCTCTGACCTGAACCCTACAGAAAATGAGTGAGGTGAACTGAAGAGAAGAAGCACCGTCATGGAGCTGTGAATCTGAAGGATCTGGAGAGATTCTGGATGAAGGAATGGTCTCTGATCTCTTGTCAGGTGTTCTCTAAACTCATCAGGCATTATAGGAGAAAACTCCTACTATTTTGGCAAATGGAGGTTTCAAAAAGTATTGAATAAAAGGGTACCGTTAATTGTGGCAAATGTGTATTAGAGAGAAACATTTATTTCATAATGATATTTCCTCCCATTTTAAATTCTTATTCTCCAATGAAAGGTTTAACAATGCAGATTAATTTTCACAGCCTTCTTTGATCATATTTACCAAGGGTGCCAATAATTCTGACCACGACTGTATATGTCCTTAGAAGAGTGCAAAGGTTCCAAAATTAATGCAACTGAAACAAGTTTTGGTGAAAGTACTGTAACAGGCACTAATGTTACTAACATTAAAGATTAAAGCCACACCATAATATTATGATGCCTCCATACCTCATTTGTCCCATGAAGAAAATCATTCAGAGCTTGAGGGTCACTGTTTCAAAGTAAAACATTTAAAAGTTAACATATCAGCAAAATATCTTGCAAATCTTGTGTTATGAATGCTTTAAAATACACACAAACTATGAAAATTAATTTTACTGGATGTATCAACACTTACCACAAAACATCAAATAAACAAGTACCATCTTCATCCTCCATTTCAACTAAACAAAAAAGACATTGGAATTACAAAATTATGATAAAACTTATAACAAATTAAATTATGCTTTGACAAAATGTGCAATTATTATTTGATATTAAATCTAATATGTCAGTATTGTGTTTTAATGTGCTATATAAAATAACTCCAATCCACTTAAAAATGTATACAATATTATGGTGCCAAATCTCTAGTAAATCGCTATTAATGTATTAATGAGGTAAAACCACATGGTGCATATGTAATACTCTGGGTTTTGTGTAGTAACCTAACCTTTTATTTGGGTGGCTCCATTCAGAGCAGGGAGAGAGAGTTTCTGTGGACTTCATTGACTGGATTTTAGGGACTGGCAGTGAGGAAACTAGACATTTGGACACATGCTCTTCAGCAAGATCTGAGAAGGTAAACATGAGGTGTACAAAAAGTTATTAGTCTTTGTAAGTGTATGGATGTTAAAAATGAAATGGCTTGACTGAACTGAACTGGCAATCATATTTTATAAATTAAATCTAATAATTTCGCTGTTCTGTACATTTTTGGTCAAATAACCTACAAAGTGTAACATCTAAATGACCTGTTCATTTACTGAATATGACTGACTCAGCCTGAATATATTGAGTTACACCAATGCAAGTAGTTTTGAAAGGATTAGAGTCCTTCCTGCAATCTGGTAACTTTCAAGTCAATAATAATGTTAAATTTCAACAACAAATTCAATTACAAATTAACTAGGCTGGTTGAAAAGACTGAATCATAGTTATAATGTTGCACACTGCTGTGTCATAACCCTAAAACAAGTACCAATGTATGAAATGGATTGGTTGCTATAGATTTTTCTAGGTTCACTTTTCTGAAATATTTTACAGACAATAATTCAGTGTTAGACTGTCAACTTGAAATACCACATATCACTGTTAATTTGCAGACAAATAAATAAATTTAATTAATTGTTATAAATAAAAAATAAATAAATAATTGTGATTTAGTGATTGGGTATTGTAGAGATAACAGACTGAAAGAATTAACTTTAGGAATGACCAAATTACATATTTATACGGTCTACAGTGCAACAGTTTCTTTAGAGCCATAATACATTTTATACAGGCTCCAATAATATAACTGCATATCTTAAAATTAAATATGTATATGCATTATGTAATATCAGTTACCAGAATATTTACACCTCGCATGGATTGCGGTCAAATGCACATCATGAACCGCATGCCATCGCATGTTCAGTATCAGTTCATTGCGCAGAGTACAAATCGACACCTTTGCATTGGTCGAAGACCATCTTCAGTTAGAAATGTTCCCTTATTGTGTCTCTCGCTTTGACTTTCAACGGAGGTCCAGACACCTAGATCTCCTCCAATGACTTCTCTGTCTTATTTTTCTTTATCTACATCCGCATTTCCACAGCACACATTGTCATTTAATATCAAAATTACAGGCGGGCTGTTTTAGAAATGATTTATGAATAAATCCTTATACCCAGATCATACCCAGTTCGTGCCCAGAAATGGCACGTGCGGTCACGTTTGCGTCTCAGTGTAAGAAGGAAACACTTGAGGTTTAAAGGGATGCTGCTCAGGACGCGGTTCGCAGGAGGTGATGCGCACACAAAAGCTCCTCATGTGAAACACAGATGCACATTTATCCCATCATATCTCCTGTGCCGCGCCATAACGCGGATATTCTAAATGCGACATTTCGCAGAGAAAAAAGAGAAGAACTCACCAGCGTCTTTGCGCTTTATTGTCCTTTCAGACGGGCCTGTGCGCCATCCATCCGTACCCACATGCTCAGGGAGGAGGGGGAGACGGGCTCGTGAGGGTGGGTGACACACACGGAGGTAGAAGAGACAGAAAGCGCGTGTGCATGTGCTGCTCGAAGCGCGCTGCTTTTCACAGGCATTTGGAAACATTACATCATGGTAATATTGACCGTTACCGATCTTGTTCTTAGATCAGCGGACAGAAAAGGTAAATGCAATATTTACTCTCTTTTTAATAATAGGCTGTTCTGCTTCAGAGACTAATTGTTAATGTTAAGTGACAGCCGTGTCCAAACGCTCAATGTCCAAAGCAAACCAAAAAAATAGACAGTTAAACAGGTTCTGTGGCAGACCTTCAAAACTTCGTCTTTAAATAGAATGTTTTTTTAAGAAAAAATTCCTTCGAACTAAAATCCTATCATATTTCAGAGGGCCATTTATGTATGTGTGTATGTATTTATTTATTTATGATAGGCCTAAGCGGAAAAAAATAAATACACAGAGAATTAAAAGGAAAGGTTAAATTTAGGCTAGTATTAAATATTTTGGTGTTTTGAGTGTTTTTTTTTTTCATTTTTTGTAGAGCTGGATGTCATACTTCATAAGTTGTAATTTTACAGAATCATAAATGTTTTAGAATCGATGATAGTTGTCAGGATTATGTTGTACTTTAGATATTTCATATTTCCAAAACGTCATTAAGCAGATTGTAAGACAAAAAGAAAATCAAATCTGATAAACATTGTTCAGTAGAAGATTATCCCTTAAATGTATACCTCATGTTTTTATGTATAACATTTTTTTATTTTTAAACTTTCCTTTTACAAATATTGTTTTTAATCCAGGGATTTTTTTTAATGAATAAGAAGTCCAACATGACCAGGGACGGACTGGGAGTAAAAAAACGGCCCTGGATTTTCTCCCAAATAGGCCCACCACAACTACAAACAGCCGCTACTATCTCACAATATTACAGCAATCAATGTATTGCATTTATGGCAAATAACATCACAAAACCCATGGTGACCCTGCTGAAAAAAACAATAGAAACTATCACAGAAATGCTAATGGATTCCACTACAAATACCATTTTAAACATTACACAAACCATCTACTTTTAATCATTAAAACCATTAAATAATGGTTTCCTGTTGTGTGTTTTGGGACATGTTCCGTTAGGATTTAGTGTTTTTAACAATAATAATATTTAACAACAATAATAGGCAACCAATTACCAGTAGAGTCCAATAGGGTCCATTACAATTTCCATTAAAACCAGTAAAACCATTACAAATTCTATTGATGGTTTCTATTTTTGTTTTTTGTTTTCCAGCAAGGGATTAAAATAAATGTATTATTATATGAACTTAAAAAGGCCTACTTGAATCTACATAAAAAGAGCAGAAAGCAAAAATGTATATGACATAATAATAAACATAAAATCTAGAAACCTGAAACTACATTCTTCAATTTGAGTATTCATATGTGTGTGGGTTTGTGTGTTAATCGGGGCAATCACCTTATAGGCGACTTCATTTACTCTATTTTCTAACTCAATATCTCTCAAGTGTAACCCGTTGTAGAATCGCTGCTGTCTCTTTATGAATGAATGGAATATTCATGCCAGACAATGCTGAGTGACAAATAGCAGTGGACGCTCGGACTAGGGTTGTCCTGGGATTTTACTATAGTGCTATAGGCTACATGCTGTGTATAGTGAGAGAGGCGGGCAAAAATAACCTGACGTAACTGTTCGCTTTTTTTCCTTTTTGCTTCTCCCAACCGCCTTTATCTTCATGTTTGTTTCTTGCCATCACGAGCCCACTCTCCTTTGCCCCTTTTGTCGGCCGTCAACGTCGCTTAATTTGAAAACTTTTTCTTTAAAGATGAACTAGCCAGGCCGACGGCCGTCGAACGGACGGCCATTCTGGACTTCTGGGCTTGAATAGTCAAGCACTCACATTGAAAGTTAATCCGGGAATGTCAGCACCACGCGCGGCCCGTTAAGCATGCCAGTACCCTCCCCGTCAAAAGAGACTGTGCAGGCCTTTGAGGACCTGTGGCAACAGAGCCAGCGTCAACAGTTGCAGGAAGTGCTTGACCACAACCGGGACATCTTTGCTGCACGGGACGAGGACTGTAGACGAACGGGGCTAGTACAGCATGACATTGATACCGGTGCAGCTCCACCCATCTGTCTGCGACAACACCGGTTAGCGACAAAGATCCGGGAGATGGAAAGGACTGGAGTAATCGAGCCATCTAACAGCCCATGGGCAGCTCCAGGACTCCTCGTGGCGGTTTTGTTGGGACTATCGTCACTTAAACGTGGTCACAAAAGAAGACTCTTACCCACTACCATAAATTGACGACACCTTGGACTATATCGCAGGGTCTAGCTGGTTCAGCTCCCTTTACCTCCGGAGAGGGTACTGGCAGGTGGAGTTGGCTCCAGAGGCCAAACCTAAGACTGCCTTCACCATCGGCATGGGGCTGTGGCAGTTCCGGGTAATGCCATCTGGCCACTGTAATGCTTCAGCCACCTTCTTCCGGTTGATGGAGCAGGTCCTGTGGCAGGTGTCTCCCGCCGTTGCTGTGTGGTGTATCTGGATGACCTGGATCGCCAGACTTTGAGGTGGCATTGCAGCACCTCCAGGTGGTCTTCACTGCCATCCGCAGAGCTGGGTTACGACTCAATCCCAAAAAGTGCTACTTATTACGGAGAGAGACTGTCTTCCTGGGGCATGTGGTGAGTGCCGCTGGAGTCACAACTGACCCAGCCAAGGTAGCAGCGGTGAAAAAATGGCCTGTCCCAAAGAACATTGTCGAACTGCGGAGCTTCCTAGGCGTGGTGTCCTACTACCGATGCTTCGTCCAGAACTTCTCCACCATCGCCAGTCCACTGCACCAGCTAACGGAAAATGGACACTCCTTCGTCTGGGATGAGGCATGTGAGGCCACCTTCAAACGCATGCGTGAAGTACTGACAAAGGCTCCAGTACTGGCATACCCTGATGCAGGCTGGCCGTTCATCGTCGACATCGCTGCCAGCAATGTTGGTATTGGCGCAGTGTTGTTCCAGGAAGGTGACGATGGATAACATGTCATTGCATACTTCAGCCAGGCCCTGAAGAATGCAGAAAGAAACTACTGTCACCTGCCGAGAGTTGCTAGCAGTGGTGTTGGCCCTTCGTCACTTCCGGTCATACCTGCTTGGGAGGTTTCAGCTGCGGACAGACCATGCATCCATAATCTGGCTGTTAAGTTTCTGAAACCCAGAGTGTCAGATGGTTCGTTGGTTGGAGATCCTCCAGGAGTACGATTTTGAGGTGCAGCATGGGAATGCGGATGCCCTGTCCCGCCGCCCCTGTGAGGTGATCGACTGCCGCAATTGTCAAAAGCAGGAAGAACGGGAAAAGGCTGCAGACGAAGTGAGGGTGCGGCAGGTGGATGGAGGGGATGCAGAGCAGCCCTTCTCAAAGTCCGGACTCCAGTCCGGATAGGGTCCGGGAGGGAATTCGTTCCGGACCTGCCTCCACTTCGTGGATATGTAAATGAGAACTGCTTTATTGGGCATTTAGTTGTATAAAAATGCAGTAGGCTACTGGATGTAACAGTTCAGAGAGTAAACGCAAGTATGACTTGATGACGTCATGAATATGATAATTAGCATATATAAATTTGAATTGTTATATAAAGTTATAAGCATGTTTATTAAAAACAGGTTTTGTAATAACAGTTATTTCGGACCTTTTGACGTTGATGAGAATTCAGATTTCTCCACAGTTGTTAATGGGACTTAATGGGCCACATTGTGAGGGGGAGGAGTCCAAACTGTATGCACCAGAGCTTCAGTTTCCCTGGCAGTAGCATCTTGTTGATGTTATTCAGTCTGTTAACAATCTCTTGCCTTAATTGTTGCATAATGATAATCTGCAATAATGATCTCTGGAATCACACACATGTACAAAAACAAATATACAGTATTGGTAAATATAAGCTGCAACTAATGAAAGGAGATTTTGTTTAATTCTAATCTCAAAAATGGATCTAATGCGGCCCCTGCTTTATTATGTTATAAACCAGTTAGAAAGTATAATGCAAAGTGCCATGTATGTCTTCAAATATAATGTGTCTCTCTAAAGACATATTACACAATATATTGTATTGTCGTTTTCGTTCACCGTTCCTGGCTGATGGAAGGAACTTCCCACCCCTATCCGGAATGCTGAATCCCTGACAAATTTCAAGCGACACCTGAAAACTCATCTCTTCCGTCATCATTTGACTTCATCTTAAAAAAAACTTTGCTTTCTCTTTCCTTAACCTCTCCCTGTCTACATTGTATTTCTCTGAACAATGCCTGAAACCTCGTATTGCAAGCACTTCCTGCGTTTATTTGCCTCTTTATGATGAATTGCTTATTGTATTCCTCAATTGTAATTTGCTTTGGATAAAAGCGTCTGCTAAATGAATAACTGTAAATGTCTCCTCATTTTAATTGGATAGCAATATATTCAGTCATGTCTGATCAATCAGTCAATATGTATTCAGTATCATTATAATATATAAAAAGGTACTATTTAATGATCTATATGTATGTTGGAGATGGCAGACTTCTTTGCAAACTAATTAAACTCGAGGCAATATTATAGGCCTATGTGTACCTTTTTAAAGAAATGTTCATTCTTTGGGTGAACTATTCCTTTAACATTAATTGATCATTAATGTGATACAAAGGGCAGCATGATAAAATACACTGTGTGTGTGTGTGTTTTTGTTTTTTTGTGAGTTTTTGTGTGTGTGTGTTTTTTTGTGTGTTTGTGTGTTTTTGTGTGTTTGTTTGTTAGTTATAGTGCAGTGGTTAATTATGCTATTCATTTGGACACATGACTGGGTGGTATTATGTAGCGCTTTATTGCACTTATGGTTCATATGGCAGTATGACATAATTAAATGCTTGTCTTAGCTTTTTATTTATTATTATTTTTAAGTAGAATGAGTACACATTCACAAGTTCTTCCCAGAATAGTTCAAACATGAGTCTGCTTGAGTCACAGATCAGCAGTTTTCTCCACATCCTTGACCTCAGGTGCTTTCACTCCCTGTTCTCTGGGTGTTCTCTGGGTGTTCCCCAGAGTTTGCCAAATACTTTGTCATCAACAAGAATGTTACCGGAAGCTGGTTACCACTGTCACTAAGCAACGAGGTGTCAACTTGTGCAAATCATTTAAAGAACGTGTCACTTTTCTTATTTATTGGCCTGTGGGATCAGCTGTCACTGCCAATCTTATACTGATTGAATCAGACATGGCATTCTGTTATCTGGCACCTGAATTTCAGACATTTCCACATTTCATCAAATATGAATGTATAAAATTGTTGAATATTTATTTGATGCATTACAAAATTAGGGATAGTAAAAAAGTAAAAATATAATTTTAAAAGTGTGTGTGTGTGTGGGGGGGGGGGGGATTCCTGGTAAACCCTACGTTATGGGGAAAAAATGTCCCCACAAACATGGCAATATCCAAAATCCTTGTCCAATTTTTTGGTCCCCTTAAGGAAAAAGGCTTATAAATCATACAAAATAAAGTGTTTTGAAAAACTAAAAATTTTCCTGTGAGGGGTAGGTTTAGGTGTAGGGTTGGTGTAGGGCGATAGAAAATACCATTTGTACAGTATAAAAAAACATTAAGAATGTCCCCATAAAACATGGAAACCCAACGTGTGTGTGTGTGTGTGTTTCAATGTCAAATCAGCCAAATTTCCTAAATAAAACTAAAATTCTGTGAAGTTGCTTTGAAACGTGCCAAAGCACAAGTTCTGATTTTTCAGAAAACACATAAATCATGATCATAGCCAAAACATTAAATGCTATTGATCAATATTTAATCAATCAAGACGTAATCCATTATTTAGTATTGTATCCTATGATTTACAACACAACTACAGGTAAAACAATATATATAATTTGAAAGGTGACTGCATTTTTGTTTTAATATTAGACCCATAAACCCTGTTGACTGTTGTTGTATTACGTGCCAGTAGCCTCAATGTATTACTCCAAAAGTATTCAAACAAATTGTTAATTGTTTTTATTAGGGTGTGTACATGCATTCAAGGCTATAAATGGGGTATTTCTTTAAGTATGGGCCTAAAAAAGGAGGGGGGGGGGGGGGTCAATCAATCGTATGGATCACTTTTATCCAAGAGAGAAATGTCTGAAGAATAATGTTGAAACGAGGAGTGTTTTCCTCAGATGAGATCATTAGTCAATTTGAGGCACATTAACAGGCATTGAGTTCTATATCCCACAGTGCAAAGCGTGTTTGTGAAATGCAAACGCAAAATTACCAGTTGTTCAGAGATAACACTTGTTGCATTGTGCAGGATTTCAAATCATGTTTAATGGTCATAGTAGTATTAGGTTAGTTTCCCATTCTGAACAGCACAAGTATAATACATGTGACATCTAAAGAATAATTTAAACTGATGTATAGATTGTTGGAGGGTTTAATTGAAATGATGCGTCCAAAAAAACAGATTTGGTAAAAAGCATGAAGCATCACCACTAGATGATGCTGCATTCATGTTTAGTGTTATGTTGTTTTACCTTGTGTTCTATAAATGCTTGATTTGCGCAAATCTTTGTGCAGTTTAATACATTCACAAGTTGTAAAATGGTGCTATTTGAATGGAAATCAAAAGCAAATCACTCAACATTTTTACAGCTACATTTATTTATATAAAAATACAAAACTAAAAAAAAAAAAAAAAGAAAAAAAAAGTTTCCATAGGAAAGCAATTCAGAAGCAATCCCATCTCTTTCATATCAATTTCAAATGCATCAGTGGCATACATTTCAGGTCAATACAGATTTCAGGTCAAAAATAATATTAATATTAACTTACTAATCAAGTATAAAATGGAAATGGTCACTGAGGAGGAAGAAATCTGTGCGAGTCTGTGTGAAGAGGAAGATCTCATTTTCAAAGATCGAAAAGTAGCTATTTCATGAAATGTTCTCCCAACAATCTCTTAACACTCCTCAACAGAAAGTAGCATGAGCTTCCATTTTAATCTATAAGAGGGGGAGTCTGTTCAGGAATAAACCTTCCTCCAACACACAGAAAACTACACATACGATTAAACTTCCCTCATATCCTCCAGTCAAGTATCTGGCATCATGATTTACAAGTATATATATATAAAAAAAAAAAAACTACACAAAAGAAAAAAAGAAACAACCACAGGACTGTGAGCCTTTCTGTGCGTCTTTCAGGTTTGAGCATTTGCATCTTATACAAACAAAGTGAAAAACAGCTGCATTTAGAACAGAAATTTAGCTATTGTTATTCAACAGCACATATTTGGATGTGGTGGAGCTCAAGACAGGGTTCGGGTGTAAATCACTGGAGAACTATGATAAACCGCTGTCTGAATGAGAACTGGCTCTGGCAGTCGGTATTGAAGAGCATCACAGCACTTGAGTAGGGCACGGCTTGGCTGGCACATCCAATGTGCTCTCGCGTCCGCAGTGGGATGGCATGTTTCCAGCACACTGCTCCTCAGCAGGAAGTGGAATCCCCTGAGCACGGATCTGCTGCATACACTGCCTGCAATAAAAGTGACGATGAATTCAGTCAGTCAAAACCATTTTCCACTAGTCATTCTTTCAGTACAAGATCTTTGTTTGGATGGTAAAAATATTATTTCTTACCATTTTAAATGTAATAAAATATTTTAAGCATAATTTACTGAAGTTACACATCAACAAATGCAATGTTATTCAATGTAATAGTTGATATTTAGATTTTTTTATCTATCTGCAGTTTATTAGTAATATTGTTGTGTTTGTCATTTTTATTAGTTTTGGTGATCCTGCTCGTTTAGCTTTGTTTATTATAGCTTAATTTTATTTCAGTTTTAATACATCAAGATACACTCCATTTTTTTCAGATTTTAGTTAACAATAAAAACTCTGAATCAATTAAAAAGTTATACTGAATTAAGGGTGTCAATTCAGTTTATTCGTAGTTTGACATCAGTAAGCCTTTCTGACAGATTCATTGAACAGAACTGGCTTATTTTAGTATGGTGTTCGGTACTCAAACGTTAAAAAGAACGGTTAACGAAGCTGAAAGGAATGAAAATGGGTTCCCACATCCTACTTACCAGGCTGTGCGGGACATGATGTAATGAATATCCGGTTTCTGGAAGCCATTGAAGGTGGAGGATGCGGCTACAGTGTAGGCACCCATGTTCTCAAACAGCAGCCAGTCGCCCACCTGCATGTCAGGCAGGCTGCACTGCTCCACAATGCGGTCCAGCCCATCACAGGTCGGGCCCCAAATGCTGCATGGGTACATGCGCTCGTCAGGCTTGGGTTTCTGTAAGAGATTATTGGTTACAGGTTAGTCTCTGGGAAGAAACACCATCTAACAAACAGGAATCTGATGGACTCATTTCCGTACCTTGTGCAGAGTTGGCAAGACATGCGCATGGTCATACAGAATGCAGTTAAAGGAACCATAAACACCATCGTTCACATAGTACATCAGGGTTCTGTCATTGGCCCCATCCTCTTCTTCTGTAAAAATTAACAAGAAATTAAGTCAGTTACTGTAAATCAAATCATTTATGTAATGCTTTACACACTACAGATTGCTTCAAAGCAGCACCTCAGTTATAAACAGGACAATAACAGTGTTATTCATTGCAGTTAAATTGATAATATTACTGAATATTAGTGTGTAGTTACTGAATATAGTCCTTTAATTTAAAGTCTGAGAATAATCATTACGAGCACATTAAAAACAAAGATGGTTTTGAATGTTTGCTTTTACCGTCTGAGGCTGATTGCTCCATCATGATAACCTTTTTGGCAATGATGCTGACAGCCAGCGTGTAAGCGGACGCTACATAATAGCGGCCAGGTTCAGCAATGATCCTCACGCCGCAGTCAACAGGGAAATATTTATCCAGTGCAGGGTTAATCACAGCAGCGATCTGCAAGACAAAAAAACCCCACAAGTTAAGTTTGGTATAACCTTAACATCTTTGGTCACTTGAAGTTAAGATGGTGATTAAGAATAAATACCTCTTCAAATTTCAGTTTGGTGTCATCGGAGCCTGGAAAGCCTCCGCCAATATCAAGCAGGGTCATGTCATATCCCAGTTCCGCCTGGTGGACAATATAATTTTCAGACTAAGTATATTCTATTGCATAAATGAGTGTAGTTTGAATTTTTATAGCAATAAGGCCACTTACCCCCACGTCAAAAACATAGCGCGCATCTGAGATTGCCTGGCTGTATGTCTCAGGATCGGTGCAACCGCTGCCCACATGGAAACTGACTCCAATCACGTCCAGCCCGAGCTCCTTCGCCCTCTCCAGCAACAGCCGACTGCTCTTTAACGTGGCGCCAAACTTCACACTTAACCTGCACACCGCCTTGGAGTCGTCGGTGGCGATACGGAGAACCAGTCTGCAGAAACAGAAAATGTTTAAATGTCAGAAAAACCTTGTAACAAGGCACAAAATCTTTTTTTTTATTATGTTTTAGTGGTCGCCAAAATATATCATTGTCAGCCAATAAATTGTTCTGTTTGGCAAGTATCATGAGCAGAAAAATGTTTAATTGTCACAAAAATCACATTATTTATTTATTAACTTTGAAGTGGTCAAACAATATATCAGCTTATATCTGGCATGTTTATTGCCATAATAGGTTTCCAGAAAGCTTATCTAAAGTAAAAGTGTTTATTTCACGGATTCAACAAAGTAATTTTTTTTAACTGATACATTTCCAAATAATAGTTAATTTTACTAAATATGTTAAAATAAACAAATATATTTGCAACAATTATGCTTGTTTTATTCACTGTTGCTAATGTATATGGTCTGATATCAAATATAATCTGCTTTATGTCGGTCATTGGCCACCCAGTTATCAACCATCAAAAAAAACAAAAAAAAACATACTGGTTGATCACTATTATTTTGTGGTGAAATGTGACCTGGTTTTCTAGTAAAGTTACTCACTTGGCATTCTCATGGCTTCGTGCCACCTTCATGAGCTCCACTTCACTGTCAAACGTCATCATCTGCACTCCATGAGCAGAGGCGTATTTGATCTGAGACACCTGCTTGCAGGGGTTGGCGTAGATGATCCTGCTCGGCTCCACACCCACAGACTGCACGAGCTGGATCTCCGTCTAGCAGAAGAGACGAGGATTAGAAGTCAGGTTAATACAGGATTACCGCTGCTACATTCTTACAGTTTGGTGCTGATGTCATGCACTCATTGAGACACATGGAGAAGTCACATTCGTGATTTAAGGAACTTGAAAGATCTTCCACATACCTTGCTCGCACAGTCGAATCCGGCTCCCAGAGACGCCAGTGTCGTGACAACAGCCCTGCTGTCATTGCACTTCACTGCATAGAACGGTGTGACACGGGGTAAAACACGCAACCAACGGAGGTGCTTCTTCAGGACGTCACCCAGGTCAGCCACATAGAAGGCATCTTTGTCATCCTAAAAGAAGAAGAGATGCGATCAGAATGGTGGATGGCATATGCAGAGCCATTTAGAGAAAATTAAGATGATATTATAATAGCAAAATCTAAGTTTACATGAATAAAAAAACGCAGACATGTAGGTATAATACAACATGTTCACTTACTGATAGTAATGACTCATTGATCTTCTGTTCTACGATATCACGTGCACAGAATCCCTCCTCCAGGAAGGCGAAGTCAAAGTCTGAACCAGTCAAAGAGGTCATGGTGTTTGTTCAAGATTTGATTGCAAAAGAAACTGTAAAAGAAAATGACAGGGGTGTTATAAAATGTGACCGCTAAGATAACAGCCTCCACTCAGTGGCCATTCAACACAAGGAAAGACTATCTGTCGGTGTACATAAAGTAGTAGCTTATCTTTACACCAATGACAGCTTTAGAAACTGTTCAAAGACAACTCACTGACAGCTATCACAGGGATCTGCAGCTACTGTGCAATGACATGCTACAAATCAGTGTTCATTTAGTATTATGGAGATACCATTATAGTTATTAAATTTATTACATTTGACTTATATTTTCATTTGAATTTTAGTTTGTTTCAAGATATAATAATTTTGCGTTATTATCATTTGTGTTAGTTTTAAATGTATTTATAGATTAGTACTTTTTATTTCTGTTTTAATTATTTTAGTATAAGTGAAATTAAATTATAAATTTAACTTGGCAAGTAGCATTAGTTTTATAAACTTAAATTAATTTTATTTCAAGTAAAAAGTGTTTTTTTGTGTGTTTTTAGTTTTCATTATAATAACTGACACAAATTTAAGGAAAGCACTCATATCACATCAACTGCTCTCATTTTACTCCGTCATCAGGGTTTCACAGCTACTGAACAATTTTTAATAGCGAATTTGCTGACAAAGAGCTCTAATATTTTAGATCTAACCATTACTAAAATTATTCAAAATCAAAATGTCTACATTACAACATAAGATTGTACTATTACTTGCACAAATTTCTGTAGAATTATTAACCTCTCACTGGTGAAACTTAAAAGGTACAAAAGCACACAGATGTTTAAGGGGGTTGAGGTTTCCATGCCACTTTATTGGATGCTCTCAAAAGGCAGAATGACTCACCAGATGAATGGAAGAGATGGAATTATAATGTGGCTAACAGATGTCTGACAGCCAAGGAGGTTCACCAGTGAAGTTGAATCCTTTCAGATAAGCCTCAAGGCCAGGGCCAGTGTGCACGTCTCCCAAGCAAGAATTCTGCAAGATTAAAAGAAGAACATTACGTCGAACCCTAAAGTACAGGCAACAAATCAGTCCAACAAACTAGATTATTTCGGTAATTCACATAGTATGTAAAACTCATTACACACAATTTGTTGTTTATCGTAACAGTCCATTTCGTGTAAAATTAGAAAATTGTTTCCCAATGAAGCTAGCACCCGCACACACGTTAGAGCAATTTCGTAAAGCCGGTGAAATGAGTCCCTCCCCTGCGATGAGCGCGACTACATCAGTTACCCAATAAGGAAAAGCCCTGTTTGGACAAACCAGAGCCATGGGACAAACTATAACAGCCATTCCTGTCAGCCAATCACTGATCAAACCCCGCCGGCTTCTGCTTTCGGCTCAGCCAATAGAAAGCGCTCATTCAGGCTAGCGAGGCTATGCAGCGTGAGGCTTCATTCATTCATTCATTGATCTTGAAAATAACTGTTAGCATTAACCAAAGAATCTAGTAGTATTACCAACTGCACGTAGTCAACACAGCTGTCTCCAACGATAAAGATCTTTGTTATAACACTGATAAGAGTCGAACAGGAAAGTGTGACACAGCGGCCACGTTGACTCAGAGGCCATAGTGTCATAACATACGACACAACTAAACGAGTCTATATTAAACTGCTTCGAAAAACATTTCAGCGAATTAACTAACGTTAGAGGCTGATCGGTTACGTTAGTTTCTTTATTTTTGATTAGACTGTAACGTTACCATACTGAAAGTTTATCCTAACATAACGGATATAAGACACTTCACGATAATTTCGCTCAATAATATCGTATAACTCACCTTAAAACGCATTTACAAAGAGTGTTCCCATTAGACCAGAGTGCTGGAAATGAATAATGTCGGTTTGTCCTGCACACGAACGGCTGTGGTGATCGACTGGAGCACAAGCGGAGTATAAGTCGGCGCTGGATCGCAGCTCTATATATAGTGAGGTGGTTGCCAGGGTGACGCACCAGTTAAAACTGGCTTCCTCTGAGCGCGCGAGCGAGCGAACCGGTTTGTTCTTGCTAGCGGCTTCACGAGCGTTTGAAGGAGGGAAGAAAGAACAGATTTCCGCGTCTGACTGAACCAAAGTTACATAATCAACTGCTATACGATTAATAATAATTATTATGTTAAAACCTGTTAATGATAATGAACATTACATATTTAACCATGTAAAATATAACTCTTTGATTTCTTGTGGTTTCCTGAACATCTATAAACTACCAACTAAACTGTTATCTCTCTACCTATTATATCACACGCACACACACACACACACACACACACACACACACACACACACACACACACACACTTTTTAGTATTCTGTATGCGGTTAAATGTATTACATTCAAATGTGACAGAACTGTAAAATAGAGAAACCGTGTGTTTTTCTCTAAACATCTACAGTAGGCCTATAGTCAACATTTGAAGTGGATCAGAGTTCATCAAAGTTGTCCTGAGACAAGAACACATTTTGGTTTTAGGTTTTAACTTTGATTAAAGGTTTTGATCCACTTCAAATGTTGACTACTATATAAACTTCCTGAAAAAAAAGAAGAAAAGTTCAAAACTTCAAAGCTTTTGTGGTTTTCCACAAGTCTCAAAATATCATGGGTAAAGTGTTGTTATTAATGAAAACTATTGGAAATCAATTTTAGTCATTAAAAAGACTGGACAATAGCACACAACACAAATACTATCATTTAAATGAAAACTGAAAAAATAAAAGTTAATTCCAAATGTTAATAAATAGTAAAATAATAGTGAAATATCTAACGTTGTAGGCTACTATTTTTGGAAATAGTGAGGAATCAGCAGTTTTATTACAGTTACATTTGCAGTTCATTATTAACTTTTTTTTTTGGAATTAGAGTATTGTAATTGGGCAATAAATCCTATCAGCCCTCTCTTACAAAGCATAGAGGTCAGATTCATAGAAATGTGTATTTTACAAGCAAACGTATTATTGCTCTTAATTGGAAAAATACCAATGAGCCAATAATTGGAATGTGGATTAAAGAAATGGTGTCGATGGAAAAGATATTGTATAAAATGTATATTGTATATTCAAAAGAAACAACATGTTTTTGAAGATGTCTGGAGATCTTTTACTAACTTCTTAATGTTCAATGTTAATGTTGGGAGCTGGCTATAACTAGAACAAGCTCTGAGTATAGTGTAGCATCATCATCTTCTACATAGACTCAGGAAACACTCTTTACCGATTTCCTTAAAATACTTTCTTTTTTCTTTCATTTGGGGATGGGAGGGAGAACAGGGTATAAAATGTTTGCTGTGTTACATGATTGTTATTCATTGTGTAATCTGTTGCGATATGCGAACTGAAAAGTAATATATATATTTTGTTCAAAAAAAAAAAAAAAAAAAAAGGAATTGGGCCAATGCGGATGAGGTCATGTGGAGGAGCGTTTCTGTGCCTTTGTAACTTTTCCTTCCTTGTAATTGGGCCATCTGGTTCCAGTTACCTCACTTTCACGACAGCAGCTTTCAGTCAACATGCTGCAAGACGTGCAGAAGATGCCAGGATGGATGTTTCCTCACCTTTTGCACAAACGTCCACTTCCGTCTTTTATCTTTGTTCTGCACACTTTGTTGTCATCCTGCCAGATGTGGTGTAATTACTACACCTAAATATATCAGTCCTAAAACTACCCATAATCAAAGGAGCAGATCAATTATATCCTGTGCACCTGGTGATGGAAACAAATACATGTTTCCTCCTTAAAAAATCAGTTACGGCATTTTACTGCATTACAAGTGCTGTAGACTTCATGGTAGCCTATATTTCTAATTCATGAAGTTGAGACATACCGTTTAACTTTATAACAGAGTCAGTTCATGATTATTTTATCTTAACAGTCGACTATCAGACAACAGTTATCTCTGAATGTAGTGAATAGTTAATCACATTTCTTTATAGTCTTTCAGTTGGCTACACACCAATGAAATGATCTTTGCTACCACATATCACCAATTACCATAAACTGTAGTCAAATAAGTTCACAATCTGGCTCATAACATTGGCAATTATCTCAACATATGCAAATGTAAGTCTCATATGCTCCATGAATCTACAGTTTTAATATAGTCTTGAAATTTCACGATTTGTAAAACCTTAGCAAATAGAAGTTAACAGAGCAATTACAACACACACTTTTGTATTTATAGCATTTTAAGTGCATGTGCAAGTCCATCTGAATTACTGTACTAATGAAAAATCACATATCAGGCTTGTGAATTATACAAAATTGCACAAGTTAGAAGTGTTTCAAAAATCATTTGAGTCATTCACAACTGGAAAATCCTTAAACCTCTGTATTTCCATCTGTACTCTCACATACTCGCTGTGGCTTTTACCCTGATCTTCGACTCGAGAAACTCTATGATCCATGACGACTACATTGCTGTGGTCGGGAATATGTTTCCCAGATGCAAATGAGCCCCGAGCTTAATTCATCGTCTTGCAGAATCCAGACAGACCTTTCCAGAACTATGCTTTTTCCTTCAGAGGTCAACTAGACCATGAGGTCATTGTTTATATCCTCAAACACCACAAACCACATCGCTTTTTCATGAACGCAATAATATTTAATGGGTAAGAAGTTTCCTATGTCAGTTTTTCCCCTTCCTTTATATTACGCTCCATACAACACTTTGAATGTGGCAACATTTTCCACCCTTATCATGATTTCAGTCAGATTTCCTAATCTGTCAATCTTGCATTTTCCTCACAATTCCTATCGAGAGAGAGATCATGGAAAATAATTAAGGATTGGCCTAGTTCATGATGTCTCTCTTTTTAATAAGGTACTTTACCTCTATATATTAAACAATGTTGGATGTGCAGTTGACAATTATTAATACACTGGTGTTTACAGCTGTGTTTGTTTGCACAGAGAAAAAATGGCACGTGCACAATATAATTTATGTATTTGTGTTTCCAAAATAAGATATACACGACACACAGGCTATTCTACCTTGTTCTGTGTACAGTACACACTTGAACTCATGACCTCAAAAGCTTTATTTCTAGCAACACGGATAGTTTTGGGTCAAAGCAGTTTGAAGGATGTGCCTTATTTCATCAAATTCAAACACTTGACATAAACACTGAGAACATGAGGGGTAAATAACTGGGTAAGTCACACAGTTTTTATTTCACTTATCAATATAATCACAGATAGAAACATCTCAAGAGTCCTCAAACATAACAAAACAAAATCTTCAGACAATATTTTAGTCACATATCTGTTATACATAGTAAACAGTTATCTAGAAACCACTTAGCCACATGCTGAAAACTTGAATTTTGGGATGCATTCGCTCAATTAAGGCAAACATTTAGTTTTTTATTCGATACGAATACATACTAGTTTATGGAAACACATTTACCCAATACATGGGTGTGCAACTCGTGTGGATTTGATTGAATAACTGGACTATAACCAGCTGACCAGTCTCATTGCACACCATCTCAAACATTGCTTTAGTTATTCTGAAATGCCTGAGCCAAAAATTATTTGGCATAATCACCTCCCAGAAAACACGACAGCGTTCCCAAACATCACGTACCTGAATGCTAGATAACATGACAGTGTTTGTTATTGTGTTGTGCTCTGAGGTGCAGGTCATTTATTATGTAGCAAAAAAGAGTCACAGGCTTTATTGCATCAACTTTGTAATATTTCTTTATTGATACTTTGCGGCAGTTGCCCTGGGAACTGAAGATTATGTTCTCTGGAACATATGGGATGGAAAACGCAACTGTTTTATCCAATATTCCCATTTTTCGCACAAATTTAATTCACAACTTTGGATGGGAACTTAGTGACAGGCTGTCATACCCCAAAAGAGACCATCTTTCACAGTTTTCCTGAGACTGTATGATGTGTGTGGAGTGACAGTGATTAGAGGAAAGAGGTTTCTATGTCACAGCCATCAGGAACGGTCAGCGATAAGCCTGCTTTATTTACCAGGACTCACCAGGTGACTGTTTACAGAGACAGCATCTGTGATGGATCCAGACCTAAGAGCATTTAGACACATTATGTGTGTCACCATGAATGACACGTTCAAACACATACTCATGCAAACAAGAATCTACCCATTTGATTAATGTATGACTATAGGTTGATTAGCTCATATTAAAACTTTGCAATTTAAATGGATGGAAATTGTATTTGTAATTCAAATACATAAATCTTAAATTTGGGCCTTTTTTGTATAGCTCTTTTAGTTTTACATTTTGTCATGTAACTTGCCTCATAAAAATTTCATAAAAATACATCCCACTGTACAATATTATAGGGACAGTTCACCCAAAAATGAAAATTTATTTATTTTGCTAAATACAAAAGAAGGCATTTTTTGAAGAATGTGGGTAAACAAATTATTGCTGGTAGCCATGGAAAAAAAATACTATGGAAGTCAATGGCTTCCAGCAACTGTTTGGTTACCAATATTCTTCAAAAAAAAAAAAATTTTGTATTCAGCAGAAGAAATAAATTTATTCAGGTTTGGAACAACATGAGGGTAAGTAAATGATGACAACATTTTTGTTTTTGGGTGAACTATCCCTTTAAAACTATCCTACTATCCCTTTAATATGAAGGAATTTTAATTTTTATTTTATTTTTATTTTTTTCCCTCTACTGACTTTCCACTGGCGTTTACCATACTTTGAATTAAGGTTAAAGGAAATGTCCACAAACCTAACAGAAAACATATTATATATAATTTTCTGCCAGGACAGATTTTTTTCTTACAGTATAGTTTACATTTACATTTATGCATTTAGCAGACGCTTTTATCCAAAGCGACTTACATTGCATTCAAGTTACAGTTTTACATTTGATCAGCTCTTGCTTTCCCTGGGAATCGAACCCATGATCTTGGCGTTGCTAGCGCCATGCTCTACCATTTGAGCTACAGGAAAGCACTTAATCTGACATCCTAATGTATTTTAGATACAAGGGGCAATGCCAGGTCATGACACAGTTTGACAGCAGTTTAATCCTCACACAGGATGTCATGTGTAAACCTGGGTCAAGAGATTCTCTCCTCTTTGAACAGCAGAGTCTGGATTCATCTTGTTCTTGATCCTGTTACGACTCACACATAAACAATGTGTAAAGTGCTTTCAGAGCATGCTCACTCTTTATGTGATGACTGTTAGCTAAACCGTGTACATGCTTCATCTGGCAGACGCACTTCTTTCAAAACAACTTATAGTATATTCAAACTTTACACTTTATTAAGTGCATTCCCTAGAAACTGCAACATGTCCTCTGCATTGCTTTAGGAGCTCACACATGACCGTGTTTCCAGGTAGGCAGCATCTGATCCTGACGCACTTACAGGTAGCTAAAAGTCACAAATACTGAAGCTATAAAATGGCAATGGTGTAAGACAGCATTAAAGAGTCAAATCTTTTTTTGATCCTTGTACTGAGCTGAAAATCCTTTACACTCTTAAAAATAAAGGTGCTTCATGATGCCATAGAAGAACCGTATTGTCTAAATGTTCCATAAAGAACCTTTAACATCTGAAGAACCTTTCTGTTTCACAACAGCTTCTTTGTGGTGAAAGAAGTTTCTTCAGATTATAAAAAGGTAAAGAGATGGTTCTTTGACTGAATGGTTCGTTGTGAAACCAAAAATGGTTCTTCTATGGCATCGCTGTGAAGAACCTTTTAAGCACCTTTATTTTTAAGAGTGTACCTAGTGTGGTATTCCCTGTCAAAAAATAAATAAAAAATGCTATATATACCACCAAATTTTAGATTCAGTCTTTTTGTAAAGTAGTTTTCCCCCAGTTAGCACAGGTATTGTATTTCTTTTTGGAACTGATTGTCATAGGCCTCACTGATCTGAGTTAATTTAAAGATTGAATCCATTATTTCGTAATAATATAGCATCATGAAAAATGTATAAGCAATTTTTTGTAGGCCAGTAATTTTTCCACGTGAACATCAAAAGGTGGGGAAAAGTACAAAAATGACTGTTTCACCCTGCGTGAGGAAAGTCAGTGTTAAAAAAAAATAAAAAATAAATAACTTGCCCCTTTTAGACTTGCACTCCATTCATTTACTAACTGCTTGTTTTCTTAAAAAATAAAAACATAACACTACCTTCTCTATTATTTTTCTATTCTATCTGTTTTCTTTTTATTTATTATATAATAAAAAAAACAACAACATTGCTACGTGTACTGCGTTAGGTTAACTGAGACTTGTTATAGCACTTGAATATCATTGATCTTTTGTTGATTTTGATTGCTTCCATTGTCCTCATTTGTAAGTCGCTTTGGATAAAAGCATCTGCTAAATGACTAAATGTAAATGTAATGTTTTAGTACAATGTGATAACATTAAAGGGGGACACTGTGTGACACTAAATCTTCATTGTACCTGTTCATGTTCATCTTGAGCACCTATAGAGTAGTACTGCATCCTTCATATCTCCAAAGAGTCTTTAGTTTTATTAGATTTATAAAAGAAAGATACAGCTGTACCGCTTCTCTCTGAAAACAGTCGAGTACCTGGAGTAATGAGCAGCTTATGCGTAGTGATCGTGTCTGCAAACTGTGACATCGACATAAATAACTCCATTAACGCTTGGGAAGCTGAACAAGGTTATCTTTCCCTCACAACCAAAAACACTTCTTTGTTGACATTATTGATTTTGTGGTAAAATCCTTCTTGAGCAAGTCTTCCGTAACCCGAATGAAGTATGTTCAATGTTGTCAACTTCTTTCAATGGAAAGTAACTAAAGCCTGCTTGAAAAGTCGCTAAATGTGGCTAGATGACTTCATACTCATTACTAATACAGCCCCTCTCTAATAAAACGGTTTTCATTGATCATTTTTTTCTGTTTCTGTTGTCAGACAACGACATTAATAAATAGAGGCATAAACCACAAAACACAACCAGGTCTCCCTTTCAAGTTTAATCTACACTAAAATCCTGATTTATAATCGAGACATCGTCAGACAAAATCAAATACATATAAGATTTCGGCTATATTTACATGTAAAATGATCATTAAACCACAGATTATCTATTTTAACTGATCGCGATCACAAAATCACGTTTGTGCTCTTGCTCTCGCTCTGGTTGATGTGTGCGCGCACATACAAGAAATTCTGCCCTTTATGACATCATACAGGGCCATACTCGAGAAAAAACAAAAACAAAAACCTTTCCCACACTTCTGACAAACCCTGAAGGAGTGTAGCCAATTTGGCACAGAAATACTCGGTCATAAGTTCAAGTCGTTTTTTTGAGACTTTGGTCATGTTTGGCATGAGAATCCACCTCCTTAACAGTGTAAATTAGTCAGAATGCATGAAATAGCATTAGACCTCCCCTTTAACTAGCATTTTCAGGGAAAAAGAAAATCAAAATGACTTGAACATAACATACCTGTTAGTAATATGGAGCAGGGCATATACAGTTTTGAATCCCATCAGTGCCACTCTGTATTGTGAAATTTCCTAATATGAAAATTTGGTTACACTTTATTTTAAGGTGCCGTTGTTAAGGTCTTTGCACACTTTTTGTATTCATCATCCTTTCCTATCAAAATGCTTGCTATGGATGCGAAAACGCAGAAAATCGAACCTGGTCCAATTTTCTTTATTATGTACGAAAGTTTCAGATGAATGTGATTGACACAACATGAGGTCGTATTTATTTTTTAACATGCGAAAATTTCGGACTCAGTGTGCAAAGACCTTTACAGTGTAATTATTCATTTAAATACTGAGTTATATTAATTAAGTACATGTCCTTACTATATGGTTAGGGTTAGGATTAGGGTTTGGCTTAGGGTTACTTGCATGCAATTATGCATAATTAATTGTTATTATAATAGTAAGTACATGTAACGTGTAACAAGGACACCTTAAAATAAAGTGCTACCGAAATTTCATTCTACATGAATCAATGATAATATCTCGTAACTACAGTGTAACAGGATACCAGACTCGGAGACGCCCAAGCAGTTTTTCTTGACATCAATGAGACAAATGTCAGGTAAATAATGGAGAAGATATAGTCTGTATGTGGAATGATAACAGTTCTGATGAACTTGGTTTGTTGTACAGGGTTGCTGAGCACACACGGTTTGACTGGTAGAACGAGGATGGATTCCAGGAACTGGTGGCAGGTAAGCGGACAGGTGAGTAGATCTGGGAATTGACTGAAGACGTGGGAGAACGCAAGGAAGATGAAGGAGATCTTGGATCATGTAAGAGTACATCCAGAGAGAGTCTGTAATCCACAAGGAGACCAGACAATGACTACGTTTACATGGACATCAGTAATCTAATTATTTACCTTATTCTGAATAAGACAATACTATGATTAAGGTGTTTACATTAGTCGCTTTTAGAATAATCCTTTCATGTTCCCGTTTTACATGTTATAGTACATAGATTGATTAATGGCATGCGTCATTACGTCACCACGCGACGTAATCTGACGTCCCCTCAAGAATTTCACGTATAAACATATAGTTCGTCTTCGTGATGATGCCATATACAGTTTTGGGTGTTTCATTTTTCATTTTATGAAAGTTTCAAGTGCAGTTAATTATTTTCGTGCATACAGACGACGGCGGTGTTGAAGCTCTTTTATTTGCCGTCAAACGGTTGATCATCACTGCCGTGTGTGTGTCCTGTCGCAAAATGCGGCGAAAAGTCCTACACGACGGTAATAGTGTGATTAAGGTGTTTACATGTCTGTACTGCACTTCAATAATGCGACTAATATCGGAATACTCCACATGTCTTAATTCGATTTGGGTTTACTTCGATTATGACTTTAGCCGGATTAAGGTAATCAAAAATCTCTGTTTACATGGTAGACTCTTAATCAGAGTATTGTCTTAATGGTATTAAAATCGGATTATTGATGTCCATGTAAACGTAGTCAATGTGACAGAGGGAAGTGTGTGCTCTTATAGTGCGGGTGATGAGATGACGAACAGGTGTGTCTCGTTACTCGGGTGATTGGGTGCGTTGTTGAGTGGTGGAAGAGCCTGGCTCTCGCTCAGGCCATACAGCCACAGGTCACAAATTCAGTTGAACGCATAAAACTACTTGGGAAATTGCAGGAAACTAGACACCAAAGGGTCACTGTGCGTTCAGTTTCATCTTTCCAGCACATGGGAGAGTCTATGAGTGTGGAACTACTCTATCCACCTTATTATTCAACGCAGAAGTAAGCCTATGGTCGGGACTTCCAGTTCATTAGCCGCTATAGGGAAATACTGAGAAGAATAACAATGTGCAGTAAACTGTAAAACTGTCTGCGTTACAAACCAGTGTGTTCATAATTAAGATAATTCATTAAAATAATAAGATAATACACACCAATTTGCAATATCAAGTAGCAAGACAAGCTGTTTTGTAGAGCTAAAAATAACTGGATGAGACCGGAAGCCAGTGTGGGATTACAAATTTAAGAATCTGTGAAGTACATTGTATTTAGCACTTAAGGTAAATATGTTGACATCAGACACATGATTCTATCAAGCAAAGTTTGTAGCAAGAGGTTCCTGCCAGTTCCTGTTCTCTTATTGTAAATCAAATGAGCCAGATTACTGAGACTCACCTTTTGTTTGTAATGGCTCTTGGTGCCCCTGCCCCAGTCTTTGAGTAGTTATGCTGATTGGATTAGGACTGGTTAAATGGGGCAGGTTGCTATACCTGAATACATCAATTGCATGTTTTGTAGGTCATCACCCAGGTGCTTTGTCTCCATTCCTAAGCACTGCCCCCTAAATGTACAACCCCAATTCCAGAGAAGTTGGGACGTTTTGTAAAAATGCAATAAAATCAAGAATCTGTGATTTGTTCATTCTCTTTAACGTTTATTTAATTGACAAAAGTACAAAGAAAAGATTTCCAAAGTTTTCACTGACCAACGTAAATGTATTTTGTAAATATGAACAAATTTTGATTTTGATGGCTGCAACACACTCCAAAAAAGTTGGGACAGAGGCATGTTTAACACGGTCACATCAACCTTCCTTTTAATTACAATGTTTCATTGTTTGGGAATTGAGGATACTAATTGTTAAAGTTCTGCAAGCAACATTTTTGTCCAGTCTCTCTTGAAACAAGGCTTCAGAAGCTCAGCAATCTGTGATCTTCGTTGTCTGAGTCTCCTTTTCATGACTGCACCCCCATACCATGACAGACGTTTGCTTTTGCTTCTGTCGCTAATGAAAGTCTGGATGGTCCCTTTGGTCTTTGGGACTGAGAACTCGAAAAACATTTTTCCCAGAAACAAGTTCAAATGTGGACTCATCTGAGTACAGCTCACATTTTCACTGTGTTTTTGACTATCTGAGATGAGCTCTGGCCCAGAGAACCCAGCAGCATCACTGCATAGAATTGATGTGTAGCTTTCTTCTAGAGTAACACATATTCAAGTTGCATTTCTTGATGCAGCAGCAGACTGTGGTAAATTACAGTGGTTTTCTGAAGTACTCCTGAGCCCATGTGGCTATATTTAACACCGCAGCATGACGGTTTCTTATGCAGTGCCATCTGAGGGCTCAAAGGTCAAGGTTTCCTGCCTTGCCTACATGTACTGTGATTTCTCTGGATTCCATGAATTTTTTCACAACACTACGTGTGGTAGTTGGTGAAAGACCTACATTCTTTGCGATTTTGCATTGCGAAATGTGACACTTGACACTTCTCTCATGAAATTTGGCCCAAATTGATGAGCCATGATCCAGGTTTGCTTGCAAAGACTGAGAAGCTCCTTTTATACCCAAACATGATACTTTGACCTATTCACCTGCTTACTGTGAACTGTTTCAAAACAGTTTAACGTGGATATTCTATAACCTTTTCACTTTTATTTTGCCTCTGTCCAAAAACAAAATTTGTTCATATTTACAAAATACATTTATGTTGGTCAGTGATAACTTTGGAAATCTTTTCTTTGTACTTTTGTCAATTAAATAAACGTTAAATAGAATGAACAAATCACAGATTCTTGATTTTATTTCATTTTTACAAAATGTTCCAACTTCTCTGAAATTGGGGTTGTATATAAACTACAATGTAACACTGATTTTTGATGACTACAGCGCCATGCAGCGCGTTCTCAGACCCAAGAGTCTCTGAGTTCTGAGTTTCCAACACCAGTCCCATAAAAATGACAAATGGCTGTGCCCATTTTTACAGCAAGAATAAGGTCGATAGACATTACAACAAACACACAATTCTGTTTTCATATGTGTTCTGTATTTCTCAGGAAACATCGAACTTTCTCAAGAGGAAACTTTATTGGCAGCAACATCACAAGGTTATGTAATAGGCGTACATTGATGCGTGCAAACACGTTGTGTGACGTAAGCCGTTTAATATTGCAGACAGATACGAGTCATTATTCACTCAATGCTGAAATTATAGATCAAGTAACATAAATCCACTGATTTGTACCCTCCCTCAAATCAAAAGCAAATCTTCTGGCTCACATCCGTTTGCAGTTGGTAAAATGTTTTCGAAAGAAGTCTCTTATGCTAAGCAAGGCTGGATTTATTACATCAAAAATACTGTAAAATTGTGAAATATTACATATTGTAAATTTCTATTGTAAAATTTAATTTATTTCTGTGATCAAAGCTGTATTTTCAGCATCATTACTCAGTCTTCAGTGTCACATGATCTTCAGAAATCATTCTAATATGCTGATTTGCTGCTCAAGAAACATTTCTGATTATTATCAATGTTGAAAACAGTTGTGCTGCTTCATATTTTTGTGGAAACCATGATCATTGTTTTTTAAGATTGTTTGATGAATAGAAAGTTCAAAATATATTTTTTTAAATAGAAATCTTTTGTAACAGTGTTTATATATATTAAAGATTAAAGAAAGGAATCATGGTTCACATTAGAGTAAATAGACACAAACTGCTTCTCACTGGTTGAAGGTTGTTCAGACCTCTGCTGATTACGTCACACATCCTCATCACAGACTGAACTAGTTCTTTCTTTCTTCTCTTTCTGTATTTGGTGCTTCCATTGGATGTGGGAATGTGAGGAGTGTTTCTGTAAAATATTTCAAGGTCCTGTCAGGACGTGTGAAGGAAGACGTTATTTGGCTTGAGGTTGTTGATAAGTTGCCCTAAAACGAGCTTTATTCAGCAGCACAAATACTTTTTAATTGCGTTTGTAGTACTCATGTATTAAAATGAATGGCACAGACTAGGATTTTTAACCCCCCCCCCCCCAGCCTTTTTGAAGATCTGTTTGATGAGGATGAATACTGAAGGTTTGCAAACCCTATTGAAAAAACAAACAAAAAAACCCAGCATGTGTTTTGAAGCATGGCAGTTGGTTTGAGCTGGTTTAAGCTGGTCCTGAGCAGGAGCTAGTTGCTTAGGACCAGCTTATAACCATCTAAAACCAGCTACCATGCTTCAAAACATACCTAACCAGCATATGCTGTTTTTTTCAACAGGGAATGAACCACCTGCTTGTGACAAAACAGTGATTGAAAACGCTTGAAAGTGCTTCTGGAGCTCTGGAGGTTGGTGTTTAAGTAAACTATTAAATATTTTCATTTAAGAAGTAGAAGCAAATGATTTAACAAATAAACCACTACTCTGGCTATAATTCCACTTTTGATGACTAGCCTGCTCTGTTTTGGCAACTTGTTTAATGAGTTAAAAGCATAATGACTTTAACAATCAGTGTTATTAAGTTTAAGTGAAAAGAAGTGGATAGATTTGCATGGCTTTTCTCTCTGTTACATCATGTCTCAAGAGGTTTGTGACCACAATCTCCTGCGGTCGTATTTAAGCCCCAGTTCAAGACAAAATGCATTAGATTACATATTCCCCTGCTTTTGATCTTTATAGGCTATGGCTTTAGCAGGTGAGCGCTGACCACAAAGTATAGGCCATTTATTTCAGACTTTTGCAACAAAGAGATGCTGCTGATCTCAATAAATGTCATTTATGAGCTGTTGAGAATTGCGATGGCTGTCAGGTGCCTTCATACTAGACAGACAGGCAGGACGAGCGCCAAGACCCGGTGTGGTGAGATCTCTCTGTTTCTCGAGTCAGCACATTTCTCTTTTCAGTTCCTCCAGCAGAAAACCAGGGAGACAAAAGAGGGAGATCAGAAGGAAAGCACAAATGAGAGCAGGATCAAAAGAGGATAAACGAGGCCAGACGGAGTGCAAAGAAGAGAAGCTCCATGATCGAGAACACTTTTTTACACACATGAGAGGACACAGACTGACAAAGCACTGCCAGAGATGGGCTCATGGGCTTGTGAAAAAGTGAATTTGCACTTGTAGTGTACTTCAAATAGATAGTATATTTTTTAAAAACTGTACTTGCAGATAATGTAACAGTAATGAAAAAAGGCCTCTTAAGTGGCTTTTCATGACACTTTAATGACTGTGTATTAACACACTTGTGCACTTTGCAATAATGTCAAATGAAAAGTTTTAAAAGTCAGTTTTAAAGTTTAAAGTACATTTTAAATCAGTTTTAAATAATATTTTATGATAAGTGCACTTATTTTAATGTGTTGACTATAACTCAATATTAATTAAAGTAAATGTACTAAATTAAAATTTAATTACAAATGCGATGACAAATATATTTAAATACATAACATACAAGTTTCAATAGAAATGACATTATAGTATATTTTAGTTTACCATAAATGTTTGTCAGTGCATTCAGCAGTTCACTTTAATCAGATTTTAAAGAGAATAGAAGTAGAAATGACATTACATATAATGATGTCCTACGTGTACAAAACAAATAAAAAAAACTTCCTTAAGTTCAACAAGTTGCATTTAATATAAATTATAATACATTTTAATTTTTCTAAACAGTTCCAGATTAAGGTTCTTAATCTTGTAGCAGATTTTTTTTAACAGAATAAAAGGTTCCATAAAGAAGCATGCTTTGAAAGTGCTATAGAACCTCAATGGTGTTGTGAAGAATGGACAATGTAAACTCTTCACAGTAAATAGGGTAAGCTTTGAGTTCATGTTGACTTTAATAAGTGCTTGTGTTCTCTGGCATCGTTTGATCTGTCTGAACACAAACTATGCAACAGATATGAGATGAAAAATGTGATGAAGTGGACAGAAACGCACCTCCTTTTCCTAGAAATTCCCAACTTCCCAATGGACCCTCCAGCACTGAGCCTGTAAATCCCAGCGTGGCCCTCAGACGGTCCTGGGCTCAGACAGTGACGTGTAGAGGGGCAGCTTTTTGACCCGGATCGCTGAGGGGGGATTACTCTGAATAAGCACACCCTCTTTTGTCTGGCTGTGTGAAACCCAACCAGAACTCTTCTGTTCTTCCATATCACACACATAAGAAAACTTACACTGGAGTAAAATGTTTAAGTGAAACATGATTTTTTTTTTTTTTTTTTTTTTTTTTAAATAATGAGCTCACATATATTTCCCCGGAATTTTTCGGGACATTTACCTTGGACGGCTTAATTTTTTTTGATTTTTTTTTTACATTTTATGTTGAGCCTAAAGGCCTGTTCACACCAAGACAAATATTTAGCGCAAAATTTCAGTGCAGTAAATATTTTAATTTTATGTTACTGCATCTGATAAGAACGACACAAACATTTACTTTTTTTTTGCCATTGCACTGTGAAGAAAACTGGCCAACCTATAAAATGCTGCAGGGATGTCATCATTACATTGTTCTGAAATCAATGGATGAATGAGTTTTTGAATAAATGCCTAAAATAAGGTGAACACAAGCTCAAGATATTTTCACGTTTTAATATATTACATAATACATCGGTAATACCCTCTTGTGATTTTTACATTTACATTTAATCATTTAGCAGACACTTTTATCCAAAGTGACTTACAAATGATAAGAACAATAAAAGCAATCAGATCAAAAAGAGAGCAACAGTATACAGGTGCAGTGACAAGTCTCAGTTAGTCTAGCACAGTACACATAGCAAGTTTTTCTTTTTAAATTAACTAGAAAAATAGAATAGAACAGAACAGAATAGAATAGAATAGAATATGTAAGTGCTAGTTTTAATTAGTCCGGTGCTGACAAAAAAATGTGTCTTTACATTTAGCAGACGCTTTTATCCAAAGCGACTTACAGTGCATTCAGGCTATAATTTTTTTTTTATCAGTATGTGCATTCCCTGGGAATTGAACCCATGATCTTTTACGCTGCTAACGCAATGCTCTACCACTGAGCCACTTTAGACAGTTTTTGAAAATGCTGCTGGAATTGAGATAGGCCGGTCGTTCTTCCAGCTGGGAACAGTCCAGGAAAAGGTCCCTGCGAGAGATTTTGTGCCTCTTTGGGATGGCACCACAAGGCGTCATTCACTTGCAGAATGCAAGCTTCTGGAGGGCGCTTAAGTCTGAACTAGCGAGTTTGGTATATTGGTGCAGAGCCAGTGGTTGTCTTGAAGGCAAACATCAGTAGCTTGAATTTGATGGATGGAAAGGAGGATCTAGTGGTTAACTGTGTCAAAAGCAGCTGACAGATCCAGCAAGATGACTACTGAGGATTTGGAAGCTGCTCTTGCCAGTTAGGGCTTCAGTAACTGAGAGCAGGGCAATCTTATTGGCTGCTGCTTGTTCTTGTTATATTTATGAAGAATATAGCAAAGTTGACAGCTGTAAAGGTTTTTGCACACTGAGTCCGAAATTCTCGTCTGAAATTTTTACAAGTTAAAAAATAAATACGACCTCACGTTGTGTCAATCACATTTACACACCGCCTCCAAAACTTTCATCCGTTATAAAAACAATTGGATCAGGTTTGATTTTCTGCGTTTTCGCATGCATAGCAAGAATTTTATTAGGAAAGGATGACGAATATGAAAAAATGTCATAAAAATGTCATAAAAAAAAAAAGAAAAAACGCACACGAAAATTTCGGAATCAATGTGCAAGGACCTTAAGAGTTGATGAAGGAGGAGGGAGGGGGGAGGAGGACAAAGAAGAGAAGGTTTTGAAAAGTGTGCAAGAGTCCGAACAATTGTTAATTTTGTTGTGGTAGTATGTCATTTTAGCCGTGGAGACATTCGCATAGAAGGAAGAGAGGAGTGACTGATAAGAACTAAGGTCAGTAGAGTTTTTTTATTTGCACCACTTCCTCTCTGCAGCCCTGAGCCTAGAAAATAAACATTTTCTAAGACAGCCCTGTTGAAAAAAACAGCATATGCTGGTTAGGTATGTTTTGAAGCATGGAAGCTGGTTTAAACTGATTTAAATGGAAGCTGGTCCTTAGTTGGCCATGAGCTGTTTATGAGCTGGTCCTGAGCAGAAGCTAGTGGCTTAGGACCAGCTCATGACTAGTTTAAACCAGCTCATGACCAGATAAGGACCAACTAAGGACCAGCTTAAACCATCTCAAACTAGCTGCCATGCTTCAAAACATACCTTACCAGCATATGTAGTTTTTTCAACTGGGAGGTAAAATGTTTTTAAAGGAAGAACTGACCAGAGCTTAATGGTGGTGAGGTTGGAGTCATGTGACCATGGTGTAGCTTGTTTGAAGTCTACATTTAGCTTTTTATTTTTGCCAATTGTATTTAGGTTTTAAAATGTGTTCAGTTATAAAGATTATCATGATGAGGAAAACATGCAAGAATCATCAATTTATCAGCTTATTTTCTACAATAATCCAAAAGCCAATGGAAAAAAAAATCATATATAGTTGTTTTTTTTAAGCGAACCATGGTGAAGCTAACTTCACTTTTCACTCCATATAGCATAATGACAGTAAAAAAAAAAAAAGAACCCATTTTGCAAATTTTAGCAGATTTAGCAAAATGTAGCATTTCATCACTTACTCACCAATGGATCCTCTGCAATAATTTATTTAAACCAATAATCAATAAAAAGTCTTCCTCAATAGAAAAAGTTGTCACGTCTGAATAAGGAGAGAGATATGCACAAGAAAAACGTCTTGTGGATTATGGTGCTGTTTTTATCAGCTGTTTGGATTCTCATTCTGACGGCACCCATTCACTGCACTGTATCATTGGTGAGCAAGTGATGAAATGCTACATTTCTCCAAATGCCACTTGGTTTGATATTTTGAATATCAATGCAATGATAGTGGTACGTTTTCAAATGTCCAGCTGTGTATATCTTTTGCACGAGGGAAGAGCTTTTATAGAACAGGAAAATCATTTTGTCATTGCATTAGCTCTTTATAAAAGCTTACGAACTATAAAACTCTATTGATTACCCTAGAAGCATGTTTTGGCAGCACAACACCTGAAATGATCGCCTAATAGCCTGTTGCCTTTTATGTTCTTCGATCACTGGACACGAGCCTCTTATCAGTTGCAATTACTGTTAAAGCATCTTTTTATAGCAGAGCTCCAGCTGTAAAATGCTCTGTCCCTGCCAATAAATGAGAAATACGTCAGAATTACAACATTTAAGACCATATTTGTGCTCGGCACTTGTTGAAAGTCAATGTAGCAGCAGCAACTGGGCCCACAGCAACCGTAGAGAACAACTATTAACTTTAGCTGACATGTCACAACTAGATCTTCTACTTTGATTATTTAAATAGTATTATAAAGAAACTTGTTATTGTTTATGAAAACTTGTTAGGCACTCAAGGCTGTGTATGCAAATTATGGCCTTTAGTTGTGACTATATTCAGAATGTATATAGTATGATTTCATGTAACTAAAATAAGATTGCTAAAATAAGGTAATTAAAACAAACTCTCAAACTCAAAATTATCTGGATGAGAATATTTTGGCTATTGTAAGCATGTGGTTTGTGCACTGATGATGTCACCCTGCTCTTAAAACACATTTTCCCAAGGGAGAGTAGAAACAGAGCATTTCTAAACCTCTTCTAATATTTCTTTGCAGGATTAAAGACCCAAACCCAACTAAAACCTCATGTGGTCTTAACCAGACACTGATGGGATCTGAAACAATGATTTTTCAGTATCATTGAAATACTATGAAATACACTGAAATACTATTTATTTTTCACTTACATTTTTAAAGTTGTAGTAATTTAATTTTTGTCATTGGTATTATTTTTTAAATTTTGGTTTTAGTTATTTTAGTACATCAAATAACAGCACATTAAATGAATTTAAATGTAAAACTAAAACAAAAATGTTATTATATATATATTAAAGTTGATTAGAAGTTAGTTTATTTGCAGGAAATTTGACACCGAGGGCAGGAGGAAGTGACTAACAGATGTTAGATCTTGTGCTTTCACTTCTCAAAAGTTTTCTCAGTATTCAAATATTACCAGCTGATAGTTTCATTTTTCATTAAAGCAGATGTTATTTTAAAGTCTATAAAATGTGGTGAATATCTAACTTTCAATTGTCTAAATTATAGTTCACTGAGGGTGCTAGTTTATGTAATGTGAGGTTACTTAAATTCAAGAGAATGGAAACATCAGAGGATGGAGTGTTTGTTTGGATAGTTTATAAGTCTGTGATGCTGTGTGCCTTCAATCTATGTCTGCGTCCGAATTTGCATCTGTTCTAATGTGCAATATTAGAATTGTCTCTAAAATCATTATAGTTTGCAAAATAATTTTTGGTACTTTTTTTTTTTTTGTTTAAGGATGCATATATATATTTTAATATTGCACATGACACCTTGTACATCTTACAGGTTGCCTTTTTCAAAAGACATTTTGTCACAAACAAATATGAAAATAAATAATGTAAAAAAAAGTTGTGACAGCAGTTTTTAAATGTATGAACATATAAGTAATAATAGTAGCATCATAACATTACGGTTGAACCACTGATGTCACATGGACCATTTTAACCATGTCCTTGCTACCTTTCTGGGCCTTCAACGTAGTAGTTCTGTTGGTGTCTATGCAGGGTCAGAAAGAGTTCATTTGTGTTCAGAAGATAAACAAAGGTCTTGCGGGTTTAGAATGACACGAGGGTGAGTAATTAATGACATCATTTAATTTTTTTGGGTTAACTATCCCTTTAAATTCTCCCACACCCAAATCATCAAACCTTGCCTTTATGGACCTTGCTTTGAGCACCAGGTCTCAGTCATGCTGGAATAGAACTTGTTCACACAAAGTTGAAACATAGCATTGTCCAAAATGTCTTATGCTGAAGCATTAAGATTTCCCTTCACTGGAAGTAAGATGCCT
Source organism: Schizothorax lantsangensis (assembly GCA_027422415.1). NCBI lineage: Eukaryota > Metazoa > Chordata > Actinopteri > Cypriniformes > Cyprinidae > Schizothorax > Schizothorax lantsangensis. The sequence goes on along the minus strand of CM049858.1, from coordinate 3,402,288 downwards.
AGTCTGACAAACAGCCCCATTGTCCATTGTACCATTGTCCCTCCTTCACCTGACTTTACATCTGGCACAGTGCAGAGGCAAAGATAATGTTCTCCTGGCACCAGACTGCGAAACAGAGAAGCGTGATTTGTCACTCCACAGAACAGGTTTCCACTGCTCCAGAGTCCAGTGTCGGTGTGCTTGACTCCACTCCATCCATCTTGGTGATGTGAGGCTTGCATGCAGCCGGCCATTGAAACCCATTCCATGAAGCTCCTGCCAGTTTAAATGTTAATATGCCAGTGGACGTTTGGACCTCTTCAGCTCTGGAATCAGCAGAGCGCTGGTGACTTTTACACACTCGGTGACCTCGCTCTGTGACATTACATGGTCCTCTGCTTCGAGTTGCTGCTGTTCCTAAGATCTTCCATTATCCACTTACAGTTGAAGGTGGACTATCTAGCAGGTGTGAAATTTCACAAACTGACTCATTCCAAAGGTGGCATCCAATCACACTACCATGTTTGAATTCACTGAGCTCTTCAGATCGACCCTTGCACATATGTTTGTAAATGCAGATTGCATGGCGAGGTGCTTGATTTTATTCACCTGTGGCAACACATCTGAATCTTCTGAATTCAACAATTGAAGGGATAGTTCACCCAAAAATGAAAATTATCCCATGATTTAATCACCCTCAAGCCATTCTAGGTGTATATGACTTTCTCCTTTCAGAAGAACCCAATCTGAGTTATATTAAAAATAGTTTAAAAAAGATTTTGAAGCTCATAAAAAGTGCTCCACATGGCTCCAGGGGGTTAATAAAGGCCTTCTGAGCAGAATAGATGCATTTGTGTAAGAATAATATCCATACTTAAAACCATAACTTATAAACCATAATCTCTATCTACGTAGGTGTAGTGTAAGCTCCGGTGAGAATATCCTAGTTTTGTTTACAGCAAAGGAAAACCACTCTCTCCTCTTGGCTTATATTGAAATCCTCCAACATCTTCGTTTTGCACCTCTAATTCATGACAGGTGTTTTGTTTTGCTCTGTCCTCTGCGCTTCTGTGTTCATCACTTCTCATTCGGAGCTTACGCTACGCCTATAACTTGCGTCATCCGCAGAAATGCCACTCTCTCGTGAACAGTTAGCAGAAGATTACGGTTTATGAAGTTGTAAATATGGATATTACTCTTACAAAAATGCATCGATTCACTTCAGCAGGCCTTTATTAATGCCCTGGAGCCATGTAGAGTACTATTTTTTATTTTTTTTTGCTTCAAAATCTCGACCACCATTCACTGCCATTATAAAGCTTGGAAGAGCCAAGACATTATTTAATATAACTCCAATTGGATTCGTCTGAAAGAAGTAAATCATATACACCTAGGATGGCTTGCGGGTGAGTAATTCATGGGGAAATATTCATTTTTGGGTGAACTATCCCTTTAAGAAGTGTGTCCTAAAACTTTTGTCCATATAGTGTATGTAAAATGGGACATGGCCATGTTTGATTTTGGTCAGCTTCTCTGTGCTGCGGTTTTGGATGAGTCAAACCATGATTTAGTTGTTAAACCACTATAAAGAATCAAAAGCATTTTAGAAATGATCAGCACTAAAAGTGAATCGATGCTGAATGAGAATTGATGTGTGTGTAAATCAGAACAGGACAGAGCAGATGTTGATAAAAATGTTTTATGGTTATTCACAAAACACAAGGTCCTGTTTAGACTGTACTGAGAGATGTTGTGGAAAAAGGGACGTCTGACACACACACACACAGATACACAGTCTCTTAATGTGAATCATTGACAGCATCTGTAATGGAACTGACATCTGTCTCTTGAACACAAAAGTGGTTCCTGCAGATGTCTATGATCAGACACATTTTAAGGCTGTTTTAAAAGTTCTGCATATCAGCATCCATGAGGACGATCAGTCCTGAGTTTAAAAGGGTTTCCTTCCTCTTCCACCACCACCTCTTCCTCTTCCTCCTCCGCCGCCTCTTCCTCCGCCGCCGCCTCTTCCTCGTCCTCTTCCTCCTCCGCCGCCTCTTCCTCGTCCTCCCCTGTGAGAATGTAAGTGTCCAGCCGAGCGTCTGATCTTCCTCCTCTCCTCATGATGGTCATGTTCAGCCTGCTGTTGAAATCGCTGCCTCGCCGTCTGACAAAATACAAGTATAAGAAACAATTAACGTCAAAGCCAAAATGATCCACAACTTGACTAAGTGTTTTTTTTTTTTTGAATTTGTTCCGAAAGGTTAAAAAATGGCTTGGCTTCGTCTAAGCAGCATTGAGTAGTGACTAACTAAAAGCAGTGACAGTCGACTCAGCACAACAATAGCTCAGCTTTTTTTTTTTTTTTTATTGTGTCACTTTTCCACTAACAGAATATCCTTTTCCAAAAAGATCGGTGTAGCGTAACACAACTCAGCTGTAATCAAATGCGTTCGTTCTGTCTCTTTCAAGAAGTATTGGAAAACTTGATTCATTTTAGTGATTCATCAGCTTTCTTTAGTCATTCTTTGGTTTGTTCAGACTCTTCACCGAAAGGTCCCTGCATGGCATTTGACATTATTTATAGTGAAATACAGCTTTGAAGTTAGCGCTGCTGTCCATCAGTATATTTTTACTGTTCTAGTTTTGATAGTTTGTATAGTGTAATTTATCTATTCAAGCTTACTGAGGTCAACTTAACTAAAATGGATAGAAAAGCAACTACTGCTTAAACTTGGAGAACTAAATTCCGAACAAATCCACTATGAGAAAAATCTAGTGTTTTAATTCTTTGTCCTATAGTGAATGTAGCACAACCACAGAGAACAAGCAGGTGTTCTCATGCAGATACCACATCTGCTAAAGGAATAGTGTGTCCAAAAACTGATCAAAGTGTACTTTTATTTTAATCTTATATGCTGTTGTTTTCCACAAACTGAGAGTGGTTGAGACGGTCAAGAACAAATGATGTTTTATACTGCCAATGAAAAGACTGGGGTCACTGATGTCAAGATGTTTTGTCTCTTATGTTTACCAAGGCAGCATTTGTGTTATCAAAAATAAAGTAAAATAGTAATTGTGTAATATTATTACAATTTAAAGTATACTTTTTATGTGAATATATTGTTAAATGTAATTTATTCCCGTGATCAAAGCTGAATTTTCAGCATTACTCCAGTCTTTAGTGTCACATGATCCTTTAGAAATTATTCTAACATGCTGATTTGCTGCTCAATTATTGATTCTATTGAATTATTATTGCTCAATTAATCAAAAACGGTTCTTATTGCCAATGTTGAAAACATTTTTATATGGAAAATGTTTTTCTTCTTCAGGATTCTCTGAGGAACAGGAAGTTCAAAATAAGAGCATTTCTATGAAATAGTCCTTATATTACAATCCTAAACATCTTTACTGTGATTTTAATTTAATGCATCCTTGCTAAATTAATATCTTAAAAAAAAAAGTACTGACCCCAATGGTTGAATATGATTTGTGTCATACTTCCTTGAGAACTACAGCAGAATGGTTATATCATCACTGAACAATTACACAAGCTATTAAATGACTTCAGAAGACTCGGATTATAGTGCATGAGTCAAATAGACTACTCAAACTATCCAGTTACTAAAATATTTTCAGGTCCATTTAACAACCCAACAAAGCAGCTAAGTGATCTCCCTGAATGATGTGTTCGACAGACAGGAGGAGTATGGGAATTAAACAGGCGTGTGAGCGGTCAAAGGACAGAAAACCACGGTGAGAATCCATTCTTCAGTCTTTGCTGTGAGTCAGCAGAAATCTGAGCTGGGAATGAGTCTGACCCAATTTTACCACACCATAACCTTCATTCGACCAAAGACCGAGATGTGAAGACAGAACTATATATCGCAGTAACAAATTCAAACCTATTCAGCATTCTTCAACTTGCATTCCGCTGATGTTTGATATGAAACATCAGTAGAGATCAAATGAGTGGAATAAAGCCTCAATCTGCAGACTGGTGGCAGCTGGGACAGGTTTCCATCATCATGCTTACCTTCTTGAGAGTGAAAGTGAGCTGTTTGCTTCCAACTGCTGTGTCATTGAGGTTTAGCATCCCTGAGCTCTGCTCCCGCTGAAGTCGCTCCTCCAGAGACGTCCTGAGTGAGTCAAACAGTTCAAGTTTGAGTAATTGAGCAAAATAATAACCAACAACAACAAATAAAAATCTTTTTACTTCTGTAATGTGACTTGAAAATCTTTAACAGGAGAAAATAGTGAATGGTAGGATGTGGAGGAATTCAAACGTTCCTCAAAAGCCTGATGATCATGTTAGATTTATATATTTACATATATTATTAGATTCTTCTAAAAAACGATATCAGTCAGAAAAGTTATTACGTTGTAACTAACAAATGTGAAGACAAACTATTGTTCCTTAATAATAATAATGTGCATTCAGGAATCGTTCCCAATAAGACCACGAACACGTATTAATAATGCAAAATAGAGTCAATTTTGATTTCATGTTGACTTTAACATGGAAAAACCCTGCTAGGTTATGTGTAAATGATTCACTGTGTAAAACATCAAGTCTGAGAGATGATTGTTTAGTACTTTAAAACCCATTAGGAGGTTCAGTAAGACATGCTCACTATATATGGCTCGTTCACTTACATGTGAGTCAACCCAGAGTCAACATGTGTTACCTGTCAATAAACCACCCACTGCACGTCAAACAAGGTTAGGACGGGACAGCCACTACTGACCGACACGGAGTGCTAGTATAGCTGTTCTAACAGCAGTTAGTAATATTAAAGGGCTCATAATATCATGAAAATAATAAAAAAAATCTACATTTTCCACACAATCAGAAACTATGGGTTCAGTGGGTTTAAAGGTAACCTCACAAACTAGAAACTTAATAATTTCTAGACAGATCCCTAATCATTTCAGTAGCACAGGGTCAGGGCTGATCATTTTGTGAGTCAGTATAACACAGCTTTACACACAAGTCTTCAAAGTGTCCTCTACTGAGGGCGAGTGCAGATAAATCCTTCTAGGAGAGCAATCAATCAGTTGTTTGTGCCATTGTCCACACGGACAAAAGAAAAAAAAAAAGATTGTGCATCAGACTGTGCTGAAGATGAAGGGAAGCATACTTCAGGATTTAAGCTCTAAGTATACTTGGTGCTATAACAGGTTTCTGTAGGTTTTATGATGGTAAATTTAAGGCTTTAAGACCTTTTTAAGACCAAGTAAATAAAATGTAAGAAATAAATGGAAGGGAACAATACGTGTGTATGTTCTCTAAATCTACATGTCTAGGCACACAATGAGTGTTTACCAACAGTTTGAGAATAAAACTAACAGATCTCCACTACAACAGCCTGAATGCCTATGTCCAATCACTAGAATATGGAAATAGCAGTAAATGTGTGTGTGTTTTCCAGTGCAAATGAATGAAGATTCTTAAAGACACATTCATTTGAGATGCAAAATGATTTAAGTCTTGTTTTCTGAAAAAATTATCAAAATGAAGTGAATTTATGATTAAAACAAAAAGTCTTGTTTTCTTGGGGGAAAAAAGTACAACATTTAATTAATTAAACGAACAAATCTACCAATGGATTCAGAAAAATCTACTTAATTTATAGAGAAACAAGTTTTCATACCCCATTGATAGACCTAACCCTAACCCATCATGTAATTTATTGTTTAACTCAAGTTTGTAATTTTCTTTTTTTCCAGAAAACAAGACTTCGTATCTTCAACTTGCATCTCAGTTAAATGTATCTTGACTTAAGGCTGTTAAGATATTTATATTGGTAAAAAAAAAAAAAAAAAAAAAATTGAAACATTCAACTTGCATTCAAGGACATAATTTCATAATTTCCTGTTCCAATTTAAGAACTTAATTTGTGGAGGGGGGAATTAAGACTTCTTAAGCCCTACAGAAACCCTGTATAAATAGTTTTAAAATGATTAAGAGTAACTCACTTCTGCATCTTCTGTTTGCGGGCCACATCGCCGAAGCTGCGGAACTCCTCTCCTGCTTTGATCTGGTAGAATCTGGGCTGGTTCTGAGGCTCCTGCTGGCGGTTCCTGACTGGATCAGAGCTCTGTAAGCTGGTTTCACGGTCCTGTTGCCTCCTCTCTTTCCTCTGGTTGAAGGTGCGCTCTCGCTCCTCCACCCGTAAAAGACGGCGCTGCTCCCTCACTTCCTGCACCCAGCCCTTATCATCATCATCAGAGCTCTCCTCTTCCTCTGAGCTGCCACGGCCTTCCATCTCCTCCTCTTCCTCATCCTGCTAGTGAGATCAAGACAGTTTGAGAGAAATCTCAATGTGACATCTACATGTTGCACATGTTTCAAAAGTTTCATGGTGGTATTTTTATAACTTCCACAATCACAAAACCTTGAGACCCGTCTTCAGAGCTGGTCTAGTAATTGATTACATGTTATCTGGATTAAATAATCAGATTCCAAAAATCAAGTACTCATAATTAGAGTATATTACATTTTTTAAATCAGATTACAGTTACTTTTGCATGGATTACCTGATTAGATATTATTCACACAATAGCTGTAAATCATTCATAATTGACTGATTCTGAAAGACCTTGAGTGTGTAATGTCATTATTGTCTGTCTATTAAAGTTTGTTCATGTAATGCAGGGATTCCCAACCATTTTTGTCAGCCAAACACAATTGAAATGATACTTGCAATATTTCTGAGGAAGGTAATATTTCTAGAATTTAGCACATTCGCAGTTCTCTGATGTTGATTAATGGTCACACTGACATGGTAAACAGATAAAAAAGGAAATAATTTCTATTTTTAGTGTTCACGTGTTTAAAAATGTATTTTACATATTTAATGATTTAATTAATTATTAGCATTTTATCAGCTCACAAACCCACTGCAGTTCTTACATTAAGCCCAGTTTGGAAAACCCTGGTTTAATATATATATATATTTTTTTTATGCATTTTATGATGTTAATATTAAAAAATGGATTAGGCCTATATTTTCTTTCTATTTTCTTTTTTATATCAATACGGTACATTTAATGGTAAGTTTAAAACAAGTTAGATAAAAAGTAATCTAAAAAGCAGTCAGAATACATTCTCTAAAAGGAGTAACCTAGATTACGTTACTAACTACCGTTTTCATCATGTAATCTGTAATCAGTCATTTAGTAATCTACCCAGCTCTGTCTGCCTTGCTGTCTAGATCAGTGACATATACAGATTTCATTAATATATCTGAATTCGTTTTTATATTTTGTTTTCATTTGAATTTCAATAAAATAATGTAGTCCTTTTGTTGTTGTTTTTTCGTCATTTTTAGTATTTTTTTATTTATATTTACACATCTCCAGGAGAGTTGTCACGACACTGGAATTTCTAACTTTGGTACAATACCTTGAACACTATTTATATTTCATACCTTTTTCAGTTCAGGAAGGAAAAAAATGTACCTGTTCTTCTTGCTGAACAAGCTGGCTGAGTTTCTTCCTCCTCTTTTCACCCACTTGAGACACGATGGGGTTGAGCAGCCGGAACTCCTCGCTCCGCTCATCCACCTGGTAATCAGGGTTCTCGAACATCACCTTGAAACGGTCGTCCATCAGGAGATTGTCTACGGCCTTGAGAGAAAAACAGATACGAGTGAGAGAGACAACAGAATTAAAACACTTGACTAAAATATTTCTGTATTCCATCAGTGTGGAAATGCGTCAAAGGAACATTGCCCACATTGCCCTTTTTCCTCTTCTTCCTGGTTGAAAGCTCACTTTCCTCCATGAGTTTCATGGCCAGCTCCTTGTTGACCTTGGGCAGCTTCTGTTAGAGAAAACAAGAGAGAATGACCGAGTCAAAGCACTGATGATAACAGACTATGAGAACACAGAAAATGCTCTGGAAAAAAACTGGTATATTCACCAGGGGTGCAAACTCGTCAGGGGTGAAAAAGGTGACAAACTAAACTCCAACCCCCCAACCCCCGAGGGGTGGGAATCGCAGGGTACCTCACGATACAATATAATCATGATACAGCGATTCTGCGATAATCGATATATTGCTAGACAATCATATAATGATACATCCCGATACATGTCTAACTATGAAAACAAAATGCCTGTGAAAAGGTTAAGTGCAAGTTTTCTTTCTTTATTCAAGTCCAAACAGTTAGAAGACAGCAAAAAAAAGTACTGTAAATCAATTTTAACACGTTAAGTAAATTAATAATTTTATTGATTAATTTATATATTTTTTGTTTGTAGTTTATTTAGAATATATTTAGCTATCACACAAAATAACTTGAGATTCACTTGCGAGTGCAGTTAAACAGTTTATTAGGAACAAATCAAAGCTGACTTTCAAAGCTGACTTTTTAACATCATTACTACAGTCACATGATCCTTCAGAAATCATTCTAATATACTGATTTGCTGCTCAAAAAACATTTATTATTATTCTGTTGAAAAGAGCTGAGAAGGTTTTTTTTTTTTTCTTTGATGAATAGAAAGTTCAGAAGAACAGCATAGTTTGTAACATGATAAATGTCTTTATCATCACTTGTGTGCCAAAAAGTTTATTTCTATATGCTGACTACAAGCTTTTGAATGATATAGTGTATATTGTTACACTTGGAGTAAGACTGAAGTAATGAAGAAGAGAATTATTTACAAAAACATTACAAAACCTGGCATTTTCATAGTGTATATTGTTTATGTGCTCTGAAGGAAACAAACAAATAAACAAACACACATTTTGAAATTCTGGGTTATTTCTCTCAGCAGATCTTCTTCCAGTAACAGAAAGTAGCCGGGATGAACTTGTTTGTTTACGCGGAGGCGATGTGGGCGTTTACATTCGCGCGCCTCACGTGGATGTTTGAATCTGAAAGGCGCGAACGGCGCGTGGGCGGGACCGTATTAGATATAATGAGTTGAGACGGGAAAACTGGACATCGCGTCGGTTTCATACGGATTACTTTAACATAGAATATTTGTTTTGGACGTAACTTACTTCATTTAAAAGTAGACATTCTAAGCTTTCTATACATATATTTCTCATGTATTTGAGGCGAGTATTCGCGGAGATTCAGGTTGTTTTATTTACGTGTCTGTGAAGAAAGGTGACAGAGACAGAGCCGGCAGAGAACGCACCCCGTTTATTTTATTAATTTTAGAAAAGCACATTATTTCGTTGTTATTATGACTATACAGAAATAAAAGGAGACCCTTTGCAGTTTCAAATGATACCTTATTCTTATCTGTACAATCAAAACTGACAAGAGTATTTTTAGTTCTTTTCGCGGTCATAAAGAAAATACGAGACAGCCTGCACCGGTGCGGGCTTCGACCCCAAGGTAGGCCAATCAGAGACAGAGTAGGGCGGGTCCATTGCCAACAGGGGGAAAAGACGCTGCAGGTGACGTGACACAGATGACTCGCAGATCCGACGACGACCCCCCCCCTCTCCTCAAATATTTTTTTTACAGATCTACACGATTCACGTGAATGACCTATTTCAAGGTGAAAACGGCGAATTTCGCCGAAAGGTGACAAGTTTGCACCCCTGATTCACTCAATACTAGAGAAGAAGTGTATATGATCTAGTGTCTGTGAATATGAGCACATAAAAACTTCATCTTGATCTCCAGAGCTGCTCTGAGAGTCACTGCAGCAGATTTACACCATTTCATTTGTGAAAAACTACCGTCAATTACAGACTTACAGAAGATCTTCACTACAACACACCATAATAAATGTTTGGTTTAACTTGAAAAACTTGTGGCAGGAATATATTATACAGTAGTATGTACTTACTCAAAGTAATAATTCTAATAATAATAAAAATGATAAAAGTAATAACTTTTTCTTACATGTTTTCATTTTAGCACTTTGTTTGGCAAAAAAATAAATGGAATTATTTTAAAGTTTTTAAATTAAATCCACTTTTATTAAATAATTCATGTTTTATGAGTTCATTTGATTACCACTGGCTTTGAAAACTTATGAAAAATAAACATTTCATAGAGTCCTATTATTGTAAACATTTGAATAAAATATTAAAGTGGTTACATTTTATGATTTCAAGTGAATATAATTTTTTTAAATTAACTATTAAAATAGAATAATTTGGAAAACATGGAATTTGGGAAAAATAAAATGAAATTTAGTAATGGGGTCCATATAGGTTAAACATTTAATAAAGTGTTGTTCAATTATGTAAGTTTCATAATTTCAATTAATTACACTTGCTTTTTGATTACTAAAATTACTAAATTGAATAAGCCGGAAAAAAATAAAAATAAAACAGATTTCATAGGGACCCAGCACAACACTGGCTAACTAAACAGTTCTTAATAAAAATAATTTATATTTCTCTTATAGAAAACGTAAGTATTTGTAACAAGATTTCTTTTCACCAATACTTCTGTGGTCTTCATCTGCCAGGTTTACTCATGGCTGAGATAAGCGCACACACACACAGAGACACAGAGACACAGAGACACACAGACAGACACACAGACAGACAGACACAGAGACAGACAGACACAGAGACAGACAGACACAGAGACAGACAGAGACAGACACAGAGACAGACACAGAGACAGACACAGAGACAGACACAGAGACAGACACAGACACACGGTGAATGTGTCAACAAGCATTACCTTGAGCTGCACTCTCTGAGTTCTCGACTCCTCGATCTTCTGCCGGATTTTGTCCTTACGGTACTCTTCATAGGCAAACGGGTTCGCCATGGTCTTCACCTACACCAATGCACAGGAATTAAACATGAATCATCATTTAAAAAACAAAAAATGTTCAAACAAACAACAGAACGTGCACAAATGCTCAGACACAAATCTGCACCTTGTGGTAGAGCCTGATGTCCATGAAGAAGCCGTGCATGTAGGCCCTGAGAAGAGGCGAGCCAATCAGATGCGTCACTCCTTACAGAAGGAAAAAAACAAGCGAAACATCAGGAAATGCAACAAAAGTTCAAGAATCACAAAGAACAATAGATTTAGCACAAATAATATAAGCTGCTCGGTTGGTCCCAATCCACTATATGTTTTGGGTGTATATTCCACCCTCAAGTTGTTTCAAAGCTGTGAGTTTCTTCCTTCTGTTGAAAGCAAAAGAAGATATTTTGGAGAATGCGGGTAACCAAACAGTGGTTGGTTCCCATTGAATTCCACAGTATGGAAAAATACTATCTAAGTCAATGGCTACCACCAACTGTTGCTTTCAAAAGAAATAAGAAACTTGAGGCTGTGTAAATGATGACAATTTTCATTTTTGGGTGAACTATCCCATTAAACCAGATTTCATGTGTAAAATGCTATATTATTATAACAATCTATCAGATGAAGTGGACAAAAACATATAATGTTCAAAATAAAGACAAGTATAGACTGACTTCATGCATCCACTAAAAATCACTTTGGCACCAGTTGATTAAAGGTCGCCGAGCAACAAAATGATGAAGAAAAAAAAGTTTGTTTTGAGCAAAACTGGTTTGATAATTTGCTTAATACTTTTTGGGGTCATTGTAGTGTTTCCTAAGCATGCACGGTTTATCTGCTGGATAATCTCATTCAACTAAACCCTCAGAGAAGAGACACAACAAGTACACTAAATTCACCACCAGACACTAGTAGACACTCTGAGCACCAAAACAGCAGCACCCTCAACCCAATGCTGTATACAACAGACTGCATGACAAACCTGCTTCTATTGTATCTCCATGGTTCAATGAAGACATGCTAAAGCATTTAAAGAATTCAGCTGACCTTTGTCTATTGAGCAGGGATGAACTATTCCTTCAATTACAGTCTTTGAAAACTTTTACTGCTATCAGGAAAGAGGCTGATTACACTGCAGATAAAACACAAAACTGACCCCAGAACAGCAGTATGACACGTCTGTCTGAACAGATCCAGACCCAGAGCATCTCTGCTGCAAATTACAAACATGTCTCTGTGACAGACCACGCTGCCACATTTCATCATGGTCTACTGTTATTTTTATTTCTTCTATTTTTATGGCTGAGAAACTAACCAAAATTTAAAACCTTTTTCCAAAAAAATCTTCCATTCATTGAAATCATGATGCACACAATAAATTAACGGTAATGCTGCACATTAAATAAAATGTTCTATATGTCATCATTATATGTTATAATTTTAATGCATTAGGTATCAAACTGACAGAGCACAGTTTTTATAAATGAACTTTTTACTAATTAATTTTAAAATGAATTTACTGTTAATGATAAAAATGTAGTTAATGTGTATGTAGAAACTTTAAAGTGACAGTTCAGCCAAAAATCAACAAAACAGAATTTCCATACACACCAGACATTTTTATTCTTTGAACACGAATTAAGATATTTGTTATATTCTCTCATTATTTTCATCCATGCATTGTAAAAGCCCACGTAACCAACATTTTCAAGCTTCAAAAATGTCTTTAAGAGATTGAAGACATGATCACTTCACATGATGAACAGATTTAATATAAGCTTTTATGCACAAACACACACCAACACACATTCACAGAGCTTATCAAATATGGTAAATGGATCAACCGTACTTGCTTGACATAAAAAATAAAATTAAAAAAAAGTTTTCCATATGTGTGCATTCATCAATATTTATACATCATACAAAAGTTATAAATAAATTAAAAACGTATCATATAAAGCTATTGTGTGATCAACGTTCAATGGTTCAACGTCCACTGTGTTAATGAATGGTGTGCATACTATCTAGGCTAACTCATTTAGGGGGAGGCGCACCAGTACAAACTTTACTGGAGCTCCTGCACATCTCCATATGTTTAGTTTAAATGTATTTCTTGAATTTCTGCACCAGCGTTTTCAAAATTTGTTAAATGAGGGAAAGTTTCAGTTACTACGACTTTTGCTAGTGACGGTGGCATGGCCAGACAAGAGACAGAGCGCTCACTAGACTCTAGTCCTGTTACATAACCCTGCTGAACCCCGTCCCTCCACGTCACATAACCCACTGCATCACATGCTGACGCCGGCATTCCTCTGCTGTTTTCCCATCCTCGACCCACTGAACTGGATCTTATCATCGCTGTAGGCCTCACTCTGTCTCTGTGATATTTGCATCTGTTCAGTTTGCTAATATGCATCGTTCTTTGAGTTTTAGCAGATCGACTGAGATCACACAAGGACTCTCTGTGGCTCAAGGCCTGTAATCACGCCTGCGACTGACTGACGCAACTACTGGAATGTTCTCGTAGTAAATACTTTATAAGCAGATCCACCTCAAACTTTGTACAAAACTTGTCATAACGTGCTCCTCGGTGATAAAACTACAACTAGACCTGGACTGACTGCGGTTGAAATACCATTTCCATTCAAATTAAAATGCACAGAAACAAAGGAAAAAAATGAAGAATACTTGTGGCTAGGGCTGGACGATAATTCGATAACGATAATTATCGCGATATAATTTTCCTCGATAAAACGATATGAAGAGTTCGATAAATGTTCGATATAGCCTAAAGTTTATGCGCCAAAAGCGGAACGAAACAGCGCGCCTCATTTGAATCACGGCACACAGACCGTTTATCCGTTCGGATCAAAGTTCAAACTGCGTGCGGCGCGAACTCACTAGAGCAGATGCGTTTACTCGGTCACGCGAGCACTAAACAGCGCTGTGAGATCCAGTGAAGCGCTTGCATTCAGCGATGAACACAAATTATTCTGTGATTTAAACTAGTTTATAGCCAAACAGGAGAAACACTGTGTGCAACGAGACAGTCAGGAGGCTTACAAGTCTACACATCGCCATCATTTACCATGGATTTACTGTAGTAACACTCACTGCACCATGTTATTGTGGCACAAATGTGGGATATTCACACAGAATTTTATTACAGGAGTACTGGCATATAATTATAATTTATGTATTTGTGATTAAGCTATAGCATGTGTGCATTTATACTGAATGTTTTTAGACTACTGTTTTTCATACAAATAGGCTCCTAAAAACCATATAGTTATATTTTTACCGTGGTATTGAGGTGTTATATGTGTGGTTTTAACTGTGTTTATCATGATTTAAATGTATGCTACAATGGGAGACCAATGCTTAAAAGAAAAAAAAAAACTTGGTCAGAATAAATGTAACCATATAAAACTGAGGTTGCTACAATTTTTACAGATGTTACTGATTTTAAAAATGAACAAAAATGTACCTCTGCATCCTAACTCAAGCTACTATCAAATGTGCATTTCTAAGAGACAAAAAAAGTGATATTATTATTATTAATATTATTATCAGGCAACCCAAACCTGTTTCTTGATTTGAAACAATATCACTCATTAGAACATGCAGCAACTAAGAAATTCATTTTTCTAGTTGGATATTTATTTTGTTAAGAAAAATTAATGGTCTGGTTTCTACAACTTTGACTTTGGAGCAAAATTCTGGCTTTAAATTTGAAAGAAATAAAGATTTGACATTTATCGTGATAATTATCGATATGGACTGATATGAAAAAAATTATCGTGATAATTTTGTTGGCCATATCGCCCAGCCCTACTTGTGGCTTTAATTAATTACAAATTCAAGCCTGAAAAATTGACCAGAACCCAGGCCAAAATCTAGATTTTAAGTTTGCCCGGGTTGATTAGTGGACCTCTAATGCATTTAAGATTTATGTATTTTAATTTCATATAAAATTTCCATTCATTTGGATTACAGGGTTTTAACAAAGACTAATAAACTTAATGCAATTCATATTTGTCAGTCATACATAAATAAAACAGGTCAGATTCTGTAACCGTACAAATAAATTGTGATTTAACCAGGTATATTTATAAATCCAATTTTGTTTCAATCTCATACATTTTAACTAATTGAATACTTCGTCATTTTTAACCATGTTCATATTTTATAACTGAATTAATAAATGTAATTGTTTTCACAAAGAACAGATGTATGCTGATTCTAAGCTATTTGAGTAAAAGCATTATGAAAATATGATGATTTGAATAAAATCAAAAATCAAGCAAATAGTTAATAATAAACTACGTTAATAAACAATGCCTTTACTGCTTCATTCTGAATAACTAGCAAATATGCCTCGCAATAAGTTAATATTTATGCATCACATTAGTTTATATTAAATCTTTATTTGAAGAAATTTTAGATGCAATTCAAATACATAAATCTAAAATATAGGCTTAAATATACACACACACACACACCTGTATGTGTGTGTGTATATATATATATATATATATATATATATATATATATATATATATATATATATATATATTTTTTTTTTTTTTTTTTTTTTAATCTTATTGGTGATCTTCTGACAGTTGGGCAGAAGGAGACGGACTTACCCAGGTTCTCCAGGTCTTTGCGGGTGACAAACTTGTAGTCGTCATAGATGGTGCTCTCTGGGTTCTCCTCGAGCTCCTCTGTCAGGTTATCCAGGAAGGAGCACCAGCGTGGAGCCGGACCAAGAGCCTAAAGACAGCATGACACACCAGAGATAATATGAGTGGATGTGAAATAATAATGCTTCTTTTGAGGTAGATCATGAACAGCTTCTCGAAACATGGCAGTTTACAGATATTCTGGACCTAGAGACCTCAACCACTTCCCCACATACTGACTTTTAGTGCAGTCTACTCTCCTTACTGTGCAATACTTTACTGTGTAAAAGACTTTATTTATCATGGTCAAGATGTCAACAATACTACCTCAACACTTGTCACTTCCTGCTTAATTGACCATTATGTCTACATTTATGCACATACACAACGTTTACATTCATGCACATTTGTTGTCTTGGGTTATGTGTCCTCTGTGTACTGTGTTAAATAGCGTATTGTGTATATTGTATATTGCATCGTGTATATTGTATTGTATAGTACAGAGTATTACGTATAATAGTAGAGTCTTTAGTGTATAATATGTACATGGTACATCACTTATTTGTATGTATCAAGGCGGCACCCGGAGGTTGCTCCACCAGAGTTTCATTGTACATGTAGAGTGACAATAAAGTTCATTCTTACTTAGAAAGAAGTTACCCAGACAAAGGCTGTATTTATGCACCATTAAGACTGTTTGCATTGTGACATTTTCATGTCAATTAAGCACATTGCTAGTTAATGTGAAAAAAGATGCATAATGGCAGTATCTGTTGCAACTGACAATAATCTAAGCTGATTAAAAAAAATGAACAAAAACCCCTCAATGCTCTTCACTGCAAACCACCAAATTAATTCTTAATTTATTAGTAAATTAATTATTTGATTACATTTTAAATAATTAAATGAAGTTTTATGAATTCTTCTCAATAGACATTTAAATTAACAATAACTTTTATTTGATTGTATTTTAAAGGATAATGGAATAGGTAAAGTTTTATGAATTAATTTAATTAGACTTTTAAACCCTGAAACACAGAATTCAGGAAAAAAAGTTGCTTACATTCATTCTTGAGCTCTAACAAACATGTGAAATGCATCCTTGCCCATCAATTTTATGTCATGAATATTGATAAATATCAATATCAAATGATAAATGGAAAAAATATTGTTTGGACATATCGCCCAAACCTAATTTTGTGTGTGAGGGGGAAATTGTGATGAAAATAATGTCACAATGTAAAAAACTTAACGGTCCTTAAAACAGGCCTTCAATTTGCAAAGTATTATTTAACGTGGTTTGAGTTTGTTGTGAAATGTGACCAGGACTTTTCTTCACGAGATTCACTGAGCCTTGTTTGTTTGAGAAGCACGTCACTGCTTTCATGAAGGACATATCAAATGATCTGTTTATATTTTTTTTGAGATCTCGAGTGTTTGGTAATTGTGTGTGTGTGTACTCAACTCAAGCACACACACACACACACACACACACACACACACACACACACACACACACACACACACACACACACACACACACACACACACACACACACACACACACACACACACACACACACACACACACACACACACACACACACACACACAGAGTAAACGCTCTCTTATTGCCAAACACACAGAGTTATATCATGTGCAGGTCTAGATCAGAACATAGTTTCTCAGAAGCTGCCCTTAACTACCATTGCCCTGTTAACTATAAACACTATAAAAGCACCGGGAGGGCTTGCTTTTACGTAGAAGGACAGGAAAAGGTGTAGTTGGTAGACGTATACAGACGTGCCATGACTAATCAAGATATGAGGAACAAAATGTGCTCAAAGCATTGGCTGCTTTTTGCAGCATACTTGATAGCATGCCATCTGGTACTTACAGGGATGTAAAAGGTGTTCATTTTGGGATCTTCATTGGCAGTGAAGAGCATACCTGTAAATTGGGTCACAGAACAGCAATTAGAAAACAAACACACCCCTCATGGGACAAACCCCCCCCCATATACAGTGAGTCAGCTGATGGACAATGTCACGCTCTGTCAATGGGTGCATGCAGGCCTAAACATTCAAGCTCTGTAAATATAATGTACTCCTAATAAACAAAGTACAATGAACAATAATCAGTCTATAACACAGAACTCTGAAATATTTTATTCTGGTCACTACCATACAAAAGAATGAGGTTGGTAGATTTTGGTCTGTAAGCTTTTTTTATATGTTCACCAAGGTTGCATTTATATTATATTATATATATATATAAGTCATTTTGTTTTGATAGACTTGAATGGGACTATCTATGGTCTGTTCTGGAGCGATTTGGATTTGGTCCCAAGTTCCTAAATATTATACGATTGTTATATAAAGGTCCTTTTGCTTCCGTAACAACAGGTTTCTGTCAATCGCAACCTTTCCCACTTCAAAGAGGTTGCCGGCAAGGTTGTCCCTTATCACCAATTTTATTTGCACTCTCACTAGAGCCTCTCGCACAAGCTCTTAGACAAAGCCAAACAATAACACCTATAACTATCAACAACTCACATCATCACATCTCATTGTATGCTGATGATATTATGCTTTATCTTTCAGACTTCAATACCTCTCTACCAGAGGTCTTGCATTTGTTCAACTCCTTTAGCACTATGTCTGGTTATAAAATAAATTGGGATAAGTCATTCTTAATGGCACTTAATAGTATTACTAAAGCAGCCTCTCTACCTAGTGGCCTTGTCTTTGCTAATTCATGCACCTATCTTGGTATTAAAATTGCTGATTCTCTGCCTAGGATTGCTCAGACTAATTTTTCCGAAATCAGTCAGAAAATTAAGCGGGACATACAGAGGTGGGACAACTTAAAAATGTCAATGCAAGCTAGAATTAGCACGGTTAAAATGAACATTTTACCCAGAGTTAACTTTTTATTTTTCATGCTCCCTTTTTTTCCTTCCCCAAATTTTTTTAAAGAAATGAATTCATTAATCTCCAAATTCATCTGGGGCGGAAAGCGTCCGAGAGTCAGTCTTTCAGTATTACAGCATGCAAAACCACATGGCGGTCTTGCTCTTCCTAATTTAATGCTTTACTACCTTGCTTTCCAAATTAGGGCCATGCGTGTCTGGGTGGACACTCACTCCAAAGTACCCTGGAGAAGCATTGAGTCTGACCGTGTTCTTCCCCATAGACTTCAAGATCTGCCTTTTACTGGTGTAGGCTCAAGAAGTTTACATCAGAAGTTTGGAAATATTATTTCAACTACTTTAAAAGCTTGGTTTAATGCAGAAAAGATTACCGGTCACATTAAAAAAATCTCACGTCAGTCTCCTCTCTGGAATAATTATCTGGTAATCAGCCTTTCGTTTACCCCCCTTGGTCCTCAAAAGGTGTGCTCATATTTGGTGATGTATTCAATGGTAGTGGACTGCGCACATTTCAGGATATTCAAGCAGATTATTCCTTGCCAGGTACCTCCTTTTTTATGTTCTTGAAGTTAAGGTCTGCAATGAAAGCATATGGTGTTCCCTGGAATTCTATCCTAGATGATCACCCATTGTTAAAGTGGTTCAAAAATACTGGAAAAATTCAGGGCACAGTCTCCTTGATCTACAAGCAACTACTTGAATGTTCATATAAGACCCTGAAGATATTAGCTGTGTGGGAGAGAGAACTCTCATGGTTGGGCTATAGTCCTGATTGGAATACAGTTTGGTCAAATCTCTGTCTTACCTCCAAAAACCCCTCGCACATTCTTATTCATTTCAAAACAGTACACAAAATGTATTGTACCCCATATAAGCGATACTTGATGAAACTCTCATCAAATCCTAATTGCAGTCTGTGTAACAATAACTCTAAAGGTACTTTTTTGCATATGTTTTGGGACTGTTCAGTCATATCCAATTTTTGGAAACATGTAGTTCAAGTACTAAAACGTATCACAAAGTTGCAGTTTGACCTTGATCCTTGTCTTATGTTGTTAAATGATGATTCTTCCTATAACTTTACATTAGTTCAGAGAAGATTGTTAATGTCTGGTTTCACTGCTGCTAAAAAAACAATTACACAGCAATGGTTCACACCTGACATGGATCCTAGAAGATTCTGGTTGCTGTGTTTTCATTATATTGTTTGTTTAGAACGCAGCACTGCAAGGATGAATGGGGCTAGAATACAAACTGTCACTTATTGGAGTAGTATAGCCCAAGCTCTAAAAGAATTGTTTTAAATTAATGATGCATTATCCGGTGTGGTAATTTGCTGCCGGTGTTTATTTGTATGTTCCTTTTCAGTTACCCTGAAGTATTAATCACTTACTGTACTTGTGTGTTTTGTTCCCTGTTATTTTTTATTTGATTTTTTTCTCTTCTTTCTTGGTACTTATGCTGTCATCCAACATTTGTAATGTTATTATTTCAAAAAAACAATCATTATCATCAAACAAAAAAGTCATTTTGTAAAATATTATTATAATAAAAAAATTATATTGCAGTATCTCAGCACCTAGTGCATTGTTGTCATTCATTTACAATTTTCATTGAACATTGAATAAAGTTGTCTGCAAAATATTAAAATGAAAGATTTTGTATAGGTGTTACTGTAATATTGTAAGAAGTGTAACTGTATAATGAAATCCTTTTTTTACATGCACTTATATATATATTTTATAAATTTAACCATTTTTTTTACATATAAATAGCAATACAAATGAATGATAATTAATATAATTTGCTATAATATAATATAATAAACTATTCAAATGTTTAGGGTTGGCAAGATTTTTCATGTTTCTGAATGATGTTTATTTGATCACAAATATAGTAAAATGGCAATACTGTGGAATTATTACAATTTAAAATAATCGGGTCTATTGCAATATATATTTTGTCAATAATATATGCGGAATCTAAAGCTGTATTTTCAGCATCATTACTCCAGTCTTCAGTGTCACATGATCTTCAGAAATCATTCTAATATGCTGATTTGCTGTTTAAGAAACATTTATGATTATTATTATTATCAATGTTGGCTTTATCAAAGGACTGTTTGATTTGTTAATGACTAGCTGACAGCACATTATCACTTATATAGGTGCAAATTTTATTTTTAAAAAACAAATCAAATCTTTCAAATCATTTTCTTCAATTCTTTAAAAAGGTTATGATATTAATCTTTATTAGTCTTTTCAACTGCTAACCCTGAGCTTTCTGTGTCATACACTTCCATTTCAGCTGTACAAAAGAGCCATGCTTGATTCTGCAGACTTGTATTTCTTATCATACTTTTAATGTATTGTCATAATTATAAACACACAGGTTTGTACTGAAAATAGTTTTACCGTTTACTGCACTGTTATTCTTCTAATTATTTACCAAGAGCTAATAAATCAGAAGTCTGGCACATTCACAGAATATAGCTTACTTCTGAGTAGCAAAAAAGGTGGATATTACCTAATAAAATGATTATATTTTTATTATATTAGTCTTTTTTTTTTAAAGGGGTTTTTAGTGTTTCGTTTAAGACACGCTGCCAAACTATGACATGCAATTTTCTATTGTAAGAGACAGTCACATTCTACATCTGAATGGACCAAAAAATAAAAAATACAAATTTATTTTTGTATAAATTTGCTCTGTGAGCAAGATGAGATCAATAATTTTGGTCTGCTTTCCAGTAAGAGAAGGATTATCATTTCTAAATATGCTACAAAGTTTATGTTAGCATCTTTCAGTACGAATGCCATGAAATGCCACAAAAGTCCAATTTGGATTTCAAGGGGTCAGTTAGAAATGAACTAGTAGCTTCTTGTGGTTAAACTTCAGTTCTATTTGCGTGAACTAACCGGAGCCGGGGTAGAGACACACATCATTGATGTTGGCCTGCGGTTCGATGGAGGAAAATACTCTTCCCTGAAATTAAGAGATAAAAAAAAAATGTTACGCATTTGATGTTTTTCTTTGAAGGTCGTTTTTCATTGCTGGACGTCTGGATATACAGTACACCAGCAAAGCTGGACTTACATTGTCTTTATTCCACATCTTGATGATTTTGGAGTCTGCGGAGATCACCAGGTCCAACGGGTTGTGGAAGTGAAGGGATTTGATGGGCAGCCCATAGTAATGATCTTTAACCAGCAGAGGACGTGAAGAACGAAGATCATAGATGAGAACCTGAGGACACGTCACAGCTTAAAGTCAAAATGAGCACTGCTAGCCATTCAGCACTGGAAATCTGAAGAGTTTACAGATTTAAACTGAGGAATCTCCTCAATGTGAGAAATAAAAATGACCTGTCCAGTGCTAGTGCCCACTGCCATGCCCAGAGAGCCATTAAACTTCAGTGCGCTGATGGACGGCAGACCTTCCACCCTTCAAACATGAGAAAAGCACATAAGGACGAGGTTATTACTCATGTTATTTGATTGATAACAGTATTAGACTGGAGTAATCTTACTGACCCTAAACTTCTGATATACAAACTCTTGGCCTCTGAAAGATCAACATGATCAAAACTTTGCTGAAAAACCTGTTGCACACAATCTACTACTACATGCCTTCTGTCGTCTGATTGACAGTTTAGACTTTTAGTATAATTGTACAAACATCCACCTTCAGCTGGTGCTTCACGTGTCTTTTTGCTGTCAAATCTTTACTGATTTTTATAAAGTAAATGTAAGAATAACTGATATTTTTAGCAATATTTCAAGATGAACACTTACTGGAGTGAAGCAGCTTCACTTTACTTGATTATCCATAAAATCATGTTCAAATGCAAGTCACAAATATTATCATCAGGCATTTGGCGAATGTGTATTTGTTCATCTCTCAATCATCATTGTATTATATGTTTTGATCATCAAACTATTAGGATATTACATTTAAACATCATCTGGCTAAGATATATTATTGGAGATATAATATTTTATATAATTTTATATAAGTATCTACTATACTGTTATGAGTTACACTATATTGCCAAAAGTATTGGGTCGCCCCCTTCTAATGAACAGGTTTGACTACTTTAGTAATTTCTAGGATTGGGAATCGAAAATTGATTCCGATTCCAGAATCGGATACTTAAGGTCAGGAATCGGATACTTGTTGTTAAATTAAAATTTCGATTCCGCCAATCGATTCCTATGCGTTTTTTTTTCTTCATCTGTGAGGACCGGACCTACAGTGATCTGCCAGGACCTTGCTCGCTAGTAAGCGCTCCAAAGTTTGGCTACAGATGCGATCAGAAGCCAAAA
This sequence comes from Schizothorax lantsangensis, assembly GCA_027422415.1. Lineage (NCBI taxonomy): Eukaryota > Metazoa > Chordata > Actinopteri > Cypriniformes > Cyprinidae > Schizothorax > Schizothorax lantsangensis. The sequence goes on along the minus strand of CM049858.1, from coordinate 3,379,619 downwards.
AAGTTAAGTATAATATCTGTGATAGCTAAACATGCTGCAAGAGAGGTGTCACCACCAACATGACAAAGCACTTTAATTTAATAGATCGTTAAAGATCGCAACCACGATTCAAACACCAACGTGATTCTATTCCTAAATTACAAAGATTCGTCTGTTTCATTCCTCAACCTTTGACATACAGTGTACAATCACATCAGTGTGATTTGAACATTTAAATCTGCGTTCACGCTGCTGCTGACCTAAAGAGAGCAGCTGTCATCTGTCTGGAATGAAACAGCCTCTCAGTCTTTTCAACCACACAGTATCATTATTTCTGTGTTACAAACATTCAAATCACAGAAGTACTGGGATAAAAGTTTATAGTTCAGATATAAACTCTGATGTGTACGGATAGCGATTAAAATAGAGTAAATCAGCTTTTGAAAGTAATTTGATACTTCAAATGTAGATTTATCAAGTACATAATTACGCCTGTAGGTGGCGAAAATGGGCTGTTAAAATGTATTTGTGTTTGAATCACACAAGAGATTCGTTCAAGAACACTGATTCATCCAGTGATGAACCAACTACATCTTGAGTGAGTCACTGAATCATTCATTCATAAATGACATGTGATTTTGTTTAGTTGTCTAACGCTTTTTTCTTCAGAATCATGAGAGAAGCACAACTTCCATTGGGGAAAAAAACAAAACAAAAAAAAAACCTTTTTTTTATTTTATCCAGAATCATGCAGTTCTATTTTGCACACAAACAGCTCTTAAAGAGTCCAGTTTTTTATGTAGCCTGTTGATTTTTGTTTATGGTATTCAGCTTCAATAAATGGTTTGCAAAAAAGAGACAGGATAAATGTTTGATATCATTATTTAATCACATTGGAATCGAAAATAATCGGAATCGATAAAATTAAAACGATATAACTATGTTGCTATAACATTAGAAGCACACAATTTCCTAGAATATCATTATATGCTTTAACATTAAGATTTGTACTCATAGAAATTACTAAAGTAGTCAAACCTGTTCATTAGAAGGGGGTGACCCAATACTTTTGGCAATATAGTGTACATTACAAGCATCAGAATTGCATCTTACTTTTTACCCATATATCAACATCTGCACCAAATTTCATATTTTTGCTCAGTTTAGGCCTCTGAATAAAACTAATCTATTTTTCTTCGATACATCATACTATATGAGCCAAAAAGTTTATTCAGATTATTCAGTCTCGGGTGAACGGTGAAATATTTATTTTAGCCATATATGAGAATAACAGATGCATGTAAACTTACTCAGTCCCATCAGTGATGCTGCTGAGAGCGCAGTCCAAAACACCCACTCGACTCCGGACACGAGGGTCCCAGCAGTCCACTCTGCCCTTCACACACACACACACACACACACACATTAACACACAGCACAATAACTCGAACACAAACACCAGTCCTGAGATAAACACCTACCTCTAATGTTCCCGCAGCAAATAACTGATGAACAGGATTGATGTCACACACGTTGATTTCTCTGTGAAGACATGAGATCTTTACAATTCATACACATCTAATCTACTGTGATCAGTGTGTGGGTGTTTATTATGACATGTCCAACAGTATCATGTAACGAAACATGCTATTTTGCATCTCAAACTATTATAAATATATACTATTAAAACAAAATTTTATTTTTAATATTTTATTTTCTAATGTATCTTGTTATATAATTGTGTTAATGTGCACATAATTGAGACTACATCTGCATTTTATTAAAATTTGTTAATTTTCTTAATTTTGTTTTTATATTTTTTGTTTTCACTTTGATTTTAGTTGGATTTAGTAATTTTGCTGTATGCCATTTTTATTATATATTTGTTTTTATCTATTAGTCTTAGTTTCAGTTGTTTTAGTAGTTAAACTAAATTAAAATAAGAAATGTTCCCTTGACAAGTAGCTGAAATAAAATAAATATTTCAGTTAAGATAAACTTTATTTGAAATAAAACGTTTTCATGATTTCAGTTTTAGTGAACTATTAGAACCCTGGACTACATGTAATATTTTTCATTTTAAAAATGTATGCTCCACACAGCTACATTATGCTAAAAATGATAAAGGTGCTTAAAATGTACAATTTTCTTTAAAGTTTTGATGTTTATATTTGATACACTAGAAATGTGTTTAAATTAAAGAAATGCTGTCGTTTTCATTGCAAGCTATCTAAAGTATACACAAAACATGTTAACCCGCAGGCATATAGCCATCATAGATGTGAGAAAGAACGGTTTCTATCCCACAAGCACAGCCACAACAGTGAGACAGCGCCCTGAGGTGGTGAGATACTTACACTGCATCTGTCTGTAAGGAGTTGAGGAATCTGCCTTGTTCAAGATTCAGTCTGAAGACCTCCGAGCTACAGCGTAAACAACACATGCACTTCATTTAGAAAACAGCTCAAGTCAAGTCACCTTTATTTATATAGCGCTTTTAACAATACAAATTGTGACAAAGCAACTGCACAATATCAAAATGGGAAAATAGTGTCAATAATGTAAAATGACAAGATTAAACACTCAATTTTCAGTTAAAGGCATTTCATTATTGAATTCAGTGATGGCATCGTCCAGCTCAGTTCAGTTCAAAAAAAAAAAAACTCCTAACTTTGCTCACACAAAGTTAGGAGTCAACAGGGTTTGCACAGCGTCCTGTGTATGTATACTGATACCAAAAAAAGCAATGAAAAACCTAAATGAATCGCAGATGAAAGACTGAACTGAAAAAGCGCTCCGGGCATTCACTTGCATTGATGTCAGATGGGCAGAAAAACAGACATCACTCGTTCCAGAACAAATCAGCCTAACTCGCCATGCAACAACAATTTCAACCTCTTTAATGCAAGTCATCTGATAATAAATATTTCACTCGCTTCAGTGCATTCATTTACCAATAACATCATAAGCTTATTACAAAGCTACGTAAATAAATGGATATAAAACATATTACAAAACTGTTCAAAAGTTTGGGGTCAGTGAGTTTTTTTAATACTCTTTTGCTCACCAAGAGTGCATTTATTAGATTAAAAGTACAGTAAAAACAGTAATATTGTGAAATATTACGTTTAAAATAACTGTTTTCTATGTAAATACATTTTAAAATGCAATTTATTCCTGTGATCAGAGCCTACTTCAGTACAGTAGATGAAATGATAAAAGTAGGAAGTAAATATTTGCTCTTGGTGTGAATAGACTTTTCAGCGTGGCGTCTTACCTTGCACCCACAAAGTAGAGATCACAGGAAGGGGAGTGGTAGGAAAAATCTCGGCCAAACTTGGGGATGCGGGTCTTGTAGTAACGGCCGTGCTGAGAGTGGAATTCCACATAGCGGTCTATATGCAGAAATACCAGCTATAAGAAACAAAGACAAAGTCATACAGATCCTTATGAAAATGAATGTTAAAAATAAAAATATGACATGAAAACATGTCTATGAAAACATGAACATGATTAGAACACGCTTAGATTATGATGCAGCAATGTTATTAAAAAAGAAGCATCTAAAAAAAAAAAAAAGAATAGCTGCCTGAGGTGAAGCTGCTTATGCCAATAAACTGAAACCCATTCTATGACACTTCCTATGGTATTAATCAGATAACTTAGATACATAACATAGACGTTTACAACTTGTATCTGCACAAAAGGATGCATATGCCTGAACTTTAAGTTACACGCTAGAGAGAGAGAGAGAGAGAGAGCGAGAGCTCCCACCGTGATGCGCTTTCAACAGCACGCTGAAACACGGGTAAGGACAGAATTTACTATAGATTTCACATCCTATAAAGTTCTCGTTATAATGGTATGTTTATGAGATTCCAGTGAACTTTAAGTAACGCGCTATAGCGAGTGAGAGAGCGAGAGATAGCGAGAGAGAGAGAGAGTGAGTGAGTGAGTGAGTGAGAGATAGCGAGAGAGAGAGAGAGAGTGAGTGAGTGAGTGAGAGAGAGAGAGAGAGAGAGAGAGAGAGAGAGAGAGAGAGAGAGAGAGAGAGAAAGAGAAAGAGAGAGAGCTCCTGCTGTGATGCGCTTTCAACAGCTCACTGAAACTTTTTTCCTCCTGATTATTTTCATGTTTCGTATTCCGCTGTAAGTAAATGAAAAAAGACCACATATACTGTGCATTTGTGGTCTGCTCTCCCAATTTAATTTATGATATAAACTATGAATAATTCCCTGGAATGCACTAAGAATCTTTCATTTTTTCTCCCCAAATCCTCATGTCTCTGTCCAGGTTTGTTTCCACACGGATGCTGTAAAATGTAATTGTTACGAAATATACTGATATTTAACACGTCTGAGGATCTTTAGGAGTTCTTCATGGTATGTTGAAAGTAATTTTTAAAAACATCCTTTTAATGATCGATGGCTGAAGGGTGAGTAAAATAATGTCACCTCATTGTACCCAGTTTTTGAAAATGCTTATTGTGTTCATAGAGTTCATTTTGCTGATTGTTTACAGTGTAAATGGACCCATAATTTGCGCAAAGCCTCATGGGGCGGAGGAAAAAGGTGGATAGTTTATTGTGTAACCAAAAAAGAATGAAACAAGCCTGCAATACACCGAGACGGGCTGTGTATTGGCAAGAATCTGGCGATACGATATGTATCACGATACAGGGGTTGCGATACGATATATTGCAATACATTGCGATACTGTAAGCAAGGCGATATATTGGGATATTTCTTATTTTAGGAATAGGATATATTTTTAGGAAAGCTGTCATTAAGAGCACACCACTATATGCAAACCTTAGTAATAAATAAATAAATAAATAAATAAAAATTGTTTAACCAGAACACACTGGGATCTGCATTTTCAATAATCAGTCCCTGTAACATTCAACATTATTGAACCACTTTTTGTGCAGTATGAGTCAAGGAGGAAAAATTAGTGCTTGCAGGATTCTTTAGTTAATGTATGTATAAAATGTATTTTATAAAAAAGACCATATATATTTTTAGACCCTGGCTGCATTAAAGGTTCACAGTTTAAGTTTACAATTGTAATATACAATGTCATAACATTTTGATCTGAACAAAAAATTGCATCTGCTTAGTATTAATGAAAAATGAAGTGCTTGCTGGATTCCTAATAAAAACAAAACAAATGTAAAACAATAAAATAAATACAGATGTTGAACATTCTCAGAACCTTTCAACTTGGATTTCACAGGTTTTTCGGTTTGTATTTATGTTCTGCGTGAAATCGCTGAGACCGCGACGCGAGCACCGCCCCAACTGCACAAAACACCCCCGACACGAGAGAAAGCTGCAGCCGCGCAGCTACCCTGCCGCCCGCCGCGCGAAGGCTTTTCACACGGGACGCGGCAAGCGGACTGAGGTGGCACCCGCGCCACGGTCCCGGAGCGGACATTACCACAAAAGCCCCAATGACGCCACACTTCAGCTTTGTACACCGAAACGAGAGCTGGAACAATTCTTTCATCCTCCATTACTGGCAGCTGTGCCCTGATGCTAGTATTTCCTGTCACTGTTTAAGTTCTGAGATGAAGACTGCTCTCTAGCGGTTGGGATATGAACTCAAAACGAAACTACTGCCATGAATCCTGTATGATTTTTTTTTTTTTTTTTTAAATATCGATATTCCGTTTTTGAGAATCGATACAGTATCGGCAAACAAAATATCGCGATACTCACATGTATCGATATTTTCTTACACCCCTATTTGTTACTACTCCCATCTCATTCAAAAAGATGAGAGAGCTGAAATACACACTCTTACAACCATCTACAACCTATTACAATATATTAAACACCAGAAATAATCATCAAAAGTAGATCATAGGTTTGGCATAAATGCACAGTATTGTTGCTCCAAAAACGCAGGTCTGTAGAAAGAGCAACAGTGCAGTGTTTGGACTTTAAACATGCTGCGTTTACATTTATAAAACTAAATAATTGCCATTTTAAGTTTAATAACCACATTAGAATGTACCGCTGTATTCTGTCCCCAAAAAACCTCTTAAATCTTAAATTTGTTCAAATAACACAAGCGTACAACAAAAACAGCAGACAAACAGAAAAAGACACAAAGCAGCATGTAAAGGCCGTGTGGGTTTACCTTCGAGTAGTCCTCAGATAGGATGTCAAACGCCACCACTGTGAGAGGAATAAAACCCATGTGGTGAGTGACAAAGTGTCCTTAATTACAACATCAACCAGCCGCTTTACCCATCATCTGCTGTGTTATTTGCAATCAACGGCACATTAATGAGAGCTCATGTTTGTGTGTGATTAAATATTAAGCAGTACACTGGGCTTTTATTACCATCAACAGCAGCCACACCAAACCCTAGACTTCATACCACTAGAACTAGCATTTATAAAATAGATGGTACCACGGATGCTGATTGGATGATGATATCATATTTGCATGCATTATACAGTAATTATAACACTTACCATCAGACTCCAGGCACCTCTCAAATTTCAGAGACAGCTGGTAAGTGTCATAGCATCGGACTCTAGGTTTGTATGTGCCTGAAAGCATTCAAAAATATTTTCAGATGATTTCAAATTAATGTTCAGCATCATTTATCTGTACATTCAGCATATGTATCCAGTAAAGATACAGACCTGCAGCTAAAATGAACTGGCCATCTCGTGACACTCGGATGGAGGTGCAGACCGTGGGCATCTCAAACTCCTGAATCAGCTCAATCCTCTTCAGGATATCTATTAAAGATATGATTGAACAAATTACCAGATGTCTTTATTAATGCTCTACAGGAGAGCATATAAGAGAGAGTCTGGAAAGATGTGCCAATGTTTACCATGAAAAATAAACAGAGGTATAACTAACACATATATCAAAATATAATTCGGTATAATTTGATATAACTTCAGAAAGAAAATGAAATAAAATATCTGTACTATATATATATAAGGCCATAGAAATATGACTTGTAATAAAAAAAGATTGTACTGTCACGGGGTAAACTGAATCACTGGAGAACACAAAAGTTTCACATTACAAAAAAAACATAATTCATATTACATGAATATTACAAGAACAAAAAAAAAATGTACGTCACTCAATAATAATAACAGTTAATAACACTCAACCCTGTTTTTATAAAAAAAAGTTGAGATCTCACCAACATCACTGTTCTGTAAGACTCTCTTCTTTCGATCTGACAGCCACTGAAATAAACATATGTAGTGTCAGATAAAAGCACAGTAATATCACAATTAAGACTGCAACTAATGATTATAGTAATAACAGATCAATGTCAATTATTTCCTCAATTGATTGCATTTTTTTTAATATATATATATATATATATATACACTTATTAAATTGATAGAAAGAGAGAGAAATCAAGTATAAGTGAATGAACAATATATAATGTGCATAAAAAGGAAACATTACATTCTAAGCATAAAAACAACCACTTGTCCACGGTTTTAACATTTAATTAAAAATCACTGGATTAAAAATGATTTAAAATGCACAACCTAAATGTTGACATTACACGAGGTTCATTCATAATTCACACCATAACAAAACCAGTTAAAGACAGACGACAAATACTCATGTAAGGTATGACATGTCTGTATTTCATAAATCTAAAGCATTAGTACTTAATAATTAATTCATAGAGGGATGTCAACTCTAGCTGTGTACTTAACTTATATGTAAATTGGAACCAATATAATGGCACCAAAAATATTTGTTGTATGTATTATCAATTTATCATCTTAACAGGACTCATAAAACTAGCTGAAAATGACAGGTAAAGTGTTTTAGTTTCTGAATCATGGGTGAAGGAAGGCTAAACGTTTACATTACAAGCTTTACTGTCATTCACTGTATTTACCTTGCTAACTACCAACTCTTTGAGAACAACACAAACAAGACGCGTTTTACCTCCGGAAGAGATTTCCCATGACTCAGATTATAGATCTTCACGTTATTCACACTGGACACCTGCATCTCTAAAGCGCTCAGACAGAGCTTTCAATCAGAACACACAAAATCATGTAAAAGTTACTAATGCTAGCCGGCGTGACCATCAGCACAGGACCCCACGTGGATACACAACAGGAAGTGAGGAGGCGATGGATGAAGTCCGTGTGGAAACACATCCCGCGACGATAGTTCCAAGTACTGAGATAATTTAAAAAAATTTTTATTGTTAACATTAACATTTATTAACATCAAAAATGCAGTCGCGTCTAATTTTTAGGTATTATACTTTAAATATAAGTATTCTACTTATAAATTCCCCTGTCCCATTTTAGTGCAAAGTAATCCAGCAGCACTAAAAGAAAGATTCTCTAACCCTGCGTCCCAAGTGTGCATACTATCCACCCTATCTGCCCTAAATAGTAATGAAAATTACTAATATCACAAATAATTTAGCATGGATAGTATGCACATTGGGACGCATGCTAAGATTGATGAGCAGCATTAGGCTACTTCATGTAACACATGTAGCCTGTTCCCCACAATGTCAAAAATTGCATAAACAAGTACGCGCACACGCACACGGACACACAGTAGCTATATATTCTTAATTTCAAGCTCAATTTAACAAAGTTTATTTTTCTGAAATATTTAGATTTTATAAATACATTTATACAGATAATGTTTACATTACAGTTTTAGTTATTATTTGAATTCGAGACCCGTCACTTCAGAAACGGACACTGCAAAAAACACTATTATTTACAAATATCTCTATTTTGAAATAAAATGTATGCATTTATTTTATTGTATGCATTATTGTATTTATGTATGCATTTTAATGTATGCAGAAATATGGATTTTCCTAGTTATTCTCAACTGTAAAATATTTAATTTGCTAGAATTTGGTGAGTGCTCTGTATATTAAATATCCACAAATATGTTGGAGCCTCGTGGGCCGTGTTTTGACATATAGTCCTTGTCTTTCCACCCTGTGCTTCTCTGTCTGATCTCTATATTGTCCTATCCAATAAAGGCATAAAAATACACAAAAATTCACAAATGACCAGAAAAGTTAAAGAACGGTTATTTTGTTTGGTGCCGCTAGATGACAACAGGTTTGACATCAAAGCATGTGAAAACCATGCTGTCTGAAGTCAAATCTAAAAATTGTTTGTGAAGAGGGGTAGAAAGATCATCTTGAAACAATTTGTTGAAAACTCTCTCTCTCTCTCTCTCCCTATATATATATATATATATATACACATAGTATATATACAAAGGAGAAGAATTAAAAATATTATTTTTTTATAAAATCTAAGGTGGAGCATGCATTGAAAACTGAAACAATGAACATCCAAACTAAGCATATAATGATACTTAAAAAAAACATGGTGGGAAACAATTCCAGCATCACGGACTGCAATGTGAGGAGAGCGCGTGTCTCTCATTATGGTAATGTTTGCACACAGCACCTGTTCTCTCACAATGCTTTAACAGCGATCACTTTACATAACAGTCCACTGTCTGCCTTACCTCACATACCTCATGAAGTACGTATACTTCAGTCACTTACCTTTATCCTATTCATTCATTTATAATTCAGTTTTATAATACTACATTTTACATTCATGTACATTTATGCATTTAGCAGACACTTTTATCCAAAGCGACTTACATTGCATTCAAGTTACAGTTTCTACATTTTATCAGCTCTTGCTTTCCCTGGGAATCGAACCCATGATCTTGGCGTTGCTAGCGCCATGCTCTACTATTTGAGCTACAGGAAAGCTGTATTCACTGTTGTATGTAAACTTCTTACACCTGCCTTGCAAAACACACAGTAAACATGACTAACCACAGGTAAGTGAGAATCTATGTGAACTGCTTATTATTTGTTCTAAATGTATTGATAAACTTGTAAAACTGTTGTTGTTAAAGATGCTCATTAGTTAAATATAAACAATGAAATGTATAAATCAATTTATCCTGAGTATAGTTTGCTGAATGCATTGTATTATCAGTTTAAGCAACATTATTTCTCTATATGCAACATTCTGTAACAGATGACATTAAATACTTGAATTGAAGTATTAGATACTTGACTGTTTCTTTAGCTGATCTTGATGAGGTATTACCTCATTTACTCTCATCATAAAACTTTAGTGTCTTTAGAACATGAGAATTGTGCTCGTCTGTCTGAGAAACCTGATCTTCTCAGACACTGTAGTCAGCAAACCAGGGATACAGTCAGCAACTGGTCAACCACTAGAATTCATAATTTGACTCATTCTAAGTCACAGACTGCTGTCACAGGTGAGAAGAACCAGCATGATGGAGTTCTGGTTGATTTCGGTTCCTCTGGATAAAATCAGCTGTCAGTCTTTAGAGAAACTCAAATGGGTCTCAGCCAAATCAGGTCTGACCACGAGCTCCAGATTCTACATCCCAGAGCTGAAGGTAAGGAAACTTCTTCTTCTAAGACGTCTGGGCTCTCTGGAGGATCTCCGGTGCTTCACTATAGGCCAGTTCGAGGCTTATAGTTGAAAATGGTTGCTTAAGGTCAATAATCAATGGACTGTAAACAATAATAGAAAAAGGTTCATTCTTGGACACTTTCCATGAATAGAGTACAGAACAGGGTTTGAAGTTTGAAGTTTTTTCTACTTTTTCATTCAAGAGTCAGTATAAAGAGGTGCCGATGCTCAAATCACACATTAACACAGCTGTTTTATTTCTTTATATCATTTATTATATCATCACAAATACTTGTGAAAACAGTATTAAATTGTTGAGCTTGATAAATGCAGTCAATGCTATGATTTGTTAAAAAATTTAAAAAATAAACTGAGATTATACTTCTGCTGCCTTCAAGTGCACCTGGGAAATTACATTTTTATGATATGTCATTTAAACAAAGCCAAATAATTATATTGTGAACAGCAATCACCAATAACTACATAAGAATTAAAAATGAAGAAAATTATTATTTTCTATCTCATATTTATGCATGGTATCATGGTAACTCTCTTTATTATAAGTAATAGTTGAGTGATTAACTCATTATATCTCTATATAGATTATAGGTATATCATATTATGTTATCTATGTTATAGATCAGTATTTTCACCATATTTCAATGTGATGCGCTCCTTCAAATGTCACAACTTGGCAACCCATTTAGAAATTAATTTTTCATTCATAAATACGACTTCGTTCTGTCATTCGTGTGCTCGAAATGCATAATTATAATATTTAGACTTGCCCTTCCAGAGCATATTATAAGGTCTAAATAATGTCACTTCTGGTCTGTCATGGAAATAGCAATGTAAATGAGTTATGTTGAAATTATGAAATTTAAATGATTTTAATTCTTGGATACATATAAGAAGGTCGATGCCAAAATTCCTGTCTTAAAGGGATATTCTACACATTTACATTTAGTCATTTAGCAGATGCTTTTATCCAAAGCGACTTACAGATGAGGAAACAATACACAAAACTAAAAGTCATTTACTCATTCTTAAGTTGTTCCAAACCTGCTTCTTTCTTCTATTGAACACAAATGAAGATATTTTGAAAAATGTTGATAACCAAACAGTTGATGGTAGCCATAGTAGAGAAAAAAATATTATTGAAGTCAATGGCTACCGTCATTGGTTACCAAGAAGGTGGAGGGCTACTTTACATACTATTAATTTCAAGTGGACTGCCCCCAAAAGCCATAGGGTGCCACCCAAGCAAATATGGCCTCATGGCACAGACCCTATTTGTCTAAAGAAATCAGTTTTGCTTCATGCAGATGCAGTGGGTCCAGATTCTGCTGGATCAAATTGTTATTTCACCCAAAAAGTTCACTCAAAAGATCTGTCATCATTTACTCAACTTCATGTCAATTCAAACCTGTATGATGAATTTTTATTTTTTTACCAACATTCTCCAAAAAAAAGATTTTTTGGAGAATGTTGGTAACCAAACAGTTTTGGTGCCCATTGGCTTAGAAGATAATTCTCAAAATATCTTCCTTTATATTCGACAGAAAAAAATAATCATACAGTTTTGGAATGACATGAAGGTGAGTAAATAATAACAGAATGTTCATTTTTTTGGTGAACTCTTAATGTAATGAGAAAATGGGCACCAAACGGAATATAATATTGATTATTTCCAAGCAGGTCTCCCAAAGACTCCCAAAGGAAACTATACTGCACAACAGTGTCTGCCATTGTTTGGATTAAATAGACAGTCTTTCCTCAAACCCATGCCAGCGTTTAGCCAGAATTTTACATTTGGGCCACTCAAACAATGAGAGCCACAGTGTTACGCTCTTTAGACAGTGAGAAAGGAGAAAGAAGTTTATCTTAAAAAAAATACACTTTTCACCTTTAACTTTAATTAACAGAAGTTTTAGTTTAGAATGATAATGGATAGCATGAGTTCCATTTACCAACCATGTGACTGGTTTTGAATTGCCCTGTCTTGGCAACATGACTCTAGTTAGTGACCAATTTGTTCCATTTGAATTAATGGATTCAAAAAGAGCTTAACTGTGTGTCTGTCTGAGCATCAAAACAGGTGTTAGATTGCCTCCTTCAGGAGCAACTTCTCAAAAGATGGTTTCAGAAATTCCTGCTATGATTTAGATGTTTTGATGGTAAAACCTTATATTGGCTAAATGTTTGATCTCTCAAAAGTCATATTTTGGGAGGCATGTAGTATAATGGGCCCTCAGGATTCTAAACTAAAACCTCAGCATGTGAGAGGTGGATTTTGTTATGTTTGATTCATCTATAATGCCATTGCTGTAGCTTGTGTAATGGTTTGTTGTGATGTTTCTGAAGGTAGGAACGCTGGATGTGCTGCTGGGGGTCTCTGATGACCTGTCCAGACTGGACTCCTATACAGAGGGGTAAGCACTATTGCTTGAAAAATTACATTTATGTGTATCTAAATATGTAATTAAAAACATAATGTGTTCATTACTGAACTGCTTTCTATATTCTAATACATTCCAGTAATAATAGGCCCACCTTTGTCCATTAGTATATGTTTCTAGTTTACAACTAGCAACCAGAGTTATTTAAAGTTGTTTTTAGGGTATGATTCTAATAATGGAATATTTTTAGTGGATGTGTTTGCAATCACCTAATGCAGTTTAACCCTGTAAAGTGCATATAAAAAAGTGTATATAAAATAATAGTCAGAAAAACTATATACTGTATGTAGGCCTATATATTAAAAAAAAGTATAACAAATAATAAAAAGCATGTGCTTTATGTTTTGTATCATATTTGATAAATCAGGATTTTTTTGACACATTATGGCTCATATATATAGTATTACATAGTGAGAATATGGAGGGAAATTTATTCATGGCCCAAAGCAAGCAAACATACAAAATTTTGCAGATGCTGATATTTATATGACCAATAAGTAAGATTAAACTCTGATCTCTTGTAATTTAAATCAATGAGATCTTTATAACAGTACAGTAGATACTTGCATAAAATTATAAAAATATCAGTCGTCACTCTATATCTCCAATAATATGCCTTAGTAAGATGATATTTAGAAGCTTAGTTTTATGATACAAACATATACTGCAATTCAATACAATGACGATTGAGAGATAAATGTTCTTCAAAAGCCTGATGATCATATTTGAGACTCACATTTGAACATGAAAAAAAGATCTTTGGAAAAAAAAGATCAAATAAAGTTGCCAAACGTTTCAGTCCAATTAAAAAGATATGACAATATCAAAGTTATTCTTACATTTACTTTATAAAGTCAGTTAAGATTTGACAGCAAAAAGACATGTGAAGCACAAGCTGAGCTTTTAGATAATAAAATATATTTTATTGCTAAAAACATCTAAACTATCATTCAGATAACAGAAGGCATGTAGTAGATTGTGCACAACAGAATTTTCAACATTTTCAGTTTTGATCATGTTGATCATTTAGAGGCCTTAGAAATGTTCCTATCAAATATGATACAGTAGACTTTTAGGATTAAGAATCTATTAGATCTTCTTCTGTTGGTGTGTGGGGTTTATGGGTCCTTTGTCACATTAATATATTCCCGTATTACCAGTAAGGACTATAGATCAGATTGATGTGTTCTATAGCACGTTTACCTCCATGTGTTTGTGAAAAATTTCTCGAGCTGTTGTAATACAATTATCAGTGAGTCACTCAATCCAGTCGCGTCTAGTTTCAGGTGTCAGCTGACATGAATCTTCCTGTCTCAGCTGTTTATGTGTTGTGGAAACTGCCCTCTCCTTTACTCCTTTCTCTCTTTCAGTCTACGATATCCATTCATATGACTTCCAGACAAGGTTACACTGGGTTCAGGTGCTGGGGTGACCTTTGGGGTCATAGCTCTAAGTGTGAATACTAGTGTGGTTTTAATACTTAATTATCATTATCCTGGCTGAGAGATATTATGCAGGTCCAAGATTACTGAATATTCAACGCTAAAGGTTTAAAACGGTATTTTTTCATGACCTCATTATCTTGTTAAGTTTAGAGTGAAGTCTAGTTATTGTATTTATGTTATATATTTAATAGGTTCAGTAATTTCACTTTAATGGCAATGAATAGGTTCTTTTCATGCAATTAAAGTGAAATAACTAAACATAAACATAGGAGCCAAATGCTCATTTTAGAAGAAAAACTCTTCATGTAAATGTAATATTAGAGTTAGAGTTAGAATTTAGAGTTAAAATGATAATCAAGTGCTTTACATGTGCTTCAGTATGTTACTCAACACATTAAAATAAGTCTACTTTTTCAAAGCACAACAACTTTAATGTAAACTTGACATTATCACACTTATTAAAAAAAGTGTACTTAAGTATGTTAAGAAACAAGTGTGCTCTCCTTAAGTAGCCTTTTAATTCATTATTATATATCTTCAAGTTCTGTTTTTAAATATATTTTGAAGATCTGAAGTGCATTACTTATTTATGAATTAAAGATATAAATAAATGCTATAAAAAGTGTTAGTTCATAACATAATAAATTGTACATTAACTACTGTTCAAGTATAGACCCTTAACCAACATTTCACTCTTCTGCATTCTCTTGTACCACTGTAACACAGTGTGATGCGTCAGACCTCTCAGTGTTTGGGTGAAGTGATGGAAGAGTTCAGTGGAAAACTCCTGGAGAGCATGCTGGCCAACGGAGGTGAGTGAATGTGGGGAGCACTCCTCTGTAACGACTAAACCTGTTCCATAAGAAAGCAGAGAAGAGCTCATTAGCAGAAGGCCACCTCCTCTGAACCAGGCCACGTTCACCGCGAGATCAAGTTACATAAGATATAAACATGGCTTAATGGAAGTGTTACATACCATGCAAATGCATGCAAATGATCATTGCCTTGCGAGATTGTTTCATTTCTTTGATTGTTAATCAAAAGTCTCAGTTGCTTTGTTTATATCAACAGAGCACAGGACTCATCAGAGAGATCATCAGTCACCGCTGAAATCATACTTCCAGACTATACAAGGTATGCTAACATTTGTAAGCTAAGTTTCTGAGCTAGTACTAACCTTATGGGTGTAAAGATATAAGCATATCTTTGAACCTTTAATGAAGTGCACTTAATTGTATCGAAAGTCCACTTGTAATTTTAAAAGTATATTTTTTCAAAACTGCTAATATAATATTAATGAAATACATACGTATATGTACTGAAAAAAGAGACACTTTCATGACTGTTTCTTAACACACTTTTTGAACAAATACGTTTTGAAAAAAATGCACTTTGTAATAACGGCAAATTAAAAGTTTTACATTTTAAAATAATTATTTGTAATATTCTTTTGTTGAAAAGAAGTACACTTGTTTTGATGTGCTGACTAACATGGGCTACTAAAGCACATGTGAAGTATGTTTATTTGAACTGCATTGTGTATTTGATGTTACATTTAGCGTTAATATGTTTTACATGACATGTACATTTTAATAGCAATTATATTAAATCTATATTTTACTTCATCATTGCCAGTACATTCAGCAGTATGAAACCCGAATTCTGGAAATGTTGGGACGTTTTTTAAATTTAAATAAAATGACTTTCAAATCACATGAGCCAATATTTCATTCACAATAGAACATAGATAACATAACAAATGTTTAAACTGTTGTGGTGTGAATAAAATATTGGCTCATGTGATTTGAAAGTCTTTTAGTTTTCATTTTATTCAAATTTAAAAAACATCCCAACATTTACAGAATTCGGGTTGTACTTTAACCACATTTCAAACACAATGCCTCCCCCCTCACATGACTGTAAAGCGCTTTGGGTGTACAGCAATACACAATAAAAGCACTATATAAATGCCTCATTCATTCATTCATTAAAAAATGATAAAGTATGCTTCTTTTTCACAAGTGAAAAAGTGAAGTGAGTTATGTCATAATCAGTTGGACTAAGTTTTGCATGATAAACACAAGGACACCAGAAAACAATGTGGTGTATCTATCCTTAGTGTCCTTTTACATGAATTACATCAGCAACCATAACCAGAAGTTCATCCACAAGGACAAGTAGTCTCACCTCAAATATATGATTTAGACAACTTCAGCTTATGTCAAGTCACCTTTATTTATATAGCACTTTTAACAATACAGATTGTGTCAAAGCACTTAACAGTATCAAGTTGGAGAATAGAGTGTCAGTAATGTATAATAATAAGATTAAACACTCAATTTTCAGTTAAGGGCATTTCATTATTGAATTCGGAGATGTCATTGTCTAGCTCAGTATAGTTTAAATAGTATCTGTGAAATCAAATTGACGATAATCGCTAGAAATTAAGTGTCCCCAACTGAGCAAGCCAGAGGCGACAGCGGCAAGGAACCAAATCTCCCTCTGAGACAGAATGGAGAAAAAAACCTCGGGAGAAACCAGGCTCAGTCGGGGGGGCAGTTCTCCTCTGGCCAGGATATTATTGTTTATTCATTGTTTACTTATTGTTTTAATTAAAATTTTAAATGTATAAATGTATTCTATTTCTATTTTTATATTGTTGCAATTTCCAACAATAATAGTATTATGTAGTTAGGTATTTTATTATTATATTTTTAGTTATTTGTTTTATTTTTAGTTTTATTGTATTTTATGTAAAAAAACATTCATGTGCTTACAAGCTTTACAATTCTGAAACTCACTAATAAACCCTTTGGTAAAATAAATGTAAGTGCATTATTGTGAGTGTAACAGAAGCCAGATGGTAAGATGTTCTGCTTACAGCATTCACTTGTTTCTTGATGTTTCAGTGGATTTGGCAACATATGTGACCAGGTTTCAATGGGACAGAGCCAAGTACCCCACTGCACAGCCTCTGAAAACCCTCGCTGACATCATCTCCAAAGTATACACCTTATATAAAACACCTTTTTAAACGATTACAACTATTTGTTTCTATATGCCTGTTCTATTGTATAAATATTGTCTGTGTGGGTGGTTGTGTGTGTGTGTGTTTGTGTGTATGTTAGCAAGTTTCTCAGGTGGACACCGAGTTGAAATCCCGCAGGGCGGCTTACAGTCATGTGAAAGCCAGTATTCAAAGCTTTGAGCGAAAAACTGAGTGAGTTTTCATATCATGAAATATCATATCATGAGGACATACATAATATTTTGAGGTCTATTTTAGATTTTTTTTTCCATTGTTTTCATGAAAAATTATATTACAGGAAAAATTATATTTTAATGCTTTAGTGTTCTCCCGAGAAACTTTTGAGTTTACTCGCAAAACTTTTGTGATGAAAATAATATGAGGTGGGAATGGAGGAAAAAATATATATTTCAATGATTTTGCATTCGCTCACACAACTTTTGCATTCTCTTAAGGAACGATATTCACTCGCAAAACTTTTGTGATGTTAATAATAAAAAAAAAAACATGTAACCATGGCTCCTTTTCAGTCAGTCATGGTCTAGTTATGTCAATACTGATGTTTGGGGTTTCCCTTGGGAGCCCCAATCACCTCTGAGTAGTAAAAACAGGTGTTCCTGTGGCTCAGTGGTAGAGCATTGCATTAGCAGCGCAAAAGGTTGTGGGTTAAATTCCCAGGGAACACACATACTGATAAAAAAATGTATAGCTTTACTATACATAAGTCGCTTTGGATAAAAGCGTCTGCTAAATGCATAAAAAAAGTGCTTTTCGTTTTCTCCAATCACCAGCGGGAAATTCTCTTCGTTGGGCACTTCTGTTTACGGTGCATTCAGTGGTGTTTCCCCTGTCATAGCACAGTTAAATTCTGTGATTCCCCCCTGGGTGCTTTGGCATCAAAAGAGCAGTTTCCCTAGAAGAGCTACAAAGATGTACAAAATGTATTTTTAGCATTTCTAGATGAGGTTGTTTCCTGACCCCCTCTGACAGCCACGATAGTTGTCTCATGTGTCTGGGTCGTAAACATGCTGAGACTTCGTTCATGGTTGGTTCATGTCCTCATTGTGAGCACATGTCCATGGCATTGTTGTGATTGTGACTTTCCCCTCAGCTGCTCCCCAGCCCAGAAATTCTGGAAAGCATTAGTCCTCACTGGTTAGCACTCAGGGAGATCTGAAGGTTACAGTGGGAGCTCTTCTGTCATGCCAGTCCTCACAGACCTTGTTGCATGCCGTCAAGCTCCTGAAGGAGATTGCCGGGCCGTCTCACAGCAGTCTGACAATTTCATTTGGGGCTCTGGAGGAGGATCAGGCACTTCAGAGGATGAGGACTCTGATGAGCTTTCTCCTTCTGGGAGCACTACAAAGTCAGAGTCTGACTCTGAAGTGTCTGCTATGCTTTCCTGGGCAGTCGAGAACATTGGGCTTGAGTGGAATCCTCCACCCAACCTGGAGTGTTCTCGGCTGGACGATCGGTTCCATGACGCATGGCGCAACTGCGTCTCCTGTAAGCTGATGTCAGCACACTCTTTGCACTTACGTTCAGCGTACACAGAGCTTTAGAATCTCTGAACAGCTCTTTGTTTGCTTTGGAGGTCAGCAGAAGGCTGTTTCCAAGCAGAGGTTGGCCCACTGGGTAGAGGATGCCATCGCTTTGGCATTCCAAACACAAGGCAAGCCAGTGTTGCCTCCTCTTGGGCGTAGGCGCACGGCAGACATCTGACACCTTTGCAAGATTCTACAATCTCTGTGTTGAGCCAGTCTCATCCTGTGTGTTGGTACTAACAGGTAAATTACGGGGGGCCCACTCTGTGTCTCGCTTACAGCACAATTCTCCCTCAATTGGGGGGTGCAAGTGCCAGCTATCTCACCAGATGTGCTTCTCACTTGATGAACCTTGAGTTGAGCTTCCTCCAGCACCTTCAGCTGTTGGGTTTGGTGGAAGAGCCCAAAGCCAGGCTCAGTACTTGTGTTGCATGCCTGTTTGTCAGCCCCTGTACTGAGTTCGGTCCCTCACATATAGTGAATCCCTTCTGGTGATCCATTGTGAGTTCCTTCCATGATATAGTTTTCCTTTTAGGTAAACCTGTATCTTCCCCTTAACAGAGTTGCTTCTGTCCAGTTTTTGTCTTAGTTTCTTCTCTCTTCAGGTGGAGTCTACCGCAGAAACTCCATATGTAGTACTGCCATCTCGGTCAGTCCATTAGTGTATTCTCCACATGCTACCTCCCTTAGGGCAGGATGTGGCCTCCGTAGCATCGCTCTCCATTTAGATTTGGGTATGCTTCACCCGGTGTAATACATCTGGCCACGTCTGTACCAACAGCTATTGTGAAAGAGCGGAATGTCGACATAACATCAGATGTGTTTGACTGAAAGGGAAGTCTGTTTGCATTTCTCTACCCTAATGTACTATTCAAGCAGCCTACCAAAGGAAGCATGAAAGGTGCCAGAAATGCTCAGTAAATAGCACTCCATACTACAACCTTCAATGTTAGCACTCCTCCAAGGGGGAGCATACATCCTCACAGCTTACTCAGGATTAACTCTCATCACCTTCCAAACCTCAAAGGAGCCACAGGGAAGCTTAGGCCCTACTTCAAGTCCCAAAAGTAACAGGAGGAGAGTAGCTCATACCCTGCCTTGAGTAAAGGCACTCTACCAAAGGGGAGTGATATCCCTACTTCAAGAACCAAAAAAATAGTTGGGGAGGGACATAACCAAAGTAGAGGGAATATATACTGCCCTACCTGCCCTACCTTAGTTCTAAAACAAAACTCAATCACTGCTACTCAATCCCTGTGAAACCAGCACCCAAACCTCCTAGTCAGGGGAGCAAACATGAGAAAGGCAGGCTGCCATTTGCCAATAACTCTCACCCACCATACTCCAAACCCAAGGAGGCCACAGGGAAGCTTATGCCTACTACTATAGGAATCTGATCCCATATATGCCCTACTTAAAAACCCCACGACATGGGGGAGAGCAGCTCAATCCTGACTTAAATAAAGATAATTCTCTATGACTTGCTATAGCTAGCGCTTTACTCTAACGCTAACCATAGTATGCAATATATAAGAAGGGACGCCCCACAGGCCAACTACCTCTGCTTGCTGGGTTTCTACCACGCAACCATCCACAGAGGAGTGTACAATTATACTTTAGACCAGGGTTCCTCAAATCTTTCCCTGGAGGTCCAATCTGCTGCAGTTTAGCTCCAACCCTGATCAAACTCACCTAACTGTGATTTTCTAATGATCTTGAAGACTCTGATTAGCATGCTCAGGTGTGTTTGATTAGGGTTAGAGCTAAACTCTGCAGGAATGGTCCAGATTTGAGGATCCTTGCTTTAGACCCTAACATACCGGGGAATGTAGCTCAATCCTTAAAAAACATACTTCAGGATATCTGAACCGAAGTACAGTATATTGCCGAAAAAGTGCCGGCATGCATACGTAAACAAGTACTACTCAGAGCGCAATATGAAACAAGTGACAGAAAGAGCTACTCAAACAGTTGAGCCTTATTCCTCCTACGTCTCGACACTGAGGTGTTGAGATAATGGAGGAATTTGTCTGTAGCTTGTATAGTTTCTCTGATGTAGTTGAACTATTTGTTGGTGGAGAGGCTGTGTGAGTAGCGTTATGTGAGGATGCACCCAGTTTAGGATCTGCTTGTGATCTTCCCTGGTGCTGCATCCTCTTTGAAGTCTCCAATAGAGTGAGTCGATTTGGCTTGCGTGGGGAAGGAGTTCCATTCTCACTTGACTTTTTGTCTTAAAATGAATTAAAGTCAGGTATTTTGCATCTGCACCTCTTGAAGTAGGGATGTATGCTCCCAGTTGGATGAGCACTTCATAGTCTTCTCTAAAATGACCCATGTTCAAGAACCTGGCAAGTAGATGTAGCCAATCTGCACGTGCTAGCTACAGCAGGTCCTGGAGAAATGCCTTCATTTAAATCAGGGCTGAGCTTTGCAGCCTTCTTTTCCCTTGTTTGCTCCCCTGTCTAGGAGGTTTGGGTGCTAGTTTTACAGGTATTCAGTAGGTTTTGAAAAGGCTTGCAAACTTGTGCAGGGAAGTAGAGGAACCAACATGAAATCAATCCCTGCGATCAATCCTGTCCTGCTGCAGATTCTCTGTTCTCATCCTTCAAGAGAAATTGTATCATAGGTGGAGCTTCCCACCAGCTAATGCATCAAAATGATAGCATTCAGCTCTCTTGAGAACCAAACGTCCCCATGCAAACACTATTTTTTTCCCCCTCAAGAGAGAATCAATGAATAACAGAGTGCATCACTTGAATGCATCACTTTGAGTGCCTCCCATTCCCTTGAGAACTGAACATGCTCTGTGCTAAAAACCCTGATGATGTGTTTTGCAGGCACCCTTTTATTCTCACAGGCGAAGTTCCACTTCGAAAGGGAATCAAAAAGTTTGCAAAATGCGAGCGAATGCAGAGTTTCTCGGGACCACAACATGTCCCCTTACATGCTCCATACATTTCCTCTCTAAATGTCAAAATGTAATATGAGGTTCTTAGTTTTTAAATGTGACCTGGACGTTTATCTTAATAACCATCACTACTGCTATACTTAACCAGGGGAAGCTTGCAGACCCGTGCATTGACCAATATTGTGAAAAAGGAGGACTTGGTTTTGAATTCAGTGTACCTCACAACACTGCTAGTGGTGGTGCCCAGGTCAGTGTGAACTCTGAGAGCAGATCTTAGCTCACGTATTACTGATCAAGCATTTTTCTGAATGTATTTGTTACATAATTTCTATAGAATGGCATATGCACTATGGGAGAAGACGTATGAGTCGATGTCAAAGTTTGTGGTTCCTCGTTCCAGCCGGTTGGTCCCCATGCATGTTTGTTGAGTGGTTTGTATTTCAAGGTTCCCACGGTCATGGAAAATCTGAAAATAGTAATTTTAATTGTTTAAATGCATTAATCGCAGATTAATTGCTCATTGATATCTGGACATCCACCCCCTTAATCTCTAAAAAATACTATTATGAAATCTGTATCTAGTAATCATGAACGACTGGAAAGGTCATAGAAATTCACTGAAAAAACTGGCGTGGGAACACTGTTGTTTCGACAGCCCAGTTCTTGCTTTAACCATGGAGCAGAAGGCTAATCCAGCTGTATTATCAAGTTACTGTCTGGTTGTCGTAGTTTGTCTGGTTGTAGTTTGGGAGATGGTTTCCAACTCATTGGCTTTAATTGGCTCTGTGTATTTTCTCTCTGTTTCAGACATATCAACCAAACCATAGTCATTTTTTCAGTTTGCCTCTAATCTTTTGCATGGCATAATAACTATGTTTATATTTGTATAACAGGAAGTTGGTTGAGGATGCAGATGCAGGGATTTTCACAGTAACCCTGTTTAAGAATGTCATTGCCGAATTCAAAACCAATGCCAAAAAGCACAAGTAAGCTTACTCTCAAATCTTTACTACACAGCCTTGTTAAAAAGACGCAGACTTTTAAAAAGAGTGCCTTAAAATAATATACTTAAGTGCAAACTGAATGTAATGTTTTGGACATTTATTTGGATGTTCATTTCAATTATAAGAAAATGTATTATATATTAAATTTATATTAAATGCAATTAACAAAACTTTAGAGTGCTTTGGAGCGCCACTTAAGTAGGGCTGCATGAAGTATATCTTCGTAAGTTATTTCATAATTACTTCTAGGGAATGTATTCTATTCTAGGGAATTTGCCACAAATTCACTCAAGATCTGCAAGTACACTCTCCTTTTAAAAGGTTCACTTACCTTATTGACCTCTAAAGGGTGCATACAAGTGCCTTAAAGGTACATATTAGTATTTAAATTGTACATACATATACCTAAATGGAACATATTAGTAACTTTTTAAAGTGTACCGCCCCCTGACAGCTTTTAAACCTTTTTTTCTGAAAGTGTACTTTTTTTTTTTTTAAATTTTCTTAAAAAATTATAAGATTTTAAGTACACTGCAAGTGCATATTTAATACAATTAAGTGCACTTCTTTTTAACAAGGGTTGATGTGCCTCTATTTAGGCTTAATAAAGAAACTACTTATTCCTGTGGTGGCCAACAGGTTTACAGTGCGGGAACACAACCTGGATGAAGCCGAGAAGCAAAAGCAGGAGATAGGCCGTCTTGTTGTGGATAAGAAGGAACTGTATGTAAGTAAATCCTAATAACTGAGAGCCTATTCTTTTTCATAATATAAACACTAAACAATATTCATTTAAAGTTCTTTATTAAGCACTGTTTACAGAGAAAAAACAGACCACAGAGCTGATCAAATAAACATTTTCCATCAATGATTCTTCAACATGCTCAACTGTGTTTGGATGCAACTTCCTGCTTTTTCCATTTTCACACTTTTTTTCTTGTTTTGTCTGTCACCAACACCGTCAGATAAAAACATGTGTACTGTCATATAGAATATTTATGATATGTATTTTAAAATCTACAGCTTTAGTACACTACAGAATGACTACAGAATATCATGAGACTGGATGTTTTCAAACCCAATTTTCAGCTTCGATTCATCAGTAAAGGAAATCTTGTTGAAAAATTTCCATATTTTCTATTGTATGCATTAAATGCATGCATGCAATTTATTGTTGTCATTGTTACTAGCTACTAATTGACCTCATAACAGGTGAAATATGGAAAAAATATCTTCATGGTAGAGACAGACCGTGATATTGCTTGATTTAATGCTATCCTTAATTTCAATATGTTATATTAATAGTGTTGGCAAAAAAGTAGGCATGAAAACTTATAATGTTAACATTTTCATTCTCACAGGACATAGCAGTAAATGTACATACCAATATTTCTGTTTGTCTGAAGTTTAATATTTTTAACCAACATGTAATATAGATATGAGGATGGGCTAGTGAGAGGATTTTTTTGAGGATAGTGAGAGACTAAATTGAAAAAAAGAGAACACTAAATTGTGTTAAGAGCATTATAGCGATCATCTGTGATTAATTTCAAAATTAATGGCCAGTAAAAGTTTTATTCAATGTCTCAAGAATCAGTGCAATGATAACAGTGTGCTTGTTTGTCCCAACAGAGAACATTTGTGTGTTGGCTAAAGGTAAATGTCAGTGACATCTTTGTGGCCTGGATTCACATCAAGGTCCTCCGTACATTCGTTGAGTCAGTTCTCAGGTAAAATGTCCACTTGAAGAAGTAAACTAAATAAATCATAGATATAAACAGATAAACTCAAAACTCATTGCAATTGCTCTGCTGTTGGTTAGGTACGGTCTGCCGGTCAGTTTCCAAGCTGTTTTGCTACAACCCACTAAGAAGAGTAGGAAGCAGCTAAGGCAGCAACTCAACTCTTTATTCAAACACCTCGACCCAGCAGCGGCAACCGGTAAACCAGATGTAAGATTTGTTTTCATTCTCTTTTTGTACCTGAATTAGTTTGTTTCCAAATGCAATTCCCATTTCCAAAGCAACACACGATTAAAGGATCGGTGCACCCAAAAATGAATTTCTATTATAAAATAAGAAATGTTTAAATGTTGCTATTTAAATGTTGCTAGAAAAAAAATGGCTGCAAACAGAAACATTTTTGAATAGCCATCAATGGAAAAAGATCCTCTTTAATACCAGATGGTGTAGTTACGGTGTAGGGTGCATAAAAAACACCAAGATGCTCATAAAATCTTAAAATGTGCATAAAAAAGGAATGCACTCAACTGAGGTGGCTATTTTTATATTCAGTAAGAAAACATGCACATAAACTACAATGAAAATAAATATACAGAATAACAAAATTACAGAATAAATTCCTGGATACACAACAACAACAAAAAAAAACTTTGCCACACCATATCATATAATTAGATAACTGGATTAACCAGAATAGCAATCCCATTTCACCCCATTTGCTTTTGTCAGCCTGAAATGCCTGAGCCAAAGACTGCCGTCAAAATGATTTGGTATAATTACCCAGAATTGGCTCACAGGTTTGTGTTCCCAAAAATCAGGCATCCAAACACAAGATGGCAGCAATTGTTATTGCTTTTTGTCTGTGTGCTCTGAGGTGCAGGTGATTTATTATGTAGGAAAAAAGAGTCAGAGGCTTCCCTGATTGCAGCAACTGTTTATGTTTATTAATAGTTTGCCTTTTCCCAGAAAGTGAAGATTTCTTTTCTCTTTGTGTCATTCTTCCTAGGTGGGGCTTGATATCCCAGATGGAAACACCAGCCAGCAGGAATATTACTCCTACATCTGTTACCCCATCAAAATTCATTTGGTGGATCCAAGTTAATGCTAAATCATAGAAGAACGTTATTTGGCACTTATTGTTTTGCATCTTGCAGATTTAAATAAACCCTGACAAACAGATGGAAAGCATGGTTATTGAGTTTGAACTTTATGACCTGCAGTATATGAAGTTGTGAAGACAGATACATTGACTTGGGAACTATACTGGTTTTTAAATTACTATTCAAATTACTATTTTTGTTGCCAAATTACAGAATCATCTGAATGACAGATTAGTTGTTTTACATTAGAAGGGGGTGACCCAATACTTTTGGCAATATAGTGTATGTTTATTATTATTGAAACCATAGTCAACATAAAGCATGAAGAGTAGACATGTTTAAATGGTCATAGATGTTTTTCAAAGAACTTGTTCATGTCTATTAGACACATGAAAAAAGAAATAACAGGTCCTGTTGTCATCAGTCTATGGACACATGTAAACCTGGTTTTGTCATCATTACTGCGAATTGATTGGTCTGTTAACCCAAGTTTGTGTCTTCTTAATGATGATTCTGGTCTCTGTATTAATTCAATGCAAAAGAGAATGTTGTTTGCTGGTTTTACAGCTGCGAAGAAGACAATAATCTAGAACTGGTTTACACCACACATGTGTAGAAAAACATATTGGATCCGTAGCCTCCTGCAAATAGTGTCATGTGAATGTACAATGGCGCGAGTTGGTGGGGCCAGGCCTTCGACCATTGATGCTTGGCAGTGTTGTTTGTTGGACATACGTGATTGTATAAAGGAGTGACTTTTGTGTTCTTGTTGTCCTTCCCTCTCTCCCTCCCTTTTGATTGGACCTTGAGATGTTGAGTATGTGTCTGTTGTTTTGTTTAGTTGTATTTTGGATATTATGTTGTGTTGTGTGTGAAAAAATAAATAAAATAATTGTTGATAATAATTTTTAAAAAAAATAAATAAATAACAGGTTCCCATTACTTCTCTTTCTTTGCACTGAGCAATTTACTGACACAAACCTGTTTACATTTTTGCACACAGTGCAGCTCTTCTTCTGAAAATGCAAAATGTACATTTAT
Organism: Schizothorax lantsangensis; assembly: GCA_027422415.1. NCBI lineage: Eukaryota > Metazoa > Chordata > Actinopteri > Cypriniformes > Cyprinidae > Schizothorax > Schizothorax lantsangensis. Next base: position 3,352,900 of record CM049858.1, on the reverse strand, counting down.
TATTTATTATTACATTTGTTTCCCTCTCTGTGCCCACATACTGTATTTTGATGCAGCTAAATTCTCAATAAAACTGTTTTCATTGGTATATTTTACTGTTTCTGTTGTCAGACAACGGGATGATTATGAAATAGTGACTGAAACGTGACCCATTAAGACTACATAACCAGCTCTCCCTTCCAAGATGTTAATCTGCACAAAAAATCATGATAATCGCACCGTCGTCTGATGAAATCAAATACACATAAGATAAAGACAATAGCTGTGCTGTGATTTCGGCTATACTTGCATGTAAAATTAGAGCAGCAACATAATATCTGTGTTTAACTGAATTAAAGCGCTGCTCCTCTCTGCCGATCGCTGAAGAGAAACTGAGCAGACGCAGAGAGAGAGAGAGGTGTGTGCGCGCGGAGAGAAACTGAGCAGACGCAGAGAGAGAGAGAGGTCTGTGCATGCGGAGAGAAACTGAGCAGACGCAGAGAGAGAGAGAGGTGTGTGCGCGCGGAGAGAAACTGAGCAGACGCAGAGAGAGAGAAGTGTGTGCGCGTGGAGAGAAACTGAGCAGACGCAGAGAGAGAGAGAGGTGTGTGCGCGCGGAGAGAAACTGAGCAGACGCAGAGAGAGAGAGGTGTGTGCGCGTGGAGAGAAACTGAGCAGACGCAGCGCGAGAGAGAGAGAGGAGTTTGCGCGTGGAGAGAAACTGAGCTGACGCAGAGAGAGAGAGAGAGAGAGAGGTGTGTGCGCGTGGAGAGAAACTGAGCAGACGCAGAGAGAGAGACGTGTGTGCGCGTGGAGAGAAACTGAGCAGACGCAGAGAGAGAGAGGTGTGTGCGCGTGGAGAGAAACTGAGCAGACGCAGAGAGAGAGAGAGAGAGGTGTGTGCGCGTGGAGAGAAACTGAGCAGACGCAGAGAGAGAGACGTGTGTGCGCGTGGAGAGAAACTGAGCAGACGCAGAGAGAGAGAGGTGTGTGCGCGTGGAGAGAAACTGAGCAGACGCAGAGAGAGAGAGAGGTGTGTGCGCGTGGAGAGAAACTGAGCAGACGCAGAGAGAGAGAGGTGTGTGCGTGTGGAGAGAAACTGAGCAGACGCAGAGAGAGAGAGAGGTGTGTGCGCGTGGAGAGAAACTGAGCAGACGCAGAGAGAGAGAGAGAGAGGTGTGTGCGCGCGCTGGGAGAGCCAGACCTTGCACTCACGCGGCAGTACCGGTGATTCTTGCATCTCCATTTCTTCAACTAAGGGTTGGGCCACGGGTCAAACAGAAAATACGCGCTGCGTTAATCGCGCGTTAAAAAAAATAGTGCCGTTAAAATGAATTTGCATTAACGCGTTATTAATGCGTTAACTTTGACAGCACTAATATATATATATATATATATATATATATTTAATATGTATTTTCAAAAAATTATTGCATTGTCGGTCCCACTTTATATTAGGTGGGCTTAAATACTACATTAAAATTAATAATTTGATACAATGTACTTTTTGTGTACATGCATGTTTATACATTGTACTTATATTTTAAAAAAATACCTGCAATATAATTACATCTGTAATTAATTTCTGTAATTACATTTATTATTACACTGTTGACCCATCCCTTACACCTTAACCCCCCTTAAACCTACCTATACCACCAAACCTGTCCCTAACCTTACCCGTATCCCACCTCAATAGCAACAGAAGTGTTTTGCAATACAAAATTAACACAATAAGTACATCATACTTATTATTTTATTTTTTATGTAAGTACATAGTAGTTAAGGCCAGCTAATATAAAGTGGAATAATCAGAATAATCATAGCAATAACATTTATTCCACTATATATACAAGTTGGCATAGTTCGTAAAGCATAACAAAAATATATCAAAACATTTAACATAAAAAGCTAATTTTCTTGGAGTATATAACACCTCAATGGAAAATAGCAAACCAGTGAAAAAAGTCAGGACACTCAAACAGAGGAATATATTATCAAGAAGTAGAGATTTCTAGAAAATGTTTATGTATTACATATGTTATCAACATACGTATGTTGATTCCACCATTTTACAACAACAAGATATGTACTTATATACTTAGATATATATACAAGTTATTGGTGTAACTGTGGTTCTATTAATAGTTGAAGACCACCAGAGATAGTTATGTCAAGCGTCTTATTCAAGGTTATTATGATCCATCCAAATGACAGGTACCCCTGAGCCCTCTAACCAGTGGTGCTACTCTCCCAATGCCAACCTGACATCCAGTAATTACCAATATTGTATTTCTGTTCCACTGGGGAAAGCTGGTGAGGAAAAAAAGCACAGCTTTGCATTTTCCCATCAGAACAAGAGCTCTGGGGCAAAATGGCCTCCCACTTCTGATGCATCAACCTTCACCACAAGTTGACACAAAGAATCAGGATTAGAAAGAATGGGGGCGAAAACAAAGCAGCTCTTAAGTTCTTGAAATGCCTGTGGCGACCAGCTGAAGCGTTTCTTGGTGAAAGTTAAACTTGTCAGAGGGAAGGCGATCTGACTAAAGTTCTCAATGAACCGCCTGTAAAAACTGGAGTCAACAAGGGCAGAGACTTGAAGGACAATATCATTTTGCTACAGCCTGGCCTGGGGAAGAGTGCAAAGTCCAGGTAGATTGCCATTTTTAGGGGACACGTCCTTGCCAGAATTTCTATATTGCCTAAAATATCCAGTTTTTGGCTGTTTGCGCTGCACAGACCAATTGTTGAATGACATGTACCTTGAGAGCTATAGACAGCAGACAGCTCCTTTCAAATCATTCTCGAGGTACTTTGATGTCATTCACCGATGAGTCTGAGCAGCGCTGCTTCAAGTCGAACACAACTAATATGTACGCGTATTTGCATTGCTTTGACTGTTCTCTGTAGATCCCACCTTCTCACGTGCCACAATTGGTCGATGCATGTTATTGGTCAAACTTTTCAATCCTTACCTTCAGCAAGTATGAAAACAGGAAAACAAAGCCGGTCAGCTCCTCCTCTCACTGGGCACAGTGGTGTTCTGGACGTCCGCAATAAAGGCACAACCCACTAGCCAATGATGTCGCTCCTCAGGTGATGGCCAAGCTCTCCAAATCAGCATGGGTTCCTCCTCTGACAAAGAATAAGATAAGGTGACTGCAGAAACAACTGGAACGGTAGCAGGAGACTGCTCTTAGCACATGAAACCTCTACAGTGAAGTTGGCGCATAGATAGACAATTCTCCACACAAATGGCCAGGTCCACTATGCCGTCAAAACTACTGGAAAGATCAAGAGAGTAAATCTCATCCTGGATAAACCATGCAGAAAATGGTCCCACTGAATCTTGGTGTTCCAGCCCCAGGAAGCCGAAAGGATGCAGAATTCAGTGGAGGAATCAAACACTGACATAAGTGGGATAGAGCCAATGTGGGTTCAGACAAGAATCCCTGGAATGATGCACAACATTAATTCTTGTTGTCTCACGTTGCTGTTCCCCACTTTCAAGCTCTATCAGCGATGAGTGTGATGGCATAAGCCACCTTATATTGCTCAGATGGAAAGCAATATGGTTGCATGGCACAGATTAAGGAGCATCGAGTTAAAGAATGATCAACAAGAATTGGGCTTACTGGAATAGGGTGAAGGTGGGTTAAGACAGGGCTCAGAGCATTGAGAAGTAGCAGCATCAGTAGGTGGTAGCAGAGTGGGTATGGCATCAGAAGGCAGAGCAGCTTGAGAAGCAAGTTGAGGATGTTGAGTAAGCTTAACAGCCAATAAGAATCCTCCGCTGAGATACACCCCAACAAAGATCAGATGCCTCTTCTGAGTCCATGATATTGCCAGATTGTTCTGTCAAGCAGCTGTAGGACAGATGGACTCAAATGCAGAAGGAATAGTGCAAATAGTTTACTGAATGTTCACAGGGGAAGAGCTGTTCAGTAGAAACAATAAAATCCATGGGATGCAGAAGATGAAGAACAAGTACAGGGAATGATCTGGGCTTGAGAAAACACAATGAGATCTGCAGAGTAGTAACAGAGCCAGAGTCAACTGAAGAAAAGAAAATCCCAAAACAGGTAAGTCTAAAGGGCATAAAAAACACTAACCAGGAACAAAAACTAGAAAAAAATCTGGAAATGAACACTAAACTGGCAGACTAGAGCTAAAACACACCATGTTTGATATCTGGTCACACATGACCATGATCAGTGATGTACCGGAATCCATATAAGCTTTTATTTAGTAACTCCTTCAAAAACAGTCAGAAACCTTGGAGCTGTGACTGATGATCAGCTGACTTTCTCAGACCACATCGCTAAAACTGCCCGGTCCTGCAGATTTGATTTATACAACATTAGGACGATCAGGCCCTTTCTTTCGGAACATGCTTTACAACTCCTTGTTCAAACTCTTGTTCTGTCCAGGCTGTGTCACGGGTCAGGGTGCATTCCTGGCTCCCTCTGCTGTCTGTGTTGTCATGTCTTTTTCAGCAGCTCGTGACAGGTGCAATCAGCGCTGATCTGGCGGTGTGGCTGCGCGTGTCACAAGCTGCTTCTATTCCACCTGTCGCTCATTACCCTCTCCTTTATATTTCTCTTCTGACCAGTCCTTGTTGTCAGTAGATTGTTTTGTGTTCTGTGATCGTGTTGTGCTCTGGAGTTACCCACGTCTATTTTGTCTTACCCCAGGACATGTAGAGAGAAGGACTGCCGCTCTCTGCCTCGCTCCACTCTTAGGTGGTTTCTCCTGTGCTAGTGCTGGGTCTTGGTCAGTGATCAGCTCGTTGGGTCTGCATCTCGTTGCCAACCGTAGCTGGATTACCACAGAGACTTGCTCGCTGTTTTTGTTACAGTTTGATTTTGTTTTATTCACCTTTGGGAAATAAACCACTGTTTACATCTATCCTCTGCATTTGAGTCCTCTGCTCTCCTCGTCCCATCACAGAATCTACTGACCACATCATGGACACAGCAGAGGAGGATGAGATGCGCCGAGCCCTGAAGCAGCAGGGCGTTCTTCTGGGTCGTCATCAGGAGGAGATCGCGGCTTCCCACCGTGCTTACTCTGAGATCTCTCTCCAGCTCAACCAGCTGGTTGAGCGGTTTGATCAGCTGCACACCAGTCCTCCCGCGGCTCCTGTGGCAACCCCTCCTCCCGATCCCGATGGAACGAGTAACCGTCGCGCCGAACCACGGCTCAATCCTCCGGCTTCTTACTCGGGTGAGCCCAACACATGTTGCTCCTTTTTGTCTCAATGCTCTCTGAGTTTCTCGCTGCAGCCATCCTGTTTTCCCACGGAGCCACTAAGGTAGCTTTCACCATCACGCTCTTGGTGGGGCAAGCGAGATAGTGGGGAACGGCCATGTGGGATAACGATGTTACTCCTTTGACAGTTTCTCGGAGGAACTACGCAAGGTGTTTGATCGCTCGGCTCAGGGAACTGAGGCGGCACGAGCCTTGGCGCTGCTACGACAGAGAGAGGGTTCAGTTTCCAGTTATTCGATCGAGTTTCGCACGCTCGCGGCGTCCTGTGGCTGGAACGACAAGGCTCTTTGGGATCACTTTCTTCACGGTCTGGCCGAGCACATCAAGGATGAGATCTATTCCCTTGAATTACCCTCGTGCCAGGATGGGCTCATTGACCTCGCCATCCGAGTAGATAACCGGATTTCCCTCCGTTCTCATCATCAGAGGAGCGGTTTTCCCCCTGAACTTGTCACTAGAGCCGCGTCAGGAGTGGCGAATGACACGCCTCCCCAACATCTCGTTTTTTTCCGAGGAGGAGCCGATGCAGGTCGGGAGAGCACGGTTGACTGTCAGAGAGCGGCGTTATCGCCTAGACAACCAACTATGTCTCTACTGCGGGGAAGCAGGTCACGTGGCAGCATCGTGCCTGGCAGCAAGGCGGCGCTCACCGCTCAAGAGAGCACGTACGGTGAGCGTCACTAGTACACAACTGCCCTCTGGTGGTCGTTGTGAGTTCCAAGCCTCGTTGCTGTTTAAGGGGACTGTTAATCAGGTTGTGGCTTTGATTGACTCGGGAGCGGAGGGCGATTTCATGGATTCTGGGCTGGCCACACGCTTGGGACTTCCGTCTGTGGCCCTGGCTGAGCCTATATCGGCTAGAACACTTTGCGGCACCCTTCTCACCAGGATTACTCATGCCACTAAGTTTGTCACCCTCACACTTTCTGGCAATCATGCTGAGGAGATTAGTTTCCTCCTCATCCATTCACCCACCGCTCCTGTGGTTTTGGGACACACCTGGCTGGTTAAGCACAACCCCCACATTGACTGGGCTTTTAACTCCGTGTTGGGTTGGAGCCCTTTCTGTTTAGCTCAATGTTTGGGTGCTGCATTTTCCCCTGTAATGTCTTGTTCTGTGTTGCAGCAGGAGCCGGTGAGTCTGGTGGATGTACCGGAGGCTTACCATGACTTGAGAGCGGTTTTCAGTAAGTCCCGAGCTTCATCTCTGCCTCCGCACCGCCCGTACGACTGTGCGATAGACCTGTTGCCTGGCACTTCTCCACCCAAGGGGCGCTTTTACTCTCTGTCTAGGCCTGAGAGGGAGGCCATGGAGAAATATATCCATGATTCTCAGGTAGCAGGCATCATTCAACCCTCTTCCTCTCCGGCTGGGGCGGGGTTCTTCTTCGTGGGGAAGAAGGATGGTTCATTGCGCCCCTGCATAGACTATCGGGGGTTGAATGACATCACGGTGAAGAATCGTTATCCTTTGCCGTTGATGTCATCCGCCTTCGAGCTCTTGCAGGGGGCAGCCATCTTTACGAAGTTGGACCTCCGTAAAGCTTATCACTTAGTTCGGATTAGGGAGGGGGACGAATGGAAGACCGCCTTTAACACCCCCACGGGGCACTTTGAGTATTTGGTCATGCCATTTGGGCTTTCTAACTCCCCGGCGGTTTTCCAGGCACTCGTCAATGACGTGCTCAGAGACATGTCGACCGGTTTGTTTTTGTTTACCTCGACGATATCCTGATCTTCTCCCAGAACGAGCGTGATCATGTCCAGCACGTCAGGCGAGTGCTCCAGCAGCTACTTGAGAATCGTTTATTCGCCAAGGTGGAGAAGTGCGAGTTTCACGCACGGTCGGTTCCGTTCCTGGGATTTATTCTCTCTCCCAAGGGTATCCGAATGGATCCTGCCAAAGTAGATCAGTTGCTGATTGGCCCACCCCAGATAGTCGTAGAGCGGTCCAGCAATTTCTGGGGTTTGCCAATTTTTACAGGCGGTTCATTCGGAACTTTAGTCAGGTCGCCCTTCCTCTGACTGATCTCACCTCCACTAGGACGCGTTTCAGTTGGTCGTCGCAGGCTCAGACTGCGTTCGAGAATCTTAAAGAGTCGCTTCATTTTGGCTCCCATTTTAACCTCACCAGACCCGTCTCGTCAGTTCATTGTGGAGGTGGATGCATCAGAGGTGTACAGAGCGAGCATCACTACGGGGAGCAGAAAGTAGGTGTGTTCGACTTCGTGCAGCGCCGCACAGACCTATCGGCTAGAGTAGCCGCTTGCAGTCGGGGGCGGAATTGAAAGCGGTGATGTGAAGTCGGACACTTTCTGCCCCCGGTAGGGATGCTCTCGTGGTGTTTGCATACTCTTATCACAGATGAAGTGAATAACATGCAATATTTGTCAAATGCACAGACGTTTCAGAAATGTTTTCATGCAACAGAAACACTTTTTTATATACTTTCTTAATACAGGGCCATCTGTTCAAGAATAAAGTTCAACATAAACATATACTATTTAAATACCAATAAAGTGGGGGTGTGTTTGCTTTTATCAGTGTTTTTTATTAAATGTGACTCAATATAGCATTGCGACTATACAGTAAAAAAGCTTTTACTGTTCTAAAAACAGATTTGTGAGCAGTATTTAGTATTTTTTTTATTATTATGCAAAAATTATACAAGGGTTTGTACAAGCATATACAACTCAGAACAAGTACAAAAACAAATAAACATTCATAAGAATATGTAAAATTAAACAATTCATGCCAGGGGTAAAATTACAACAGTTTAAAGTAACAAAAAGCTTCATAGGTCTTTCTTGCTTTTTTGTTCTTAATTTTATCTAATGTAGTACCATATTGTTTAATCTCTTTTATAAAATGTTCAAAGTTTGGCTTAGCTTTAGTCCATTTTTTCACATGAATGTGATATTTTCCAAGTAAAATAAGATTTGTGAGCAGTATTGGAACTGAAGATGTGGTGAATTTGGCCAATCGTGAAACAGTTGTGTCATCATCAGCGCTCCTGCAGTCGCTCTGGAGAAACTGCGCCAGCTGAGTGAGCCGGCTGCTCTCGAAACGCTATGCCACATGTGACAGTGACGTGGCATCGGTGCCGGTTCAAGTCGGACGAATTTTCTAACCGGCATGCACTGCTTCAAGTCAGCCGCCGATCGGTCTGTACGGTGCTGCATGAAGTCGAACACACCTAGTGTCTGACTTGACGTGTCCGTTTTCAACTCCGCCCCCGACTGCTCTCTGCTAATCTCGTTGACCGCCGTCTGTAGCCGTGGTTCAAGTCAAACACACCTTGTATCATTTCATTTTAACGCGCAAATGAAACTATGAGCATGCGTGTCAGATCTGCGTCACATTGAGCAGTGGCAGCTCTTAAAGTAATAGCATCTAAATAACCTAATAACCCAGCTGCTGTGATGTTTATTAATCAAAGAACAGAATTAAAAAAAAAAGAAGAAATCAATAACTTTTGTAGCTTTAAGGATTCATCTATATTCAATTTAGAATTTAGTGTTTAATAACTTTTATTTCCTACTTTCTGAAGGGCACAGTTAAATATGACATTTATTATAATGGGTTTACGTGAAGATTGTTTTAAGTTCACTTAAATTAGAAGTTGTTATTTTTAAAGTCAATAAATATTAGAAAATATTAAATATTAGAAAAAAAAAATCATAGAGACATCAGTAGTATTGGTATCAGTGATACTCGCCTTCAGTCATAAAAAAAGATTCCATTAATCAAATATTAAAAATGTACTGTCTTTATGCTGTTTCTACATTAATTTGAAGATTGAATGTGAAATTATTGCAATATAAACGTATATTTAAAAACGTTAAAGGGGTCATCAGATGCCCATTTTCCACAAGTTGATATGATTCTTTAGGGTCTTAATTAAAAGTCTATAACATACTTTGGTTAAAATTTCTCAATGGTAGTGTAAAAAACACCTTTTTTTGCCTGTCAAAATCAGTATCAGTGATCAAAATCAATGTTTTCATCAAGCCGTTTTTTAGTCCATGTTGCTTTAAATGCTAATGAGCTCTGCTGACCCCAACCCTCTCTTCTGTGGGGTGATGAGCAGACTGTAAACTTCAGCCGCGAGACTGGCTAACTAGCACATTATTAAGAAAGGCGATTTGCAAAAATTCATAAAAAAAACCCTTATCACTTCTTCTGTAGATGAAGCTGGATCACGAACGATTTGCGCAAATATAGACGTATTTAGGCAGATCGGGGGGCGCATTCCATTCAAAAACGAAAGTAACATTAATCCTCTGCGTCTTCAGCAGCTCAGATGTCGGGAGTAACTGATGACTGCTATATTCATTATTACATCCAACAACTAAACACTTCAATCACTAAATCGGAGAAATCTTGTCTTCCCCTGCACCGGAGGCGGACAGCTCTCAGCTCACTCAGGGCGGGTCTAAGGTAAGACGACCTTGTCAATCAACTATCGTGGGAGCGGCCTGTACAGAACTACATCATTCTGACAGGAATCTCAGAACAGCCTGATTTGAGAAAGAGGATTTTAAAATAAGGATTTAAAAAAAAACACTGGGTGGATTTTTATCATTATAGGATGGATGTACACACTTCCAACACACATTTATGTTCAAACAACTGAATTTTGCATCCGATGACCCCTTTAATGTTAGGTAGGATTAATCGACTGACAGCACTACTTTATTAACGTTTTTGGCTGCCAAGGTGATGTAGCTGTTGACTTGCATTTTATAAATCACCAAGGACTATGGTTTCAGCTAAAAATACTCTTTAATGTTCTACTGAAGAAGAAAAGTCACGTACATCTTCAGTGGCCTGAGGGTGAGTAATTTAACAGCAATTTTTTCAATTTTGGGAGAAATATCCCTTTAAGGGGATCCACTGTCACCATGGCAACCACACCATGCAATGGTAAACCAGTTTTCTTTCTTTAGATCAGGCCGTGTGAATGGATCAATGCGAGATTCTGTGTATCGTACATGAGTGCAAAACCTTTCTACTATGTTTAACACTGTAAGTCTGGCATAATGAAATAGAACTATATGTAACATGCTATGTTATATAACCATGAAAACAACATCTAATGTTTTTTTTTGTGTGTGTTTTTAAACTTTATTTGTTTTTCTGCATGTGACATTTAGAAATAGGCTGATGTCAGAGTATTAGTAAAATCTAGGATCAATTCCTTCTGCCATCACTTTGTAAAGCTTCACCAAAGGCATCCACTTGCAGCAAACAACAGCAGCCTGAAAGAATAAAACAAGAAGATGTCTTGGCTGGCTATTTGATGCAGGTTCAAAGTGTAATGAAATGCTTTGTTTTGTAGGTCAGAAAATTTGCATATCAAAAGTTGGCATCAACATGATTAAATGTCAAACGCCTACACAAGCATCTACACACACTGACATGAACACCCATTGCTTATTACAATGCAACTGTATAATGTGGACGCAATTCTAGCTTTCCCCCCCACATATTGTTATAAAAAATCCTAACAGTTATTAATTGACTTAGGATGGTAAACTTAATTCAGTTGCAGGAATAATAAAAAAAAAAACCTAAACTAACCAGGCAACAGCTCAAAAACAAGAGGCTAGTAGAAGAGGGAGAAAATATTAAAATAAAATTAAATTCAATTCAATTAAAAATCTCTAAATTTGGATAAGCAGGAAAACAGACAAAGTCTCACTGTCACTGCAGACAAGTTCCTTGTTAACTGTCAGAGCAAAGATTCAATCTGGCACAGGACAAAAAACAAGAGGGGAATAAAAAGGGTGATGAACCAACTAAAACAGGTGTGAGCCCTAATGAGGTAACAAGGTAAAAAGAGGGCAGGGTAACAATAGACAACAAACAAAAACACCATATGTCAGCCCTGTGATCCAGACAAACAAAGGACACAACATAAACACTAAGCTGATCAAACTGACACCCTAACAATTTACCCTGGTATTGTTGTAAAACTGGAACTCTTCGTATTCTACAACAGTCACTGGGCTTCATTGACAAAAGATAACCAAAATAAATTTCTGCAGAAATAACTTTCAGTATGTCTATTATTTATTTTTTTCATGCATGCATGCATGAATGTATATATGAATGTATTTATTTATTACTAACTTTTTACATTTGCATTTTGGTTTCATAATGTTAAAGCTTTGTGACTTTAAAAGGAGGACTGTCAAATCAGAATATGGTTGTAAATATCAGGGTAAAGTTATGAGGAATTATTGTATTTGTATTATATTGTATTTGTTCATCACATCCACACTTTAGGGAACGAAAAGTGGTACAGAATATTTTTAAAAACCAAGGAAACAAGTTTTTTTACTAAGAGATGCACCTGGAACAGTCAGGAGTGAGAACACTGTGAGAGCTTGGAGTGTTTAAAAACATGGGACAGACCATTTTAAAGTGAAAATCAAATGTGTATTTAAAATAATCACATTAGACTTAAAACAATACAATAAAAACAGGAAACCTCAGGCTGTTAAAGGCATAGAGTCCATAACGCCATACCCTAAAACTGTCCGAATGTGTCCCAGTGTGTTGATAGTCTCAAATGCAAGTGTCCAACCAAAGCCACTAGAAGAAAAGCCTGCAACCTTTAGCCAAAAAAGTGTAACGGCTAATGCTAACGGAAAGGACACCAGAGGCCGCTTTTTATTGAATGGATGTCAATGGAGGAGAGGCTTCACTACGCTGAATAAACAGCTTTTTAGAGGAAACAGATCATCATTTAATGAATCGACAGCCTATCTGCTAATCTTCAACATGTTTTACACTAAACAGTACTTTTGGATTGAAATATTTTTAGACTTTACCATGAAAAAAATGCCGTTTTATAAGAGAAGTCACTGACTTTTTGCGACAGGTGTGATTCAGCTTTCGGCACTTCTCGTTCATTCCTATGGTATCCGTAAACAGCGATTGAGTGTCGCACAACTCAATGACGTCAAGGCTGTAATGTAATTGGTTATTAAGACACACGTGATCCAAGTTGACCGTTACGATTTCTCCAATAGTAAGTATTACAGACCCCCTCATCTCCAAATAGTAAGGCAATCTCTTGTCCAACAGTGTATATACAATCCAATAATGTCCATTTCCAATTTCCTGTCATGTGATCAGAGATCACTCACATGACAGGCAGGCCCAGTCTCATTTAAAGGCATACACACATTAAAATAGGTAAGAGGAATAAAATGGCTAAGACACCATGCAAATCCATAAAACTCAACTATATGTAAAACCATCATAATACATACTGACTGGATTAAAACATGTGTCCTGTGTGACAGTGTCACAAGACAATGCAGCAATTCTCTCTGTTCCTCTGTTTACTTCTCAGTTTTTGTTTGTTGAGGTCAGCTGATCCATGTCTCATTATAGAGATATCAGAGGTTTAATTACAGACTGGTGTAATGTTTTTAAAAGAACAGTCTCTTAAACTTTGTTTTATATATATTTAAGAGATCAAAGCTTTTCCTGGAGGTGGTAAAAAGCCAAATGATCATTGTCATCAGTGTAGGAGGAAAAAAGAACATCAAAGAAGAAGCCTCATCAGATAGCAGACCCGGGTAACAACAGAGACATTTTATCAACACTGTATTTGTGACAGCACCTACAGCAGGATCTCACATGTGGGCCGGTCTATAGAAGCATAAGGGAACACACTGAAGCAGGTGCATCACTGTTGAAATATCCCTCTCCTCTCAAATCAGTCAGAGAAAGAGTCAGAAAGAAGGACTTTAAAGACGAGGACGCTTTGAGGTACAGTAGTTTAAATACAGATATTAATTTGATTAAAGTGCATTTGTTTGCCAGAGACTGTGGAAAATGTGCTTTTATTTGTCATAGTTTTGACATAGCTGACTGAATGTTAGAATTATGTCAAGTGACATTTATTTCTATAGCACTGTATACAGATATACAGATACAGATTATTTCAAAGCAGCTTCACAGGAATAAACAGGAAAATAAGTTTGTAATAATGTTGTAAAATTAATCAGTTATGAAAATAATTAATTTGAACTATAAGCAGCCCTACAGAAGAAAAACAATCATTATTCAGCTCAGTTCAGTTCAAGTTTTGTTCTCATCCGATAGTGTCAGTGCAGTTATATTAATAATATATTTTTTTAAATTGTTTAATGCTTAAATCTTGTTGGATATCAATTGTGCCTGAGCATGGCTTTCTTAAGAGAAATCAAACATTTTATTTTCCATTTATTATTATTTTAATGAATAAGTGGAGTGGTCTTTATCTAAACATTTTCCCCCTTTAATACAAGTAAATGCAGTCAGACTTTAACATGTGCAGAAATACACCTTCAGTACTGTGTAGGTTTTGCAGTGGGTACAGCACGCTGCTGAAACAGACACACGCGCCTTTCATTTTTCATAAAGATCACTGTGGTATCATTATCTTATCTGCTATCTATACAGAAACAGCCTTGATGCAGATTCATTTACATAACTTCCCTTTTACACACGCTGCTAGGCAAAAGTTTAGCATACTTTTGAAAAGAGTTCTTATTACGGTAATATACTAATAGTGCAAACTATTATATTTTATATGAAATTCAATTAGCTGAACTTTAGAGTGATTTGTTTTAAGTTGGACTTCAGTACATGTTAATATATAATTTCATAATTACTTCTGTTTTCTTTAAAATATGGTTAAATGGTTACTAAATTGAATTTCTATTGACATTATATGAAATTGAATTGCATTGTGTTAGCCAACAACATCAAAATAAGTGAACTTAAAAGCATGACAAAAGATGATTAAAACATAGTGAATTAAAATGTTCTTTAAAGTAAAACTTTGAATTTGACATTGTTACAAAGTGCACTTTTTAAAAGACACACGGTCATGAAAGTGATAGTGGCCTTTTATTTAATTAATATTACATTATTTGCAAGTACAGTTTTTATTTCAAGTACACTTGTTTTCACAGGGGATGAGCTTTTGTTTTGATATGCAAATGTAATTTTTACTTCTCTTAAAAAACATTGGAAGTATTGTGTGGTTGTTTTCATTTTAGATATTCAGATTTGAATTCTTTCCATCACTCTTTTCTTTCAAGGTCAGTCATACAGTCATTAAGTCAATGGATTATTACACAAATGATACTGATGAGTATTATGGCGAGGAACCTTGTAACCTGGGACAGTTCAACGAGCTGCAAGTGACCATCCAAACATTCATCTACTCTCTGATTTGCACACTCGGCCTGCTGGGCAATGTTTTGGTCCTCCTAACATACGCCTTCTACAAGAAAGCAAAAACCATGACTGATATCTACCTGGTTAACGTGGCACTGGTGGATCTGCTCTTCGTCATCGCCCTTCCACTGATCATCTACAACGAACAGCACGACTGGAGCATGGGCACGTGGGCTTGTAAGTTTCTGAGAGCAGCCTACAGCATCAACGTGTACAGCAGCACGCTCCTGCTGGCCTGCATCAGCGGCGACCGCTACATCGCCATCGTGCAAGCCAGACGATCGGTTCGAATTCGACAGCAAGCTCAGGTGTACAGCCGTCTCATCTGCTCGGTCATATGGCTGCTCGCTTTTATCTTGTCTCTGCCTACGCTTATATTTTACAAGGAGGAAAACAAGGAATGCATCCTTAACTTTGAGGTGCAAAACCTTGCCAGAATCATGAAAATCTTGATTCCGAGCATGCAGATGGTCCTCGGGTTCTTGGTGCCGTTGATGGTCATGATATTCTGCTACTCGTGCACCATGGTGACTCTACTCAAAGCACAAAACTTCCAGAAGCACAAGGCGATCCGTGTGGTCCTGGCCGTGGTCTTCGTGTTCATCCTTTGCCATCTGCCTTACAACGTGGCGCTTCTCGTCCACACCAGTAAACGGTTCAGTGAGAGAGTCTGCGAGGAAGAACAGGTGACTCTGATGACTTTGGCCATCAGCAGGAGTGTGGCCTACCTTCACTGTTGCTTGAATCCCATTCTGTACGCTTTCATCGGGGTTAAATTCAGGAGCCACTTTTGTCAGATCTTCCGAGACTTGCGGTGCCTGGGGAAACGGTACATTTCGGGACGCTCCTCTCAGCAGACCTCAGAGCTGTACATATCAACAAACAAAACCGTTGTTGGACAGAACCATGAGAACCCATCATCATTTTCAATGTGACAGAACTTTTGAGTGTTTGTTCTCAAGGAAGCATTGATCTGTGGATGGTTTGTTTGGTGCTTGGTTTGTGTTTTAGTTTCATGGATTACTGAAATGAAACTGAAACTTTTGGTAAACTTTTTGGCTTCAGAATAAGGTTCCATTAATGCATTAACTGACATTGACTAAGAACGAGCAATGCATTTATTACAGCATTTATGAATTACATGTCATCTCAGGTCCATTAAATAATATTCATATATTCAATTTTTTAGTAATGCATTAGTTGGCCAAATGTTGAAAAAGAAAAGTATTTTCATTGTTAGTTCATGTTAACTAATGTAGTTAACTCATGTTAATAAATGGAACTTTATTGTGGTGTTACCACTTGTTTTGAAAGTACTGATGTGGAAAATATGGTAAATATTTTTGTTTTCTAAATGTCGTCCTATTCAAAAGCTTTTTCACAGTAACTTTATTGTGGGCCGACTACTACAACCCATACCTGATTTGCAAGGCAAATGCATATCGGGAAATGCAAATCAGTCTTGTCAACAATATGGTATTAAACCTTATGAGTGTTAAGGTAAAAAATGCATTTATCTTGTGAAAGGCTCAGTTATAATGCATTATAGAAATATTAAAAACAAGCTTTAATAAGAAAACCAAAGCATTTAACCATGTGAAGCCTACTGAATCATTGTGCATTGCATTATACAGTATATTTTGATAATAAAACTAAGCATCTAAATATCGTCTTACTAAGACATATTATTGGAGATATAGAGTGACGACAGATATTTATATAATTTAAAGCAAGTATTTTCTATACTGTTATAAAGATCCCATTGATTTACATTACAAGCAAATAAAATAAAATTTGGTGAAAGAGCATTGCATTGCAGCAAAACACAGGTATGTGTGTGTGTGTATAAACTTTGAACTATAATAAAATGTTTCAATAAAGGTTTAATAAACTTTTTAAAATGTCAAAACTCATTTTCAAAGATTGATTTTTCTGACTATTACCTCATATGTCAGGAGTTGTTGAGTGAACAATAACACTCCACTGTGTAACTGTGTCAGTGCTCAATGAGATCTGCTGGATAGGTTTATGAAGTGATAAAACAGTGTTGTGTTATGTAGCATTGTATTGCTGTATGACTTCTGGAGTGTTAGACAGGGACTTTTGGCCTTGTGGTTGGAAAGGAGGCCCTCTATCTAAGTATATCTTTGCAAACTGTAGACAACGACACGCTTCTTCTTCCTCTGAGTATAAATGTACATACACAAGTAACTGAAAGTAGTGGGATGGTTATCTAAATCAAACGAAATGGGTCACAGAGCAATACACTTCCAGATAATGGGTAAACAGAAAAGCAGAAATGAAACACTTTATATATAAAACGTCATAACTTGACCTGGAGTAACATCATATCCACAAAAGCAGGAAACATTACAGGAGGAAAACCCTATGAAAGAGGCTTTTCAACCAGCAAAACATAGGTCGTCTCTCCAGGAGTTTTATCTATTTAAATGATGCTTATCTTAGTTCCTCATACTACATCTGTGAACAACACATTGAGTTTGCATACAGATGCAATATGGCATCATAAAATGCCCAAATTTACATTACAAATTCACCAACCAGTTTAATGAATGGTAAGTTTCTAGGTCATTATTATTATTATTATTATCGTGCTTTTTAAATATATTTTAAAATGTAATTTAGTACTGTGATGCAAAGCTGAATTTTCACTTTTGGGAATCATTCTATGATGCTGATTTGCTGCTCAAGAATCATTGCTTCATATTTCTGTGGAAACCATGATACATTATTTTCAAGGATTCTTTGATGAATAGAAAGTTCAAAAGAACAGCATTTCTTCAATCAATTTCACTGCCCCAAACTTTTGAAACTTTTTCAGGTTAACCTGTCACCTTTTTTCTTAGGTTTCCAGTCTTTCACCTTCAATAGTTTTAGTGGTCCTGTGGTGTTGCGAATGTATTTTCGTAGCATAAATATTCCATATAGTTTCCCAACCCATACATCTATAATAGCAGTCACAATTCAGGACACCTCGTGTCCAAATAAAAAGGGGATGAATTGTTAGACTTTCTTGATCTTTAAAGTCCTTTAAATGTTGCCCATGATAAAATCTTCAGCATAGTCTACAGCAAGATTATCTGTGATAAAGACTTTATTATGTTTCTACTCAGAAAGAAAAGGGAAAGGAGTACATAACACACCTTTATAATAACGAATGTTTCAGTACATTTCAGTATTTTTATGAACAACTGTCCAGGAAAAAATTGTAATGTCTCATGTTAGAGTTACAGCAGTCTTACAGCAACACTTAGGACTTGAGTCATCTACGTAAAGCAAGCTCTCTTATTCTTATCACGAGTCAACAAATTATGAGTAAAGCATTACTTTACGCTTGTGATACATGGAACTTACATAAAGCACAGAATCAGTGATACAAGTAGGGAGAAAAGGGCACATGTAGAAAAAAAACCTATCTCTCCAGGATACGAGCAGGTATCGGGTTTGAGGTTTGGGAGCAGTGAGAGCGTGTAACATGGCATTGATAACCATAGAGCAATCCTTAAATCCTGAAGTACACAATAAATTAAAATATTCACATGCCATCTCAATGTATTTTTGGTTGAATGTTAGTTTACGTGCATCATCAAACTCATCCCATATGTCTTGCGGTGTTTTCTTGGGCAGAATGTTTGTGGCTATGCCAAAATCTCCAGGCTGAATAATACTGACCTACAAGAACAGAAAAATTAAATAATGCACTGTGTTCAAAGCAATGTCCTATTTGTAATATTAATAATAATAAAAAGAGTCCACATAGGCCTTTAAACAATGCGAGTTTCCCTTTAAAAGAAGGACTCAGGCCTTACCTTAACTCCAAAACTGGCCATCTCTACTCTCAAGCAGTCTGCAAATGCTTCCAGTCCCCGTTTGGATACACTGTATGCTCCCATGTTCAGACAGTTGAAGAAAGAAAAGATACTTGACACATATAGCATACGACCTAAGAATGAATGATGAAATTAAAAGTAGTAGTAAGTAAAACTCTCAGTAAGAAAAAAAAGTTACAACCGCTGTCACTGGCGCAGTAGTACCCTTTCAAAAGGGTGCACGTTCTGCCTGTTTACCTCTAAAGGGTGTGTATTGCTACCTTAAAAGGTATACAATACATGAAGTCTACACATTAGTACCTAAATGGCAAATATAAGTGGTCAACTGAAATTATCAAGGCGTTTTTAAATAAAAAACTTTTCTGTTTGGCTGATCAGTGTCAGAAACGTCTTTTATTTTGACAGCGCTAAGAACACTTCACCTGAGCGCAGATGAGAGCATAGTCTCCAAATCATTTATTTTAAACGTTGCTGCACTATATACCGTTAGCCGCTATGTCATACGACAGAGTACTGTATGCAAAATTAGTATTACCTGGAGTTTATTTGAGAAAATATGATTCCCAGATCACACAAACTTACCAGATGACTGGGTGCACTGTTGGTTACAGTGTTTACTTCCTTTAGTCATATTTTTTACGATTTGTGAAAAACACTAATAATAGGATTACAGAATCATGAAGAATCAGTTTGTTTAACAGATTTATTATCAAATTTAAATAAAATAAAAAAAATCACAGATTAATTTTAGAATTCATTACTTCTAATTTTGTAAATATGTGAAATATCAATTTCATTGTAGCAATTGTTGTGCATTTTATTTAAATTAAATACTGTAATATCATATATATCGGCTTTATATAGGCCTCCATGCTCTTTAAGCTCAACAGAAAATACAAATCAATCGATCACTTGTAAATATTGCCTTTTAAAAGGGTGCTACCCCAGTGACAGTGTACAAAGAATAATTTAAAGTGCCCCTATTATGCCATTTCGAACACTGCCTTTAATGCAGTGTGTAATGTAGCTGTATGTGAATGTAAATGATCTGCAAAGTTGTAAAGCCAAAAGTGCATGATAAATAATGTTCTATCATGACAACTCTCGGAGAGTTTGGCATGATAATGTACCTGACAATGTTAATGCTTGGGTTGAACACACCATTTTTGCTTGGTTGGAACAGCAGCTGCACTAATTTTGTGTCTATTTGCTTCTCTATTTCTACCACGGGATTGGCATCCCAAGGTAACTAACTACACAAGCTTCAGTCTGGATCCAACCCTTACAAAGGTCTGAGATGACATGATGCCAACCCCTCAGAAGACCTCAGATGATGCCAACCCTCAGACAACATACAAAACTGTGCAATAAGTTTGATTGCAATATATAATCTTTGCTGTTAATAGTGTTCACCGTCTGTTTGATTACATGTCATTAACTAACTGCATGATTTTTACTGTACATTTCTGCCATATGGACATCAACTTGACAGTCACCACTGATAAGCCATTACTAAATATAATGTAGAAACTTTAAGTTTCTGTAAAGCTGCTTTGCAGTGGTTTGCATCGTGAAAAGCGCTATACAAATAAATTTGAATTGAACTGAATTTATGTGTTTGGTCTTGTCGGAATAGATCTGCTACGCTGCTGCGGCAGAGCAAGTACCGAGACTTGCTACTGCTAGTACATCCACAACATGCTGCATGTATGAAATACTGCTGCTGCACATGTAACATGAAATAACCCCCATATATGGCATACATGAATCACCCCATAGCATAGCTTTATTTAAACCTCTCTACTTAACCGGTCACACACATCCATCATGTTTGTAGTTTTTTTATTTATTCGTGTTTGTAGTTCTGAACCAAAGCACAATGGATTGTGGGCAATATTAGCCATTAGAGTGTGCACGGATCCACACTTCAAAAATCTACCTGAAATAGTAGACCATCTGGGGACTTTTGGCAAACTACTTTCAACATCCCAGCAGTCACACAACGTGATAAGATGTTGATATTTGGTTAAATTTTGGTTGCGACGTCTAATGTCAATGTTAATTTGATGTCCAATACTGACTGCCGACGTTGATATTTGTTGTTTTTAGATTGTGTAACCAAAATCCAATGTTAAGTCAACGTCAAATACTGACGTCAACTCGATTTTCATTCTCAACCAAAATTCAACGTCTGTCCAACGTCAATCTTACCTTATCTTGACGTCCTGTGCCTGCTGGGATACTATGCTTTGGGATAATCTCACATTCTAGTTAGGATGGATAGTATGAACACTGGGATGCAGAGTGAATCTTAGAACTGCTTTGAACAAATCGTTTGAGAATCGTTGGAAAATTAGTTAAAAGTAAATTAATTTTATGAGAAAAAAAAAGTTTTTTGATGTTGCATGCATGTAAACCTATTGTAGGAGACTCCCAAAACAATATTAGGAACCTTAAAAATGGCACAATAACGGGCATTTTAATCAACAATGTCTTTAGTACATTATACGCAAGTTAGAATAGACAGCACCAATGACCTTTGGATGCTCTGACAAGTGACAAGAATGGGATGGTGACTCTGATGGCACCAAACAGGTTAACGTCAGCCATCTTCTGGAAGTCTTTGGCAGTGCTCCACTCGGTCTCTCCCCAGTCAGTGATTCCAGCATTATTTACCACAGCATAGAGGCCTGAAAAAAAATCACAACAATATACAGAACAAGAGGGATTTCATCCTTGAAATGTGAAATACTATAAATAAGACACTTTGAAGTGTTTAAGTTACCCTTCTCTGGCAAATTTGCTTGCACAAAATCTTTGGCCAAGCTGACATCTTCATCTTTGGTCACATCCAGCTGGAGCACCTTCATACGGTCAGATCCTTCTTCAACCAGACTCTGAGCCCCGGGACCCTCAGGACATAAACATCCAGCAAACACTGTGAAGCCCATGTGATCCAGTTTCTTTGCAAGGTGATGTCCAAATCCACTATCACATCCTGTAATCAACACAGCCCGGCCAAATCCATCCGACAAGCCATTTTCTGTGTGGAATACCGTTTTAGCCCAGAGCATGAAGCAGATGACCAGACCGATATATGTGTAAATGTGTTTGTCGTCACTCAAACAGTTGTAGCAAATGAGCAGGACGGTCATGCTGAACAACACTGGCTTCATTGTGAATTAGGAGCTCTGATTGAGGAACCTTTAACTGATGAAACAGAAAAATGACAACATGAAAAATTACAACTGAAAACAGCATCAAAAGACAAGTGGGTTAAGGGACCTCACAATATTAGCAGTTACACAAGATATCATGCATGTAATATCATGCATTGTTACAGCATTATTTTACCTTGTTTTTTCCTTGTGGTATCTGTTGACATGCACGCACACACACACACACACACACACACACACACACACACACACACACACACACACACACAAGATTAATAAGATTGCACTCTACTGCAACCAGGGCATGCACAAAGACAGATTGATCAAGCGATTAAGAGCTGTGATCACATTTACTGTAAGCTACAGGCAGTAAATTAAGATAATCAACAGATATACAGACACAAATGTTCCAGTTTGAGGTTTCATAACAAACACATTCCGAGGTTTAATCACAATAGCAGATACAGGAGATTTGCATTGATTATTTTATTCAAGGAAGAATGACACAAGGTTTCACATGTCACATATATATTAACACAATAATATATATATATATATATATATATATATATATATATATATAACCCTTTAAGGGCTTTTCACACTGAACGCTAAAGTTCGGCGCGAATATTCAGCGCTATGACGCTTTTGAATCGAAACTGAAAATCGAAATTGAATAGATCCCTATGGAGCTATTCACACCAAGCGCGATCATTCGCGGAGCGAAAAAGCGAGAATTTTTTTTTCGTCCTGTGTGCCGATTTTTTTTGAGAAGGGTATAACTGCAGCTTGCAGATCTCCAAATGGGGGCGGGAACTCCAAAACGGGGTGGGGGCTTCCTCCCATTGACAGACAGGCACATGACACGCATGCGCAATTTTTTCTCCCAACCAGCTTCAGCGCAAACTCCGCCCCACAGCTGGTTCTAAAGATTTTATTGGTTGTGTCAATCACAGTGTTAATTTAATTTCCTACACTATGCTACAAAAAAAATGCTAACCCCTAAACCTACCCCACACCTGATCCTAACCTTAACCAGTGAAATTGGCGCTGAAAAGAAAGTTGCAGTTCAGGAGATAAGCAGTTAATAAGATTTTGCGATATGAGATCGCCGGGCCGTTCCGTAACTCCCCAACCGGACCCCACCAGACAATGGCACATTTTTAGTTACACCCAGCGTCACTACCCCATTCTAGAAGAATTTTATGTGAAAGATACACAGTTACAACTTCTGTGTGGCGTGAAGAAAAAGTAATGTAACTAGTAGTGAAACTAATTACTGTTGCCAGAAAGTAATAAGTAATGTAACAATATTACTTTTGAAAGGAGTAACTAGTAATGAGTAATATATTACATTCTTTGAGTAACTAGCCCAACACTGTTTGTTAAATCAGACTCATAATGAACCACTCGTTTGAACTGCTTTGAGCACAAAGGCTCGATGAAAATATCTCCTGAACACCATCTGTTCTTTATGGAAATAATTAATGGGGTTTTTGATGGGAACCAGACTGTTGAATTCTATTTTTCTTTTATGTTTTCGAAATAATTTTTTTAAGCAATTTCTAGAAAATGTGCCTAAAACAATCTTAGAGGGAGGGTTCCAAATCTACTATTAAATCTGTAGTGTTTATTTTGAACTATTTCCTTGTTTCTTTGTTCAGTATTGTAGAGTCATGCTTATTGATGTGTATTCAGGACATGGAGTCTAAGCGCTGGAAACAGTGTCAAAATAGCTTGAAATGTTGTTCAGTGTGACAGCAGTGTCCTGAGGCATTACACACTATTAGAAGCTTCATCAAAAATTTAATTTAAACAGCACTTTTACAGTTGTATTATAATTGTTATGCATGTGGTTTTTAATCACCATTTATTAATTGAGACTAAGACTGAATTAATTATTTGTACTTTAAAAATTGATTTTCTCATTACAAGACTGCTGAATTAAATTACTGAAACCATGAGATAATGACTAATCAAGATATCTAAAACATAAGCTTTCCCCACAAATATTATCCCAAAATATTATTAGCATTTTTGTACACAATGCAATGCATCCCTCCCCAAACTTACTTTTGGCTCTTGTGATGAATATCCAGGTAAAAGTTAATTCACAAACACTAAGCCTTGGTTTTTCATGGATGGAGAAGTTGGCGTCAGTCTCAGAAGAGGTTTCTTCAGCTGTAAGATGGTAGGGAATTCTTCATTTATTCGACCTAACCCAACCTAACCAAATATGACATCATGACACTCGTGATTGCAGTGGAAATGCCACGCTGGATGCATGAGTTTGGATAAAAAGAATAAAGAACTACATTATAAGTATCTAACGAAAGATTGTGAAACTGATAACCTGATTTCATGTCTTTAATCAATATGCCATGAGAAAACAAGCCATTCATTCACTCAAATGTATTCTGATCAAAAACATTAAAATGCAAAGCAGCCATTCAATAATAGCATAATGCTTTTAGGGTAAAATTATACAATTATATAAAACAATTATTGGTAATTCATTTACTGATCTGAAACAAGCCTTTATAGTGCATTATTGGAGGAATCCTGTTTCAATCCTTTCTACTCAGTATATCTAATAACAAATAATAAGTAGAAATAATAGCAAAACATACTAACAAACAAAATGAATGATTCTTATTCACTGACAACATGTGTTATGAGCTGACTGTCATGGGAAAGATGTGTAATAGTCACATGATACAGTATATTTAACTTTTTTTTTTTGAAAATGTTCTAAGAACCACCAGTAAAAGGAGACTTAGACATTTACATAAAAAAAAGGAATAATATCTGGAGAAATGGTAATTCCTTTTTTTTTTTTTGTACATCAAGCATGTTACAGAATAAGCATTCATGTAAACTCCGAAACGGAATAAAAAAAAAAAAGAATTGGCTGATAAGTTTTCCTGTATGGTCATTTAGTGACATTTTAATGCCATAAAAGCCCCACAGAGAACAACTGTCACAATAGCAGAAGAGGATGACAGTGGTAACATGAACAACTAGAGCCTTCTTTGTACTGTGTTCAGGGGCTGGAGCAATCACTAGACTATGGTCAGGGGCAGAAACACACTGGACTGTGGGCTTAGGAGCTGGAACGGGTTATGACTGCACTCTGGGGCTGGAGTGGAGTCGACTGCAAATGTGGACTCTGGATCGGGCTTCACTGGGACAGACTTGGAAATCACAGGAAGAATAAGTGGTCTTTCGGGACTAGCTCAGCTGAGTAAAAGGGCATAGAGAGTGTACCCATTCACACCCCATGGCATCTTTGAGTATAACGGTTCATCCAAACCTCTATGAAAAATGTCCATCAGCACAGCATCCTCTGAACAAACTGTTGAAGGCAGTTCCAGGAATTTCCCAGCGTATTCCTCAATGGGTCGGCCATCCTGAGTGACGGAGAACAACAAATCAACAGGGTGAAGAAGAAGGCTCATGGTTGTTCTGTTCGTTGTAGGTCTGGTCTTCTGTCACAATAACAGAAGAGGTACTGGTTAACTTAGCAGACAAGCAGGGTACAGACTAGAACAGCAGACAGGCTGAAAGCAGGTAAATGTCCAGAGTGAGTAATCGGGTAAGTCCTTCTTGTCTTCAACAAGACAAGAGAGACAAGAACATACAATACGTATGTGTTTGGTGCTGGCTTATAAAGACCAACTGATGAGGCTAATGGCAGACAGGTGTGGTGATTGTGGACTGGGATCGGGATTCTGGGAAACGTAGTGTGCATAAGTGATAGGTATGTGGACTCTGGATCAGGCTTATAGGACAGACTTGGAAATCACAGGAATAAGTGGAAGAATCACAGGAAGAATAACTGTAGATTGTGATTGTGACAACAACACACCAACCCATCAAAATGAACCCTAAATAAAACCTAACCCTAAGCTTTGACAGTGATGTTAAAATATTTAAACACTTTTGTCCATGGTATGAATATACTGATAAATAAGTAATCTATTACTCCTATTTACAAATATGTGAAGATTTCATTTGCAAAAACCGATAAACAGCACTTTAAAAAAAAAAAAAGAGCTGATTGCCGTGCATTATTCTCCACATATAGCACGATCTGAACCCTAAACACGTTTTGCCAAAAAAGCCGGTATTGTCCACTTCCAAGGCGTCGCGAGTTCACGTTTTACTGCAGAAGCCGACAAGCTCCCTTGTTGTTTTTGAACAGAAGCCGATAAGTCCATTTTAGCGAATCAGCGTGCTGTATTCAGGTCAGGTGACAAAGCTACTTTCGCTTTGAAAAGACGTGCTAGCTGAGAGGAGTTTCGTCAAAGCTGACTAAAAGTGATCGAGGATGGATAATTTCGATGAACTTGACGAACCTGTGATATCTTCTTCAGGGCGTAAAGGAAAATAAAAGCTGAAACGTTTTCACGGAGCCTTGCAAAAGCAGCACGTTACAATGGGTGAGGGAAAAGCTCTGTGTATTGCGCGTAATCACATCCATACAAGTCTATGATCACAACAACAACAACGTTTGTCAGGCATCGACATTGTCATCTGAGGAGATTACAAAGATTAAACGAGTGTTTTTTAAGCTCTAAAACATAAAATGTGGAGTTATCTGCTTTTGCTATAAAACAAACTTTTAATATGTAAAAAAACATACTTTCAATGAACTTTAATTTTGTAAATTACCTGTATTTGTTTAAGTTATTATTACTTAGTCAAAACAACCCAACTGCAGTTTGATTGATATTACTTGGAATGCGCAATAAAAAAGACGTGATTCCTGAAAAAATAAAATAAAATAATCGTTTTTTGCAAATTAACTCTTCATGTATAATTGTAACTGATCATCAGTTACAATACCCTAAAAATTGCTATTATAAACAATGTTCTTTAACATTCATCTGACAAAAATTGGTAACATGATTTTGATGGTCCCTTTTGAACATGTTGTTGACTATAAGTAACCTTGCACTTACATGTCAACTAACTCTCAGAGTATTAGTAGACTATCTGATTAATATCTGCTAACTCTTTATTGTGATGATCTCCCAACAGACATTCTACTGACTATAAGTAACTTTGCAAGTACATGTCAACTTAATCTAATCCTAACCCTACCACTCTACTAATACTCTACTAACACTATCATAAAAGTTAAAAGATATGTAGTTGCAATGTTACTTATAGTCAAAAGAATGTTTTAAAGGGACCACCAAAATAAAGTGAAACCCAAAACTTAAATATAAATTTATGCTGTCTATTTACACTAACAGCAAAGATATTCTAGGTTCCAGTGGTCTGTGAGGACAAACAGATATTATAGCCTAACATGGCGCCGCAGATGGCAGCTACAGTGCTTTGCCCTTCAGTGTTTGTACTGTTTTTGTTTGTTTTTCCTGTTTTTTTTGTTTCTCAAAAACAATCAGTTTTACCAGGGATGAACTGCTGAACATTCGACAGAACACACCACAAAATCTTTTACCGGATTTTGATTATTCGGACGTTTTGCTTGACTTTGTAGTTGGCGGAGCCGTAGCTCTGGTCAAACGCTACAGGACGGACGGACAGACAGGGGAAGCGAGCCGGCGCGCTCGTGAAGCTTCATCAGCGCGGATTAAGAATGCCGTTGCCTAGCATCCATCTAGCGAATCTCTGCTCTCTACCCAACAAAACGGACAAACTTCTTCTACTCTCCCAGACAAACAAGGATTTTTCAAACTCTGCTGCTCTGTGTTTCACGGAAACCTGGCTGAATGACGCCATACCGGACAGCGTGCTACATCTTCCTAACGTCCAGCTGATCAGAGCAGATCGTGACGCAGAATCAACGGGGAAATCGCGTGGTGGCGGGATGTGCTTTTACATCAATGAGAGGTGGTGTACAGACGTAACTGTGTTAAAGAAGATGTGCTGTTCCGATCTAGAAACGCTCTTCATCAACTGTAAGCCGTTCTATTCACCGTGGGAGTTTTGTTCATTCATTCTCGTGAGTGTCTACATTCCTCCGCAAGTGCACGTGAGCTCAGCTTTACAGAAACTCGCGGATCAGATCACAAACACAGAACAAAAACACCCGGACTCTGTTTTAGTCATTCTCGGGGACTTTAATAAAGCAAATCTCTCCCGTGAACTGCCAAAATACAGACAGCATGTTACATGTCCCACCAGAGACAGTAATATATTGGATCACTGTTACACAGCGATAAAGGAGGCATATCACTCTGTCCCACGGGCAGCTTTAGGACTCTCTGATCACTGTTTGGTTCATCTTATACCGACCTACAGGCAGAAACTTAAATCTGCAAAACCTGTATTAAGAACTGTTAAAAGATGGACTAATGAAGCAGAGCAAGATTTAAAAGCTTGTTTTGACCTCACTGATTGGACTGTTTTTGAAGCTGCTGCAAATGATCTGGACGAGCTCACAGAGACTGTAACATCTTATATCAGTTACTGTGAAGATATGTGTATTCCTACCAGGACTCATTTAACCTACAACAACGACAAACCATGGTTCACTGCAAAACTGAGACAGGTCTGTCAGGCCAAAGAAGATGCTTACAGAAAGGGGGATAAAGTCTTGTATAAACAGGCCAAATACACACTGGAAAAGGAGATCAGAGTGGCAAAGAGGAATTATTCTGGCAAGCTAAGGAACAAATTCTCTTCCAGTGATTCTGCTTCAGTGTGGAAAGGCATGCAAGACATCACCAGTTACAAGACACCATCCCCCAGCACTGTGGAGAATCAACAAATGGCAGACGATCTGAATGAGTTCTACTGCCGGTTTGAAAAAACACCATTCACACTTCCTGCAACCCCCCTCCCCCACACCTGCACTGCAGATCAGTGAAGATGACATGCGCCAGGTCTTCAAAAAGAACAAAAGAAGGAAAGCACCAGGCCCAGACGGTGTGTCACCAGCCGTGCTGACCAGATGGCCCCCATCTTCACACAGATCTTCAACAGATCACTAGTCTCCTCATGCTTCAAACGCTCCACCATCATCCCCGTCCCAAAGAAACCCAAAATTACTGGACTTAATTACTACAGACCTGTTGCTCTAACGTCTGTGGCCATGAAATCATTTGAAAGACTGGTTTTGGCTTATCTTAGGACATCTACAACCCCAAATCAGAAAAAGTTGGGACAGTATGGAAAACGCAAATAAAAAAAGAAAGTAGTGATTTCTAAATTTACTTTGACTTGTATTTCATTGCAGACAATATGAACACAAAATATTTCATGTTTTGTCTGGTCAACTTCATGTCATTTGTAAATATACATCCTTTCCTGTCATTCAGACCTGCAACACATTCCAAAAAAAGTTGGGACAGTAAAGCATTTACCACTTTGTAATGTTGCCATTCCTTTTCACAACACTTAAAAGACGTTTAGGGACTGAAGACACCAAGTGATGAAGTGTTTCAGGTGTAATTTTGTCCCATTCTTCCTGCAAACAAGTCTTAAGGTGGGCAAAAGTACGGGGTCTTCGTTGTCGCATTTTGCGCTTCAAAATGCGCCACACATTCTCTATTGGAGACAGGTCGGGACTGCAGGCAGGCCAGTCAAGTACCCGTACCCTCTTCCTCCGCAGCCAGGACTTTGTAATGTGTGCAGAATGTGGTTTTGCATTGTCTTGTTGAAATATGCATGGACGTCCCTGGAAAAGATGTCTTCTTGAAGGCAGCATATTGTGCTCCAAAATCTCTATGTACTTTTCAGCATTAATGGTGCCATCACAGAAGTGCAAGTTACCTTTGCCAAGGGCACTGACACAACCCCATACCATGACAGACCCTGGCTTTTGGACTTGTTGCTGGTAACAGTCTGGATGATCCTTTTCTTCTTTGGTCCGGAGCACACGGCGTCCATTCCTCCCAAAAAATACCTGAAATACTGATTCATCTGACCACAGTACACGTTTCCACTGTGTGATGGTCCATCCCAGATGCCTCCGAGCCCAGAGAAGTCGACGGCGCTTCTGGACACTGTTAACATAGGGCTTCCTTTTGGCACAGTACAGTTTTAACTGGCATTTGTGGATGTAACTACGTATTGTGGTACTTGACAAACGTTTGCCAAAGTAGTCCTGAGCCCATGTGGTGATATCGCTTATAGATAAATGTGACGGATCTGCCATAAGCATTAGCAAAATCACATCAACAAAAAAAATAATTCCATAGCCACAACCAGGGGTCAGAGTGAAATTGTGATGGTCTTTAATGACTCTTGCTTACACAAGGAAAAAGGTGACTTCAGACATCCACTTGATGGCAAAAATATGGTGAAAATCAAATGTTCAACAAAATACAATCCCATTCACATGGGCACAGTTGGAGTAGAAAGAATCATATTACATTGCTCTAGCCTCTCAAACTCACAGAGAACAAACTACCGCACAACTTTACCAGGACAAGAAATATTCCACAACTCCCCCTAAACAAGACACACACTGAATTTAAAGGAGGTGGCCAGCACCATTTAAGAAGGAAAAGGGGAGTAACAAATTACAAACACACACAGACACGAACCACAAAAATCCTGGAATTAACATAGTACATTCAACTAAAATTAGAGCCATGGATAACCTTAGTTAATGTAAATAGCATTGTGCTAGACAAAAATCACATTGATCAAGACATCACCTTTTCCAATGTTCCCTCCAACTAAACATAGTTGGTACATTCCAATTTCCTTCAGAAATCTAATAAAACAGCTCAACTTCCTGTTTGAACCCCTTTGTTAGCAGTCTGGCTTGGTACACATGACACAGCAGGTACATTGTATTATCTAAATCCTATTTTTAATCTGTATCTTAATCAGAAGTTGTTTGTTCAGTTTTAGTCATCTTTCAGTCATAAGAATTTTAACTGGTTTTAACATTTTAGCCTTAAGCCAAATAACCAAGCCCGTGCACTGACTCAGTAAAAATGACAAATAAAGATAACATGCTAAACCAATATAACATTGTGCTTGCTTTTATTGATCAGTGCAAAAATTGTCTGTAGAAGTTATGTGTGGCCCAATACATGGCCATCACAATGAATGACGATTCTTGATGCAGTGCCGCCTGAGGGATCGGAGATCACGTTTGTTCAGCTTAGGCTTGCGCCCTTGTTCCTTACGCACTGAAATTCCTCCAGATTCCTTGAATCTTTTAATTGTTATGCACTGTTGAAGGTGAAATATCCAAATCTCTTCCTATCTTTCTTTGAGGAACATTGTTTTTAAACATTTCAATAATTTTCTCAGGTATTTGTTGGCAAACTGGCGATCCTCGGCCCATCTTTGCTCCTAAAGGACTAGACCTTTCTTGGATGCTGCTTTTGTACCAAATCATAATTACAATCACCTGTTGACATCAACTGTTTCAAATCACATCATTATTTAACCAATTTACCTCATTACTAGCCCTAAATTGCTCCTGTCCCAACTTTTTTTGGAATGTGTTGCAGGTCTGAATGACAGGAAAGGATGTATATTTACAAATGACATGAAGTTGACCAGACAAAACATGAAATATTTTGTTCATATTGTGTGCAATGAAATACAAGTCAAAGTAAATTTAGAAATCACTACTTTCTTTTTTTTATTTGCATTTTCCATACTGTCCCAACTTTTTCTGATTTGGGGTTGTACCTCAAACGCTGCAAAAGCAGAGCTGCAAAAATAATCAAGGACTCAAATCACCCCGGTAACCGTCTTTTCATCTCACTGCCATCTGGCAAGCGCTTCAGGAGCATGATGGCAAAAACTGAGAGACTGAGGAGGAGCTTCTACCCTCAGGCCATCAGGCTCCTAAACTCAGTCTCATAACACCTACAGGACTCAATTTAATAAACTGTAAAAAACACCCATCATTCTCCATCATCCGCATTGCTGCCATGTGTACATACCCGGTACAACCTGTTTGCACATTCCTCTTGCACATCCCTGTTTATATTAATATTTATTAAATCCACAGTAGACTGTATTGCACATTTTAGTTCATTGCACATTTTACTCATTTTATTTTATACTTATTTTTTTATCTTATTCCTACCTATATTTATATATACTCTCCTGTGTTATGTTTCATCTTTTATTTTATTTTTTTGCACTGTCCATTGAGCGGACCCGTCCTGACCTACATTTCACTACTGATTATACCCTGTATGATTGTGTATGTGACAAATAAACAAGAACCTTGAACCTTAAGACCTCCACTAGACCCTTACTGGACCCCCTGCAGTTTGCCTACAGAGCAAACAGGTCTGTGGACGATGCAATCAAAATAGGACTGCACTTCATCCTGCAGCATCTGGACAGACCAGAGACTTATGTGAGGATCATGTTTGTAGACTTCAGCGCTTTTAACACCATCATCCCGGACACCCTTCAGAATAAACTGACACAGCTCTCCATCCCCACCTCCATCTGTCAGTGGATCACCAGCTTCCTGACAGACAGGCAGCAGCTAGTGAGGCTGGGAAAATTCTCATCCAGCACCCGCACCATCAGCACTGGAGCTCCTCAGGGCTGCGTTCTCTCCCCACTGCTCTTCTCTCTCTACACGAACGACTGCACATCTAAAGACCCCTCTGTCAAGCTCCTGAAGTTTGAAGATGACACCACACTGATCAGCCTCATCCAGGACGGTGACGAGTCTGCTTACAGACAGGAGGTTAAGGAGCTGGCTGTTTGGTGCAGTCTTAACAACCTGGAGCTCAACACTCTCAAAACCGTGGAGGTGATCATGGACTTCAGGATAAACCCCCCTGCTCTCCCCCCACTCACCATCATGAACAGCACTGTGACTGCAGTGGAGTCATTCAGATTCCTGGGCACCACCTAGGGCTGTGACGGTCGCCGTGACAACCGCATCACCGCGGTGGTCGGTTGTCACCGCGGTTGTCTATTGCCACCGGCGGTAGTGCACGTGACGTCACACGCTCTAATGTTAATACACAAATTTCCGCTAGACTGGCGAGTTTCGGCGCGATTCAGCCAATTCAAGTTCAGCCATGGATCTAGTTGGAAAACCAAACGTTACATCGCCGATCTGGGAACATTTTGGATTCGTGCCGAACGAGAAAGGCGAACCAATCAATTTGGATGAAGCCATTTGTAGGCTTTGTGGCAAAAAAATAAGTGTTAAAAGGGCAAACACTTCGAATCTCCAGAGCCATCTCCAGTCATGTCACCCAGCCGCGTATACTCAACTCATGTCTTCTGAACGCAAACGCCCAGCTAGTCAGCTAGGTATCGCAGAGGCCTTCTCAAAAATGACCAAATACAAAAGAGAAAGTGATAAATGGAAGACATTAACGAGAAATGTGGCAACATTTTTGGTAGTTGAGAACGCGCCGCTCCGCACTGTAGAGAAACCTCATTTGATAAACAGTACGAACTTCTGAGCAAAAAATACTTTTCAAACACTGTCATTCCTCAACTATTCAACGAAACCAAGGAGAAAATCATCACGGAACTGCACAACCTTGATTTCTTTTCCACCACGACTGATATGTGGTCCAGCGTTCATATGACTCCGTTTATGAGTCTGACTGTACATTTCATCAACAAAAATTGGGATCTGAAAAGCAGGTGCTTGCAGACTGCGTTCACACCAGAAAGTCATACGGCGGATAATTTAGCAGAATCTCTCCGCAGCGCATTCAAAGAGTGGGGATTAAATGAAAAAAATCTTGCATGCATCACGACAGATAACGGGGCCAACATCGTGGCTGCTGTTAGGAAATTAGAATGGCCATAGCAGAATTGCTTCGGCCACAATCTTAACTTGGCAGTCACAAACTCAATGTCAGCCGAGAAGGAGAGGACATCCAGGGCCATGGGGTTGTGCCGAAATTTGGTGACTGCATTCGCCCACAGCTGGTCGAGAAAGAAGAAACTTCTTGAAGAGCAAGAGGCCTTAAACCTACCAACGCACAGTTTGATACTGGTGAGTTGAAATAATTAAGGTACAATTATAATATATATATATACACACAATGGCATTCATATTATAAAAAAAACAACAACAAACGTCTACCTCAAACAAATTTATTTAGGGAGAATCAAAGCTATAAATGATATGATGTGTGTGCAAGAGGCTCTGGCGCCATCACGGATTTTGTCCTTATTTTAAATTGTTGATACAAAAACATTTAAATGACATCATTTTTATGGTCACAAAAATGAAACGAAGCTCAGCAAAGACTTGTCCCACATTTTTTTCTTTGGTTTTGTTAAAATGTTAATTATTAGCCTAAGTAAAATTTATTTCCTTTCGGCCTATTTATTTTATTCCTTTTATGATAATTAATGTAAAATTGAACCACTGAAAAAATATAGAAAACAATTGTGGTATTTTTAAAGGGGTCACATTCACACTTATCCAACTTAATTTAACATTCTGATTTTGTCAGTTAACGGTTAAGGATTAACAAGCGTTGATTGTCTGTCAGGAAAATTTACCGAAATAACATCTAAGAACAATATATATACTAATTTTGTATTCTCTTGTTCCTTCACTATGCCAACAGGATTGTCCCACACGATGGGGAAGCAAACAAAAAATGATTGAGAGAGTATTGGAGCAAGCGAACGCAATTAAAAGAGCACTGGATGACCGAAAGCATCAACACCTGAACCTGACATGGCAGGACATTGCAGTGCTCGAGTCGATAAACGCAGCACTTAAACCAGTTGCAGAATTTACCGATGTTTTATCGAACGAGAAGGTTGTTACTGCGTCATCGGTTAGACCTGTGCTGAGACTGCTGACCAATGATCTCCTCGACCCTTCTCCAGAAGACAGCGAGTTAACAAAAAACCTCAAAGCAAAGATGATAGCTGTCTTGAAGGATAAATACAAAGATTTAGAAGGGCAAAAAATGCTATCAAAAGCAACTACTTTGGATCCTAGATACAGAAATAATTTTGAGGAGGAAGATATTAGAGACGAACTCATCGAAGAAATAATGCAGATTACTGAAGATCAGCCAGAAAACACTCAAACTGAGGAGACACTGAATGCAGGGGATGGAGCCAGCGCAGCACCTGCTGGCAAGAAAATGAATCTCGCACAGCTACTCGGCAAAAGAAAAACGAAGGCCACGATTCTTCCAAAGAGAGCGCGTGCCGGTGAGGAGTTAGTGCGCTATTTGCAAGAAGAGACAATAGATACCAGCGATGACCCACTTGCTTGGTGGCGGAACAATGAGGCAAGATACCCTCTCTTGGCCACGGTTGCGAAAAGGTATCTGTGCATTTGCGCTACAAGCACACTGTCTGAACGCGTATTCAGTGCTGCTGGAAACATTGTAACCCCAATTAGGTCTTCGCTTAAACCGGACAAAGTCAACATGTTAGTTTTTCTGGCAAAGAATTTAAAATCTGAATAGAAAACCAAGGTGGACTTAAACCTGCTTTAATAGCCTACGCTGTTTTGTTTTTTTCCCCAGCATCTGACTTATATTGTTACTAGTATTATTATTAGTTCTTCTTCTTATTATTAGTTACTATTTATATTGTTACTGATTAGTAAAGTTCTTTAATATTTATTAAAGGCTGCAGCCTTTGTAGGCCTACATATAGCATGTGGCACAGGCCTACTGTTACGATTTTTGTGAAGTTCTTCAAAATTTAATGTTTTATTAATATTATTGTTACAAGCAGTAAAATTTGTTATTTAATATTTAATTATTATTTATAGGCTATATTGTGTTGTTTCATTGACGGAAGTTCAAAAATAAACACGAATGTTTTAGCATCATTTCTTTGTTTTTGTCATTTCTTAATTTTTACATAAAATGTAAATTGACTTAGGTGGCTACTATAGGTACAGAGGCGTAATTTGTGGGTGGAACATTTTTGCCAGGGTCGATATTGCCCCCACCACTTTTTTTAAAGTAATTAAAATAACTTGCGGAAAGGATACTTAGCTATATGAATTTTTACTTTGCAGATTCAGTGACCCTAGCCAGCTGCAATCAAATGCATTTGTAAGGAACAAATTAAAGGAAAAGCATGATATTCATCATTCTTCATAATCTAATTCGTACATGCAACAAACTTATTTTGCACCGGCCAGAACATAAGCTCTAAAACGTATAAACAGTAATATGATCATGAACACGAGTGTTTGCGCTCGTATGATAAACGCCGTGACTGTGGGCGTCTGCGATCTTTTCTCTCTCGGTTCACAGGTACAGTGAACTCGACTTTTTGTGTCATACATATAACGTTTGTCTTTTGTTGTGAAATCACATTTTTACCGGTGCCGGTTACAGTCGCGCGCATAAGGAAAGCGCGTTCAGTGAAGCACTTCATGTTCTGTCACAGATTATTTTACGGCATCATTGAATACTTCTGTCATGATCGATTTGATATTACGTTCTAGTGACCACCACCTGTCTTTGTCCCCACCACTTTTCACAGCAAAGTTACGCCACTGGGTGTGTGTATATATATATATAAAAAAACACCACCGCAACACCGGCGGTTGTTGGTGATTTCCCACCGCGGTGGTAAAAAATTGCCACCGTTACAGCCCTAGCACCACCATCTCCCACGACCTGAAGTGGGACAATCACATAGACTCCATTGTAAAAAAGGCCCAGCAGAGGTTGTACTTCCTTCGCCAGCTGAGGAAGTTCAACCTGCCACAAGAGCTGCTGATACAGTTCTACTCTGTCAATAACTGTCTGGTTCAGCTCAGCTACCTAATCTGACCTCAGAAGACTACGGAGGGTAGTCTGGACTGCTGAGTGAATCATTGGTACAACCCTCCCCACTCTCCAAGAACTGTACTTATCCAGAGTGAGCAAAAGGGCTGGCAAAATCACTCTGGACCCCTCACATCCAGCACACTCCCTCTTTGAACTGTTACCGTCTGGTCGACGCTACAGAGCTCTGAGCACCAGAACGACCAGACACAGGAACAGTTTCTTCCCTCAAGCAATCCATCTCATGAACACTTGACATAAACATGGAACACACAACACTATAATACATTATTTATTCACCACACATACTTATTTTATTTTTTATTTCATTTCAATTTTGCACATATCAGACCTGTACACACATAATTGTCTATATTATATATTGTGTTTTTGCTATTTTGTACATTGCAACATTCTGTTGTACTGTGGAGCTTCTGTCACTATAACAAATTCCTCGTATGTGTAAACATACCTGGCCAATAAAGCTCATTCTCATTCTCTCATTCTCAGATGACAGTCCCTTCCAAACAATGCATCCATTCTTCTAAGGCAAGCTTGATGGCAAGTAACTCACCCTGCAAACAAGCCTGCACTGGCCCTTTACGGGCCCACTTAAGGCTAGCCTAAGGGCCCCCAGCGCAGGGCCTCTGAGATTTTGCTCATTGGCAAAACGTTGGCCCCATAGCGCTGGCCCTGCATGGGCAGCCCTCATATAGCCACCAGGAAGCTCACATAGGGCCCGCACTATTAATCTACAACAGGGGTGCCCAACCCTGGTACTGGAGATCTACCTTCCTGCAGAGTTCAGTTCCAGCCCTGATCAAACACACCTGTGTGTAATTATCAAGTGCTCCTTCAGATCCTAATTAGTTGGTTCAGTTGTGTTTGATCGGGGTTGGAGCTGAACTCTGCAGGAAGGTAGATATCCAGGAACAGTGTTGGCACCACTGATCTACAACAATAAATCTGTTTCACTTTAAATACTTTTCAGCTAATATAACTTAAGTCTTTAGGAAAAACAGTTATTATACATCTGAAATGGATGCAGTCACCACATAACTAATGTCTATATTGTCAAAAATGTACAGTAGTCAAAGGGATTTCAAATCAATGGATTTATTAAATACAAAATAGAAAACATTCAATTCAGGTTAATACAGCTACATACAGCCAAAAATGTAAATACACAAAAGTACAAAAAAACAAAAAGAAAAGAAAGCAAACAAAGCAATGTAAGATTGTAGGATTTCGACATGTGAAAGTTGATGTGTGCAAAAGTCTTATCTGTAGTACATCAATGTCCAAACACTGTCCATAGCTGAAGTTGGCTGATAGCAAATGAATAATCCAACCTCTTGTAAAGAAAACACACCACAGCTCTCAAACACCAGACTCTTCCTAACCAGGAACAGTCAAAAATAGTCCAGACTATGGTCTCACGTCGAAAAGAACTTTAAATCCATATTCAAACTAGTGATGCAAAGTCCGTTTCATTTCCGCGAAACGTTTTTTTTCGGACAGTTCGGCTCATTGAACTGGTTCAAAAAGCCCATTCATCGGCTCCTGACGTTATCAAGCAATGATGTCACTACGCATTTATTTTTAACAACTCTGTGCCATGTTGCATCAATGAAACATTCGAATAAAGTCATTTGTGTCAACACATATTGAAACATTTAAATAAAAAGTTATTTTTGTGAACGCATATTGCTGATTATTGCCTTTCATTCACTTAAGATAATAATGTTTGTGGTCACAGTTTAATTCGCAGATCCTTTATGGCAGATACGACTGACTAATATTGATTAGCCTACGATAGGATTCCTAAAGGTTTCGCAACTACAGCACACATTACAGACACTGATGCACAAACGCGGATATGTTCTACATATCCTAAGTTTAAAGAAAGAATAAACCAGTCTGATAAACTCATTGATTTAAATTAAACAACTTAAAATATGATCTGCATGCACAATAAACCGTACTAAAACCTATGACTAAAACTCAGGTTTTTCCATGTTTTAATAAAAACTCAGCTTTTTAATAAAACAATAAAGCATATCTCCAGTATCCTGCGTTTTGTTTGTTATAAAGAAACTTTGCGCATCAGGCTCGTTCAAGTCCGCGGTGATACACGCGCAGTGTCAGAAACTCACTCATCAGAATCTTCGGTAATCCTCTGCAAATTTCGCCACGCCTCATTCGGTTCTTGTTGAGTCCTCGGTAATCCTCGACAAACTTCGACAGTTGGTTTAACCGGCTCATTCGGTTCTTTTTGAGTTGGACGTGCTACTTCGCTGTGCGTCTTGCGTCATCAACCCGGAACTAAAGTTCAATTCAGTTTGATTTGTGAACGGCTCGACCGTTTACGTCATAAGAACCAGCTCAAAAGAACGATTCGTTCAAGAACCTAACATCACTAATTCAAACTGGACCATGTGGTGTGATGTGGTGACCTCACCAATAAAAAGTCCTTCTAAAATGCATTCAAATACACTGTCTTAAACTCTTAGCATCAATCCAAACATAGGCCATACATACATGTAACATCTCTGCAAAAAACATCAGCAATGTACACTTTTAAATAGAAAAAATATATATATTTTAGACTGGGCTTGAAATGACACATTTCCCAACCAGCACACAGCACAATGTGTTCAGCAGATGAGCCATGCTGGCTACTGCTGCTTGTTATTGCTAACTCCCTCTACCATATGGCTTCACTTAAGGAAACCTAAAACACCCTAGCATCCCTAGTGGTCAAGTCAAGTCAAGTCACCTTTATTTATATAGCGCTTTTAACAATAAAAATTGTGTCAAAGCAACTGCACAATATCAAAATAGGAAAATAGTGTCAATAATGTAAAATTACAATATTAAACACTCAATTTTCAGATAAAGGCATCTCATTATTGAATTCAGTGATGGCATCGTCCAGCTCAGTTCAGTTCAAAAAGTTTCTGTTCAATCAAGTCGACGATATCGCTGGAAATGAAGTGTCCCCAACTAAGCAAGCCAGAGGCGACAGCGGCAAGGAACCAAAACTCCATCGGTGACAGAACGGAGAAAAAAAACAGCAGTTCAATTCCAACTGTTGCAAAGTCAGATTGGAGGGCTCAACTGGTTCCAGTGGTCTTTTCCCGATGGCTGTCTAGGTGACGGGGTCCTCACTGGGGATCTGTCTCTGGGGCTCATCTAGGTGTCCTGGTCTCCGCTGACGTTCAGGGCTGTAGAGGTCGTCTCTAGGTGCTGATCCACCATCTGATCTGGTGACTGCAGTGACCTCGGAATAAGAAAGACACAGACTAATATTAGCGTAGATGTCAGTCTTCTTACGATGTAACAAGTACATCGTATGTTATGGGAAGTGTTCCCGGTTCCGGTTGATCTAATTAATGCAGCCTAACAATCCTTTAATTCAATTCAATTCAAGTTTATTTGTATAGCGCTTTTTACGATACAATCGTTGCAAAGCGCTTTACAGGAAATTAAGTTTCTACAATATATTTATACATTGTAGAAACTTAATATATTAACTTATGGGAAAATTTGTTAATTCTGCATGTTGTTGGGGATCAGAGGTTGGCATCCTCTGAGGGGTTGGCATCATCTCTTCTCAGGTGTTTGGTCATCTCAGATCATTTAAGGGCTGTATCCAGACTGAAGCTTGTGTAATTCCTAGTTACCACGGGATGTTAATCCCGTGGCAGAAACAGAGAAACAAAAAGACATAATTAGCGTAGCTGTTGTTCCATTCAAGCATAAATTATTTGTTCAACCCAAGCTAAATAATAATGTGCATTTGATCAGATAAAACTGCAGTACAAGATTATGAGATGCATTATGTGAATGCTTGGCTAAAGAGATGTGTCTTTAATCTAGATTTAAACAGAGAGAGTGTGTCTGAACCCCGAACGTTATCAGGAAGGCTATTCCAGAGTTTGGGAGCCAAATATGAAAAAGCTCTACCTCCTTTAGTGGACTTTGCTATTCTAGGTACTACCAAGAGTCCAGAGTTTTGCGACCTTAGGGAGCGTGATGGATTGTAGCGAGATAGAAGACTAGTTAGGTACGCAGGAGCTAAACCATTTAGGGCCTTATAGGCAAGTAATACTATTTTGTAACTGATACGGTACTTAATAGGTAGCCAGTGCAGAGACTGTAAAATTGGGGTAATATGATCATATTTTCTTGACCTGGTAAGGACTCTAGCCGCTGCATTTTGGACTACCTGTAGCTTGTTTATTGAAGATGCAGGACAACCACCTAGCAGTGCATTACAATAATCCAGTCTAGAGGTCATGAATGCATGAACTAGCTTTTCTGCATCAGAAAAAGGTAACATGTTCCGTAGCTTGGCAATGTTTCTAAGATGGAAGAATGCTGTTTTTGTAACACTGGAAATATGTTTTTCAAAAGACAAGTTGCTGTCTAATATAACACCCAGATTTTTGACTGTAGAGGAAGTAACAGGACATCCGTCTAGTTGCAAATTGTAATCCAAGAGATTCTGTGTACTGTTATTTGGTCCAATAAGTAATATCTCTGTCTTATCTGAATTTAATAGGAGAAAATTATTGGTCATCCAATCTTTTACATTTTTAACACACTCAGTTAACTTAGATAATTTAGAAGTTTCATCTGGTCTTGTTGAGATATATAGTTGAGTATCATCATCATAGCAATGGAAACTAATCCCGTATTTTCTAATAATATTACCAAGGGGCAACATGTATATTGAAAATAGCAGAGGACCTAGGACAGATCCTTGTGGTACTCCATACTTTACTGGTGATAATTGAGATGACTCCCCGTTTAAATAAACAAAGTGGTAGCGATCGGACAGGTAGGATCTAAACCATCTTAAAGCCTGCTCTTGAATACCCGTATAGTTTTGTAATCGATCTACGAGTATGTCATGATCTATAGTGTCGAACGCAGCACTAAGATCAAGTAAAACTAGCAATGAGATGCAGCCTTGGTCTGATGCAAGAAGCAAGTCATTTGTAATCTTAACAAGTGCAGTTTCTGTGCTATGGCGGGGTCTGAAACCTGACTGAAATTCTCCACAGAGATCATTTTTTTGCAAGAATGAGCACAATTGAGCAGACACAACTTTTTCTAAAATTTTAGACATAAACGGAAGATTTGAGATGGGTCTGTAATTTGCCAGTTCACTAGGATCTAGTTGTGGCTTCTTAATAAGAGGCTTAATAACTGCCAGCTTGAATGGCTGATTTTAACGGATTTGAATATTAGAAGTGTATTAGTGTGTTATGTGTCAGCCAGGTTAAAGAGATGGGTCTTTAATCTAGATTTAAACTGACAGAGTGTGTCTGCCTCCCGAACAGTGTTAGGTAGATTGTTCCAGAGTTTGGGTGCTAAATAGGAAAAAGATCTGCCGCCCGCAGTTGATTTTGATATTCTAGGTATTATAAAATGGCCAGAATTTCGAGAACGCAGCGGCCGTGGAGGACTATAATGTGATAAGAGCTCGCTCAAGTACTGAGGAGCTAAACCATTCAGGGCTTTATAAGTAATTAACAAGATTTTAAAATCTATACGATGTTTAGTAGGGAGCCAGTGCAGTGTTGACAGAACCGGGCTAATGTGGTCATACTAGTGGCTAGTGGTAAGGAAGAAAACTGCCCACAAAATTCTTGGCTGCGTTCCAGTCTGTTTTTTTTATGCCCTTCACTCGCAAACTTTCCTCCGTCTCGTTTACTCGGATGTACGTCATTGATTATGTTGCATGAGTGCCCACTTCTGGCGGAACCCTTGCAATGGGCTGAACTGGAACGTCCTAAGCCCTTGATCACTTAGAATCCGCTATGGAGTTGGTTTATTGTTTAATTTTTTTCCCTTACGAATTTGTTTGGTGCAGCATTCTATATGTATATAGGTATGCTTGGGCTGTTATAAATGTAAAAACATTTTTTTATATACTGTATATTATAGAGTTGTTTGGAGTGGGGATAAATTAAACGTGATCTGCGATGACTTTACAATTGTGTTGCATTGTGGTCTGTGGAGGGGCCTGAAGTGTGCATATGAAGCAGACTTGCTCCCTCGGTCAAAACCGAGGGGTCGAGGGTCTGTCCATATAAATTTCCCTCGTCCACTTCACGAAGTGGAACGCACTTCAAAATGGCAGCGGGGATTCCCCCAAGGGGAAGTGCTTAGGGAAGTTTGCGAGTGCATGTCTAAAAGTGGAGTGGAACACAGCCCTTGTTAACAGACTCATATCTGTTACACCTCAAATATGGCTCATGAGATCCACAGAGTTTAGCTCCAACTTTGATCAAACTCACCCACCTGTGATTTTCTAATGATGAAGACATGCTCAGGTGTGTTTGATTAAGGTTAGAACTAAACTCTGCAGGAAAGTGGATATTGTGAGCCAGATTTGAGGATCCCTGGCCTATATGAAAAGGTCTCTTTTGGTTTGAGCCATTCCAGTTCAATTGAGTGGCTAAAGAATGGCCAGTCAATGTTGTTTGTATTATCCTAGTTGCATTACAGGGCTGCCAACACAAAACCAGCATGGGCCCAAAGGATACAAAAGTTGCTCTGGGCCCGAACGGGCTGGCCCACTAGGCCATCATGGGATTAATGTGGACAGTCCGCTAGTGTGGCCAGCTCACAGAGAGCCTGTGGTAAGCCCAAAGCTGTGGGCCTTGCCTGGGCAAGCCCGCACTGGGCCTGTTTAGGTGTGGTGTGGGCTGGCCCTAGCCCACTGTGCCCGCAAAAAGCCAGCATGGGCCCCGCAAGGACATGTTTGCAGGGTTAGGTTTCCCAATGTCATAATTTTGCTCCACCAAGGTGAGTTTCTTGGAGAAGGCAGTGCATGAAGTTTGTAGAGGCATCCATTTCAATTCACTTCAACAACAAAAGGAGGGAAGTGAGTGGAGCCGTGATGGAGCTGTAGTTCCTGAGGAATCACCTTTAGAAGCTGGATAAGCCAAGAAAACTCTTAAGTTTTTTGTTGATAGGTGTTGACCAGTTGCATACTGCCTCTACCTTCCCCTTGTCCATCTTGATGCCCTCTGCACTGATATGGTAACCTAGAAACTGGGTGGAAGACTGGTGAAAGGTCTGTTTATCTGCCTTGAGGAAGAACTGGTACTCAGAGATGTTCGGTCAGGTTCCTGGAGTATACCAAGATGTCATGCAGATCAGCAGGAATCAGTGGAGGTAGTCCCAGGAAAAAACTTAGTCATGAAGTCCTGAAATAAGGAGGGGATGTTGACCAGTACCCAGTATTTGTAGAGGCCAGTAGGTGTCACAAAAAAAGGTCTTCTACTCATTCCCCTCATGTATCCAGATAAGGTTATATGAGCTTCGGATGTCCAGTTTGGTTAAGGTGGTTGCACTGTGGAGCTGTTCATAAGTTGCAGGGACAAGGGAAGTGTGTAACAGAACTTGACTGTAATTTTTTTGAGAGCCCAGTAATCTATGCAAGGCCGCAAGACTCCATCTTTGCCACAAAGAAAAAGCTGGGAGCAGTAGCGGAATGTAGCCTTGCTGGAAATACTTCCACATACTCATACATTGCCTTCTGTTCTGGAAGAGAGAGTGGATAAATCTTTCCATGGGGCACTGGCTCACCCGGAAGGGCACAGTATCTCAGTGGCACACTTCCATGGTTGGTGTGGCAGTAACTGAGATGCTTGTTTAGGGCAGAAGGCATCTTGATAGGTGGAGTAACATGACAAGATCTCAACTGAGTGTTGTTCTATCTAGAGGAATTTCGATGGAAGTGGAATTGATGGAGATGGTCTTTCAATGTGGAGATGTAGCATAAAACAACTAGGAAAACAGTCTGGAAAACAGAGATTACCCCACTTCAAGATTTCTCCAGTTGACCAGGAAAGAACAGGATTGTACTTGATGACCCAGGGTCGCCCTAGTATAATGCAGTTGATTTCTCCACTCTTTTCACTCCTGCGTGTGACCATCAAATTATAGTCTGGATACCATCATCAGACCACTGGGCAAACAAGGAGGAATATCTAGGAAATCAAGTGCTTTCTTCACACCTTTTGCCACAGCCACCAAACCTCACCTCACCGGCACCGGTTCCTAATGTGGGCCAGGTATGCTCAAAATTATCTCTGTCAACCAGAGATTGGATTAACACCATTCCAATGGATACTTGGTTGCCAGCCACCTCTGTTCCCCCGGGATGGGGAATCATTGAACATTCCAGCGGTGAATCATTGGTTCTGAACTTCCGGGAAAGCAAGAGTGTTAAACCTTTAATGTGCACAACTTACAATCTGTTATTTTAGCTGTTATGCTGCTTGATAATGCAAACTGGTATAAAAATCTGTTTATTCTGTGTGGGTCTGAAGTGGAAATGTTGTGAGAAGGTCTGTCCAAGCAAAGGCCAGGAGAGGTGGTCAGGAGATTTCTGCTGATACGGGACATTTGAACAGGTGAACTATCCCTTTAACTGTGTTAAAATTGAAAATTTAACAACAGTTGTTTCTTGCTTCAACAATCCACACCTCTGTTGCACTAGATCTGTCCTGTATAAGAGTCTAGCAGGTGCAGGA
Source organism: Schizothorax lantsangensis (assembly GCA_027422415.1). Classification (NCBI taxonomy): domain Eukaryota; kingdom Metazoa; phylum Chordata; class Actinopteri; order Cypriniformes; family Cyprinidae; genus Schizothorax; species Schizothorax lantsangensis. The sequence continues at coordinate 3,308,114 of CM049858.1, read as the reverse complement.
CAACAGATGCATAGCTGTGAACTGGTGCCTTGGTTCAAAAACCATACCTTTAGTGCTTAGCCCTTAGTAGGCAATGGTAGAAATCTGTCAGCCAGTAAAGATATACGATATACATATTCAAGCAATTTACCCTTATTAGTATTAAAACTTTTTAAAATGACAAATTACTTCTATCACATTTTTTTTAAATCACTGGCAATATTGAAAAATCATCTAAACATTTTACAATAACCTGTAAACTTTTTATTTTTCAGCAGATGGCAACAAGAACAACACTCCCTCAAACCTGAGACATTATCCCTGTAAAGCCTGACATATTAAATTATACTTATAATTTTTTTATGGAAGATTTTTTTTTTTAAAACTTCAGGCAAAATTTAATATAATTTATTTGATAAAATAAAAGTTTTTTTTTTATTATTATTTTAGACTTTTTTGACTCATGTAGTATGTAGTATGAGAATATGAAGCTCAAACTCAAGGAGGAAAGAACACCTCAATTATATTCAGAGGCATAAACTGAGCAAAAATTTTGCAATTTGATGCAGATGCTGATATTTATATAATCAAAAAGTAATATGAAATTCTACAATACATTGATGATTGAGAGATGAAGAAATAAACCTTCCACAAAAGCCTGATGATCATATTTGAACATGATTTTTCTAAAAAAGTGATGTCTGGATATTCAAGTAAAGCTAAGTTTCTTCAGTCCAGTAAGTTCATCTTGAAATATTACTAATATCAAAGATATTCTTACATTTATTTGATAAAAATCAGTCAAGATTTCACATCAAAAAGACACGTGAGGCACGAGCTGAAGGTAGATATTTGTACAATTATTTTAAAAGACCTTTTACTTGATAAAGTCTAAACTATCAATCTGACGACAAGGCATGTAGTAGATTGTGTTCAACAGATTTCAACAGTTTTGATGAGGTTGATCATTTAGAGGCCTTAGAAATTTTTGTATCAAATATGATACAGTAGGGTTACAGAGCAAAACATGAGAATGTATCTTCTGCAAGTGGGTCAACAGCTGCAAGCATCTAAGGTACAGGCAAGCCAATAGTGACTCACACAGTACATTCTTGATGGTGTACATTTTCTTTTTCTCACAGTACTCTAAAATCAATGGAACAAGCTAAACTATGCATGAACATGTTTGACTGTAATTTGTATTTTTGAATCTACAGCTTCATATGAGGTCCAAAAACATATGATTGCTGACTAATCAGCATGATTGCTAACAATGAATTACCAGGAATTTACAATCATGCATTTACTATTATACTATTGTGCCAGACATTTGCTAATGATGCTGGATTTAAATTTGATCCAACCTTCATTCTTCCATCCAAGCAATCAAACCTTGACCATAACCCTATTGAGGAAAAGGAGACCAAAGACAAGGCAAAAGAACATGACATAATGTACAAAAGGCCAAACATACAAGTCTCACTTCTGACATATGGACATCAATGCATACAGATGGTCATGATACGTTATTATAAATTATATTTACATTATGCATTTGGCAGATACTTTTATCTGAAGCAAATTACATTGCATTCCAGGTATGCTTTTTATTAGTTCATGCATTCCCTGGGAATTGAACCCATGACCGGCCTTGCAACCAGCCCCCATTGTTCTTATTGTGTGTGTGTTTGGACTTTATTATACTTTAATGTTTGCATTGCAAGGCACATCTACACTTCACTTTACAATTCACTTTGCACTTAAAACATTTTGGTTTGATTATTTATTGTTGGGTAAATGTCCATTGGTACCTCGGTGCAAAGCTTAAATGTAAACGTAAAGGGCTTACCTTGAATGTAATATAAGTTGCTTTGGATAAATGTCTCCCAGATGTGCAAATGTAAATTAATATGGCTGTGTGTATAAAAGTATAAAAGGACTGTTTTTTTTTTTAACTGTAACCCCCAAATACCTCTGTGTCCGTCGTCTTGCATGAGATGCTTTTAAACCTCTCGACCACCAGATGGCGCTAATATGCACCATTTTTGATAAGCTTTGAAGCTCAGATTCAAACAGATTTTATTATTCATTGCAAAATAGGTATGGATGTTTCTGAAATTATAAAAGATGCAGATCTTGTAGATATACAATGGCAAAAAGTACCTTAGTGACCTAAGATTACAGAATTGCAATTATGTTGCAGTATATAGAGAAGTCCATTGAAAAAGCGGTATTATTATAAATTTATTATAAAACAGTTATAGGTAAAAAGAAAAATCGGTATCATGGTGGACAGATCAGTGTTGTATTGCTGTACAAAACAATAATAGAAAGTGTTTAGGAAGATTAGTGAGACATTTGTTTGAATGTTGAGGGTAAGAAGGATAGTTTGAAGGAAATATTGGAAAGATGGTGTAATCTGAAATCATGCGTCACTTTTCCTGGGTCCAAACGCTCCTTCAGAGCCCAGAAGCAAACAATAAACAGTGCAAATATACACTGTAATTTTAGCAAAAAATCCTGATCCTAACCTTTATCTCAGATGGCCAGACAGTGATTCATCTTTTCTGAATCATTATAATTTTGGTGTCTGGGACACTGTCATCCCAGAGACTGTAGTGAACACTGTGAGATTGAAAGCTTACCTTAATGAACAAACATCACCCTCATTCCCTTGACCTTTTAAATTATTGCAGAAAATGAGCTCTTTGACCAACAAAAGTTTATGATTCTTACTCTTCGTGATAATCTTCACAAATGAACACAAAACCTTTATGGATTATGAAGCCTAAATTCAATCGCCAGAAGTAAAAAGCTAAACGCTATAAACGTGATCATAAACATAGTGAGGCTGTGAAGTGACTAGAGATCTCCTGGAGAGCTACTGTCCTGCAGACCTCAGTTCCAACCCAGTTCACCCTGGACACCTTGATTATCTGGTTCTGGTGTGTTCGATTGGGGTTGGAGCTGAAATGTGCAGGATGATGACCCCTAGAGACTAGTGAGTAGATGAGTTTACTTGTCTGCTGCAATAGTCCTCTGTTGGCATTTAACCAAAAAAAAAAAACATTTAAAAAACACTGGAACCAGAAGTATTAAAATGCAACCTCGCTTCCAGAATTTGGACAACAAAAATATGTCTCCCCTGCAGCACTCCAGCGCACACCTTAAAATGTTCATTAGCTAATCAGAATTAAAAAAAAAAGATGCAAATATATTTGTCACGAATCCGGTCCATGGCCTTCTGACCGATTGCCACCAGAGGTCGCTCTCCCAATATATTGACTTTCACATTACACAGACTGTTGCTGCGTTTCCCATCATCCATTGCACTGATTACACACAGCTGTAACCAATCTCACACACACACACACTATTACACCCACTCAGATCGTTCTCAAACTGCCGAGTATTGTCGGCGTTTATAGCTCTCCAAGTGATAGCACTTTACGGAGCCAGTTTATTGTCAGAGTTTTGTCTAGTTCCTTGCTCTAGTCTTGTCTAGTTTCTTCTAGGTTTGCCTGCCTGTCCTGGATTGCTCTCTCGTCTTGTCGTTTGAACTCTGTTTGTACCGTGCCTGGATTATCGTCTGTCTGTGGATTATTCACTTGCCTCTTCCTTTGGATTATGTTCGCCATCGATCGACCCACGCCTGTTTACTTGAGTACTCTTCTGTCTTGCCCTCTATATACCTGTTTGCCATTTGTCCGACCCTTGCCTGTGTTGACCATGTTTAATAATAAAGCTTTGCAAATGGATCCGCACGCCTCTGTCACTCCGTAACAATATTACCCAGTCGCAGCAGTGGGATGGTTACATTAATTAAAGACACTAAATGAAATAAAATGTGCTCAAAAACATCTCAATAATACACAAGTAATCCAAATGACTTCAGTCCATCAGTTAACATCTTGTGAAGCAAAATGCTGCATGTTTGTAATCGACAAATCCATCAACAAGATATTTAGTTAAAACTAGTTAAAAGTTAAAACCATTGCTACTGGCCAAAATACAAGTCCATAATATTGCTTCCTCCAGTGAAAAAGTGTTCTGGTCTGAATCAGAAGAGAAATCTGCACAGATCAAGCACCGTTTACAAGCCAAAACAGTTTGGGTGGATTTTGATGCGAGAACAAAACGGGATGAACTTTTTCACTGGAGGAAGCATTATTATGGATCATGCACTTGTAAACTATTCCTGGGCCCCCTTAAACAGTGTTCAAAAGGGGTTTTAAAATCAGTGGAATAAGACTTTATGATATGTAAATTATGATAGATTTCTATGTACAAATCCTACTAATGTAAGTTCAAAAAAATATATATATTTTTTTTTTATTTAAAAAAAATAAAAATTCATTTTTAAAAATGCCCCATTAAACGTTTAGTTTTCCTGTGCTTTTCCTTCAATATTGGTGGTGTTTGCACCCTCTGAATCCATTACCTCTAAACATTCATTGTCCTGTGGTGAACTTCTCATTCATACCTCACTGCCTGTCTTCAGATGTGTAATTCATTATGCACTAGATTCTAGGCCGGGACTGAAATCTCTGAGCATGTGCAATTCAGGACAGCTTTTTTCATCAAGTTTTTTGTCCTGTATCCACTTAGAGGCGTTTCTGTGAGTTGGGAGTCCCCACAGAGAGATAAGCCTCGCTGAAGTCAGGGGCCACGTTACAGGGACCGACACACATATACAAGCCCAGATGACGGGGAGCCTTTGTGGCCTAATTGTGCAACTTGGCTCTACTCCCAGGCTGAACCCTGAAAAGAAAACAGCTCATGTGGAGAGAATGTGTTCTCCTCTGGGCCAACAAAACATTTGCACAGATTGCTCTGTTGTGTTGGGGAAAAGATAATGCTGGTCTTCTTTCGACCCCCACACTATACCTAACCTGAAGTCAATGTTAGTCAATGCTAACATTAAACTAATGTTAACTAATGGGACCTTATTGTAAAGTTTTGCAAACCTCGAATAATGTATACCTGAAAAGCATGTTTTTCCCCACATACATTTCTGGGTTGCAAACTAGTTCAGAACTGCTGTCTACATACATGATTTTCTCTACACATTTTGCTTTTACTTCTCTCAATTTTTCAAAAGAAAGGGGTTAAATGACTAAATTTAACGATATTACTAATTTAACTGCCCTGATACTATCAGATGAGAACAAAACATGAACCAAATTGAGCTGGATAATGAGACTATTGTCTTCTGTAGAGCTGAATTTGTTTCATAAGTGATTTAACAACGCTAATGTGAAGCTGCTTTGCAACAATTTGAACCATAAAAAGCGCTATATAAATGTGACTAGACATACAGTATGTTGTAAATAAAACAGCTGTTTCATATGTGGCCATTTTATTGTTAAAAGGCATACGTTGCAGTGCAAACAGTCTTTGGCAAAAATACAATACAAAATATAAGAATCATTTTGACCACTTGAGCATGTTCAGTCTTGCAGGGCAGTGCATGTCCATGGCAATGTGTGCACAGTTTGGTTTGGGGGAAGATCTTCAAGAGGTTGTTAGATCATTTAGGAAGGAAGGAAGGAAGGCCATTTGGGAGTAATAAAACACTGATATAGAGTCACACAACAGAGATAAAAGAGTTGAATGCAGTCACAAATGGTAAAACAAGTAAAATAACAGTCAAAAATTCAGTCAGCTGCTCTCAACACAATAGCAGTCACTATCTCAATCACTAACCAGCACGACTGCAACCGTACATGCAAACAGTGATTGTGATAGTGATTCAATGGTGTTTCATCAGGAGACAGTGGAATGTTTAGAGAGGAGCAGTAGTGCAGCTCTCGGTTACACTATTTTGATAGTCCACTTTAGACATTCTACTAACTATAACTAACTTTGCAACTACATGTCAGCTAATTCTTGTTAATTTGCAACTACATGTCTACTAACTCTCAGAGTAGACTGTTAGGTTAGGTGTAGGGTTAGTAGAATAAGTTGACATACTTGTAAAGTTTCTCATGTCAGTATGTTGTGGACCCATCAAAATAAAGTGTTAGAAGATATTAAGCAGACAGTCTACTAATACTGTAATGACTGCTAGTTGACATGTAGTTGCAAAATTGCTTACTGTTAGTAGAATGTCTAAAGTGGACTATCAAAATAAAGTGTTACCCAGCTCTCCAGCTCAGGATATGGCTTTCAATTTCAGACTCCAAAAAACAAAAACAAAACTCAAAAACGTCTTACCAGAGCACTAAACAAAACACACGTGTTTGGTCTTTGGTACAAGGTGTGTGACAGTGTTGGGGAAACTTGACATTCAGCAAAAGAAGTGTTGTAGAATTCCTAGGGTTGGGAATTGAGGACCAGTTCCTTTTTAAATAATTTAAATAATAATAATACACATATTATAGCCTACACTACTGGTCAAACGTTTGGAATAAATATGTTTTTGAAGGTAGTCTCTTCTGCTCACCAAGGCTGCATTTATTTGATCAAAATTACAGTAAAAACAGTAATACTGTGAAATGTCATTACAGATTAAAAGAAGCATTTTCTATTTGAATATTTAAAAATGTAATTTATCCCTGTGACTCCAATCTTCAGTGTCGCATGATCCTTCAGAAATCATTCTAAAATGATCAATATTGACAATAGTTGCTGCATATTTTTGTGGAAAACATGATACATTACCATTCAAAAGTTTGAAGTTTTACTATTTTAATACTTTCATTTCACAAGGATGCAATAAATTGATATGACAAAAAAAAACAAAAAAAACATTTAAAATAAATGTTATTTCTATTCATCAAATAATCTGAATAGAAAATGCATCACAGTTTCCACAACAACACTGAGGAAAAGCGAAAAATGTTTTAAACTTTACTGTTAATAATATAAACCACAATTAACTCTTTCCCCGCCAAACACAGAATTTTCCATGTTTTCACTGTTATACGCAAGGGGTGCCATTACGCATCTCCTGAATGAGTCTAGAAAGATCAAAAAACAGACCAGGAAGACGCAGAAACCAGAGATCTCATATGTAAGCATATGCATATGAAAAATAATGCCATCATCAACACTAACCGCATATAAATGAAAACTGTCTAATGTTACAGAGTGAAATGTGGATCCAGAAAGTGGTAAAGGACTGTGCAAGCTTTGGGAGTACTGATGGAAGCCATCTACTGCATCTTTGCTTTGATAATATTACCGAATATGATCCAGATGTAGTATTTGATAAAAATGCCATTTTCTCAGCTTTTTGCTCAAAATGTTGCGTTTTTTTTTATTTTTATAAAACTACCAACATTCAAGTGTTGATTAAAAAAAAAACAATGATTGAAGCTAGAATAAAACAGGTGAAAGTAGAGGGTCTGATGTTTATTTTGCTGTATTGCATGTTCAGATATTCATAGGGAGCCATGACATTTTAGTGAAAATTAGCAAAAAACGCTGGCGGGGAAAGAGTTAATAGTTTATCACAAATAACTAAGCAGCCAATCAGCATATCAGAATGATTTCTGACAGATCAAGTGACACTAAAAACTGGAGTAGATGCTAAGAATTCAGCTTTGTATCACAGGAATAAATTACATATTACAACATATTCAAATAGAAAAGAGTTATTTTAATTGTAATACTATTTCAAAATAGTACTGTTTTTACTGTATTTTGATCAAATAAATACAGCCTTCCTGATTGTTAAAAAAAAGTCATTATTCCAAACTTTTTACCAGCAGTATGGGTGTATATATCATTTCATTATGTTACAATTCCAATAATGGTTCTTCATGCTCAATATACTTCTACCAATATGATTGGAACATCATACTAAGCTACTGAACAAGATTTTCCACAGCATCAAAGCAAAACTTGAGTCTTCAGTCTGAACTGAACATGACAAATAGCAGGTGTTTAAAAAAACACAATGGCAAAAGCACAGACAACACTGAACTCTGTGCTGGCTGCACAGAAACAAACATACAGCACGAGCAGTGTAGTCCGACTCACAAACACATGACTCTTATCCAGTTCAAATGGTACAACGTTATTTAGTGATTCCTTAAAAGCACTAAAACGTATTGTTAATGGAATCAGAACACAAATGCAATTCTTATCTCAAATATTGCTCTTCTGCTGGACAAAAGCGTCTGCTAAGTGAACGTATAATTGAACACCGGATGCTGAGAGAGAAGTGTGTGTGTGTGTGTGTGTTTCAAGTGATGTATTGTGATGAGGCACAACTGTTTACATCTCTCTGAACACTGTTTGAAAGGAAGGAAACATCTGGACCTTCATTCATGACAAGAATATAAATACTGGGCCGGTAGAACAGAGCATTATAGAAAAGTACAGTAACACGCTAAAAGAGAGCCTGACATCAGCTCAGTGCTGCACTTCCCAAACGCTTCACCTCAGTCGCTCCCAAACCAAAAACATCAATAACAGCTTTCTGTCAAGATAAAGCAAAGAACACCAGGTCTCAGAAAACCCGCAGTTGCCAAGGGAAACAAACATTTGGTGATCAGTAGTTTTTTTTCCCCCATTGCAAAGATTGATTTCAAGGTATTCACATTTTTCTCCACGTGAGAGGAAGATAAAAAGCAGGAACTAATATTCTACATATGTCCAGAATATGATAATATGCACCATAAACAAAGTAAAAGTATGAGTAAGGTTTAAAATTACTTTAGCGTAACTACAAAACGAAGGATTTTCGCTCAAGTGTGGTTTTAAAAAGCACATAATGAGTGTATATACTGTATGATGCATTGTATATTGCAAAACAATTAAATGCATAAAACAACACTCTTAAGACTCGGGTAAATCACTTAATGGAGTAAGATAGCACCAGTTCTTCAGCATCTCAAACCTGAGAATGCTTCTTCTGTAAAACAACCAGAAATGAGAAACTGGAGAGGCATCGTCCTGCCGAGTTCAGCTCCGTCCCCAGTCAAACAAACACATTTAGGCCGAAATTTAAGATTTATGCATTTGAATTGCATGTAAATTTCCATCCAGTTGTTTTATACAGTTGTAACATTAACTAATAAACTGTGATGCACATTTGTCAGTCACACATTAATAAAACAAGCCAGATTTCGGCACTCAAAAGATCATGGCACAGTTTATTTTTAACTCTTTGCATCTATTTGATTTGATCTAAATATTAATATTTTCAAAATGCATTAATTTATATTGCTCAGAATAAGCATAAATCTGTTAATGTTAACATGGTTAAAAGTGATTATCTCTGGAACAAGCAATAATCAGTTAGTTAAAATGTATGAGATTGAAAAATTAAATGATGATAAATATATAAAACATGGTTACTGTGTATTTAAACCACATTCAGTTTAGAAATCTTACCCGTTTCATTGACGTATAACTGACAAACATGTGTCGCATTAGTTGATGTTAAAACTGTGCAGTCCAAATGGACAGAAATTTTATTCAAATGCGTAAATCTCAAATTTAAGCCTAAATATTTATTTGAACACAACTGACTGTAATTTTCACGTAATCCTGAAGACTCTGGTTTGTTGTGTTTGATTAGTGATTAGCTGAACTCTGCAGGAAAGTGTCCCTCCAGGACCGGAGTCTCGTAAATGAACACTTTGGGTAGTCGTCTCCCGGTTAACATGCCTGAGGAGGAAAACAGGGCCCCAACATTCATCTGTTCAAATACTTTTTAAGGCAGTGTATTTTTGGTTCTTTGTAGAGGGCATCTGAGGATATGCAAACAAAAATACCAATACATGACAAACAACAAAAAACCCTGAAACATAACTATGGAACAAATGGAGGCATGAGCTCAAGGTCACATTGGTTAAGTGTCCTGAGGTTATACGTGGCGCTCGTTCTCCTGCAGTTGTGACGGCTGGTTGAGGCACACGGGGCAGCACGAGCCTTTGGGCGTCACTGGCTTCAGACATGCTGCCTGCGGACACTTTTCCACGAAACACGTCACCTGGGCCTCCTAACAGAGACAGAGACACAGGAACACCTGAGCTGAAAACGGGACAGTATTTCTGCAGGAATCATCACAGGTCCTTTCCTTTACTTGTGGATTATTGTGATATTTTATCAGCTGTTTGGACTCTCATTCTGATGGCACCCATTCACTGCAGAGCATCCATTGCTGAGACACTGATGAAATGATACATTTCTACAAATCTGTTCACATGAAGAAACAAACTCATCTACATCTTGGTAGCCTGAGGATGGGTCCATTTTTAGCAAATTCTCATTTTTGGGTGAACTATTCCTTTTAAACTACTGCAGATTCTCTCCCAGATTGAGTTATAATGTTACAATAACACACAGTACCATGTGAGGGCATTTTTCAGTTCTCAGGAATCAGTCTGTCTACTGATCCACCTATCAACAATAATATAATAATAATAAAGTACATGAGAGTGCTAGAATCTCATTCTATTTGCAGTGAGATAAAGAAAACAGATGTAACAGATATTTCACATCTAAAACGAACATTCACTAAGTGCCAAAAGTGAGTATTTGGCATTGAGTAAATAAAATCTTCTCAATGAGTCATTTGGTAAATCATAAATAAACTATTCCAAATGATTTTCAACACAGCCTATTGAAACTTAAAAGTGTGTAAAACAGTTGAAAATCCATTTTTGCAATCATTTTGTGTAAATTATTTTAATAACCAGCGGGTTTCTATCTTTAAAAAAATAAAATAACAATGCTTGAGTCTCTGAAGGTGTACTAAAAAAAATAAAAAATAAAAAGAATACACTGCATACTCCACTTTCCTGTAACTGATACATTCAGAAAAAAAACATTGCTACTGTACAAACAAATTGCAATATATATATTGAATATTATCATTATATATTGAATACATCATTGTGCATAATAATAATAGCAAAATTAAGATGTTTAATATTTTAAAATGGAAAAAATGCTTCTCATACATTACATTGTTTGGTTGTTTGTTTGTGTTTAACGCCACGCCAGCTTCTGTGGCTACTTTCATGGCGAGAAAAAATATTTAATATATTACATCAAAGGTTGTGTATCACAGCTTATTGCAGTTACACATTTTAATGTTTGATTTTAACTACATTGTTATTTGCTTTTGGTCCATAAGCAATTCTGTAATCCTGAACCAAAACCAGCTGAGAATCACTGCTTGAGATAAGTCAAATGTTTCTGTGTCTAGAGTTCACAATACCTGAACATTGGTACATTGTGTAAAACAGTGTTCACATGCCCATGAATGCAAGTAAAAATGCAGCACAGTCTACATGTGAATGCACCTGAAGATTGAAGTCAGAAAGGCTCAATGCACTGATAAACTTACATGACACTGACAGGTGGTGCAGGGGTTCTTCTTCCAACTCTCTCCATCTACTCGCTCTCTCCCGTCCTCATCTACACAGTCTGTCCTGCTCAGACGGCCTTCAAGTCTTTTTATCTGTCAGTTCCAACAGAGAATGTTTTGGAACTGTTTGCATTACATTAAATGCTACAGTATATTCTGTTTAATGCACCATCCTATACTGATTCATATTATAAAATATGCTAAAATATGATTACTGATTCAGGACATTGAACTCAAATCTTGATTCTGAATCAAAAAAAGAATAGCAGTCAACAGGAAGTGTTTGGTTGTAGTGATTGAAGTATAATCAGTATAATCAGTTATTAATTGTGAATGAGCAGTTACCTTTTACAAACAGATGATATACAGTATAATCTGTTATTTTGCAAGAAGGATGTGTTTTTAGATCAATATATTTTGTTCTGCTAATTCACTGAGGATTGCTTTGTCTGATATTGGATAGACTTGAAAACATCTATTGTGAAGCTGACAAAGAAAATATGGCAGCTATTTTTTTATATCACTGAGACTGCCTTGTGTTATTAATCAAAAGAAGTGTCTGGAATGTTTGATTCTTGGCCTGTTGCACATTTTCAGCATCACTGCCAAACACTTGTGCCTGAGCAGATGGCAATCGTCCTTATCTATTCAGTTTACCAACAAAAGTCAATTCATTCACAAATATCTGCGACTGGATTTTCACAAGGTTTATAGAAACAGATAAAGTATATAGTGCACCAAGTGAATCATGAGTCCAAACCTGTTTTCGTAAACTTGTGATAGTTTTCTGCATGTCAGCAACAAAGTCTTGGAAATCCTTAATGGAGGGTTCAGTGCTTGACTTTGGTGATACAGTTATGTTTACTGCAGTCAGAGCTTCTTCCAAAGTGCTGAAAAACAAAAATCATTACAAGTATGATTGATTGATAAATAAGCTTTGACAAATTAAATTATGCATTATGTGTTATTACTACTATAGACTCTTTTCACAGACTGTGATGACGTTTCCACAGTTGTTAACATTGTAAATATAGTAAAACACTATACTTTCTGTTTTATCACCTTGACATTAAATGTCAGAAAACTGGTTGACGCTGCTGAGGGAGTGACCAACATAATCAATCTCTTGATATTTTTTCATCTTTTAGAAAGGCATAGTCTAGTTTCTGTTCACCACTATAGTCGTTTACCCAACTATTGCCTTGTCCAAATACCCACACACGCAGTCTTGGCCACTTGAGAGCGTGTGCACGTGACAGGAAGTAAGTACACAAGACTGTCCCAGGTCTTCAAAACGTCAAAGCGCAGTGCCCTTTACGCACACTAAATCCACACTACTTAATGTATCCCATCATGCATCATGTTCTGGAAATAAATCGTGAGACTTCTCATGAGAGGTCACGGAAACCTTTCCAATGTAAGTTAAATATTAATCTAATAATTAGATATTGCATATAATTTGGTAGAAAAAACAAAGTGTTGCATGTTTTATGGGTGCAAAGATGAGTAGTGGTGATATTTACTTTTTACAACATTTGCAACTGCTTTTTATCATTAGAAACACCACAAATTAATAGTCATTTTATAGGGACTACTTAACAGACATTTAGAAGTTGATTTTAAAATGCAAAGTATAAAAAAAAATAAAGGTATGCAAGCACTTGCATTTTTACAACACTATAAGTGTGTCCCATCAGGTAATGAAAAGTTCGACACACACTCTTCATGCTTCATGCTCATTTGAACACTTGGGCCAAATACAGAAAATACGCCATATAAGTAGTCAAGTGCAAAGATCCCAAGTGTGGGTATTTGGACAGGCATATGACTTTTGATTCTGACAACCCTGGAAATGTGAAAAAGGGTCCATTATCAGTAACGTTATGAGAATTTACAAATGATCTTTGGTGAAATGCAGAAATGAAATGCAGCATGTGAGTTGTACCTGCTGTTGCCGGTGAGGTTGCTGGCAGGTTTCTCCACTACATAGCTGTGCTCCGCTGACCTGCGGCCTCTGAAGTGGTACGACAGGGCGTTGAACTGACCTTTAGTACGGCAGTCTGCAGGTGCAAGAAATTCAGCCTTTATTTGATGCAGAAAAAAGCAGCTGTACAAAGACTAGACAGCTTTGTTACAGCACTGACAAATTAAAGCTGTCAATGAATGCAAAATTTGACTGGACGGACAAGAATAACAGTTCATTTTCTTTAGTTGATTTATCTATAAAACATTAGATATAGAATTTTGAAGTAAAACAATGCAGTTAGATTGCATTTATTTGAATTAATTAGGTAGAGAATTAGCATGTGTGAATTACCTGCGTCTGTGCAGCACTGTACAGTGAAGGTGCGAGTTTAATTACTTCAGAAACGGATATGATTATATTGTAGTGGTTTTGTGTGTGCTTCAGTGTCTGTGTGTGCTAAGAATGATGAAGGGAGCTTATTAATATAGAACAGAGTTTAGCTACCTGTGCATTACAGTTTTAATAGACACCTTCCAGCCAATCAGAGTGTTCAGATAGACTATGGTATAATTATTATTTAAATCTTACATTTTACACAATGAAAAATGAAACAAAAATAATAAAAAAATAATAAAGAGGAATAGGAAAATGAAGAAAAAAGAGCAGTAATGTCAAAGACATTCTGTACAAAACATACAATCACAAAAGTATAAATAATTCAGTGTATATGTGCATATACAAGCAAGTCTAGCTAAAATTCTTCAAATAATTTCAAAGGATTTTTAACATGGAATAAATTAACGGAGTGTCTATTTACACTAAGTGCAAATAGCCCGACTTGTTGGCAAAGGCTATTTACACTAACTCCGCCCACCAACGTGTGATTGGGGTAGTCAAGACTGAAAAAAGACGGTTGTTTCACATCAGTTTCAGTGGCGTAGATGGTAAGGCGCATGCATTTTGATACGATCGACCCGAGTTTGAACCCGCCTTTTGCCAAACTTTTTTTTCCCCCTTTTCAAATCTCATATCGCATCGGAAAGGCATTTATTTTCAATAAAAATTAAGGAAATCATCAAAAAGTAAAAATAAAATAAAGTAAAAAAGTATCGGGTAGGGTTAGGGTAGGCGTAGGGAGGGCTTTATTGTCCCAATAAGGTGGCATCCATTTAATAATTAAAACTATAATTTACACTCAATACGTTATTATTGCGTACTGTTTTATAATGTACTACAATACTGAGGTGCAGATAATTGCCACTATTTGCAATAAGTAGTATATAATTAGCAGAAAATCTTGCTATTTTAACAGTGTAAATAGAATCTATAGCTATTTGCACTTAGTGTAAATAGCATATCATTAAAAAAATACTGCTAAAGAAAATATGCTATTTGCACTTAGTGTAAATAGCCGCTGCCATAAATTAAAAGCAACACAAAACGTATTATAAGGCCTTAGTGGAAATACTGCAGTTGAAAACAGTGATTTGATGATGATTGTATGGTTAACTTTGGGTTTTGAATGCCTTTTCTACTTAAATAATCGGGTGTCAAAATTCAAAAACCTATCCTTCCTATTCCAAAATGACAAAAACCTATTCCTATCCTAGATTTAAAATAAATATAAATGTTTCTTGAGCTGCAAATCAGCATATCATAATGATTTCTGAAGGATCATGTGACACTGAAGACTAGAGTAATGATGCTGAAAATTCAGCTTTTAATCACAGCAATAAATTACATTTTAACCTACTTATTCACATAGAAAACAGTTGTAATAGTTTTTCACAATATTACCGTTTTATATACACACACACACATACACACATATATAAAATAATTGCATCCTTGGTGAGCATAAGAGCTGTCTTTGAAAAACATGAAAAGTCTTAAACATTCCCAACTGACTGGTAGAATATATGATGTGAGTCGTGGTAAAGTGAGTCTCATACCTTCACAGCAGTCCTGCCACATACGTAGGTCAATCTTTGGTATATCGTCACAGCTTCCATAACCATGAGGGAATTCAGCCACGCTAAAGACATCTGACTGGATTCGGGTGATGTTGTCACTATTGTCACACAGCACTCGGGCGAGAGACGTCTGCTTCAGCTGGGTCAACTGAGCAGGGCTAAAGGAGCCAGGGTTCTCATACCAAAACCTATAATTACATAAAGTGAAGTTGATTCATTGATTTAACTGTGTCAGTGATGCACATCACCAAATAATAAATTATGCCTGCCACTACACCAAATTGAACAATACCTCATAGGTTTCATAGTTTCAAATGTAACCACATAACAAATTAATGAATTAATAATTTATACCTATTACTACAAGTACATCCAACCTTACCTGGATATATACCACTTAACAAGAGTATACTGTATGTACTATAGCAAATCTCAACAGCTTGATTGTATATATCGTTGAAAAATGTAAACTATATTATTGCCCAACAATATATTAAAAGTTGGATATATAGTGCATCCTATTTTACCAACATACATACTGTATACTCAAGTAAGACGATATATACTATATAGCAAATCTCAACTGCTTAATCGCTTGTATTGCTGCAAAATATATTCTAAACAAGAACATCATGATTTTTGGAAAGCTGCTTTGAAACAATAGGGCTTCTCACTCTCTAAACTCAGGTAAACAGAATTCTGGGTTATCTTGCTTCACGTTTCACAATGCTCACAAGTTATCCGCGGTTAACAATTAATCCTGAGTATTCATAAGCTGATATTCTTAAACCCTGGGTTAATGTTCTTATTTGCTGTGTCAGTGTCATTGATTGAATGAAATACATGTTTATATAACATTTGCATTGCGCATCCTTATTTTATATATTGCAAATTGTCAGATTTTCCCTAAATGGACTTATTGGACTATATAGGTAGAATAAAACACTCCAAAACAATCTTTTCTTCTCTTTAATTCATGTTTTCCATCACTGTTTGGCTTTTTTCGCCTTAAGCGGCAAGGCGACCGTTTATACAACGTGCTGTGTTTCTGTGACTGACCAAAGCATGTGAACGTGAGGCACGATTGATTGGGTGTCTGTTGCTAGTATTGTTTAACATGGTACTTGTTTGACACCACAACATATCACTGCTATCACTGCTCCAGAGCAGGCTTTCATAACGTATATAAAGCGGTGCTAACCCTGCTTGTTACAGGGTTAAACATGCCTTTAACCGAGGTTAAAAATAGGGTTTATAATGACGATAACCCAGGGTTAAGCGCAGAGTGAAAAGCACTATATAAACAAGTTTGAAATTTAAAAAAAAAATAAATAATAATAATTCGAAGGAACAAGGTCAGGTCTTACCGGTCACCATCTCTGAGACGCTTGAACTGGGTTGCCAGTAAACACATGAGGGTCGGTCCCAGTCTGCTGCCAGGCACCAGCTCTTCAGCCATCAGCGCAGGAAACAGGTCAATATTCTGAGGTGTGCCATACAGCCTGGGAGCAGAACAGACCATTACATCCAGAAAATGCTGACTGTGTCTTTCAGTGACATGGGATATAGAACGAGACCTAACCTTTGAAGCTTTTCTCGCACGCTGGGGTTCTGAATCTCATTCCTTAGATCATCAAACATCTGGGCAGACGTCAGGTTGCAGAACACCCGGTAGTCATTGTACGGGGGTATACCGTGGTCACGTCCCCTTTGGATATTCATGGCAGCAAGGTCAAGCGCCACGGCATGCACCATCGAGAAAAGGCGTTCTGTAAGTTCGGTGTTAAGCAGTTGAGTGGACACTCGCATTTTTCCCGCAACTCCAAACAAGCCACGGAGCAAAGGATCTATGCCTCCTTCGTTCACAATACGGAAGGGTGAGAAAAAAGCCTTATGCAGTGAGATGTGTCCTTGCTGGATGGGCTGAAATTTTTCATCGAGACGATACAGAATGGGGTTAATGAGCGTATGGCCAAAGCGGAAGGCAGCAGTGGCAAAAGCATTGAGGATGCCAGCGTTAATATTGGGATTATAGCCATTATAGTTGCCCATTAGCCTCATGCCAGACTCGCCCAGTATTTTGGGCAACCAATGGCTGTAGGTTATATGCTGCATTTGGGCTCCGACTATCTTCCGTGCCTCATGGTAAATGGTGTCACCATCCCAATGGGGGTTGAGACGTAGCAACTCGCTGGCTATGCGGTTATGTTCACGGAACCAAACCGTGTGCATAGCCGTCAACCCAAGCTGCTCATTGGCACGATGGTCCCCAGCTAGGAAGCAAGGAATGGGACTTTCGTTTTCGTCCCGCATGCACTCTGTTGGTGGGCCAGTTGCAAAGGGGAGCAATGGCTTGCCGGTACGTTGCACAATACCCTGCCGCAACATGCCCCGATGGCTGGCCAGGTCACGGATCTCTTCTGCCTCGTGCTGCGAGCTGCCATAAACATTGGAGGCATCGATGTAGGAGGTGAGCTGGTTCATCTGCTCGCGTGGATACACAGAGTTCATAAGCAGAGAGGTCATTCCACTGCCGCAAACGGGACTAGAGCGCACAAAGAACATGCAACGTGCTCCGTTGCGCCGCTGCCGTGGATCATCAGGAGGGAACATGATTGGAAAGCAAGGTGGGTCATTGGTGCACACCGAGGTACACAACTGTCCATCGGAGAAACGAGACTGGCTGAGGGATACAACGGTTGAATCCAGGTCATGATCAAGGAACTGGCCCCATTGCATAAGCATGTGTGTGTAGCGATCGTCTGGGGTGATGGTCTCCGTCCCGATCATGGTGGTGGAGACCAGGCGTGGAAGAGGCAGAGGGAAGCTGTTATGCCTTTGCTCAGTGGTGCCACGTGGGAGATTGAAGCCATTGTCGTAGACAGACTTTAGTAAGCGCTCAAAGGCAGTGAGCGAGGCGCCCCACATAGGGTGCTGCAGGTTGTTGCAAGTGCCATCATGGGTGCGATACTTTTGGTGGAAGCAGATATCCGAGCAATTGTTGAAGCGACGATGGGCCGTGCAGCCAGACAGGTTAGCTATCATATCCAGGAAACGTGGCGACACCAAGTCATTGTAGCGGTAGGCTGTTAAGAAAGAAGATAAGAAAGAGAGTGCATCTTGTAAAATCAGTCTGAACTCAGTTTAAAAATACAAAAAGGTGTCAGACTCCTACCATTTTGTAAAGAGACAAATTAAATGTAATTAATGCCTCTTAAGGGATAGTTGATTCAAAAATGAGAATTCTGTCATAATTTACTCACTCGCACGTAATTCTAAACCCATCAGACTTTGATTAATCTTTGAAACACTAATGAGAATTGTTTTAATGAAATCTGAGATCTCCATTAAAAGTTCAGGTAATCAAAACTTAGGAGATCTGAAAAATTAATACACATGTATTGAGCATTTTTTTTTAAATCAAAGTCTTGTGATTAATTTACATCTAAATGATCGACACACATACATAGAGAACATCACATATGGTAAACACAGAAGCTTTTAGCTTCTGTGTTTACCAAATGTACACGTGTGTGATGCACAAGCTTCCATGTTTACCATATGTGATTCGCTCTATGCATGTGTGCTTATATGTGAATAAAGGCCTAAATTAAATCTGTTCATCATGTCAAATTATTGCAGAGACAAAAACAGTTTAGGTTTTATTGAAATATCTTAATTTGTGTTTCAAAGACACGACACAAAGAAACGACATGTGAGTGAGTAAATTATGACAATTTTAATTTTTGGGTGAACTATCCCTTTAAGAGGGCACTTAGTCGCTAGTCATATCCTCAAGCAATAGCTGGTCAAAACTGGTTCCAATCTGACTGTCTCACAGCTACACAGTTTCTGTGAGTAAGGTTACACTGGTTATTAACTGCCTGGTAAGACAGTTGCATTGATATAATGTGAACTAATTAGATGGAAAGTGGACCAGACCCTATGAAGACGGTTAAAATTCTGACAGAGTTAGCCGAGACCACAATAGATGCAAGTAATTGTGCCTGTTGACCCCTTCTTGGTATTTGTGTCAGTGAATGTGTCCAGAGGGTAAATGCTCAGATTGGGGTAGGGCTTGTCCAAACATGTGAGGCCATTTTGTGTGGCGATGAAAGCTGTGCTGTTGTCATAACCAGAAAAAACAGTGACCCATGTCTTCTGCAGCACAAAGCACCACAGTGTCTGCTGATTATTTAATAAAGCAGACTTTTGCCATACTAGTTGCATATTTAATCACCATAGCAAAAATTCTCTCATTTGAAAAGCAGCATGTTGGTGTGAAATACCTGTTCCATTAGTGTCCACCATGAGGCCCTGGTTGACATGCCTCTGGATGAGAAGTAGGGTCTGCTCAAAAATCTCTCCAGCTCTGGCCTGCTCCACTGTGTAGGGGTCCCGGGGGTAACGAAATAGAGCCAGAAGCTCTGCAGGGGTACGAGGAGATCTGATGATGGTGGAGAACACATTAACAAAATCCATTCAGACTCACTCTGGAAGAGAATACAGATTAGCAAACTGTAGACCTGCATTACGTCTAACAGATAAGTAGATCAATCTCATAATTTCTTATTAGTCAATTAAAAACTTTTTTTCAAACTGTGGACAGTGGACAGGCAAGACACCCCAGGTAAATAGGGTAAAAAATTAAATGAATAGATGTAACCATGTTTTCCCCAATTGATTGATTATATGTGACCCTGGAGCACAAAAGCAGTCATAAGTAGCACGGTTATATTTGTAGCAATAGCAAACAATACATTGTATGGGTCAAAATTATCGATTTTTCTTTTATGACAAAAATCTTAAGGATATTAAGTGAAGATCATGTGCCATGAAGATATTTGGTAAATTTCCTACCGTAAATACATCGATACTTAATTTTTGATTGGTAATATGCATTGCTAAGATCTTCATTTGCTCCCTCAGATTCCAGATTTTCAAATAGTTGTATCTCAGCCAAATATTGTCCTATCCTAACAAAGTAAAAAAAAAAGACCCTTACAACTGGTTTTGTGGTCCAGGGGCACATATTAGGAATTGCAATTTTTTTGTATTACAAGTTTTCTGAAATGTTGTTTAAATATGCAAAAGAGGCATTATCTAATTTGCACCATGTTGTTTTTTTTATTTTTAATAAAACGATATATATAAAATCAGTTGAATGGTATACAGTCAGGTCCATAAATATTGGGACATCGACACAATTCTAACATTTTTGGCTCTATACACCACCACAATGGATTTCAAATGAAATGAACAAGATGTGCTTTAACTGCAGACTGTCAGGTTTAATTTGAGGGTATTTACATCCAAATCAGGTGAACGGTGTAGGAATTACAACAGTTTGCATATGTGCCTCCCACTTGTTAAGGGACCAAAAGTAATGGGACAGAATAATAATCATAAATCAAACTTTCACTTTTTAATACTTGGTTGCAAATCCTTTGCAGTCAATTACAGCCTGAAGTCTGGAACGCATAGACATCACCAGACGCTGGGTTTCATCCCTGGTGATGCTCTGCCAGGCCTCTACTGCAACCGTCTTCAGTTCCTGCTTGTTCTTGGGGCATTTTCCCTTCAGTTTTGTCTTCAGCAAGTGAAATGCATGCTCAATCGGATTCAGGTCAGGTGATTGACTTGGCCATTGCATAACAGTCCACTTCTTTCCCTTCAAAAACTCTTTGGTTGCTTTTGCAGTATGCTTTGGGTCATTGTCCATCTGCACTGTGAAGCGCCGTCCAATGAGTTCTGAAGCATTTGGCTGAATATGAGCAGATAATATTGCCCGAAACACTTCAGAATTCATCCTGCTGCTTTTGTCAGTAGTCACATCATCAATAAATACAAGAGAACCAGTTCCACTGGCAGCCATACATGCCCACGCTACCACCACCATGCTTCACTGATGAGGTGGTTTGCTTAGGATCATGAGCAGTTCCTTTCCTTCTCCATACTCTTCTCTTCCCATCACTCTGGTACAAGTTGATCTTGGTCTCATCTGTCCATAGGATGTTGTTCCAGAACTGTGAAGGCAAGGGACTGCTCATGATCCTAAGCAAACCACCTCATCAGTGAAGCATGGTGGTGGTAGCGTGGGCATGTATGGCTGCCAGTGGAACTGGTTCTCTTGTATTTATTGATGATGTGTCTACTGACAAAAGCAGCAGGATGAATTCTGAAGTGTTTCGGGCAATATTATCTGCTCATATTCAGCCAAATGCTTCAGAACTCATTGGACGGCGCTTCACAGTGCAGATGGACAATGACCCAAAGCATACTGCAAAAGCAACCAAAGAGTTTTTGAAGGGAAAGAAGTGGACTGTTATGCAATGGCCAAGTCAATCACCTGACCTGAATCCGATTGAGCATGCATTTCACTTGCTGAAGACAAAACTGAAGGGAAAATGCCCCAAGAACAAGCAGGAACTGAAGACGGTTGCAGTAGAGGCCTGGCAGAGCATCACCAGGGATGAAACCCAGCGTCTGGTGATGTCTATGCGTTCCAGACTTCAGGCTGTAATTGACTGCAAAGGATTTGCAACCAAGTATTAAAAAGTGAAAGTTTGATTTATGATTATTATTCTGTCCCATTACTTTTGGTCCCTTAACAAGTGGGAGGCACATATGCAAACTGTTGTAATTCCTACACCGTTCACCTGATTTGGATGTAAATACCCTCAAATTAAACCTGACAGTCTGCAGTTAAAGCACATCTTGTTCATTTCATTTGAAATCCATTGTGGTGGTGTATAGAGCCAAAAATGTTAGAATTGTGTCGATGTCCCAATATTTATGGACCTGACTGTATAAACAAACTCCCCAGTAAAAACCTTCAGAATATAGATAGGAATAAAACTATCTAAAGTCTAAAACTACTAAGTTTGGTGTATGTACGTGCTGCTGAAATGAAAATTTTTGACATGAGAAAAAAAACTCATTCTAAGAAAATGGCCTTTATAGATGTACTGTAATTGAAATCTACAGATGCAAATAGATAAAGTGCAAAAAATAAACATTTAAAAGTGTATTTTGGACATTTTCTTTCCGCTAGTCTGAAACAACATTGTGAAAAGCTAGATAGACAAAATATTCAAAATTGATGTGTGCATGAAAAAAAATATTTTCTGGCCATATTGTCTTGCTTTAAAAAAGCAACTCCAAGAAAGAAAAAACAAAAGCACCAACTGAGTGAGTTAGAGATTGAATGTTCTGCAGAACACACATGCTAAAATAGTAACAGATTATTAGAGTAAAATGGAAACTTGGTCCTAGTAAAAAGCACATCTGAACCGCATTGAACAGCGTAAACAACCTGTCGAAGCACTTGACATGTCCACATATGCACATGACATCCTTTCAAGCATTTAATACAAAGTGGTTCTAAACCTTGGACAACTTGGATCATGCATTTTTTTCTCCACAGATACTCACTCTGACAACTGCTTTCAAAATGCATGCTTCTAAGTGCAGTCACTGACAAAGTACCTGAAATGTTTGCCCACCTTCAAGTAATTTTTACAGCTCTAATTGTCAAAAGAAATTATGCTTTGAGAATAAAATGTATTTCCTAAATTCTTACTAAAACATTAAACTGTCTAGAGTATTTGAGCAAAATATATTTGAACACTACCAACTTAATTCACAGTGTACAAGTTACATTCTAATAAGTTACATTTTAAAAGCTGATGACAAATAACAGTCTAACTGCTTCAGTTATTTATGTTTGAATAACTACAAACTAATTTAGTGTTTACTACGGTTATTTGAGAGAACCATATAAAACAATGAATAAGCATTTTGCCAGAACCAACAATAAGCATTTGCTCCAAGGCTGTTGGTGTCGATTCAAACAAACGTTAAAAAACATCAAAACCTTCAGCATTAATATCATTTTTATCATTCAGAGAGTTGGCTTCACTTCACACATTATCTCTTGTGAACTAAGAAGTGCCAAGTTATAACAATATATCGGTGGTCATTTGTGCCAAAAACATTGACAGTTTTTTTAATTTTTTCTTTTCATTTTCACCCATGACCAGTTGTTTTGGACTGCATAAATTTAATAAGCATGCTTTAATTTCTTGGCAAGCTTAGTCGAAATGTCAACTAACTTTGTAATTAAAAATTTAAAACAGTCATGTGAGGAAAAATGACATCAGTTTTGTAATTCTAAATCTAACCTTTACTATGGTAACATCTCTCAATTAGACTTCATTCAAAAGCATTTGTCTTTGAAGCATTTCTCTCCAGTTATGAAACACAAACACTCTTAGTGAGTTAACGTGAGCTGGCACTGGCCTCGACAGACAAAATAAACCCCAAACATCAAGCTCAGAACAGAGTCTCCTTGCAGTGATAAATTAGGAATCATACCGCAGTGACCAGCCCTTGTCCAAGGCATAAATGGTCCCAGTAAATTCCTGATGGGTTACGGCATTGTGACTCACAGCAGAAGGAATTGTTTTCTTGGCATGATTTGCCTGTAGCACCAAGTGCTTACCCGTCAAAGAGCTGCCTCCTGGTGGAGTCTATTGCGCTGTTTATGCTCCGAATGGCCTCTTCAAGGGATGTCGAAACAAACGGATCACCCTCCCTGCTCACCTGCGGGACTGGAGAAAATTATACAAACATCAGTATAAATAAAAGCTTGTGAATTGGAGTTTAGAAGAAAATTTTAATCTGCACACACATGATGAAAGACTGAACAGAAGCTTCATTCGTTAACTGGAACTTTAATTAACAGTGACTTAAAATGTTAAATCATGCAATTATTTTAAAATACAACTTAATTAATTGCATGATATGCTAATAAATTAATCAAATGAATCACATATCAAATGTTTGCTGAGAAAAGTATCCAAATTAAGAAAATCTAATGCATTACATTATTTTCACAGATGAGTGAATAAACATTACAACAAGTATAAGACCCTCGCAGCAGATTTAGACATGTGGAGCTGGGGGAGGTGGGGGGTCCAATCGTGCAATACCAGCTTGCAGTACACAATGAGACAGACT
Source organism: Schizothorax lantsangensis (assembly GCA_027422415.1). Lineage (NCBI taxonomy): Eukaryota > Metazoa > Chordata > Actinopteri > Cypriniformes > Cyprinidae > Schizothorax > Schizothorax lantsangensis. The sequence continues at coordinate 3,283,846 of CM049858.1, read as the reverse complement.
ATTCAAATGTTAAGCAAGTGATCTCGTTGGCTACAGATCCAGCAGAGGCCAATCAGCTTGTGCTATTTAGTATTGCTGGCAAATTACAGGTTTGTTCAACTTCATGCTGAGCTATGTAGACCAATCAGCATCTGACTTGAAGCTGTGCATCGAGGTTAGAAAATTTGTTAACTTGAGAGAGCATGAGCTTGGAGTTCTCAATTCTCAAATGAAGATGGGTTTTTACTCTTATAAAAACAAAGTATGCAGTGGAAATATACACAGTTTTGTGTTTATTCTGACACCTTCAGTTCTGCTAATGCTCACAAATTCAAGTTTTTATAACAGTAGAAACTCTTTCATGTTATTTGTGTCATGTTATCAAAATAAGATAAATAAAAAGTCCACACTTTATTGGAGATTAAATAGTCTTATGTCCTATAGGCTTATGTTTACTTTATTGCTGTACATACAGGCGCATACTGTGTTAGCAGTACGAAGTATTGAATGAAAAGTGGTTCTGGTGCTACATGAAAACATCTGAAACATCTGTGTATCTGGCAAATATCAAATATTTATTTTTGTATTACAATATTTAAAATATTTAGTTGGGATAAAGTATGCAAACACCGGTGTAAATGTTATTATGGGAAGAAGAAAATGTCCAAAATCACGTCTCTGTTTTTAACTTTCCCATCTGCTAGCGGCAAATGTCATTGATCGGTTAAATCCAGTTAAACACACCTTACATATCAAGGATCTATCAGTTTGAGCCAGTCTACATTTTCATGAATTAATTGGTCATTTCAACATGAAAAAAATGTGTCAAGACCCCCATACTCATTTTGTTATGTTCTATCCAACTATGTTTGAATGCAAAAAGCATTATTCAGATTGGTGGTCAACCAAAGTTTGTTCTTCAATGGGCAATCCTCACTACATTTGATCACCCTCCCACCTTTACAGCCTTCAATTCTCACCTTGCACTGTTAGCACCATACTAGACGAGGAATATCCAATGGAGTTGCGGGCTACACACTCATATCGTCCCCCATCGGCAAGCCCCACGTCATGCACTTCCAGATAGCCATCTGGATTGATATGAAACTTCCCACTCTCTGTAATCTGGAGTCCATCCTGTAGATCAGGACCAGAGATCGTTAAAATGAGTCCGGTCACAAAACCAGGATAGTCCCATGGGGACCAAAGTGGCGGAAATGGATGGATGGCAAGTTGTTAGGGAATGTGGAAGCCAATGTATCTAACCTTGTTCCATGTGATGATAGGTGTGGGCTCACCCTGCGCGCTGCACGGAATCTGGACATCTGATCCAGACTCCACAGTCAAATCCCTTGGAGTGCTTGTGAAAACAGGCGTTACTGGTGATGTAAAACCATATGTTAATGATTACAGCACACAAAAACGCAGCTGCATCTATCACGAGTCATGCACATAATGTACAACATGAAAAGAACTTGCACAGGTCATACATGGTGCTGAGATCTTGCTGACTGTTAATGTTCTGTAATTATAATGTCGATGAAAGGGCAAGAGGTTGAGTCTGAGAGAGGCATATGTGAGTCTTCGAGGCCAAAATGGATTGGTTTGTTTAAAGAGCTTTATCCAAACATTTTAACCCCCCAAAGCTACGAGTTGGGTCACAGATCCTCTGAGGTCCTTAAAGGGATAGTTCAGCTTGATGTTAATTTACACACCCTCAGGCCATCCAAAATGTTGGTGACTTATGAGTGAACTATACATTTAAAGTTATTAAGAACTAGTGCATAATTACCCCATTTTACAGTTGCTCTATTGTTCTCTATAAGAATTTCCCACCAACTGCTAAGAATCTGCTCAGTCATTAGTCACTTAAATGCAAAAAAATAAAATATGTATAAAAAAATATATATTCGTAGAGATGCAAAATTACATTTTAAATTTTGTTTTGTGAAAAATATATCAAAATTAAGTGAGTTCTTGCTAAAAATAAAAGAAGAATCTACCAATGGGGTAAGAAAAATAAACTTAGTTTAAAAGTTATTTTTCTTGTTAATCAAAAACTCACTTAATTTCTTATTTAATTTTGTTTTTCACGTACAGTTCTGCTCACAAGTTCACATACCCCTTGCAGAATATGCAAAATGTTTATAATGTTAACAAAATGGCATGTTAGTGTTTTTATTTAGTCCTGAATAAGCTATTTCACATTAGAGATGTTCACATATACTGCACAAGACAAACAAACTGAATTTATAGAAATTACCCTGTTCAAATGTTTACATACCCTTGAATCTTAATACTGTGTCGTTATCTGGATGATTAGTGTCTGTTTTTATTTTTTGTGACAGTTGTTCACGAGTCCCTTTTTTTTTTGAGCAGTTCAACTGCCGACTGCTCTTTAGAACAATTCCAAGTCCTGCACATTCTTTGGTTTTCCAGCATCTTCTGCATATTTGACCCCTTTCCAACAGTGACTGTATGATTTTGGGATCCATCTTTTTACACTGAGCCTATTCAAGACAGTACTAAATTAAAAATAGCATGCAATTTTTACAATTCTTCTTATTTTGTTAAAATTATTAACATTTTGCATATTCCGCAAGAGGTATGTGAACTTATGAGCAGAACTGTAAATGTATCTCAATTTAAGAACGTTTAGATATTTTTACTGGAAAACAAGGCAACATTTTTTTGCAGTGCTCATGTTGATTTCTTTCTGTATCATTTTGGGTTATCTATTCCTTCCATGAATTCCTAAACTTTCATTTAGTCTGTACTCACTCTTTCTGCAGCTGTTATAATTAGCAGTATTTCTCACAACTCTCTCGGTCTCTTAACTCTCTCCATTTCTTCAGATACTTCCTGTAAGCCTGTTCTAAATAAAAGCGACCATGAGCCAAACCTGTGCCTTGGTTTTAAAGTAAATACAGGCGGTTGTTATGCAGTGTGTTAACAACCATTACTACATGGAAACATCTTGCCATGTGGGAATTTCAAAGCAGCATGCTTTCCCGGCGATTCCACAAGTCTGTAATAAAGCTTAAGAGGTGGTTTTTAAGGCACTTACATGCAGGGACCTGGTCTTATGTCTGTCATTGAGACTTTACAGGGGTATTGTTGTTCTAATATAAGGCTTTGCTGGTGGGTAAATGACAAATTAGTTTATGAAGCCAACCCTCCTTCCCTTCTGTTAATACCATGTCTAGTCTTGTTCTGAAGGACTGTTGAATGAAGAATTGACTTACAGTTTATGGTGTTAGGGGTTTGTTTTGTGCTATACTGAAGTAACATGGAGTAACATAAATGCTGTTCCAAACATGTCAAGATGAGGCAGACATTAAATGGAGTTCACTTGTTTATGGGTGATGAGTAATGTCATATCTCCTGCATTAATATACAGCACGTGATGTGCACATGTCAGAAATGAGAACTTTTTAGATTTACACTTTTGAGTCTTTTGCAGGGTTACTACTGTTAACTAAAACCATAACTATTGTTATTTTTAAAAAAAAGCTAACTAAAAAAACAAAACAAAAAACATTTTCGTTTAGTTTAAGTTGAAGTACTAAAATAACTACAATTAAATAAACTACAACTAATAAAGCAAAATTTATAAATATCATATAGACATCATGAATAAAATGACTAAACATAGACACCATAACCCAAATGACTAAAACTAACTGAAATTAAAAGTAAAAACAGAAAATATAAAAATAAAATAAAATTTAATATATAATAATAATGTAATATTTAAAGTTTTGTACTAATGTCAGAGCTGTTTTGAATAATCTGACATTCTGATAAAAAAACAAAAAAAACATGACTATGTTTTACTTTAATTTGATCAAGTTTTAGTAATTGTAGTCTTTTTGTTGTGCTTTTGTCATTTTTATTAGTTTTTTATGTCAGTATAGCATTTATTTATTATTAATTACTAATTATTAATAAATTAAAATGGTTACACTTTATTTTAAGGTGTCCTTATTACAGTGTAATTATACATTTAAGTACTGAGTAATATTAATTAACAACATGTACTTACTATATGGTTAGGATTAGGGTTCGTCTTAGGGTTACTTGCATGTAATTATGCATAATTAATTGTTATTATAATAGTAAGTACATGTAAAGTGTGTAACAAGAAGACCTTGAAATAAAGTGTTGCCATTTAAAAATATATATTTTTATTTATTAGTTTTAGTCTATGTAATTTTAGTCATTTTAGTACTTCAACTTAAAATCAAAATGAGAAATGTTGCTTTGGCAACTAGCGGAAATAAAAAAAGCGTTTATTAAAGTTCCGTTATTTTGGACATGGTGGCCACCTGAAATAATCTATGTCAGAAGGTGATTTATATTGTAAACAGGATCTCACCGGTTTGCTGGATGTTGAGATGAACAGCTGCTCTGACAGTGCCAACAGGACTGACCGCCTGGCACTCGTACTGGCCCTGGTCATGAAGGGCCACGCGGCTGATGCGCAAGCTGCCCGATGAGAGAACAACGTGCCGTCTGTCATTGGGCAGGGGGCTGCCTGTGGTATGAAAACAGAGTTTCAGTGATTTTGTCCAAGCTGAAAACAGTTGATAATCACTGACAGACAGCTATTCAATAATCTATAAATGTGTACTTGTGGCTTTTTAGGGAATGTTCAGAAGAAATTAAATTCTATCTGAGGCATGCTGTTGATTCTGACTCATCTCTCCGTTAGTGAAGACAAACAAAAATCATGTTTACAGTACATACAACTGTGTAGGCAGAGTGTTAGAATGCATCCAATCAGAATTTCATTATTAGATCTTTGTGAAAAAGTACATTTGTAGTACACAAGAAGTACAAGAATGTACACTAATGTAGTGTAATGTAATGAATGTAAAGTACTTCAAATCTTAAAAGGATATTTAAAAAAAAACTACTTGCAGATAATATGAATGAAATAAAAAGCCACTGAAGTATACTTACTTTCTTGACTGTTTCTTAAAACACTTTTATAAAGTGCACTTTGTAATGATGTCACATTAAAAGTTTTACTTTAAAGCACATTTTAAATATATTTAAATACATGACTTACAAGTTTCAACAGAAATGACATTACAGTATAATTTAGCTTACCATAAATGCTTATCAGTATTTATTATATATTTTTATTTAATTGTAAACACCATGTAATTAAGTGTCCACCATATTCTTTTAAAGTATATTATTTAAGTTTTTTTTCTTTTTTCTAAGTATTCCAAAGTGTACTTTTTTCATATGGGGATATATCCCCCTTTTTTTCCAAACTGAGGGATACATTTCTGTTGTAACTGACAGCAAGCCACTGAGCTTAAACTTGGAACATTCGTTTAACCTTAAACAAAACCATTGCCTGGATTGTACTAATAGACTTCCCTAAATTGTTCGAATGCTATGTCATCATTTGTAAAATTAATAAATGCCAGTTGGTTAGTTTTTTTACTAAATAAAAATGCTGACCAGACTTGACTTAGGCAGACTGTTGAATAGTGTGGACTCCACTCTAGCAAGTCAAACAGACAAGGCAGCATTATATCATCTCACCGCCGCGAGTCCATGCTATGACAGGCTGAGGGTAGCCGCTGGCCTCACAGGGAAAGTCCACTAGAAGACCCTCCAGCACAGACTGGTCCTGAGGGGTCACTGTGAACTGAGGACGAGCTGAGGAAGAAGAAAAGAATTGAGAATGAGCACAACCAAAGACTGGCAGAATGAAAGACAGAACTAATCTTTCATATCAAGCAGGTACAAGCTTTGGGCCAACTCAAAAAAAAAAGTGTTACAGCCAAATATATTACTTTTTCTCAAATTATATTTATGGTTTGGTTCAAATCTTATTTTTTGATTTAATATTAATTTAAATGTAATTTCATACAAAATACAAATTTAATTTATTATAAAAAGACCATCAATTTAATAATTATATTTTTTTTAGACATTAGCCAAAGTGTTGCTTAATGTAGATCAGTAAAATATGTTGGGGATTTTTACAACCTTATTTCATCAAAACTAAATTAGCTTTAATATAAAAGCAGACTTTTCACTTGGGGTAAATCTAAAACATTTTGTTAATGTTTAATTTAGTTTACTTACCATTACTATAGACAAATTTGTCTTTTTAAAATATGCATCATATTTTCTGTTATGTACTAACACACACACACACACACACACACACACACACACAAAAGCACAAGGAGGATTAATTAAACCCTTAATATTGTATTCTATCTATGTGTTCTGCACATCAACACTGGTATCAAACCAAATACTATTTAAACAAAATCGTTTCTATTAATTCGGTGTATGGGACTCTTATTTGCTTTTAGACAAGCTTTAGTAAACCATGATTTTCGATTAGACCAATAGAAAAAAATATATATATTAGAGATATTAGATTAGAAATATTAAATATTAAGAGAACATAACACTGTTTAACCCTTTCATTTTGAAGGACTGGATGTTTACACTGAACAGTATAAAAATACATATTTCCCATTTGATTTACATCTGTTTTCAATCAGAGCTTTTGTGCGACTTCATATATAAAATCCACAAATGAGTTAAACCAGAACTCAAATACAGAACAAAAGTAACATAAAACTTTATATATTATGTGTATACGTTACATTTTGATACATAGTAACAATATCTCATAGCTGCTTTGAAATTATATGTATGGTGAAAGGTTCTATACAAATAAACATGACTTGACTTGGGTTAACTGATTCCTGGCTTATTTTTTACTTCCATCCTTCACACTGTATACCACGGCTCAATGCTCTTTCATTAACTTCACAACTGCCACCTTAAAGGGATAGTTCACCCAAAAATGAAAATTCTGTCATCATTTACTCACCCTCAAGTAGTTCCAAACCTGTATGAATGTGTTTGTTCTGCTGAACACAAAGGAAGATATTCTGAAGAATGTGGGAAACAGAGCAGTTCTGGGGCACCATTGACTTCCATAGTATTTTTTTTTCCTACTATGGAAGTCAATGGTGCCCCAAAACAGCCTGGTTACAAACTTTCTTCAAAATATCTTCCTTTGTGTTCGGCAGAACAAAGAAATTCATACAGGTTTGGAACTACTTGAGGGTGAGTAAATGACAGAATTTTCATTTTTGGGTGAACTATCCCTTTAACGCCGTAAGGGGGGGTGGTTAGGACGATACTAAGGGCCCGACGATAGGGAGGGCCCCCTGAGGGGGAAATGTGATTTCTACCGAGGGGAAAGCTAGAGCCCTGCATTTCATCCCGGCCCCGACGGGCCCCGACTTTTTTACACCTCTAGGGCTTCCATCGGGCCAATTTTCACGTCATAGTTCAGACGTGGGCTGGGCCTCCGGCCTGTTTTAGGTTTCTCCTTATTTTTATATTTTAGACATCCCAAAAAAATTGCCGCGCTGGTGGAAACAACACAAGACCGCGCCGCGACTGTCAAGAGCGGCTCGACAGTGTTTAGTGTCCCGCAACAGCAGAGAGGGTGCCATCAGCGCAGCTGAAGAGTTCTGCATTCAAATACACGCAATAGGCTGAAGCTTGCCGCAAAGCCCCAGCACTAGTAATTACCTTGACTGTGTCGGGGGGGAATAGTAAGGAGATATTTGAATTATTTACTAATAAACTAGTGTTTTCTGAGTCAGTGTTGCAAAGATGATGATAAAGAACCCGACTCGCCATCTCCTCGTTAGACGAGCCTTTAGAGAGAAGTGCATCTTCACGGATTATAATGAAAGAGTTTTGGTTTTTGATTTGATTTATTTCGTTAAGTAGCAATTTAAAGCTTTCTATATATATATTCTATATACAACAACTTTCTATATATTAAGTTGTTTCCATTGAAAAAAATGCAATTGATTGCACTGGTGCCTCCATGTCCCGCGCTTTAGCTTCCACTCTCTGCACAAACTTATATGCGTGAACTGTTTTAGTATATCTATAGGCCTAGATTTTATTTTAGGCAAATCGTGATGATTTGAGAAGGCTAAATTGATCAAACATGGCTATGATCAGCTCACTGTCTGCCGCTGGCCGCTTGGTCATTACTTTAAGAAAGAAAAAAAAATATTTAACGAACAAAAAAATGCTCCAAAAGTTTTTCTAAATTAACTTAATAAAAAAAACTAAACGAAATATAATCACTTTGCCATTACACACTGAACTAGTTTAATAGCTGAAACAGTATAATCTGATTTGTGAGAAGGGGGAAAAAATTGGTTTTTAAAAAAAAAATATTTTAATTGGTTTTCAAGCTTTCTGCAGATTTATTTCTTATGTCTTTGAGCTGGTTCATTGTTGTGACGCGCTCCATTCACAGAGACGTCATGAGACAACAGAAAGCACATCCAAAAATGACGGGAGTATAAGCTCTTTCCGCAGGAAAAAATTAAAAATAAAACATTGCGTGCGCGCCCCCATGTCATACAGTAGGCTAAGCACGATAATACTTCCACATTCCTCATAAACATTTGAAATGCGCCTATATAGCGATTTTATTATTCATTTAAAAAATAAGAATAATAACAACCTGTTTTGGTCATATTTACTATTAATTGCCCAGCTCTCCCTGTCATTGATCTAGGACCCCCCGCAGCACCTGCATTCAAAATTCTCTGGCGCCGCACCCCAACCAACACCCCCCTCCCCCTCCGCCGCAGGAGGGCCCGAGTGAAAATGCTGTCCAGGGGGCCCAGAATCCGTAGCGGCGCCCCTGCCTTAACGTCACAGTGAATGACTCCTATAGAGAACCATTACTTGAAAATTAAATATCATATACAATAACATAAATTATGTAAAACAGAATCATGATTATTAACTGATGTAACCAATTTGCACTTGACTTACCCTGTACTATAATATACGCAGTGGCGTGGATGGTGTCCACGTTGTTACTTGCGAAGCAGGTGTACTGTCCCCCATCGGCCTGATTGACGTTCTGAATGTAGAGACCTCCTGAAGGAGTGATGTTGATGCGAGGGTCCACTGGGAGGGCCGTGTGGTCTCCTTTGGTCCAGGTCACACGGGGCTGCGGCTGGCCCGTCGCACTGCACTCCAGGGTCACGCTCTCCCCGACCAGAACCTCTGTATTCTGCGGCTGGATCACGAAACTAGGTCGAGCTGGAGAGAGAAAGACCTCCAGTTAGTTGCCTCAAAACAGACTGCTGTATGCAAAAAGACTGTTGTTAAATAGTCTTTACCAGACTGCCATGCTACATAGAATTATCCATGAAAAGGTACACAAAAAAAAAAAAAAATTCTAACAAGCATAGAAAGAAAGTGCTTAAAAGTGCAATAGGTGATTGTCTTCAGAAACATTTTTTGTTATTCTGGTTGAAAGTCTCTTCACATCCCGATAGCAATCATTAAGTTAAGTTGTCTAAATGTATTTATCTGTATTTATATATTCTGTGGAAGGCGTAGGATCAAGAAATGTTCGTCCAATCAAAACGCTCGGTCAGAGCATTTCTATTGGCTTTCCTATATATTTATATACTTTCCCAGTATATATTTGCATACCTCTGTGCACCCGGTTCGCGCAGACAGGATACGTCATCAGCGCGATCAGAGCGAGAATGGCAGACGAACATCAACGCCATCCTGGTATTGTAGCACTTTTACTAACTGTGCTATAAAGTTTTCTCACCAGTGAATGACACATGATGTAGCCCAGCAGTTCCCAATTCCAGTCCTCGCGCCCCCCGTCTCTGCATATTTTGCAAGTCTCTCTTAATTAACACACCCGATTCAGATAAGCTCGTTAGAAGAGAGCTACGTGCATGAACTGTGTTCCGATTGACATGCTCCCTACACAGTGTTCATTGCTCCCTACTCCCTGAGCAGGGGAAGTCCGTTGAACTTCGGAACTTTACTTCACTTCGGAACATTCATTCACTGATTTGCGCTGTGCAGCGTGACATTATATACATCTTAAATACTATTTAAATTTCTTTAATGCCCTTTGTATGGAACATATACGCCCGCTTCGAACTGGAATCATGGCGGAATTTCCGGTGATCGTCTACTTCGCAGGGCACTTATGACTTACGGTCATTGGTCATATGACTGGAATTGGGAACTGCTGATGCTGCCTATTGTAGTAATGTTGTCTCTGGTATAATGGTCTGTGAGTGTATGTGCGTGCAGGGGGCGTGGCTTTGGACAGCGATTGCAGGGAGGGTGGGACGTTCGCTTTCAGTGCTATCAGGCTAAAGTTAGCATTTTCTGAGATCTCCTACTGCACCTTTAAATGTTAGATGACTTTTTGGAGTGCGTTTTACAAGATAATACTTTTTTCTACTCTTAAATTTCACATTTAATTCAATGTGTTACTTTTAAATGATTTGTAATTATTTATGAAATTTGCAAGCATTTTCTGAGTGAAAATTGTTTCAAAGTAAATCCTACACCATTTTTTTAATACATTGTTACTTGTTATTTCTTTGTATTTGTGAAATTCACTGAAACAATTTTTACTCAGAAATTGCTGAAGTTAAACCTACACCAACTTTTTAATTCAATGTGATACTTCTAATTTCTTTGTAATTATTTGTAAAATTTACTAGCAATTTCTGAGTGAAAACTGTTTTAAAGTAAATCCTACACATTTTTTTTAATTCAATGTTATTTGTTTCTTTGAATTTTTTTGTGCAATTTACTGAAACAATTCTCACTCAGAAATTGCTAAATAAACTGTGTACATATTTTAATTCAGTGTGTTACTTTTAGTTTATTTGTAATCATTTATGAAATTTAATGAAAACTACAGTAAAACAATTAACTACACTAATTCAATGTGCTATTTGTTAAATTTACATGCAATTTTTGAATGAACATGGTTTAAAAATAAATCCTACACCAATTTCTTTTTTTTTAATTCAGTATGTTAGCTGTTGTTTCATTGAAATTATTTAATCAATTTCTGAGTGTAATTTGTTTCAAACTTAATGCTACACAAAAAAATGTTGTTGAATAGTCACTGCCTACAGGACCCTATCACACTCACATGGTGATCTGAAGTATCGCAAGGTGACCTCTGAGGTCTTCACCTCTCCAGCCACGTTTTTGGCCATGCACTGATACACGCCCTGGTCTGTCTCCCGCGTGTCCTGGATCATCAGGGTTCCATCTTCCAGAAGATTGAGACGTGTGTCGTCCCTCATGTTCAGAGCATTGCTGATCAAAAAAAGATTTTCCTGTTTATGGACATACCCTTCACATATTGAGGATTAAATAACCAAAATATTTAATTTCCCTCATCATTTACTCATATTCTTGTCAGTCCAAACCTGTATCACTTTCTGTTTTACATGGAACACAAATCCAGACACATTTCAGAATGCCCAGACTGTCAAGCTCCAAAATATCAAAAAAAGCACCAAAAAATAGTTAATGCGACTCATGCGTCATATTTCAAGTCTGATAAGCCCTGTTTACACTTGGTATTAAGATGTATTTTTGTCAGTCTGATCACAAATAGACGACGTTAATACAGGTGTAAACGGGGTCTAAACATTATGAGCTTACCCACTTTTGACCACGCAGATGTGAGAACCAAAGATGTTGCATGCCAATTTACCATGACTCGCCACTGCTGTTTGGGAACACAGTCATGGGTAATTATACAAAGACAGTTCTGGGAGGCAATTATACAAAAATACTCTGACTACATACTTTGGCTCAGGCATTTCAGAACAGCCATAACAACATTTCAGGTGCTGTGCATGAGATCAGTTTAATGCACAAGTTATGCCATCTCATCACACAGTCACATTACTTTTTTGATGTGTATGGAGGAATTTATTCGGTAAATGTGTTTCCAACTCCCATTATTCACATTAACTCTTTTTCACACAAGTCAAAAACCACCTCAAGCGAGCATAAAAACTTCTGCAAATAAAGGGATTTTTTTCTATCACTTGTTGCTGATGCGATATTTCAAAATGTGCATAAAAACAAGGTAATGTAAACATAGCTAGTTACAATGAAGATTATCAGTAAAAAAAAAAATTAAAAAAATTGGTGGCTTTAAAATATCTGAAATACATAAATCCTGTAGCGACAGGTGGTGCTGGGGGAGGTGGAGGGCTTCAGAGTAACTGCAAGCTTATTGGCTGCAAAATCAGCAGAGGCCTATCAGATTGTTCCATGTAGTACATTATGTGATTGCGAGCAGATTGCGTGTAAAGGACCTATCAGTCTGCATCATCTAAAGTTTCATGACTGAACAACAACAACTAATATATATATATATATATATATATATATATATATATATGTGTGTGTGTGTGTGTGTCTGTTCATGCAGCAGCAGCATAGCAGAGCAGATCTATTCTGCAAAGACTAAACACATTAACATCAGGGATCAGAGTCTTAAATTTGATAAACAAATAAATGCGGTTATTAGTTCCTGTTTTCTTCAGCTACGTCTTCTCTCCCAAATTAAATATTTTCTCTCTGTGAAAACTTTAGAGATTGCTATCCATGCGCTCATTACATCTCGCTTGGACTACTGCAACTCTCTTTATTTTGGCATTTCTAAATCTTCCATTGCTCGTCTCTAACTAATACAGAACGCTGCTGCTAAATTCCTCAAAAGGTCAACGTAAATTTGATCACGTTACTCCAATTTTGAAATTGTTGCATTGGTTACATGTGCATCTTAGAACTGAGTTCAAAATTAAATCTATAAACAATCTGGCACCGAGCTATCTATCCGATCAACTTTATCCATACAATCCTACACGAAATCTGAGGTCTGGTGATCAAAGACTTCTCTCTGTCCCCAGATCACGGGGAGTCTTTGCAGTAGCTGGTCCTAGGCTGTGGAACAGCCTTCCAGCCTACAACCCCAAATCAGAAAAAGTTGGGACAGTATGGAAAACGCAAATAAAAAAAGAAAGTAGTGATTTCTAAATTTACTTTGACTTGTATTTCATTGCAGACAATATGAACACAAAATATTTCATGTTTTGTCTGGTCAACTTCATGTCATTTGTAAATATACATCCTTTCCTGTCATTCAGACCTGCAACACATTCCAAAAAAAGTTGGGACAGGAGCAATTTAGGGCTAGTAATGAGGTAAATTTGTTAAATAATGATGTGATTTGAAACAGTTGATGTCAACAGGTGATTGTAATTATGATTTGGTACAAAAGCAGCATCCAAGAAAGGTCTAGTCCTTTAGGAGCAAAGATGGGCCGAGGATCGCCAGTTTGCCAACAAATACGTGAGAAAATTATTGAAATGTTTAAAAACAATGTTCCTCAAAGAAAGATAGGAAGAGATTTGGATATTTCACCTTCAACAGTGCATAACATAATTAAAAGATTCAAGGAATCTGGAGGAATTTCAGTGCGTAAAGGACAAGGGCGCAAGCCTAAGCTGAACAACCGTGATCTCCGATCCCTCAGGCGGCACTGCATCAAGAATCGTCATTCATCTACAAGTGATATCACCACATGGGCTCAGGACTACTTTGGCAAACCTTTGTCAAGTACCACAATACGTAGTTACATCCACAAATGCCAGTTAAAACTGTACTGTGCCAAAAGGAAGCCCTATGTTTACAGTGTCCAGAAGCGCCGTCAACTTCTCTGGGCTCGGAGGCATCTGGGATGGACCATCACACAGTGGAAACGTGTACTGTGGTCAGATGAATCAGTATTTCAGGTATTTTTTGGGAGGAATGGACGCCGTGTGCTCCGGACCAAAGAAGAAAAGGATCATCCAGACTGTTACCAGCAACAAGTCCAAAAGCCAGGGTCTGTCATGGTATGGGGTTGTGTCAGTGCCCTTGGCAAAGGTAACTTGCACTTCTGTGATGGCACCATTAATGCTGAAAAGTACATAGAGATTTTGGAGCAAAATATGCTGCCTTCAAGAAGACATCTTTTCCAGGGACGTCCATGCATATTTCAACAAGACAATGCAAAACCACATTCTGCACACATTACAAAGTCCTGGCTGTGGAGGAAGAGGGTACGGGTACTTGACTGGCCTGCCTGCAGTCCCGACCTGTCTCCAATAGAGAATGTGTGGCGCATTTTGAAGCGCAAAATGCGACAACGAAGACCCCGTACTGTTGCCCACCTTAAGACTTGTTTGCAGGAAGAATGGGACAAAATTACACCTGCAACACTTCATCACTTGGTGTCTTCAGTCCCTAAACGTCTTTTAAGTGTTGTGAAAAGGAATGGCAACATTACAAAGTGGTAAATGCTTTACTGTCCCAACTTTTTTTGGAATGTGTTGCAGGTCTGAATGACAGGAAAGGATGTATATTTACAAATGACATGAAGTTGACCAGACAAAACATGAAATATTTTGTGTTCATATTGTCTGCAATGAAATACAAGTCAAAGTAAATTTAGAAATCACTACTTTCTTTTTTTATTTGCGTTTTCCATACTGTCCCAACTTTTTCTGATTTGGGGTTGTATATCAGATCGGCACAGTCTTTAACTGTTTTTAAATCATCTCTTAAAACCTATTTCTTTTCTTTGGGCTTTAATTCATTGTGAGTTTATGGTATGAATCTGTGGGTTGCCTTGTGTTCTATGTCTTTGTTTGTTCAGCACTTTGGTCAGCCGTGCTTGCTGTTTTTAAATGTGCTATATAAATAAATCAAACTTGAAACTTGAAACATCATATCAATTAACATGCTAAAACTATTCTGACAGTTTTTGTGATTGAAATACTGCACAAAGTTAAGTAGTACTTTTATGGTGTTTTTGTCATTTTCAGACAGCCTCATCATGGAAAGAGCTCTCTAGACATACTGTAATATTTCTTCTTTTGTGTTCCATGAAAAACAGGTTGCGTCTGCTTTGAGTAACATGAAGGATAATAAAAGAAAAATAATTGTATTTCTTGCTGAAACGATTCCTTTAAACATGTACATTGAGGGAGGGAGCTTACTTGTTTCTCAGCCAGATGATCTGAGGTTTGGGGTTGCCCTCTGCCCTGCATGTGAAGTACACAGTGTTCCCAGAGGTTACGTCAACATCCTGCGGCTCAGATGTGATCCGGGGAACTTCTGCTCCACAGTAGAGACACATTCAGATGAAACTAAATATAAGTGTGCCGCAAAAGACGAGGTGTGAAGAGAAGTAAAAAGTTTAATTTGGTCTGTAAAAGCTATTGGAAATACAGCACTGAAGGTTTATTTGTAGTGGCACAGTGTGCCTGCTGGAAACAACGTTTGACATCTCCCTCTTGCCTCACTTCCTCTGAACTGGTTTGGCTGCCCGTGTTGGTTGACGGCCAGGCACGAGGTGATTGTGTCTATGGTCACAATGGCCATGTGCCAAACCCCAAACATTACCCACGGTGAAATGTATTCCTGAACAGCCTGACAGAACTGTGAAACTGTTTCTACTGGCAAAACCAAACGTCTGGTTGCACACTGAGTCAACTGGCATATAACAGAAGAGGGACACAAATGACAGAAAGTGCTATAGAGTGCTTTCGCATTTATTTTTGTAGGCCGAAACCAGGAAATGAGTGAGCATTTTAGCACTTTGGTTTCATCACCCTTAAGTCAATGGGTTTTTGGTTAAATGTCTGAAATAAGACTTGAAAAAGGTGGTTCTTCACAAGTGTCTAAATAGGACTTCAGAGTTTGTCAGAGACATCGTCATCATAGCAAACACAAATTAATCTACTCACTAGTCACTTTTACAGCCTTGTTGCATTTATAATTGCGCTCTCGCTAAAGACTGGAAGAGTTGTCAGAAGCTTAATGGTGGTATTGTTGAAGTCATGTGACCATGGTTTACTTTATTTATAGTCTACGTTTAGCTTCTCACTTCTGCTAGTTGCATTTAGGCTTCAAAATACATAAGTTGTGTTCATTGGTGAAGATCATCGTGATGAGCAAAACATATAAGAAACAAACTTTTGATGGTCACAGAGCTTATTTTCTACAATCCAAAAGCCATTGAAAAAAAATCATTGGGTTTTTGTCAAGGGAACCAGTGTAATGTAAACAAAAACACATTATCACTGCAGCACTCTATATACTGTATAAGAATCGTTTAAACGAACTTGCTTACCCTCATGTTGTTCCAGACCGATATGATTTTCTTTTTTTCAGTGGAATACAAAAATGAATCTTTTGCTGAATGTCCAAACTGCTCTTTTCCAAACAATGAAACCATGACAAGGCTGTCAAGCTCCATAAATGGACTATAAAATAGTCCATACAACTTTATTCCAAGTCTTCTTAAGTTAAATGCCTAGCTTTGCAGGAGGAAAGCTATAATTAAATCACTGAAATTAAAGGCAGTATATGCTTATTCCCATTCAGTGCTCAAATCTTACTCACGTTTATTGACTTTTGTAAAACAGCAGCCTGGACACTCTGCAAAACCAATCTCCTTTCGTGTTCCAAAGAAAGAAAATCATGCAGTTTTGCAATTCCAAGGGGATAAGCAAAAGATTGCAATATTTTTGACCTTTCATTTTTATTCTCTGACTAACTTTTGTATTGCATTGCGCAGTGTGGCAGTAACGTGACAGGTCCCGTGCCAGTCCCAGAGAAACTGCAGCTGTCTGGAGGACTGGTGCTGTGTTTTGACAGGTGCCTCAAGTGTCTATGTGCTGTGTTTAATGTATAGAGGAGGTGGAAAAGCCATAAGGAGTTAAACACATTCTTCTACAGAGACAATAGGGGCGTTTGTGGAGGGCTGATTACTGCAACAAGCCTGAGCAAGTCTATCGAGCACAACTGCTGCTGTGGCTTGTGGCTACTGTAGTGAAACCTCTACAGCTGCTCAGGTCACCCAATAGACCACATTTCAGAGAAAAAGAACAATTATTATATCAATTATTATTTCTATTTCATTGAACATAACAATAGTAACTAAAAAAAATAGTAAGCTTAATCAGTTATTACTAAAAAATAAATTAAATCAATTTAATGAATTAAATGAGTGAGTTTCACCAAATAAATACTGCTGCAATTGTAAGAATACGTTTTATTACTGTATCTGATGGTTCTATGCGTTACATGTTAATGGCCTTGAAATAGCGTCAGTGTAGTCCGTTACGTTTTGTTAGTAGCTTGTAGTGCAGCAGCTAACTACTTTTTCTGTGGGTGGTTTGACAGTAGTTTGAGTAATTTCGAGTAGTTTCGAAACGTTTTAAGTTAAATTACGCAGTAATTTCGAGTAGTTTGAGCACTTGAAATGATAAAAGGCTTCTGTTTCTGAACACTGTAAAACTGACAAAATGCCACAGCAAATGACCTGTTTAACTGTAAGTCACCTAACATATCCAATGGAAAAACTAACAGCAAATGGTTTAGCATCAGATCATGTCATTTAACCATAAAATAAAATGTATGTTTTTGCAAGTAAAATCTATACATTACTGTATTGTTTATGGTGAAAAACACTAAAAATCCATTTTTAAAAGTCCCTGCATGAAACATGTCATATGATTATATTTTACTTAAATAGTTTTGTTTTTTCTTATTTTTGTTATCAGTTATGTACATTAGGGTGTTTTGTGTTATATTATCTGTTATTTAGTAATTGCTTATTGCATTATTTTAGTGTTGTGTGTTCTGATGGTGTTTTGTGTTTATGAACCTTTGCAATGTCTTGGCCATGTTTTATGGACAGGCCATTAACAATGAACTCTGATTCATCAAGTGGCTTTCTATTGTGCCAGTTAGTACATTTAAGGTACAAAACCTTAGTATTTCAAACAGTTTGTTATATTAAGATTATATTATTTAATGAAATATATGGTTATAAAATATACAGGAATCAATAAGTCATGTCCTTTTTACCATAAATTTAACAGGACTTTTTTGTTTTTCAGTGAACAGTAATTAGCTCAATATCTGAGCTGCTTTTTTCCCAGCTGACAATTCTGATGTCAGAAAGCCCAGTAGAGTTGACCTGTATTTGTTTCACAGATGGTTGAAATGAAAAGAGTCACGTTTGACCCTTCACTTCTTCCAGTGTTTCACGAGGAGGTGGTGTAGCATGCAAACAATGACACATCTGGGAAATCTCTCCATAATCCAGCTCCCAAAACCAGATCAGCATCTGTTATTTATTACAATGACTAACATGTTCAAAGACATTGAGTGGTCCCAATGAGCAGAATCATGTGGATGCGGTGAATGGGGGCAGATGCTTTAAATCTTTCAACAATTTAGTGCCAGTTCATCATTTCATTTTTGTTTGAAAACAACGTGTATATTGGTGTGTGTTTATGTGTGAATGGCCTCACCACAGTTGAGCTCCTCTGCAGTGAGAGTTGCGACCGAGCGTCCCTGCAAGCGGCTTGGATAGTCGCATGTAGCTGCGGCTTGAGCATTACCGGACTCTGCGTACTGCTTCAACAGATCGGCCAACCACAGCAGTTCACAGTCACAGTGCAGTGAGTTTGAGTCGAGGCGCCTATAAACACACAAAAACAAAATGAAAATAACATTTTGTTGCAGATCTTTGGTTAAAATAACACTGTTGCACCAATTCACACTTGTAGCGGATCGGAAAACAATGCTTTCTGATCAAATCACTGATAAATGTGTTGCAATGTTGGTAGAGTTGGGTCAAAATAGTAACCCTCATTCTGTGAAAAGTCTTTCTAAACTCACATGCAACACTCATACAGTTTTGTGTACCTCTAATCCTAATCCTTGCCAAACAACTTTTATTATCTAGTCTCGAAAGGCTGGTAGGAGGAGGTTCAGAATATCAAACCAAAAATTAGAAATATTTTCTTTGATTTTTAATAGATTTCAAGTTATTTAGTACATCAAAACATTGAAATCCCTAAAATTATGAGCTGCCTGTTAATAGATTTTTAAAAATGACTTTTTAACATCCTCATCTAAAGGTATGGAACTAAAGCGAGGTTATTATAGTTAACTGAAATTAAAATCATGACAAATTTTTTTTTAAATTATTTTAGTTTTGGTAAAGCAGGCAGCATTTCTCATATTTATTTAAACTTGATGTACTAAAAATTTAATAAAAAAATGTAATTTTATTTTTGTTGCAAAAACAACAAAATTACAACAACTTCAAATTAAAAATGAAAACCAATTCAAAATACTAATAAAAATATTATAGGATCTCAACGATATTAAAACAACACAGCACTAAATATTTTAATTACATGTGCCATTTATAAGGTTTTTGTAGATAAAGTGGAACATAACCAGCTTATCAAAAGTTTTTCAAGCTGTAATTTTTAACTAAATGTAAAGACAATCTCGGAGCAAACTACTGCTTCACCCAACTGTAAATAAGCTTGAGTAATACTCACAGTCTCTTCATGGACTGCAGGTGGGAGAATGTTCCTAATGCAAGATGAGTAATTCTGTTATTGTGCAGAAACCTGCAATAGATATCAGTGAGAGGTGCACAGTTTCAAAAGTGTGTATTTAAAAATCAGGCATAGACAACCTGTGACCAGGACAGAAGAATTATTTGGTTAAAATAAAATTGCTTCCATTTTTGCAAAGCACCAATTCACATGGGTGTGACACTTGTAGCAGATTGGAAAACAATGCTTTCTGATCAAATACCTGATAAATTTGCAGCTAAGTTGGTGTGGTTGAATGACTGCTGAAAATTCAGCATTGCATCACATTAATAAATTACACTTTAAAATATATTACTATAGCAAACAGATTCAATTGTAATATTTCACAATTTTTACCATATTTTTGATCAAATAAGTGCAGCCTTGGTGAAAAAAAAAAAAAAAAAAAAAAAAAAATGAAATAAAAAATAAAACTGTAATTATTCCAAAATGTTGACCGGTAGTTTATATGCACTGTGGAACAGAGATGCAAAGATGAAGGTCCACAGGGATGTTCTTATTTTCTACCAGGTCAGACGGGGTCACTTTCCCAGGGATGACATTACTGTTCACAACTAGTCAAATAAACAACAGGAGGGTTAGTTTCATTAATCAGCATCCAGATGCAGAGTCTTTTTACATTTTCACTTCTTCACTAGCTTCTAGCTTCTTCATAAACTCTAGCAGTGAACTGGTCCCTAACTCACGTGTTAGTCCCTGTTTATGTACGAGCGACTTTCCCGTCGTTGAAAGACATCAGAATGTGTGTGGGTGAATTCAGCGCCACAATCTCTAAACATTCAGAGTTCAGGTCAACAGAAAGGAATGAGACACTAATACAAATGATTTAAGCTGCTTGTACAATTTGAGCTAAAAACAACACAATCCACTTAAAAAATTAAAATTGAAGTTTACTTAATCTATTTCTGTTGGGATTACCTGAATCATTTTGTTGCACATGGCTGGATCGTGAGAGTAAATGGTGATATTAAGTGCTATTTCATGTGTTTTTAAGTAAAGAGAATCACCTGAACGAAGTCTATTCATACTTCATACTGAAGTCACAAAATGAGGAATAGCTGTTACTAAACAGTGCAGTGGCATGTAACTTCTTACTTGCTCATTGTAAACATGTGCTACGCTACATACAAAAACATTAGTGTTTAATAATCAAGAGTTCATATTACTTACTTTTTGTAGGTACTAATTTTTGTAAAGTATTGTGTAGACTTTACCCAATTTCTTTTATGCATCTTAGCTATTACATTTATGTTTACCATACGTCCTCTTTTTTTCTGGACATGTCCCCTTTTGGACCTAAAAAAATGCATCCGGCTGGGAATTCTAAATCGCCCAAAATATTCGGGATTAGGCTTTTGCTTTCTACAGTCATTATTCATTGTGTGCGTTTTTGTAAGACGTATGCATTTTCTTAATCTTGCTCCTGCGTTCTCTGTGTAAAGGAAGCACATCTTACGAGATAAGATATTTGTCAATGAGCTCAGGATCTGTTGAGCAGCAAATCCTCCACCATAGTCTGTCAGTCGTCTCTCCTTACTCTCGATCCATGATCAGTCAAATCTGACTCCTGCAGCTCGTGTTGGATGCAGGGTTGTCAAGTCCACGTTTTCTTCCATGGAATTGGGCTACTTTTAAACTGCTGCCATGGGTTGATTTTCCCCGTGGGTTAAAGGTTTAAAATATTGCATAAACTACATTTGACTGAAATATTGTATTGAAACATTTTGCATTCTACCTATGATAAAACTGTGCTAAATGTTAAGCTTTGTGAAGGAGGGCCACTAGTAGCAAGCCTTTTAGCTGTGTTTTTGATCAATCTGCATAAACTGACTGTATTTTGAGTTTTGATATTTGGGATATGGTCATCTTTTTGGAAAACTAAAATACGGTCACCCTACCTTTACTCAACACATGGGATGAAATCTACCTAAACACACTGATTGCAAATTGCTCCCTTAATCTTTTGGAATGGTTTAACACTGAACAAAATTGGAGTAGAAACCATTTTCATTCAGACAACAGAGAAATGTAGATCCCTAATATCGGCATATTTAAGATATTTATTTAATTTTATGTAAGTATCTGTTATAAGATCTCATTGATTTACAAGCTATCAGAATTTCATCTTACTCTTTGCCTATATAAATATCAGCATCTGCACCAAATTGCATATTTTTACCCAGTTAGAGCATCTGAATAAAACTGAGGTGTTTTCCTCAAGTTTGAGCTTCATATTTTCACTTTATCATACTATATGAGCCAAAAAAATCCTTATGTATAAAATATGATACAAACAAAAACACACATGATTTTTCTTTCATATGTCAGGGTTTACAGGGTCAAAACATCCCTTTGAAGACAATTCCTCTCAAAACAAACCAGAACATAGGCTACAGCTCATAGCAGACGCTTGCCTACATGCTCGTCTTTTTTGATCTCATTTCAAAAGGGACGTGTTATCATGACTAAACATGCACCCCTGTAGGGATCTGAGTGATTGTGAGGTCTGAGATGCATGCGTAACTCACAGCCGCTCAAGCTTGGGTAGATGAGAGAAAGACTCTGGCTCCAATGACTCAATGTTGTTGAAGTGCAGGTATCTGTGAGAGAGAGAGTCACATTGTTTTACTTGCCATAAACATAGTATCTAGAGCTTTTCTTTAGTTTAATTTCACTTCATTTTTAATGTTATTACCATGACATTTTCTGTGCCTAATGTTTGTTAACAAAAACTTGTCCAGTACCTGTTTTACTTCCTTAATCTTATGTATTTTCAACAAGAAAACAAAGATAAAGACTCTATTTTATTTATTGAGAACTTGTCAAGTCAAAGGATCTCAGAGAGTAATAAGAAATACTTGAGGTGACTGTAAAATGTGTTTATGTTTTCTTGGCACATCACAAGCCATATCAAAATCATGGATGCTTTTTAAAGGGGTCATATGACATTGCTAAAAAGAACATTATCTTGTGTATTTGATGTAATGCAATGTGTTTATGCGGTTTAAGGTTCAAAAAACACATTATTTTCCACATACTGTACATTATTGTTGCTCCTCTATGCCCCGCCTTTCTGAAATGTGCCGATATTTACAAAGCTCATCGTTCTGAGAAGCGAGGCGTGCTCTGATTGGCCAGCTATCCAGTGCGTTGTGATTGGCCGAATAACTCAAGCGTGAGACGGAAATGTTACGCCCCTTACCGTATTGTGATGCCGTGTCCCGGCGCGATGACACAAAAACAATAAAAGCCATTATAAACGAGGCATTTGTTGCATCCAGTGGGGACATAATTACAGATTATAATTACAGGTCTTTTTACTGTAAACATTACCATGTCTGCATTTGTGATCGGAGAAACGACAAACAACAAGCTCTACTCTACACTGCTCAAAATTCGCGTTTGAGTAGTCAGTGGCAAATTCTTTAAATAAGAAAACGTACTTACAGGCTGTGAGACAGAAGCGTCAGACTGTCCTTGCAAAGTTGGAATTGCCCCACTTTATAGAAACAGCCTTTGAGCATAACTTTAGCTGGCAGGCTACTCCCAGGTTCAGGAAATAGTCCTCCGTAAAATGTGCTGTACTCTAATATTTGGGTTGAACTGTTCTGGAACAGTGTTGTAAATACAACTTAATCACTGATTTCTAGTTGTGTCCTCTTTTGGAAGCCCAAAGAAAGTGCTTTCTCTTTCACAATGAAACACTCCAGGACATGACGCCGGCGGCTGCAACAATACTACAGCGAGAATAATAGTTCCACCTTCTTTCACTGCGTATACATTTGGGCGGTGTTTTGCAAATATTCCCACACAGTGACGTAGACATGTGGGGGTGTGTTTGAATGAGCCATTTTAGGAGGGCGTGGTCGAGTCTTAACTTTTATAAAGAATATCTCTTTTGAGACTTTAGTCTTTGCAACTTCAGGGATCGTATCTATGCACAAGCAGCTTGTAACACTCCAAAGAGAAAGCAAAACTTGAAATCGCATCATATGACCCCTGAATGACCTATGCACATGACACGACACCTACAATATTATCTGAACTCTATCTAGCTGCAAGCCAGAGATTAATCACATCATGGCAGATATCACAAAATAACCATGTTAACTAAAAGTGGAACATTAAAATATGAGCTATTGATCCCAAGTGGTTCTCTGTAAAACATAAAAAGGAAGGGCAATTTGCAGGTTTGTAGGTATCACCCTCCCCAATTTGGCAACGTGCTTGATCTTTAATTTGTAAAAACATGGATCAAACTGCATCATACACTTAAAGGGATAGCTCACCCAAATATACTGTATGTATATATATAAACTGCAATCATTTACTCACATTGCTCCCATAATACTTTCTTAGTGAAACATTTTTTTTTTTTTTTTTTTTAATAATTGTTGATTGTATTTTTAATTTTTTTTTACAATGCAATTCCCATAATAAATCTGAACTGGAGATATATTTCATCATAAAAATATCATTATAGTGACTTCATTATACGCAATATATTCTGTGTTTTCTGAAAGCTGTGCAATAGCTTTGCATCAGAAATTGGGTGAACTATTCCTTTAACTTTGAGAGATATTAAAAACTAGACAGGAGGTGACAAGGCAAAAGGTTACTTACAGCTGTTCTAGAGAGACGAGCCCCTTAAAAGCTTCTCTGTCTATCGCCTGGATTTCATTCTTGTACAAATAGCTGAAAGAATTATTCAGGAATATTAGTACATAGCATCAAACATTGAGGGATCTCCTATTTTTAACAGAGAAAAGAAAAAGAAAACATGCACAACATGTACACAGAAATAAAGATCAAAATGAACTTCTTAATCAGATAATCCAGGAATAATAGAAAGAAAGAAAAAAAACAACTGTTGCATATTGACTGTATATTGATGACACAGATAGGGTGGCCTGTGGGAAACAGGAATGAATGTTTGTGGTTTTCCTGTCCAGGGACAGTGGGCTGTTGAGATCCAGTGCTCAGTCACATATACCAAATGATCCTGTGACCTTTGAGGACTATGACACCATCCCACAGGAAGTATATGCTGCAGATATGCAGTGTCTTCCCATACAAGTATTCAATATTGCATATATAAGCACCACTAAAGCAATGCACTTCTTAGTACTAAACAGTGGAAATCTTGTTAAGTTATCAGTAAGTTATGAGAGCTGTTCAAGTTAGGAAAAATGGTTCTATTATTCTCAGTATTACTCCATTGATATTCATTTCTCTATTGATATCCACTGATATCAAATTATATTATCAGTAAAAATTGAGTAAAAAGTAAAACTGAAAAATGTATATGAATATGTATAACAGACTTTTGGACCCCGCTATACAGGTGCATCTCAATAAATTAGAATGTCGTGGAAAAGTTCATTTATTTCAGTAATTCAACTCAAACTGTGAAACTCGTGTATTAAATAAATTCAGTGCATACAGACTGAAGTAGTTTAAGTCTTTGGTTCTTTTAAATGTGATGATTTAGGCTCATATTTAACAAAAACCCACCAATTCACTCTCAACAAATTAGAATATGGTGACATGCCAATCAGCTAATCAACTCAAAACACCTGCAAAGGTTTCCTGAGCCTTCAAAATGGTCTCTCAGTTTGGTTCACTAGGCTACACAATCATGGGGAAGACTGCTGATCTGACAGTTGTCCAGAAGACAATCATTGACACCCTTCACAAGGAGGGTAAGCCACAAACATAGATACATACAGAAAAAAAAGCATACAGAGTGCTGTATCTAAGCATGTTAACAGAAAGTTGAGTGGAAGGAAAAAGTGTGGAAGAAAAAGATGCACAACCAACCGAGAGAACCGCAGCCTTATGAGGATTGTCAAGCAAAATCGATTCAAGAATTTGGGTGAACTTCACAAGGAATGGACTGAGGCTTGGGTCAAGGCATCAAGAGGCACCACACACAGACGTGTCAAGGTTACAGTTGTCGTATTCCTCTCGTTAAGCCACTCCTGAACCACAGACAACGTCAGAGGCGTCTTACCTGGGCTAAGGAGAAGAACTGGACTGTTGCCCAGTGGTCCAAAGTCCTCTTTTCAGATGAGAGCAAGTTTTGTATTTCATTTGGAAACCAAGGTCCTAGAGTCTGGAGGAAGGGTGGAGAAGCTCATAGCCCAAGTTGCATGAAGTCCAGTGTTAAGTTTCCACAGTCTGTGATGATTTGGGGTGCAATGTCATCTGCTGGTGTTGGTCCATTGTGTTTTTTGAAAACCAACGTCACTGCACCCGTTTACCAAGAAATTTTGGAGAACTTCATGCTTCCTTCTGCTGACCAGCTTTTTAAAGATGCTGATTTCATTTTCCAGCAGGATTTGGCACCTGCCCACACTGCCAAAAGCACCAAAAGTTGGTTAAATGACCATGGTGTTGGTGTGCTTGACTGGCCAGCAAACTCACCAGACCTATTGTCAAGAGGAAAATGAGAAACAAGAGACCAAAAAATGCAGATGAGCTGAAGGCCACTGTCAAAGAAACCTGGGCTTCCATACCACCTCAGCAGTGCCACAAACTGATCACCTCCATGCCACGCCGAATTGAGGCAGTAATTAAAGCAAAAGGAGCCCCTACCAAGTATTGAGTACATATACAGTAAATGAACATACTTTCCAGAAGGCCAACAATTCACTAAAAATGTTTTTTTTATTGGTCTTATGAAGTATTCTAATTTGTTGAGATAGTGAATTGGTGGGTTTTTGTTAAATGTGAGCCTAAATCATCACAATTAAAAGAACCAAAGACTTAAACTACTTCAGTCTGTGTGCATTGAATTTATTTAATACACGAGTTTCACAATTTGAGTTGAATTACTGAAATAAATGAACTTTTCCACGACATTCTAATTTATTGAGATGCACCTGTATATGTAAAAAACAAAAACAAAAAAAACAGCTGGTGACTAATTAAATTATTATTATTTTAGTTCTTCTAAGATAATATTAAGATTTCAATTTTCATTTTCATTTTAAAGACTTGTGTGTTTTGTTGTTTTTACTTTTTATCTATAAAATTATTAATTTTATTTCAGTTTTAGGTATATTAGTACATAAAGTTAAACTAAATATAAATGTTATGTAAATATAAAACTTTTTATTTATTTATTTCATTTCACAATAATAACCCTGGAAAAATGTGAGGTTTTCTTATGCAAAAACCTGTTGAATGTTTACAGTATCTAAATTACAGTGGTAAAATGCCAAACCAGCCACAAAGCAGGCTACATTCACTGTGTCTGGAGGACTAGCCAGACCACTGGACCTTGCTTGAGTAACCAGAAGGGGAAATTTTAAAGTACTCTTTCAGACAACTCCACAGCTGGACATCATGACTGTGTGAACTATCACATGTGTCTGATGGTTGTACCGCCCAAGACCAGTTAATGAATGAAATAATACTCAGCCTGAGACTTATAATACTCAGTATGTTTATCTGGAGTGGCACACGAGTTGTAGTCTGTGAAGTCAGCATTTCTCTTTTAGACCACCAGCACTAGAATAACAGTGGACTCTAATTGTTCAGCCTCTTGTAGAGATTATTTAGGCTTCACACAGTCCAGTGATCAATCGCCAATGAGTTATACAAATATTTTTGTATTATAATTCTTAAAAAGGGAATTTAGTGATGGATACACTAAGAGCTGACCACTGACCCCTAATATAAAAAAAAAAAAAAAAAAAAAAAAAAAAAATATATATATATATATATATATATATATATATATATATATATATATATATATATATATATTTATTTATTTATTTATTTATTTATTTAAATTTAAATAAATTTGATTTGATAAATATATTTATTTACCACAATGCAAAATTTATCATAGTGGTGATAAAAAATGCTTAATTTTCTTAAAGCAAAAATATTTATTTATTTTGATTTGGGGTGAAATATGAGCAGACATGTTTTTTTACAAGCTGGTGAGATTGACCTACACATGCTTTACTCTTACTGTATTCTCTTAGCAGCTGAGTTTAGATGTTATCTAGGCAAAACCAGGTGTGAAACATTTCAAACAACCGACTCTATTTAAATATAAACACAGGTTGCTCTCACTACAACTAAAGTTACAGATTCTCAAATTGCTCTGTGACGAACAAAGACAGGAACTGTGCAACGTCTGCCCAGAGAGCAATTACTCCAGCTCCGCCTGACTCTAATCTCCAAGCTTTTGGGTCAGGGCCGTCAGACAGATCATTTTACAGTGCAGACAATTAAGTTTCCCACATGTGTGAGAGTGTCTTTCCATGACCTCAACTCTCTTCTGTGTCAAACAATGGCAGTAGTAATGACTGAATCATTCATACAAGTGTTGAGCATGGTGCAACATGTTGGCTCATGGTTCTGAAATCAAGTTAAAGGGATTTTTTTATATGCTTTCAGTCAGTGGTTATACAGTAGCAATGCTTTAAAATGAATATTACTTGACTTCTTACTCAGAACTTAAGATGGGAAACTTTTATCCATAAAGCATCACCCAACTTGTATTTTTATTTTTCCACAATTTCTATATATTAATAAGCAATCAAAAGAGGTAAAGAGACTGTGTATTTGTTGGACATTATCTCGATGGAACTCTCAACTTCTCGTATACATGGATCTAATGTAAAAACTGTAAATTCATGGCATTTAGCTTTTAATGTTGTGTCATCTATTCTAAAATATTTGTAAAAATTATTTTATTGTTACTTATTTATCTATTAATATTAATTTATTTTATTATTTTTTTGAAGTCTACCAGGGGGTGGGATGGGTTGGGGTTGGCTCTAAATTTGTACAGCTGCTTTTTGTTTTATACTACTGTTCCCAAGGCAAAAAAAATCAATAAACAGTTGTTAACAAAAAAAACAAAAAAAAAAGGTAAAGAAACGCTCACAGATATTTTAGGTTTTCCAAATCTTCAAAGGCTCCTCTTGGGATTCTTCTAATGTGGTTGTTATTTAAAAGCCTTAAAGAAAGAGGAAAGAAATGTATTAGACATCAAAATATATACGGTTTCAAACAAAGGAACATGCTCCAAAATGTTTAGTTTTATGAGGAGTGTTTTTCATGAAACCAGTTTAGAAAACATTGACGCTTACAGTGTATTGAGGTTTTTTAATCGTCTGAAGGATCCTGGCTGTAAATCCTTGATTTTGTTGAATCTCAGATCTCTGGAAACAAAAGATAAACATACTTGGATCAAACAAAGCATATGTTATTGCTGTGGCCTTTATCATGCATTGAGTAAATATGACTTTGAATATAACATGTATATCAATAACAGGTGTTATTTAAAAAAAAATTACTACAGTTATCAGTCATCGTGGGTCTGAACACAAATTCAAATTTTAGTATTACCTTTGACATTATACATTATAACATTCTTTCAGACAAACGTGACAATCACACTGCCATACTAGCCTGGTTTACGTCAAACTTGCCATATTTATGAGTGTGAATGAGGAGATGTCCGACCTAAGAATTATGGAGTGCATCAAGGCTCTGTCTCATGTCCTTTAATTAACTGCTTATACATGCTTCCTTCAGGTGCTATTACAGGGAACAATAGCACTAGCTTTCATTGTTAGGACATGCAGCTCTTTATGTCCTCCACACCAGATGTAATTTGACAATAAGTTGTTTATTAGACCATTATTAGAACATTTTAAGATGTCCCTTTAATACAGCATCTAGATGTTCAATTGAGTCATGCTTTACTGTAACATGGTGGTTGACAACAATTTCTTGATTTAAAGCTACTTCATCAATGGCCTTACCCAGTATATTATCATGGTGGCATATGAATGAATAAGTTCATGTATTTGTAACTTCAAGATGCAGTATAGTCTGTAATTTCCAGAGGAAATAAACAGTGTCAGAATATGTCTGTTTCTATGCTACATTAGTTGTCTGCCAGTTCAATTATAAATAATTTCATTAAATTTATAAAATACTGCTACTTACATTTAAACCTCTGATTCAAAGTACTGAGCCCTCTGTACCCCAGTAAACACCCGGATCTTTAAACTCCTGAATCTTTAAACTCCTTAAGCTTACAAAGAATTCTGATAGCACAATTTTTTTTAATACATTGCAGGGTAATATAAAAAAATTATAATTGTCAGATAAAAAAAAAAATGCAGCCTTGGTGAGCATAAGATACTTCTTTGAAAAACATTTAAACAAATCTTATTCCCACCTTCTGACCAGCAGACTAATAATACAACTAATAATACAACTAGTAGTACCACTGAGATTATATATAATGTGAGTACCCTGAGAATGTAGGTAAATATACAATTATTGTAAATAATAATAACTGTTATTATTATGTAGGTAAATATACAATTATTGTACATAATAATAACAGTTATTACAAATGCAATGAGTGAGGTAGAAATTGTGCATTCAATATCTACTTCATATCCCTTTCCTTCATGGCTTCTAAGAAATGGAATACACTCTCTCACCTTGAGTCTAGACTCTTCTGTCTAGCCAACCTCATAGCTAACTTTTTATAGATATGCGCCTGTTAGGCCTGCTGGAATCCCGACTATTATTTATTTTTTGTTATCAACATTTGTTTTATTTTATTTTTTCACACACAACATCACAACATAACATCCACTCAAAACAAACAAAACAAAACAACAGACACACACTCCATGTTTTAAAGGTCCAATCAAAGGGGAGAGAGAGAGGGAGGGAAAAAGTAACAACAAAACAGGTCCTTCCTTCATATAATCACATATGTTAGAAAAAAATAAAAAAATAAAAAAATAGAAATAAAGTAATAATAATATGCAATCTGTAAAGGATGGGTTGTTTTTTGAGCGCTCAACGGATGAACAATGAGAGACTGAGACTATGGGGAGGGATACATTCAAGGTTGCAGTTCTCTCTTGGGAAAGTATCAGAGCGTCTATGTTTGTGGCCTTCAAGATAAGGCTGGAAACTGTTGGCAGTAGGGTAGTGTCAGGTGCAAAATTGCGCAACCTCAGAGCAATTGCTGACTAATGGTTCATCTTTTTGTAATTGAAACAAGTGCACCCAACTGGGAGGGGGATCGAGTCTGGCCAACTTGCTTTCTCTCTCACTTGGAGGGTTGTTCTTAACCCGCACCTAAATTTGAAGTATAAAAAAATGGGGTTTGTTTCAGAAACAGTGGAAGCTCAGCCGTGGGAAAAGCGCGCATCGCCCGGCATTTCTTGGGACAAGTGTTGGTCTTCTACTGTTTGACTGAAACGGGCTCCCCAGTCGTCTGATGAGTGAAGATGATGGCACAGTCCTGAGGATGTATATTGTTCTGTAATTAGGCTTGGGGTTTAGTTTTAGTGTATGCTTAAGTTTGTGTATCTTTTATCCATTTACTCATGATCATTATTCTTTTATGCATATGATTATTATCATTATTATTGATATCAGCTGTGTGTACCAACAATAAACAGTTGTTATTGCTTGATTAGTATGGTGTACGGACCTTTTATTGACACCTTCTCTTGCCGAATTAGCACCTCACTGGTCTCACATCAGTTTTGAACAACAAACAGAAACCATACTAAAACACAATCCAATATGCCTCTCCACACACGTGCGGCTCACACCAGTTCTACATCATCGTCCTCCTCGCAGCCGCAAAACCAGCAAACAGCCTTCTCCTTTGCATTAAGCTTCAAGAAGACACACACTTGTATCAGCAAAGCAATCAGTCCGCAGTGAGGAAGACAAAACCAGGTCTACATGCGTCCACAGATCCATGACCACAGGACACTCCCAAAACACATGAAGAAAAATACCAGATGACGCAGTGTTACATATCAGGGCACCAGAAATAGATTTACGGTGTAAATATTCTAACACACAGGTTCGTTTAACAGCAGAATTTAAGCTTGTCACATTCAGTAATAAAATATTTAGAGTATACATTAAATATTCATAATTTCAAAATTGTATTCAACAAATGAAGAGAAGCAAACGCACTCCCATTCTGTAAATGACATGTAAACGTTAGTGTGCGTTCTAGATATCAAAACACCTAGATGAAAAATCCCCTTAAAAACAAGGTAAAGTAAATAAAAGCATGAATATCTGTTGTAAAAAATAAAAGCACCACAGACAGAGATGACCAACAACTATAGACAAAAAACAATTCAGGCCGCACGTTACCGAGAACATAGGTCTGACTGAGCAACAAAAACTTGTGATGGTCCGTGACCGATCCACTTCAGCCCACAACGAGCCTCCCAAAAGGCTCACATAACCAAAACATTATTGTAATGAAACCTACTCTCCATTAGTCCCCTCCAGAAAAAAAAGAAAGAAAAAAAGGGGGGGGGGGGTTAGTCTTACCAGCAAGGGGACAATTGTATCGAATAAAATATAAATACTATCCCAGGAGGAGAGAGGAAAGAAGAAAAAAGAAAAAGAGATCTAGCAATCATCCACGATCCAATTACCGCCGGATAAGCGAGGAAGGGCTGGAGACCAAGCGCCGTCATCGACCTCAAAACCGGAGCCAAGCTTTTTCTCTTGGCGGCTGTAACTGGACTAAAGTCAGGAAAAAATAGTAGCGTGACATTGTCCTGCGTGCATTTCACCGGATAAGCCTGCCGAGCACCCTTCAGAATCTCCAATCTGTCACGCCATCCCAGCACACGGAAGATGAGTACGCGGCCGATCTGAGTTTTTCCTTCCATCATATACGCGGTGTGCCCGGTCAATCTCGATGTTACGACCTTTCAGGGAAGGAATCCACCTGGAAAGATTGATTCTGAGGAAACCAGCCACATCGGATCCCTCCATCCCCTCTGGTAACCCCACCAGTCGTACGTTATTTCTCCTGCTTTTATCCTCCATATCCGTCATCTTCTCGGTGAGTTGCTCTAGCTGATTTCTTAAATCCGTGACTGCATTCCGATCCTCACATGCAGTTGCCTGAACAGAATCAACGCGGTCACGTGTCTGCTTCGCCGCGGCAGCCATGGCCTCAAACTCCTCTCTTAGCTCTTTAACAGAATTGTTAGTCGCTTGTATGTCCTCACGTAGTTTACGTAATGCTGGAATCAGCACAGAGTCCACAGCATCGCCTTTGACTGTTGAAACACTCATGATGAGTCCGATGCAAAATGGTTCAAAATTTACTGACAGGATAATAAAATATTTGACAAAGTCAGCAGAGCGAAAGACTACGCGTGCATCGAAGTCGAAGGGTCACGTGATCTCCAATCCCGACTATTATTCTCAGGATATAACAGAGTATATGAACCAGAATTAGGGAATAAGACTAACATTATCACAGTTTTCTCTGACTCTGCCTCACAAGCTTCTGTCCTGATCAGATCCAGCCCCATCAAAAATCCCCATTGTCCCCCACCTATAACTCATCTTTTCTGAGGAACTGTATCTGTGTATCTGATGTTTGTCATTCCATAAGCCAGCACATGAGGGATGAGGGATATTTCCCTGAACACTGCTTGGATCGCGACAGTAATCTCAGGCTGGGCTCCAATCATAAAATTACCAACTATAATATATGTTATTTAATAACATTAACAAGTGACTATTACACTTTTCTATAACTTTATATACTTTGGCCTAGACAATTAAAGGGGGGGTTGACCTTTTTTTTTTTAGGCTTGATTGTGTTTATGGGGTGAAGTCTAAAATGTGTTACTGCTTCGTTAAAAGAACCCAAAAAACCTTTATTCTACTCTGCTCTGTCCCTTCTCTTATGAACGCTCTGATGGCTTCCTGGTTTTATGAAGCCCCTCCCTCAGAAATACGCAATGGGCTCAGATTGGTTATCTGGCCCAGTGTGTTGGGATTTACGGTTAGTCGTGTCAGAAATCCAACCACGGATTGGCATGTTGTTATCTCAGACACAGGCTCAGCCATCACATTGAATCAGGTAAACTGGTTATATTTTTATGTTTCAGTATAATTACGCACGCTATACCAGGGGTGGTTCTAAACCATTTTTAGGTGGGTTTCAGCCCCCCCAAAACTATCTTAATGATCAGGCCAGTGCTGCTTCCTCAAGAAAGTTTTTCATTCTCACGTGTTTTAAGTCTTGTCAGTTTAAACATAAAATTAAGCCATTTAAGCCCAAGACATCGCAATGCGGTACTCACGCGCTGTGATAGAGCGTTTCTATGCTCGCCGCGCGCACACCTGAAGCGCCCGAACAGATAGCCTTCTCAGACAGCAGGTGAATACCAATGGCTGGAGGAGTATCCTCGTAAGCACAGTCGTTTGTTGTACATGAACATAAACAGTAAAATAAATATCAAATGTACATCAGTATAACGGATCCATGCATTTCTTATGTAAATTATGTTAATCAAAAAGAGCAAAAGAAAAATCATTCACTGTTTTAATAGCTTTAATGGATATTTGTGTTTATGTTAATGTTAATAAAGTAATTCGGTGTGAATGTGTGAATACAATAATAGGGGGTGGGGGGTGTTGGGGGGCCCGAGTGCAATTCCTAAAAGGTTGAAACAATGTTGTAAACAATGGCGCCGTCAATATTGCTTATCAATTTGAGCCCGAATGAGACCCAGACAATATAAGAGGATCGCGCAGAACCTGTACAAGCACGGCTCTGACAGGAAGTTCCATTAGAATCGTTAGAAGACAGAATCGCGATTCATATATGAATAGATTTATTCGTGCACCCCTAGTTTTGACGGCATGGCAACAACTCTTCCTCTTCTCTAAAGCAGCACAACAGGGTGGGGTTTATATAAATTTCAGGGTTTGTGATGTCACCAACCCAGGAAGAAGCTCCTTGTAGGCCCTACCAGCCATAACTGTAGGCAATAAACTGCCAAAATTTTAAAAGACAATATCTCTGTTTGCATTGAACTTTCAGCGACGTAACTTTGCAGATATTGTTTATGCTCAAACAGCAACATTACACACTAACTAAAGTTAAAAAAGTGAAATCACAATCAACCACCCCTTTAAGCCTAGACTATTTAAGCCACACGGAGTCTGGTTCCTCCAAAGATTTCTTCCTCATCCTGCTTAATCTTCAGGAGTTTTTTCTTGCCACAGTTGGCTTACTCACTCTGAGCATATGGCAATGTCCTCAGTGCAGCTGCTTTGAAACAATTTAAATAAAATTGAATCAAACTGAAACTGTGCTTGCTGATTATGTTGTGTCTTTGGTGCATTTACCCGTAAACTGTAGCATGTAGTAGGATGTAGGGTACTAGTGCTCAGTATCTTCACCGGCATCATAAGTGAATTTAGTCCATTATGACAACAAATAACTCAAGGATAACATTACAAGCAGTTGAAGGCTGGCTGTTTTTTCTGTCACAGAGATCACAACATTGCTATGGCTTACAAAAACCACCAAATTGCTGTGTAAACAGGGCATGTGCCAACTAACTTCTGACAAGAGTCTCTGTAGAACATTCTCAGAGAACAGGGAATGAACTTCAACTAATAACAAGGTCCACAAGCTTTTCACAAGATTACTGATAAAAATCTGCTTGTGATATATCATAATTTACTCATCCTCATGTCACTCCAAATCCCTTTACTTTCTTTTATGCTATGTAAAGAAAGAAAGTTGAGGTTTGGATTGACAAAGGTGAAGATGACATTTCATCATTTCAGAACAAAAGCAACAAGAAGATAATACACATCTTCACAGCTCTTAACGTTTTCAGTGTCCACTTTCTGTAAACATTTAAATAACCTTCTTAAAGACTTAAGTGTTTTTTTTAATGAAGTGTTAAGGAATTTTAGTAGCAGAGCTTTACATCGATCCAGTCAATGCCAAATCATTTGGAGTTAGCATTATGAGTGAGTAGGGATGTAACGATTCACTCAACTCACGATTCAATTTTTATTATTATTGCTTGGACAAAATGCTGCACGTTTCTTTGTGAAATTGAAATATAACACTATAATAATAATATACTAATATAGCACTTTCATATTATTGCTCTTTTGTTGGTTTTGATTGCTTCTATTGTCCTCATTTGTAAGTCGCTTTGGATAAAAGCGTCTGATAAATAACAAAATTTAAATATAATGTAAATGTAAATAACAAAACTAAATTGAAATTTTAAAACAAGCCCCAAATAAAATAAATACGTAACAAATAAAATAAATCTCTTCATATAAACAAACTAAGGATTTGTCTGTGCTCTTTCCATTTAAAATTAGAGGCAACCACTGCATTTTAATCATGATCCAAACAAAGATGCTGCATACATGCAACATGAGCAGTTTTTAATCTAAATTAGATTGTATAATTTCGAAATTTGAAGCAAAAACAGAATGGTTTGACTTCAGTTTTGTGAAACTACTAGGGCTGGTCCGAATACCATTTTTTGAGCTTCGAAGCTTCGGTATAAATCAACATCGAATATTCGAAGCTTCGGAGGGAGGGGCCTGAACATATTTTTCTCTCTAATAAAGGCAGGAATCTCTGTGTCTGTCTGTCTGTCTGCATTTTTATTATGTCGAGAACCATTCATCCAATCGACTTCACGCGTGGCGGGTGTTGCTGCAACACAGTGTCGCATTTTGGTGCAATATGGACACGTGACACGTTCAGAATTAATAAACTTTTAATAGAGTACAGAACAGCGCGAGCCGGAAACGGCGCGCCTCACGTGTGCAGGGCTTATATGCTCCGAGAACGGACACTGCACTAGTGATACAAAACACACAGGTCTGTTAAGAGCAATACTTTTAATAAGGTTGAAAGATGAAAGACGTTCGTGCTGACCTATAGCATGCATATATTTCATGAAAAATCTTCTATTATAAGCGCGCTTGCCGCACATCTACATTTGAAATAATGAACTTAAGCGCGCAAAAGACGCGACATGTGAACGGACCCTCTGCTACCACAAAACCCAATGTGATGCATGTGTTTTCTTTCTGTCAACTGTCCCGAGATGCGAGTGAAAGTCTTGGATCAGCATGCAGTAGCTCTTGTAGTTCAGACGAGATGCGCTGATGTGAAGCCGCTTTGAGAGAGTGAGAGAGAGAAGACGCGGTCCAGCTGAATCACTCACGCTGTTTTCAAATGACTGATTTAATCTGATAGTTTGTGTGGATTTATTTACTCATCTAACCTACATGCTATATTCAATAAATGTTTGCAGGAATTTAATTGCAGTGCTTAATTTGTAAATTGAGAGGTCCCGGAATAAAGCGGGTAACTGATCACCTGTGATTAGAGGAGGGAGAGGACCAATCTTTAGTGATTGAAAGCGTGCATCAGTTGCTTTTAACAGGGTTCTGTACGATCATGAAAAACCTGGAAAAGCTATGAAATTTTAAAACAGCAATTTCCAGGCCTGGAAAAGTTTTGTTAACGTCATGGAATTTTATTTCACAAATTTATGTATAATAGAGTTATATTTATTTCTGTATAATAGTTATATTTAATCAGGTCCTGAATTTATGTGTATATCGCATAGTTTTACTCATTCCCGCAGCTTTCGAGTTTATAATGAGTGAAATTCCTGCAAACATTTATTGAATATAGCATGTAGGTTAGATGAGTAAATAAATCCACACAAACTGTCAGATTAAATCAGTCATTTGAAAACAGCGTGAGTGATTCAGCTGTACCGCGTCTTCTATCTTTCACTCTCTCAAAGCGGCTTCACATCAGCGCATCTCGTCTGCACTACAAGAGCTACTGCACGATGATCCAAGACTTTCGCTCGCATCTCGGGACAGTTGACAGAAAGAAAACACATGCATCACATTCGGTTTTGTGGTAGCAGAGGGTCCGTTCACATGTCGCGTCTTTTGCGTGCTTAAGTTCATTATTTCAAATGTAGATGTGCGGCAAGCGCACTCATAATAGAAGATTTTTCATGAAATATATGCATGCTATAGGTCAGCATGAATGTCTTTCATTGGCGAACGGTCTGTTGCTGATGTTCAGCCAGGCGGACAAGTTGAGAACCATTTCGCGGGGGATGCCAGGTGTTCAAAAAAAAAAAAAAAAAAAGGATATTCAAAATTCGAATCTCAAAATTGAAAATCGAATGCCACCCCACCGAACGAATATTTGAATAATCGAATATTCTGGTCCAGCCCTAGAAACTATATATATATAAATAAAAAATATCTGCATGAAACAGAAACAGCAGACGAGCTGAATGAGACACAGATTCAGTCTCTGCCAGCAGGTGGCGCTTTAAGCGTTTCCTTGGTTTCCGCTGTAAACAAAGCAGCACTGCACTTATGAACTTTAATATGCATTATACAGAGGCAAGATGAAAAGAAAAAATACCATCTAAACTTTTCTAAAGACAGTAAGTTCCCCTCAGACGTACATTCATATAAACTCCTACCCCTAATTGAATCGTGATTTGTTTAGCATCTCAACCGATTTGAATCGTCACATATTTTAATCGATTTTCTACCGGCTCGCGGTTAATCGTTACATCTTCTTGCAAGATAACATAAACTTGCCAGATAAAAGAACTGCTTTAAATTCTTGTGTAACAATACACACATACCCAAAAAAGGAGGACATCTATGTCATGCTGGAACAGCTACTTCAATGTTTTACTCCATTCACATCTCCAGGTGTGTTAGAGGTCTTGCGGGGTCACCGTGTGCATAAATTCAAATGCTGGGAATTCCTCACTGACCAGATAACTGATGAAACCTCTTGGATAAACATCAAACATCTTATTTACAGCCGTGATCTACTATCTTTGACTTGATTTTCCCAGGCATTATAGATTGACATGAAAACTTCCATGGAAATACTACAAGTAAAAACATCTGGATTACACATTAACAAACTAAAATCCTTCTATGGTAATATGAATATCACTTCCGGGAAAACTCATTCTTACCTCACATGTACAAAAGTTTAGTGCAGGAGAGAGAACATTTGGCCAAAGCTTAGATTAGTTGATCATTTAAATTAGCTGATCATTTGAAATCAAATAAACTAATAAACTGTGATTGTACATTCTAATAAATACTGGGTTAAAAACAGCTCAATCTGGTAATTTTGACAACCAGCTGCATTGGGTTTAATGTTAGACACAACATGCTGCTGTTTTATTTAACTCAACTTTTGTTTAAAATGACTATACTGCTTAGATATGAATAACCCAAATGGACTGGAAATTAAAATCCCACACAAAATTACTGCAGAAACACATTGTAATCAAACGGAGAAAATTTATGGATAAGTAGAATCACCCAGAAATGGACAAAAAAATATAGGCAAAAAGCAACATATACATGTGAGTTAGAAAAAAGTTCAGAAAAGAATGGCAACTCCGTGGTTAAATTAAATAGTTTAAGAGTTTAATACTGAATATCTTACATTTAAAAACAAATTTGACCAGTTATGTCTTTTTTTTTTTTCCCACCAACAAACACACTATTATAAATCTCTCTGGTTAAAGAACATTAACCAGATGCAGATGGGGTTAAATGCCTCTTTCTCTGAAGAATGGCATTTGTTTTGTATTTCTTTGTATCATTTTATTTATTTTGTTCTTCTGTGCAAATCTGTACTGGTCAAAAGCATTCACTCGTGATTTTTCTTCAGAAGTCATTAACTCTTCTAATTTATTAAAACGTATTATTAATTAGTGATATATAGACAAATAACCCAACCAGTATAGTTGTATGATGGAATAATTTATCCCAGACAACTAATCAATTTGTGGGTCAATTCTGGTCAGATGTCTGGCCCATATAAAAGCACGAGACTTTCCCTCCAATGTACACACCGTAAATTGTTCCTGGATCACAGACGAACAGGAAACATTCCTGATTCATTTCCACATAAGGAAAGTAAAAAGCAGTAAATTACAGACAGATAAAAGTCTTTGTTGTTTTCTCACTTTTGCCAAATGAACTGAGTAAGTGAGTGAAAGAGATGTTGGAAGATGTTTCTCTGCCATCAGGACTCTAAGCCAAGACTTCTTTGCTTGCGTTTCCCTGGGAGTCCAGCAACTGACAGTATGATCTGAAATATTCTCGCACTGCGCTTCTATCTGGGTTGTCTGTTCTTCTGAAACACTAGAAGACAAACGACCTTGCATGACAGCCCCTCGGTTGAGGGACACCCCCTCACAGAGAC
The DNA here is from genome assembly GCA_027422415.1 of Schizothorax lantsangensis. Lineage (NCBI taxonomy): Eukaryota > Metazoa > Chordata > Actinopteri > Cypriniformes > Cyprinidae > Schizothorax > Schizothorax lantsangensis. The sequence goes on along the minus strand of CM049858.1, from coordinate 3,244,381 downwards.
GTGCTCAGACACGGGCTGCTCAGATTCCAGCAGGCCCCCATCCCGCCTCAGAAAACACCCTGAGAACAGACTGAGCTCATCTACTGATCTGCACAACATACTCGACACATTCACATCATTCCTTCCTTACTAAGATATGGCTCAGAGTGGTGGACCAGTCATCCAAAAACCAACTAGTTTGTTAGTGAACATACTGAGATTCTGTTCGTTTAGCAGCTTTAAATGAAGACAAATAAGAAGGAGCATCTCTAAAATGTCTTTAAAGCACCTTCATCAACACGTTTCAAGACAATTATAATGAAAGAACTTGCCCCGTTACCAGTGTTTATGCTGAATTTGTTGGATTCCTTAGTTTTGTAAGAACTAATGATAGTTTTTGTGTTAAAAAAAATAAATAGTTGAAAGCCTATGTTTTGTGTACATAATATTGCTAAAACACATTAGTGTCTGCAGCCATGGCTCTAAACCAGCCTACACAGAAATAAAAATCTCTTTTCACTGACTAGCTGTTTAGACAACGCATTGACTGGTTGATTTGGACTTTATTAGTAACACAATTTGCCCTTTTCATACACAGTATAGATATGTTTTCTTTGAGTATCCATCCAATAAAGTGGGATTCTAGGCTTCTGATTGGTCAATACAGTGTTCCAATTAGGGTTGTTTAATGATCATGATCATTCTGCTCCAAAACCATATATAAAAAAAAAATAAAAAAAATGGAAAATTAGAATTATTGCATTACATTTCATTAGAATTATTGCACTCACATAAGCACAAGAAGTCAAGAGAACACCAGCAAACGACCACATGAAAGTTGGCAAATTAAAATGAAACTTTTGGGAAAAATAACCAGTGGGCAAATATTCCATACGATTATGTGTAATTTGTTGTTTGTGAAGTTGTTAAAGTCCCCCTGTAGTCAAATATTTTATCCCTTAAAACTTATCTTCGATCATCAAAATTACATATTTAAATGTTTTTTCTTGTGAAAATAATTTTCTCATGCCTTAAAATAGCTTGAATGTAACTCAACACCCTTGCCTCATTTATTATACGCGGATCTATGAATATGCACATTAGCCCCGCCTCCACTCAGTCGCAGCATCCACGGAACTGTAGTAAACGCAAAACAATGGCATACACGGATAATGACTGATAAAACTATGTTTTTACTAGCGGACAAATACAGTGAATACTGTAACATTCATTGAAGTTACTTGATGATGTTGTGTCCTCAAAATGCCATTAAGACTCGAATGCAGCCGTTTGTGATTCATAATTCGCACCCGCGAGCATACGCGAGTGAAGTGCAGACGCCGATGCGGGAGAGGTGCGTCTGAATCCGGGATACTTTTACACTGTTGCCATGGGTTATAATGCAAGTTAGCGGTTCTAAGTTCACATTAAACCACGGATTCATGGGTTTTTGCTCTAATTTATGTTTGGTTTTGTGCTGGTATATTTGGTTTTGGTATTGGTATATTTTGCATGCTAGTGATAGGAATCGATCCCTTGATGTGATTGGTTGTTGAATTTTGTGACGTAGCAAACCGAAGGCTGTTTCAAACTGCATTTCTGGGTCAGCCTATGAGAAACTACAGTTTTAAGGAGAAAATACTCAGCAATGGTGTTGATTAATGGACTGGCACATGGTTTGTCTAAAAGCATATTAAAAACACCACATAGACAAATAAACAACATAAAAAACTTGATTTTCACTACAGGGGGACTTTAAGGACTTCAATCTACTTGGATCGATAGTGAACATCGAGGCCACATAAACCATGGAGGTCAAGCGGAGAATCACAATGAGAAAGTCGACAATGAAGTCACTGGACAAGGTTTTTAAATCCAAGGACATCTCCCTGTCAATCAAGATTCGGCTAACACACAGTTCGATCTTTTCCGTAGTCACCTATGGTTGCGAGAGTTGGACGTTAAGGAAACTGGACAGTCGAAGGATCAATGCATTTGAAATGTGGTGCTGGAGACGAATTTTATCAATCCCATGGACCGCAAGAAGGACAAACAAATCAGTCTTGGAACAAATCAAGCCGGCAAGATCACTCCAATCTCGGATTACACAATTACGACTCGCCTACTTTGGCCACATCATAAGAAAACATCAATCACTGGAACATCAATCACATCATGCTTGGCTGAAGAGAGGGAACTAGGAAATGAGGAAGGCCAGCAACTCGATGGCCCGATACAATCAACGCAATTACAACACGGACACTGGCCGAGCTCAAACAACTTGCACAAGATCGATCTTCTTATAGATCATTTATCCATCAAGTCGCTAGGACTCGGAATCAAGCTGAGGGCCTTTAACTAACTAACTAACCAGTGGGCAAATATTGCATACGATTATGTGTAATTAATGACGAGAAGCAGAAATTCATGATTAAAAATATGTTTTCTTGTGCAGCCCTAGTTCCAATCATACTACAATATCCACAGTATAGTAACATCTATCATATGAAATACGTCTCTGGTACAGTGCAGTGAAATTGTCGACGTAACATTGTTGGCACCACTGATATTACAGTGAATGAGAGAAACTTTAACACCCTACAGTGGCAGTAAAGTAAGTCCCACCTTCCAAATAAAAGAGCCAATCACCAATATAGTACCAAAGAAACCACGGAAACAGCCATAAAGTGTGCTCAGCCTCTGCTCTACACCAAAAACGGAACAATGTTATAAAAAAAAAAAAAAAAAAAAAAATTGAGGCTACGAAACGATGTATGATGCCATTCATTTTAGACTTCATTGCTGCACTGTAAAAAAAAAATCCGTAAAAAAACGGAGAACTTGCTGGCAGAAAATTACCAGGTCATTTTCTGTTAAATTTACGGACATTTCCTTCAACATTAAAACAGAAAATTCTGTAGATTTACATTTTCTTCTGTACCATAAACGGACAATCCGTTATGCAGAAATTTCTAAAAAAAATTATAACATAGGCCTATCTTTAGCAGCAAATAAATCCAGCACAATATATACAAATTGAACATGGTTTATTTTTACCTCATGTAAACATTCCTAAAAGTGCATTCAGTAGCTTTTATTTGCTTTTAACAGGTGAAGACAAAAATGTTATGACATCAGTTAATTTAATAATGTGTAAAGCACCATAGAAAATGCTTGTATTGTGGAAAACTTTTTAAGTTTTAAACAGCAACAGGCAGAAAAAAGAAAACATGAGCAGGTACTTGTACAATACTGGTGTTGCACCAAATAGTGGTCACAAAGATAAACCTCACTGTGAAGCAATCAAGATTCAAAACATTTTCAGATACATGGGAAAACATTTATACAAAGACAGGGCTGTCATTAATAACAACTGCTATAAACTTATAGTCAAGTGAAATGTTATTTAAAAGGACAGTTAAAATAAAAATAAAAAACTTGTACAGCATTTGAAAATAAAGAACAAAGATTCATGCACTCATGCCTGACATTTCAATGTGAAATTAAGAGAATTACACAATCTAAATTAAGAGCAGGGCTCCAAATGTTTGTGTGCTCTTAGTATCTCTTGCCATCTGCAAGCTTGAGGAAACTACTTTTTTTTTTACTTTCATGTTCAGTCCAAGTTCCAAGTTGAGATTTGAAAAAAGCTCAGATTGTACATGGATTCTCGAAGTTGTTCATACAGCTTGTTCATAGTCTTGGAAGCGTAGGTTCCCTTCGTCTGAACCTTTGACCCTCGTTCAGGATTTCTTCACAGGAAGACTGGAAATGATAAGAAATGAAATGAATGAAAGTGAAGTACAGAGTAACGTGCAGAACAGGTTGAGATCGAATTATCAAGTTCCAGTTCAAACATTGTTTATAAAATGCTAAACTTGCATTTCTAGTGGTCTCCAATTGCATCTGTCATGTGATCTTGTCAACAATGTTTTATGATGTACTTAAAAGGGTTACTCCACCCCAAAATGAAAATTGTCATTAATCACTTACCCTCATGTCGTTCCAAACCCGTAAAAGCTTTGTTCGTCTTCGGAACACAATTTAAGATATTTCGGATGAAAACCGGGAGGTTTGTTTCTGTCCTATTGACTGCCAAGTAAATAACACTGTCAAGGCCCAGAATCACTGACAAGCTACACAATATCACGTTCATTATCGCAGATTAATCGCCTTCAATAATGAACGTGATATTGTGTAGCTTGTCAGTGTGTATTAAATGCCGCTCCATTTGAAAATAGGTGATGGAGATTTACCGCAAATCACAGAACCGGCTTTACTGACAAGATGCGCATGAATATCGCATGCGATATATCGCCCAGCCCTAATGAAAAGCATCGTCAAAATAGTCCATCTGCCATCAGTGGTTCAATCTGAACTTTATGAAGTGGCGAGAATACTTTTTGTATGCAAAGAAAATAATAACGACTTTATTCAACAATTCGTCGCATCTGCATCACACTAGCGCCATTTTGGAGAATATCCACTGGACGCAAACTGCGTACGCTGTTCTGTGTCAGCCGCACCACACAGATATGCTGTTTTTGTTAAATAACGACTTGTTGAATAAAGTCATTATTTTTATTTTCTTTGCATACAAAAAGTATTCTCGTCGCTTCAAAGTTCAGATTGAACCACTGATGGCAGATGGACTGTTTTAACGATGTCCTTATACTGCGTTTCTGTGCCTTGACCGTGTAAGGACCCTTGCAGTCTATGGAGGGTCAGAGAGCTCTCAGATTTCATCAAAAATATCGCAATTTGTGTTTCGAAGATGAACGAAGGTCTTATGGGTTTGGAACGACATGAGGGTGAGTAATTAATGACAGAATTTTCATTTTTGAGTTAACTAACCCTTTGATTATTTTCAACTAACCAGAAACACAACAAAATGCTTTATACACAGTTTCATTATTATGTTCCTTACATTTGTATGAATTCCAGCGTAGGTGCCATTCTCCTCTGGATGTTTTATGTTTAAAATAAAATGAAGAGAATGTGTAGCTCAGCCACAATGGGGGAGGAAATGATAACTTCTTGAATGACAGCAATCTGGAATCACCAATAACAAACAAATAAGAAATTATAAACATCATTGTAAATTCAGAAAGCCACTCCAAACATTGATTAAATCTTTCCTACACAAACAACTTCAATAACAAAGTCAACTGAATAAACGACTCATTTTTTGAGCGACTCATTCAAAACAAATTTTTTGTCAGTATTGAACATCCCTAAAGGTAAATAAAAATGGAAGCATATGGGTAGCAAAATTCAATTTGAAATGTTCAATTTGAAATATGCAAAATGGCAATGTAGTTCTGTATTTTAAATTTACATTTTGCCATACATGTCCAAAATTTAGTGCAAAATGAAAATTCAGTTATATAAATTTAGATATGCCATTTTCTACACTAGTTTTAACATGCAAATAAAAAAAAAACATACTTTAACACTTTATAAATTGCAAAATTAAAACAAAAATGTATTACACAGATTGATTAGATATGTTTAACATGTCCAAGCAAAAACTGTAGCAAAATTATCATTTAAATGCCGTTTTTCCTAAATGCATTTAGACTTGGGAGTTAGGACACTTGGGATTGCCTTTTCATCATGTTATTCCGTGATAATTGTAGCAAAATGCAGTGAGAATTTGAGGATGCATTCTGAGCCAAAGGTGCAGTAAAAGGGTAGCAAAATGGTGATTTAAATGTCTTTTATTTTTTTTAAATGCATTGACACTTACATATAAGACGTTTCAATTGCATTTTCATTTAATACCTCGTAATGAATATAAGTAAATGTGGAAAGCGTTTGGTTAACGGTGAATATTGACCTATTGTGCGTCCTGTTGCTGAGCCTAAAGATTGACAGGTCAGGGGCGTGTTGCATTTTCAAATGCATTTCAAATCCACATTGACTTTATATCCATAGCGAGGTATTAAATGAAAATGCAATTGAAACGTCTTATATGTAAGTGTCAATGCATTTAAGAAAAATAAAAGACATTTAAATCACCATTTTGCTGCACCCTTGGCTCAGAATGCATCCTCAAATTCTCACTGCATTTTGCTACAATTATCATGCAGTATTATGATGGAAATGCAATCCCAAGTGTCCTAACTCCCAAGTCTAAATGCATTTAGGAAAAACAGCATGTAAATGATAATTTTAATACAGTCTTGGCTTGGACATATTATTGCAACTTATAAAGTGTTAAAATGTTTTTATTTTGCATATTAAAACTAGTGTAGGAAATGGCAAATGTAAATTATATAATTTAATTTTCATTTTGCACTAAATATTGCACATATGTATGGGAAAATGTAAATTTAAATACAGAAATACATTGCCATTTTACATATTGCATTGCCATTTTGCATTTTACATTTCAGATTTAATTTTACTACCCATATGCTTGCATAAATAAAAACTGTAGTGTTAATAAACAAAACAGAATACAAACCCATGATAAGAATGCAGGGGGTGCTTGGGATGCACAATACAGCAGCAATAACGACCTGTCATTAGAAAAGAAAACAAAAGAAACACTATGAATGTCATGAACTGCTGTCCCTTTAAAACATGACTCACACCTGACACATCCCAACTCTTTACATCAGTCAAGACATTTTAACTTTTTAAGACTGTCACTAGCCAAAAATGGTCATTTTGACATTATTTTGTGTGCTTTAGTCCGTGTGCGAGAGAGAGAACTCGGTGCGTTACTGACGCGCTGTCTGAAGCGGCATTCTCTGCGCGTGCATCACAAGTGTGTGCGTTCACAGACAGCGCGCCAGTAACGTTACCGAATTAACTTCTCGTGTGTGTTTAACATAAACAAGACAATAAAATGTCTAAACCTACCTCGTCTGGCAGAGAAGGTGCGTTATCCTTGAAGAATTCCGCATAATAAAAAAAGTCGTAATGGTATCTTCTTTTCTTGACAAGTCCTCTGCCAGCTTCTGTTGAAGGCACACAGCGCTCTAAACACAGTTGTACCGCACTTTAGATTTAACGTTATCACAGCTGCTTAACATCACCTCAGTAACGTTAATATGTCGGATGCTTTACGACACGCTCAGTAACCAATACACCGCATCAACAACAATTAAAAGTTGATAACCTTTTATTAATAAAACTGAAAGTGAGCACACTGTAACACGTAACTTACCTCCACGTCGAGTTAGATGTGACGGTGTGCTGAAAATGTTGAATGCCACGGCTCCGACATTCATTTGCCAAACAAGGAAGACGTTTTCTACTAGGTTAACGTTACAGTTTGTTACATTTAACAAAATATAATTTACCACGAAAGTGTAAGAACGGTTCCTCAAACCCGAAATCCGACTTTAAAACGAAATTTTTACCGAGACTATCTCTGTGAATAATGGCGTCTGCTCAAGCACTGTTTTCGCGCCGAAAATCTTGCTTCATGTTCCCACAATGCAAAGCGTAATTAAAAAAAATACGGAAAAACACCTGTAAAAACTAAATACGGAATATTCCTTCACATTATTATGGTATATTTTACTGTATTTTTACGGACTTTTTTTACAGTGTGATTTAAAATATGTAAATTTAAATATTAGTTGGCAAACCGTTTTTGAGATTTTTTTTTTTAGTTTTAGTGTTTCCCAATATAATTAAAAAAGAAAATAGCTTCTGAATTTTCCAATATGGATGTTGAGTGAACTGACTTGCTTCAGAATTGATGCTAAAAATTTCAACAATTAAAAAAAAAAGAAAAGAAGTTTGCTGTGCTTTTGTAGGGCTGCACAATTTGGCCAGACATTTTGTGACTTATTCAATTGGACTATATAATAATAATAATAATAATTACTAAAAATAAGAAATGATACTCTAATAAATCACTCTAATGTACAGTATAACTGTAAACTACAAATGTCTTAATTTCTTCATTTTCCAATGTTAAACCAGCTAACCTTTATTTTGACAGAAAACTGCCCTTGACGACAGCTGCTTTTTTATAATAATTTTATATTTTTATAATCTACTTTTTAATAACAACATTTGTGTTAATACCACGCTCTTGCCTTACCAAATTCAATGGTAACCCTATAATAACGGTTTGTTTTTAAGTGCGTTGGTTGGATTTGGTGGGAAATTGCATTTGTTCTTGCATGTTCACATTATGCCTGTAAATGTCTGACTACTACAGCCATCATTTGCTCTAGATCTGAAGACACAGTAACAGTGTAACAGTCTATTTCTTGTATTTTTTTATAGACAAAATACATCATCATGTTATCAGAGCTGCCTGGTGGCTTATCAGAGAGTGAACTAGAGAACATTGGTTATGCATCAGACAAAACAAAGCAGGTCTGCCATAAACTACCTATTGTACTCCACGAGCTCATGCTGAATTACCAGGAGGACAAGCCTCAGACTTCCTCTCGGCAGGGAACATGTAAGATGCAATACTTTACATTGTCTAAAAAAAACACACACGCACACACGCACAAACAAGTTTAGGAGGAAAGTGCACAGCAATCTTCTAATCCAACAAGACTGGACAGCAATCGAGCCTTTGGTGATTATTACATAATGAGTAATGTTTATTGTCATCTGGAGAACAAAAAGCCACAACAGACTGTTCATAGATTGTTACTGTATCTAAATGGGTTTGTGACTCAATGTCTCACGGGTCTGAGTCGTGCTATCTTGGCCACATGTTTGAGAGCTTAACTCATAAAAAAGAGCTTGGACTGATTAACAGCAGCGTTTGGCAGCAGTGACTTTCACAAGCAAAACCACACAACACATGCGAGATGTGTTCAGAAAGAGGCCACGATGGATGATATGGTTCATAATGCAACATAACCATAACAAAGCCTACAGTCAGCTCAGTTCTGCAGTCCTCAAAAGGGCACAAGCAAAAACACTGGTGCAAACTCTTCAGGGGTGAAAATGGGACAGATGCAAGCAAGGACAATTAACAGCTTAAAATGCTGATTATTAATATTGCTAATAATAATAATTATAATAATAATAATAATAATAAGTCATATTTTAAGATTGTTTTCTTTTATTATTATTATTATAAAATAAATAAGAAATACATTACTATAGTAGTAATATTATATGTAAACTAACAGAATGTAAACTACAAACAATTTAATAATATTTCTTTTTATTTTAACAGTAAAATTACAATACAAAATCTATTTCCTTTCAAATGTTAAACCATATAGAGATTTAATTTTTCTTGATTTGTTTTTGTTTGTTCGTTTGTTTGTTTCATAAATCCGAAGAGAGAGAGAAACCTTTAAGCTTCTCTTTTGATGACAACAGACTTATAAGCCATTATATTTTGACTGGTTTGATAGTTAAGTTTTGTTTTTATATTGCTGACTTTAAATATGTTATTGAAAGGTGAGTTTGAGCTTTCCCCTTTAAATTAAATACAGAAAATATTTTATTTAATTCAGCTGCCTGAATGCATTCCCAAGACTGTCGTCGAGTTGCTGACTGTTGACAACAGATTTATTTATGGGTTTGATGGGGTTTTTTTTTTTTGGGGGGGGGGGGGGGGGGGGGGGACCATTTGATTGTTTTTTTCTTTCTTTCTTTCTAGATTTGCACATTTATATTACAATAATAGTATACTGTATTTGTGCCTTTTCTTGAGACAACATGAGTGCATGCCTGTGCAAAACCTTTACATCTGACAATGTGCAAAAAAAAACCTGCATGGATAAGCAATTCTTATAATGGAGAAAAATAAGGAACAAACTATTCTAAAAAGTGTTCACTAATTTCAAAGTGGTACCGCCGAGGAGTGACTGTGCTGACACTATATGGATGAACAGAAATGTGACCTGATAGCAGGAGAATGCATGTCAACAGAAAACAGGATGTGGTCTTGGTCCTTGTAGGCTCACGTCCAGCCTAATGATATCACAGAGGAAATTCCACACTTCAGATATATGATAAACAGCAAGAGCGACACAATAACACAATCTGACACAGATACAACAAGAGCAGAACCCTATAACCCTAACGACTGGCATATCAAACAAAACGTTATGTTTCGAAATGGAACCATTTATTGAAACTCTAAAAAGAATATGCAAGAAGTCTGCATTTGTGATTTCTGTTAAGCATCATATTTGATACATCAGGCTTTTATGGCTCATATGATAAAGTGAGAATATGGAACAAACTCGAGGAGAAAAAAAAAAAAAAAAAAACACCTCTGAATAAAACCAGTTTTATTCAGAGACACAAACTGAGCAAAGATATTTGGTGCAGATGCTGATATTTATGTGGCCAAAAAGTAAGATGAAATTCTGATGCTTGTAATGTAAATTTATGAATATTTATACCAGTATTATGGACTACTTACATTAAATGATATACATATCAGTTGTCACTATATCTCTAATAATATGTCTTAGTAAAATGATATTTAAATGCTTAGTTTGATGATCAAAACAATGCAACAATGCAATGCAATACAACGATGACTGAGAGATGAACAAATAAACGTTCCTCAAAAGCCTGATGATCATATTTGAGACTCACTGATTTTTCTAATAAATGATGTCTGGATAATCAAATAAAGCTGAGCTGATTTAGTCCAGCATGTGTTCATCTGGAAATATTTTTAGCAATATCAAAGTTATTCTTATGTTTACTTGTGCAAAAAGACATGTGAAACACAAGCTGATGGTTGACGTTTGTACAATTACAGGTGCATCTCAATGAATTAGAATGTCGTGAAAAAGTTCATTTTTTCTTGTAACTCATTTCAAAAAGTGAAACTTTCATATATTTTAGATTCATTACATGTAAAGTAAAACATTTCAAAAGTTTTTTTTTTGTTTTTATTTTGATGATTAGAGCTTACAGCTCATGAAAGTCAAAAATCGGTATCTCAAAATATTAGAATATTTACATTTAAGTTTCAATAAATGACCATCCCTACAGTATAAATTCTGGGTATCTCTTGTTCTTTGAAACCACAATAATGGGGAAGACTGCTGACTTGGCAATGATCCAGAAGACGAACATTGACGCCCTCCACAAAGAGGGTAAATTACAGAGGGTCATTACTGAAAGGCGTGGCTGTTTACAGAGTGCTGTATCAAAGCATATTAAATGCAAAGTTGACTGGAAGGAAGAATTTGGGTAGGAAAAGGTGCACAAGCAACAGAGATGACCGCAAGCTTGAGAATACAGTCAAGCAAAGCTGATTCAAACACTTGGGAGAGCTTCACAAGGAGTGGACTGAAGCTGGAGTCAGTGCATCAAGAGTCACCACGCTCAGACGTCTTCAGGAAAAGGGCTACCAAGCCACTTCTGAACCAGAGACAACGTCAGAAGTGTCTTACCTGGGCTGTGGAGAAAAAGAACTGGACTGTTGCTCAGTGGTCCAAAGTCCTCTTTTCAGATGAAAGTAAATTTTGCATTTCATTTGGAAATCAAGGTCCCAGAGTCTGGAGGAAGAGTGGAGAGGCACAGAATCCATGTTGCTTGAAGTCCAGTGTGAAGTTTCCACAGTCAGTGATGATTTGGGCTGCCATGTCATCTGCTGGTGTTGGTCCACTGTGTTTTCTGAAGTCCACAGTCAACGCAGCCATCTACCAGGAAATTTTAGAGCACTTCATGCTTCCTTCTGCTGACAAGCTTTATGGAGATGCTGATTTAATTTTCCAGCAGGACTTGGCACCTACCCACACTGCCAAAGGTACCAAAAGCTGGTTCAATGACCATGGTGTTACTGTGCTTGATTGGCCAGCAAACTCACCAGACCTGAACCCCGTAGAGAATCTATGGGGTATTGTCAAGAGGAAGATGAGAGACACAAGACCCAACAATGCAGATGAGTTGAAGGCCACTGTCAAAGAAACCTGGGCTTCCATATCACCTCAGCAGTGCCACAAACTGATCACCTCCATGCCACGCCGAATTGAGGCAGTAATTAAAGCAAAAGGAGCCCCTACCAAGTATTGAGTACATATACAGTAAATTAACATATACTTTCCAGAAGGCCAACAATTCACTAAAAATTTAGTTTTTTTTATTGGTCTTATGAAGTATTCTAATTTGTTGAGATAGTGAATTGGTGGGTTTTTGTTAAATGTGAGCCTAAATCATCACAATTAAAAGAACCAAAGACTTAAACTACTTCAGTCTGTGTGCATTGAATTTATTTAATACACGAGTTTCACAATTTGAGTTGAATTACTGAAATAAATGAACTTTTCCACGACATTCTAATTTATTGAGATGCACCTGTATACAAAAGAGCTCATATTGCTAAAAGAGTCCATCAATCAGATGAAAGAAGGCATGAAGTAGATTGTGTTCAACAAACTTTATATGGTTAAAAGATGCTCTTCCAAAGCCACTTTTTAACATTCAGCATGGATTTAACCTGATATATGGACTTAAAGGCCACACAAACAGCTGGCCAGACAAAGTGAACATGTGTTTGTCATGAACAAAACATTCAGCGCAATAAAACAAATCATTTACGGTCAAACGAAAGCTTCAGACGGACTGCCAAGAAATGATCTAGGGAATCGCTGATTGACTGGCCAAAGAAGAACGAGGCTTAATTTATGTTCTTGCACAGCGCATTATTAAGCTTTGACACTCTGCTCATAGAGGTCCTCAGTCTACATCAGGGCTCACTTTCAGCTTTTTAACATTGAAATAGTGTAGCAAACTCTCCCCACAGCACCAGCACAGGAAGAGAGGGCCAGGAGTGCTCTTTTAATAACTATCTGGGGCCCATATCTCCTCTGTGCAAATGAGCAAAGCTTTAGGGATTTTACTGGCTTTGCATTCCACAATGACACTGAGAACGAATGGCTGACAAAACCTGACTGCAGCAAATTCCACACAATTTCCCTTTTCATTACTAACTCACTCGGACTCAACGGATCCTCTCTGAGAAAACCAACCGATGGAAGAGGAAGGACAAATTGTTCAAATTCAAACTGTTAATCTTCTTAATTACATTTTTAAACATTTACATATTTACAATATTTCCATTTTACAAGTAGATAAACAGGAGGTAGCCTAGACTAGTTACAAATTGTAAAAATAAGGTTGTCATACTTAAAAATCTTTAGATGTTACTATACTTTAGACGTTGTGTTTTCAAGGAATATGTTAAGATGTAGTGAAGTCAGTTTTTACCTGTTTGCAAATATGTCTTGCAAGCCATGAAAAATAACTAATATATTTTAAGGAAATTATATTGCCATCAAAAAGTTTATTTTGGATCCTGGTGACACTTCTTAGAAATGTTCTCAACGATTAGCTCTTTTGCTTTGACATTTCTACAGGTAAATGTGACACCATTTTATATTGTAAGAGTTCATCTTATCTTTGGTTAATGTTCCGTTGATACCTGGAGGAGATTATGATTAAAATGTACACTAGCACAATCTTTCATTACAAGTGAGCAATTTCAAAAGTGCATTCCTGTTACATTCTTGAAATATTTAACACAGGGTATCATTAAGACTTTTTAAGACCTGCACAAATAAAATTAATACCACACAGATTTTTGTGCCAATACTAGTAAAATCTCTATATATTCAATGTGTTCATGTTCTTAGTTTTTTCTTTCTGTGAAGAGGCGACCACAAGCCACGGGAGTTTATGTTGAACTAAATGCCAAATACAGTGCATTGTGTAACCAAAATACCAATATCCAGAAGAAAAAAAATGTTTTATGCATAATACGATACTTTAATTACAATCATGTTCAGGACTTATTTTGTGGCCTTTTTCTTTCCAGCTGCTCATTCAAACAGATGAGGGAGAAAAAATAAGCACTCTTACAACCATCTACAACATATTACACACAAAAAAATCCCACAATAAAGTAAACACTTATAATTCATCAAAAGATTATAAGAAATCATTTGGCAGAAAAGTCTTCCTGATTGAAAACGCTTTGAAACCTCAAGTCTGTAAAACACACAACAGCGGTGAATTTTTGTTGATGTGCACTAAGTTCATGGCTGCAGATCAAATACGGATAGTGACAGTCATTCCATCAATAAACCAGTGTATATAGGGATGTGCATCTCCATAACCGATGTGATAATCTCGATGCATACCAATATCCAGATACAAGAAAATGCGAAAATGATTCACTCCTATTACGATGCAGTATGATTACATATTTGATCAACACAATGCGATTTGGTGATACGATGTAATGGAAAAAATATTTATTTTATTTCTTTTGTTTCAGACAGACAGCAAAACATAAATTAACTTGTCTTCTGACTTCACGCCTTGAGCGTTTCTAAAACAAGTTCTCCAAATAAGCCAGGCATCGGGACATTGTCAAATGATTTGGTTCATAAAGCAAATTTAACATGATCAAGCTCAATGACTTATGCTGGAAAAATAACCAGGCTAACTCAGGCTAAACTAGCTCCTCTACTGACCAATAGGAACCAGATATTACCACTGACTCTCTCACATACTATCATAGCCATCAGCCTTTGTCTCTGGTTTTAACAGTACCTTATATGAGAACAGGAGAAAAAATAAGAACAATAATCCCTTTACTCTTACATAAAAATAACTTATATAGGTTTACATCTACAACACTTTTATTCCAACACAAATATTTTACAAAAAAGTTGCCTCTCTCACTCCTACACAAAATGTATATATTTGCATCCATTTACAGGTGAAAAATAACTTGTGACATATAATGCACTGAGGAAAACACAATATATAAACAGCACATACTGTTTGAATGGTGGATCGATTTGATCCATGATCAACATTAGGGCTGCTAAGATAAGTCCACAAATTAGATAGATTGTGTGAACTTAATTGTCGTTTATAACCGCTTTAGAAACGCGCTTGAGAAACAGTTTCGAGAGGAGCATCGCAAATTATTGGTCTCTTTATAAACAATAAAAGATAGCGCATCCACTAGTAATTATATATAAATAAATCGTTTTTTACCGATGCAAATATGTTAGAAACGATGCGTCGCAATACAAATGCCAACTTGTATCTGATGCACACCTTTTTTCTTTTTTTTACATTTTTGGCCGATGCACCGAGCGAATTGGTGAATCTTCCCATCCCTAGTGTATATGATCCTATGGTGCCGGTATTTGCCATTTCTCCAACAGTCATTGAACTGAGGAACCAGTTCGTATCGGACAGAAGACCGAAGACTTGAATGAAGGGGCCAAATTAATGTATTTATGGTTTCTCATAAAATGTTTAGCTGATTAGGACTAGTTTATTGACTTTACATGCTTTAGACATCACATCATTATTGGGTGCTTTAACAAGGGGGAGGTCGTGGCCTAGTGGTTAGAGAGTCAGACTTGTAATCCAAAGGTTGTGGGTTCGAATCTCAGGTCCGGCAGGTATCCTTCAATACCATGACTGAGGTGCCCTTGAGCAAGGCACCGAACCCCCAATTGCTCCCCGTTTGCGCTGGACTCGAAATTACAGGTAATAATGTTATAAATAATGTTCCGTTTTTTTTGCACCACTGCTCCAGGTGCATGTTCACTGTGTGTGTTCACTAAGACTCAATATACTCCGGAGCTCTGGGTATTAATTTTGTGTGCTGTTATGTTTATTTTGACTCTCAAAATGGATGGGTTAATTGTTGACTTCAGAGGACTCCCCAATAATTCAAAATCTTCTTTACTGTTCTACTGGGAAAAAAAAAGTCATCACCTATAGCCTACACTTGATGCCCAAGGGTACATTACATTATTATTATTATTATTTTTTTTTATTTTTTTTTTTAAGACTTCTCAATTGATTTTTGCCAACTAAAATTAGAACAACAGAACAATATTAAAGATAGTATGACTATAATTCAAATGTTAAAATAATACTGATGGAGAGACTGAAAAATTGAGAGACATGGAGAACTCTTGCAGGGTAACTGCATTCTGGTCCTCAATTTATGAATCATAAATTTTGTCTCAAATTATTAGCTGTTTATCAATGAACCTCTTTTGTACTTTTTCAGCATCTTCTTTCAGGGAACTGGGAAGTATAGTCCATTGTTCATCATCTGATCACTTAAATATCTTGACAGGATCCTTCTGAGATAGCAGGTGGAAAATAAATGATCCAGCAGCGGAAAGAATCACTGATGTTCCTTAGATACAGTGTTGAGTCGTGCCAGACTGGAGCAGGATGTTGTTAAGCTCATTTAGGCATGGAAAAATGAATACTGAACATTCTGTCATAGTGAACTCATGTGAAACAACAACATGCCTTCTAAGCAACAAATTACTGGCAACAGACACTATAATAGGCTAAAGCCTGCCATTTTATTCCAATATGGTCAGAAATGCAGCTCAAATTATGACATTCATTCTGACCATATCTTAATGCCAATACTTCCACCCCCTTTGTCTGTATTACATAATATATGGTAAGGGGGAGAGGCTATTTACTGGAAAGCCAAAGATTGACAGCAACAGCAATGCAGATGTGCCAGCGACCATTTTAACTATCAAGCTGTGAAATGACTGAATTACTTTATTGCTGTTTTGTAAATCAACAGCAGGAAACCAAGACAGAGACTAAGCAGTCACACTGAGCCTCATTCTAAGATACTGTGTATCAGTCGATCAGACTGCTCATTAGGATCTGTAGTAGTCTCGTGTAGCCAGACCTTCAGACTGACGGCTGAAGGTCTGGAATAGATGGCAGGCTTTATTGGCATGAGGTTGTTTGACCGACATGTCAAACAACCAATCACAGTTTGTTTTGTTCAGCATCACGTTTCGGGGCGTGGAAATGTCGCCACAATAACAGACCGGTGTGTAAAATTCTCAGACGTATTTTAAAGATTCTATTCCGAGAACTTTAAATATTTCACATACTTTTGAAAATCTAGCGTGTAGTTGATCCTGATAAGCGTTCGTCGTCACATTTGTAAACACGACGGCTTTCTTCTTTCGTGAGGGGGTTTGGTGTCATGGCATCTTTTTTTCCAGGCGGAACGTTAAAGAACGCGACACACGTCTCCCAGAAATCCTGTATAATTCAACCAATCCAATGACGACTTCGACACTCCTGAAGTGTTTCCAGATAAGTGTGCCATATGAATCAGACGTTTAGCCAACGTTCCGTAGGTGTGACGTCTGAGGCGGAGACTAGATCTGTAGTAGTTAGTGATTGGTCTATAGGCTCATTAAAGCATCAATCTTTACATTCATGCACAGCTGTGGTTGGTTTACAAAAGTTCAACTCCTGTAGGGCTGCAACGATTAGTCGACATTATCGACAACGTCGACAATAAAAAATTGTCGACAAATATTTTTGTTGTCGAGTAGTCGTTTGATCTCATATGACCTAATGTAAGAGCCTGCAATACTGCGGTTTGACCAGTGTGGCGCAAGACTCTAGTTCAGCCCTCCTGGATGCAGATCAAGAGAAGAACACACACACACAGCACTTGAGCGGCGTTTGGATGAATATGTAAATATATATTGTGCGCTTTCCTCTCAGTAACGAAATAAACAACAAAAACTGACAGCAGTGTGAAAGCAACAGTTAAAAATGCATCTGATTACAACGATGTGGATGTTTGCATGAGCTCTGCAGGTTCAGTAATGTAACATTACTCCAGTAGAGTTCGGTCACATTATGTTTATTTATATAGTACTTTATGCAATAGATAGCCTTAATTGAAGCAGCTTTACGGTATTAAACATGAAAAACATGAAAGTCAGTGTCGCTTTCAGTTAGAATTACAACTTGATTTTCTGTTATAAAGCAGCTCTCCAGTGTGAGCTAGCTAATGATAAAATATTTTTATTAGTGGGAAAAAATAATAATTTCATTAAAGTGACAGTTTGGTTTGCAGAGTTCAAAGCTCGATCTAGCTCAGGGCTGTTTTGATTATTATAACCCTATAAGGTATTTTAAGACATTATGTTGTGAATAAAATAGTTTATCCAAAGCATCTTATCACTTACCTTTATTATGTTTCTTATCTATATGACTTACAAAAGGAGATGTTAGGCAGAATGTGTCATTCAGTTACTTTTTCATGTAGCTAATTAAATGGTGAGAGAGTGTCTCTGTCTGTCATCTCATTTTGTGTGCCATCTATTTTTATAATGAATTGGTAACATTACAATAAGGTATCATTTGTTAACATTAGTTAATGTATTAATTAACATGAATGAACAATACATTTATTACATTTAAGTATTAATCTTTGTTAATGTCGGTTAATAAAAATACAGTTGTTCATGTTAGTTCACAATGCATTTATCAATGTAAAAAAAAAAACTTGTGATTTTAATAATGCATTAGTAAATGCTGAAATTAACATTAAGATTAACAAATGCTATAGAAGTATTGTTCATTATTAATTCATGTTAGGCAAGGCAAGTTTATTTATATAGCACATTTCATACACAAATTCAAAAACACAAAAGTGCTTTACATAAAAGGAAGTGAAATAGACATTAAAAATAATAATCACAACAATAAAAACAAGGAATTAAAAAAAAATAATCACAACAATAAAAACAAGGAATTAAAAAAATAATAATCACAACAATAAAAACAAGGAAATTATATAAAAATGTATTTAAAATGAATTTAAAACCGTTACGAATAGAAAATGATTATACATAAAATACAGTGCAGTCAAGTTAACTAATGAACCTTAATGTAAAGTGTTACCAATTAATTGTGTAATAATTGTAATTACAGAATATGCTTTTCTAAAGCTGAAGTGACCTTTATTTATGTTAGAATTTGTATAACTTAATATTCTAACTAATTGCAAAAACTGAATAATCAATCAAAGTCTACTGATTAACCAGTGAACTAATCGACAATTAGTTGATTAATCGTTCTAATAATCGTTAGATTAATCGATTATCAAAATAATCGTTTGTTGCAGCCCTAAACTCCTGCACAGACATTTTGGGAACAGAACAGCAGTACACCTACAAGTGCAGAGGTACAAATCTCACTGACTGTTTAGCGAAATGCATTTTAAAGGGATAGTTTTGGGTGAGCTATCCCTTTAAACAATTGTATCGATTTTTCAAGACAAACATACAACAAGCTTAAATGAAGACAGAATCGCTCAATCCGTCAAAACATAATTTACTATATAACACAGAATGGCACAAAATTTTGCACATTTCAGAAGAATAAATCAATAGTAGGGCTGTATACTTAATCAAATAATGAAATGAACTAGTGTCTGTGAATATTAAAGGACTAAAAGACTATTTAAATATCTAGTCTGCACATTTCACTTTAGTTTACAATGACGCTTATGGTTAAAAAAAAAATTCTACAGAAAAAAATAAAATGAATTGTATACGAGATGTACTTAAATGTACTTTTAATATATTGTTGTTAAACGGTTCAAAATTTATGATTTTAATTAAATAAATTGACCAGACATGCTTTTTGATTATTAAAATGTAATGAAATCATCAAAGCAAATTCAAGAAAATATACGATTTTTGATTTCAATTAATTAGAGGTGCTTTCTGATTTTTACAATTTAATTTATCCATTAAAATGGAATGCTGAAAAAAAAAAAAAAAAAAAAAAAAATTTTTGGGAAAGATTTGGATAAATAAACACAAACACAGCTTTCTCAGGGCCCTATGTTTCTCCCAAAATGAAGAGCAAGTTTTTTTAAGTCTAAAAAGTACATATAGCTTCACACCACATTTCCCTAATGCTCAGACACAATGACAGACCTCAAAAGCATAATAATGCACTGGCCTCGGTTCACGATTTCAGCGGCGGCCAGCGCAGTGTTGAAGTCAAGAGGCTTATTATGTTGTTTCTGGATGGGCGTCTTGCAGACAGATGTGGAGTTACGCTAATGGGGAGCACTCTTCAACCCCGTTGACTTTTAGTCACTCCTTTGCAATCAGCCACAAATCTGAATGCAGGCCTCTGTCTGTTTGCAGTTGCACAGATGCATTGTGGGTCTGGAAACAAATGCATACAACTGACACGCGGGACTATTAAAACCAGCCGAGGAATGCATTGCAAATTCAGAGTGATTTGGGATCCACTCTCTCGGTCTTACTATCTCTAAAACACCAGCTCTGAATTTCCAAAAGGTTCAGACGCAGACTGATGGTGTGATATTTAGCATCATTACGCATCTGGTCATGAGTTAATACTGTTCCTGTTGAGACTGAAAAACAGACGTTACAGCTTTAACACAGTGCCCACATAAAATACTTCATTAAAGAAGCAGCTGAAAAAAGCCATTCATTCATTCATTCATTCATTCGTTCATTCATCAGTCAGGAGAGACTGTTATAAGCTATATTTCCATCCAAAGATTCAAATTAAATGTATGTGCAAAACTGGAATATCGCATAAAACATTTGCAAATAAAGCACCATTTCCATCCAACAAGTCAAAGAGAACAAATCGTCACTTCCTGGTAAACTGTGGCACTAAATATCACTAAGAATACAGGAGAAGTCACTGAATATAATCATTTTCATACATGACAGAAATGACTTGCACCTCAGAGCGAGCAGACGAGACACAATAAATGCGGTTATTACTTTCGGAGGTGGATGCCAGCAGGAGAACGCAGTCATGTAAGACAATTATACAGAAATACTTTGATGACAGACTTTGCTCAGGTTTTTCAGAATGACCATAACAACATATGGATGCTGTGAACGAGATCAGTCAGCTGACTTTTTCGATGCGCATGGAGGAATTTATTTGGTAAATGTGTTTCCATCGTAGTTTATGCACATTTTTTCTTACCGGATAAAAAATGTATCTTACTCAAATGTGCGCATAAGTTTTTTATGCGCATTTTTAGAATTTATGCGCATCTTGGCATTTCCATCCAGCGTTTTTTTATGCGATAATCCAAAATGCGCATAAAAATAGGTGGATGGAAACACAGCTTGTGTATCACAATGCTGTTACTGTTGCAATTACATCAAAGCCTCAAAGGCAACACTTTAAACCATAAGAGGTGATACAGAGTGAGCATGGTTACAGCCCAATGAAAACTATAATTTTTTACCAAATACCAAATATTTTTTTCCAAAATTTTATTTTTTTCCATTTTAATTTTTCAAGACTACGCTTTAATAGGTGGATCTAGGGCTGCAACTAACGATTATTTTGATAATCGATTATTTGGACGATTATTCTTTTGATTAATCGGATTTAAAACAAATCTTTTTTTATTTTATTGACAAAAAACACACTATTCCACATTCTGCCCAATGTCCTTCAAACAAACGTGTTAAAAAAAATGTTATTGTAATTTATTAGGCAAATTACAAACTGAAACAACTAATTAGTATTGATTCACATAATAACAAAAATGGCCTCATAACAGCTTGCATTCTTGCTGACATTGTTTATGTACTTTTTGACTGTAATTGGGGATCTGAAAAAAAAAACACTAAAGTTCTCTGCCTTTCTTTCATAGATAACAAAAATTATATTATAGCATTAGAAATAGCCTACTACTGTTACTAAAGAGCTATCTAACCAATACAGAAAGCTAAAAAATGACTTTGATAATGTGTTAAAAGCCTTACATAAATTTGTTTTAATAAATTTGTTAAGCATTGTATATAGTGAATATAGTTTAAATCTCTATTAAAAATGTAAATAATAATAAAGATTCAGGTGAGTAATGTTCTGCAGGAACACATGTTCACTTTGATCACAGTCACGTTTACTGTCATTTCTTTATCCTGTAAAAAGCAGTTATGGAGCATCTCATAGTTATATTCAGACAATTACACGCTGTTATCCCTTTAAAGTTCCTACTCTCATAAAATATTCGCACTGCATGTTGACTTTTAAACCTTAAATTAACTTTCAACAACAGATATTTCAGCACAATGGATATTTTTGCGCTGAATAGTCTATTAATTGTCTCCCTCTCTGTGTTCTGTCTGACGCGCGTGCACGCGCCCGCCGCTCATTTGGTATTTTAACAGACTGTCAGGACGGACCTTTATGCAAAAATGGAAATGCTCGTGTGAATTTGTGACATTTATAGATAAGGATATGACCGTAAACTGAAAGCTTTTTGCGCTGAGGACGCACACGCATCTGTCAAAGCGCCTGACAGGTAAAGCCATTACACTAATGCATTAACTTAAAGCTTAAAATAAAGATTTCTAATGTTTTGTGCCGCTTGGATCACGTACTTCTCCCGCAGCATCTCATTCTGTTTCCTCCACTATTTTTAGATGAATTTTGTCCATAGAAATGCGTTATTCGGTGCTGTAATTTGACGCGACCGGCTGAAGCTGGACGTACACTGTGGGCAGACCCGACTAATCGATAATGAGAATCGTTGTAGATGATTTTCATAATCGATAATAATCGATTTTATCGATTAGTTGTTGAAGCCCAAGTTGGATCAAATTTTAGTAATCAAAAAGCATGTCTAATTCATTTAAATCATGAAACGTATGCAACTTAACATCAATTTATTAGAAGTTCGACAAAAATAACATTTGTTTTATTAATTCCCAAATTCTGTTTTAATTTTTATCGTTTTAATTTTTCTCCAGATTCTGTTTTAATAATCAAAAAGCATATAATAAATTAGTAATTTAACAATTTATTAATATTTTTACAATAAGAGACTTAAGAAATGTTTTATTTTTTTCAGAATTTCTGTGTTCTCTTATGTAATCTCATAATCAAATGAGGGCATAAAACATTAACAAATGAATTAATCTTTTAAATACATAATCAAATTAACTTTTTCTTATTCCTTTTAATTTTGGACAAAGTGCTACACATTGGTGTAATCAGAGTGCCCTACAAAGTGCATTATTTCTCACCCTTATGTGGGAATAGCCCTAATCCACCAATATGCATTTGGTTACATCCTTGCTATAAAACATGTATAACTCTCAACAATAACACAAATCAAAATGGTTTGTGATGAATGGGCTCAAAACAGAATCAAAACACACACACACTCATGTCTGTCTGATCATGACTCATTTTAACCAACAACTCAATCTCCACACATAATGAAAAACACATGAAAAGGTTTTGACCTTTCTTTGCAAAGGTTTTGTTAACCATGTCAGTGCTGCAGTCTGTGAGCTGAACACCGTATGATCCACTCGTCTGGACTGTGCTGGTCATGACTCAAAACCTAGTGTGCTGCCTATCTAGACAGCATTTTAGCACATAACACAAAGCATTTCTGTAATGGCCTGTCCCAATACCCACACTTGCAGTCTTTACATTTGTCCACTTGTCTACTTACATGACATTTTACCAGTATCTGGCCAAAGTGTTCAAGTGGGCGTGAAGACCACAAGCGTGTTTGATTACCAGATGGGACAGCATAAAAACTAAAAAAAAAAAATTTAAAGTACTTTAAATGTAACTTCTAAATGTCTATTAAGTAGTCCCTATGACAACACAATGTAGTAATTATGAATCTTCTATTAGGTTATAAATACATTATACAGATAAAACAGATATTCATACCTGCACTATGGAAGCAATTCTAAAGGTATAAACTCAGATTTGTGAGATATAAATTCGCAATTCTGAAAAGAAAAGTCAGAACTATGAGATACAAATACAATTGCGAGATAAAGGTCATTTTTACCTTTTTACTACATTACTTGTTTTGTTTTGTTTTTGTGGCAGAAACAAAAACAGAATTGCATGATGTAAACACAGAATTGCGAGACAAAAAGTCATAATTCTATAATTGCTACTTTTTATCTTACAGTTCTTTATTACTGGAAATTCTGGAGAAAGAAAAAGTCAGAATGGCAACAAACAAGTCTGATCTGATCGTGAGATAAAAAGTCAAAAGTACCTTATTTTATGGGATTTATAGGATACACTCAGCATCAAATTCAGTTTAGTATTTAGTGTGCGTTAACTGCACTAAGCTTTGCCATTTTTCAGACCTGGGACAGTCTTGCACACGTACTTTTTCTAGCGGTCACACGCTCTCAAGTGGTCAAGTCCGCAAGTGTGTGTATTGGAACAGGCCCCATGTCATATGCTTCAGTAATTAAGGGCATCATAAGTACGTGCAGCATTTTTGGCCATCAAAGGTGCTTGCAGCATTTAAATCTGGGTGCTCAAGCTGACTCGAATCGCACTTACGACACCCAAAAAGCTGCCTAGGTAGTATTAGGGTTAAAGTTTTGAGACACAACCGCTGTGTTCACGAAACAAAGACGAGGAACGTAAATCACAACAGAGAGCGAAACGCTGCCACTCAAACTCATCTGTTCTTAGTATGCAACCGGTATGCGCAAACCCGACTCAATGCAAAAAACATCAACAATAATTATACTGACAACGTACTCCGAGGTGGAACAGTAGTATGTTTGTAACATTAGATGGAAAAAACAAAGTAGGTAAGTGCACAAAAGACATCAACGACAGTTTCTGTTTCTCTCAGAGAAAAGAAAAGGCTAGTGTACTCACAGGATTGTTGTCTGAGGAAGAACAGCAGGCACTGATTCCAGGCTTAAATGCATACATCTGACAGTGGTACGGAAACATAAACAGCGACTCGGACATGAGAAGACCCGGTATGGGCCACTGCTGAGGAGAAACACGCCGAGTACACTTAAAAAACAGGGTAAGTTTCGGACAGTCCGCAACGCCATGACCAGCCAGTGCGCCGTAAGAGCGGTGTGCAGGAATCCAGCAGTCCAGTGGGAAGTAGGGCAGTACACAGCCCGCTTACTAGACGGCATTAAAGACCAATCAGAGCCTCCTCAATCATGTTCACGATAAAAGCCCATCCTACTAAACTTTCGCATACTACACACTTCAGAGTACGCGCGTTACCGGCATCAACGTAGTACGTACGAACTGGGATTCTCTATAAAGTATTAAACCATCAAGTACAGACAATTGTGGAGTTCTGTAGAGCAGCACAGGGCACAAACTAACGCAAACAAACATCTAACACACGTGGTTTAAATATTTCCACACATACTAGCATAACAAAATTTACAGTATTCCATAAAAAAAAATATATAGAGAAAAAAGTTAGCCAAAATTCAAAAATCTTTTGAAGATATCACTGAACATTTAATTTGCCATAGTAAAAGTACATTTCTGGCAAGTAGATTTCTCATCTCAGTCTTTAGTATTAATTTAAAATGAGACAAATCTGCTATTATTTTAATCTCCAATCTGTTGTTTACCAGTTTATACAGTATTTTAATGCTTCGCTAACTAGCAGAAGACAGCGACCGGTTTTAAATTCCTGTCGCGCAGATGAGGAACTTTACAATGTGTCCCGCTATTATTAAACTATGCTATTATATGACATTAGCGATATAATTTACATTGATTATGTTTATGCGTTTTAATGAGAAACCAAAAGAAACAGGTGAATAAAGACAATTACCCACAATTACAATTAAATCGATGTTTAATGTTCAGAAATGATTATTTCAAGAAATGTAAAGCATTTTGGCTCGTTTATGTGGGCCGTCCCAAGCATGGTTGCAAGGTTCATTGTCAAACTCCAAAAATCGGATTATTTTTCATTCTTAAAAAAAATACTAAAAAAAAATATTATTTTATAAAAAACTATACATATATATATTTTATTGACAAAATATTTTAGTTTGAAAAAATATTTTTCATTAGATCAGATTATAAACTGTCATATGGTCATGTTACAATGTACCCCACCTACGGGGCATATTGTCACATTTCACCATTTTTTAGGGTAAATAAAGAAAAACGTATACATTGTACTTATGAAACAAAGCGACATATTTGTTCTAGACAAGTGTGAAATTACTGTGGACAAAAAAAATGATACGCTGAACCCCATGTGGATTAACACAAACTGAGAAAGTCAAAAAAGTGTTTGTACTCTCCCCTAGTACTGAAAACAAATAATTGCACGATCAAATAAATAATTAATGTACAAATAAATACATCTGTAGGCCTAATTAAATAGCCCCCCCCCCCCCCCCCCCCCCCCCAATTAATACATTTAAACAGTCTTTCAATCGTTCAGCTTTTCATAATAAGAGTCTGTTCACAATGGCATAGTACAGGGATTGGCAACTTTGATATTGAGGAGGAACAGCATTTTTTCTCCTGTGCACCAATGAGCAAGATAACTAATTCACTCTCACACCTTTTACACCGTCTTACTCAATTTTATTTTTACTGAAGGAAATCAATGTATAATTAATGTTTTTACATTATTAATTACAGATTTTATTAACTATAATACTTGAGAAATTCTGTTAAATCAAATAGGAAACGTTGTTGTCATTTGACAAGCAATATTACCTCAACAAGCAAATGTAAACTTTTCAATTGTATTGTCTGTAAATTTGCAATTGTGCAGATGTCCTATTTTTGATTACTCGCCTACAAAACATTCTTAACACACCTCGGAGAATATTTAAAAAAAATGCTTATTCAAAATATAGTTATTCCAAATGGTATTAAATTACCACAAATTACCATGAAGTGCATGCATTTCTGCCATGCATTTGGCAAACAGGTTTTGGGTTTTGTTGATTATGTAATTTACGTTTTAAATCTGAGATAAGTGATACTTCTCTTTGTGAGCAGTGGTGTAATGGCAATTTAAATTAAAACCTTTGATTACAGATTTTTTCTTTCTAAATAAACCAATCGTATGGGTGTCCCACTTTGAACTCAGTAAAAATATCATCTTGATGGGAAAACACGGTTTTAATGGTAAATTTTCATTTCTTTTTCCTCATTTTGGTGAACATTCACATTAGAAATCCTATGCTGTAATTAATACAGGGATCAGCTGGATCATCTCTCCTGGTTGGAGTTAGTACTAACATCCTAATCTAAAGGCAATTTTTCAATTCATTTTAAAATTGATCGTCTGAGTACAATACAGCCCAGCAGGCCACAATTAAAGACAGTGTGGGCAGTATCCAGCCCATAGTTGCCCATCCCTGGTCCAGGTGGATGTTAATGTCACCAAGGACTAGCAGTTGAGGGCCATTCTCTAAAGAAAGAGGACAAGTCAAGTCAAGTCACCTTTATTTATATAGCGCTTTTAACAATACAAATTGTGTCAAAGCAACTGCACAATATCAAAATGGGAAAATAGTGTCAATAATATAAAATGACAAGATTAAACACTCAATTTTCAGTTAAAGGCATTTCATTATTGAATTCAGTGATGGCATCGTCCAGCTCAGTTCAGTTAAAAAAGTTTCTGTTCAATCAAGTCGACGATATCGCTTGAAATGAAGTGTCTCCAACTAAGCAAGCCAGAGGCGACAGCGGCAAGGAACCAAAACTCCATCGGTGACAGAACGGAGAAAAAAACCTTGGGAGAAACCAGGCTCAGTCGGGGGGCCATTTCTCCTCTGGCCAGACGACACAGCAGTTCAATTCCAACTGCATCTAGTTGTAAACTTGTGACTGGGTTGAGTTATTTACTTTAATTTATATAAATATATATATATATATATACATATACATATATATATATATATATATATATATATATATATAGTATAGTATAATAGTCATGGTTTCAGGAAATATATACTTACGAAAATCACGGCAACTCATATTTTTGTTATAAATAGAATTTTTGATGTAATACGTCCACTTAAGCGTCATACATCAGAAATTGCACCCACATTTGCAGCAAATGTCAGCAAATACAGCATAAGACAATGTTGGCCATGCAGATATGTTGACCTAGAAAGAAGGGGACAATATGAGAGAGAAACAAAACCAAAAAATAAAATTGAAGGCAATGTATCCCTTCAAATATGTTACAGTCTTAAAAAATCGGGAAGACAATTAAGAATGAAAGCTGATTACCATCTGACATGTTAAGAACTAAAACAATAAAACTGTGGTTTTAGTTCAACTTTTTGTGTAACAATTTGTGAATTTTTAGATTCAGTCCTCTAAAAATGTGAAAATTATGATAAATATGATTTTTTTTATCATTAAATTATTATGAAGGACACATGAGCAGAAGGCAGATGTTTGTTTTATTACAAGTTGTGTAAAATCCTTTTTAAACCAATCCCATTTTGTCCGTTACAGGGTAAGTTGAATGCAGAAGTTGTCAGTTTTTGTAATATTAATTACAACATAATGATTATTTAATGTATTTCTCTAGAGATTTACCTTCATGGGAAGACAGCTCTCGTCCTATAGTCGCACACTGACTGAAACTCAGGTAAGGACCATGATCTATAATAGAGAACAGTATCAGTGGTAAGGACCAATTAGCAGCAGTCTATCCATGACCGAGCCATTTTAAAGCTACATTTACCTTGAGTTAATACAAACAGCAGCTAAATATAATTCTTTAATCATTTCTCTAATAATTTCTGTTTCTAACATGTTGACTTTCATCAGTATCAAACTTTGATCATAAACACTTCATCTGATCACTTCAAGACTACTTAAACAGAGAATAATAGCCGAAAATTAAAGGACTCCTACTTATTTTGTTGCATCGCTCCAGGTGAAGCAGCATTGACTATTTCTGTGATTTTTCATATCAGCGTTTTACTTTAAACAAGGGCTGAAAGTTTGGATCCAAACGCAAGAGTGCAGCAGAGCATCACTTACTGTGCTCATCACTAAAAAATAAAAGTCCTCTGAACTCCAAAACTCATTTTGTTTTTAAATTCATTTTTTAAATACTGT
This sequence comes from Schizothorax lantsangensis, assembly GCA_027422415.1. NCBI lineage: Eukaryota > Metazoa > Chordata > Actinopteri > Cypriniformes > Cyprinidae > Schizothorax > Schizothorax lantsangensis. Next base: position 3,215,716 of record CM049858.1, on the reverse strand, counting down.
TAGTTCAACAACAAACACATGCAAGTAAATAAATAAAGAGTATTCAGTATCATTAGGATAGGATACATAACAATTAATGTAATAATTAATGATCAATTAGCCTTTTGGAGATGACAGATTTCTTTGTAAATTATGTAAAACTTGGGAGATACTGTGAGTGTACTATGGTTCTTCAAATGAATCTAAAAGCTAGATTGCTTCATTCATTCATTCAACCATTTTACCAAATTATAGAGCTTCTCATTCTTGAAATACTTAAGCGTGGGTCATTCTAAACCCCGGGTAAACAGAATCCTGCATTATCTTGCTTAATGTTTCACACTGCTCATAAATTACCATAATTTAGTTCATTCTGTTCATAAATCCATTTGGTCTCTATATAGCAGCATCAAACTGATCTGTACTCATATACAAATTCACTGATGCCTTAAAGGACTAGTTCACCCAAATATATTTTTTTTGTCATCATTTACTTATCCTCATGTGGTTCCAAACCTGTAAGACTTTCATTCATCTTCAGAACGGAGATATTTTAATGAAATCTGAGAGATTTCTGTCCCTTCATTGGGATTAACTACCACTTTGATGCTTCAAAAAAATCATAAAGGGCTTGTAAATTGTGAAGGGCTTGTGTATTGACTTGATTGCTTTATATTATGAACAGATTTAATTTAATAATAAAATTTAATAATAATAAAATGTCCAGAATGAAAGACAGTTTTTGACACCTGGACATGGAGGTAGTGGCTCATAAAGAATTAATACTGTCCCATCTGTCAGACAACAACAACATGGATAAGTTTATTATTTATAGGACAACAGATTGAAAGAGATGTCAAAGGAACTTTAGCAAACTAAAGATAACCTGAGAAAAGTTATGTCAACTTTATGAAGACAACTAACAGAAGTTAGGGTAGAAATTCAGAAGGAACTCTCTGCCTTGAAATAAGCATTCAACACACCAAAGATGGACTTCAATAATCAGTAATCTGAAAGAACAGCTCAGTTCTGTTTCAGCACACTTGATGTGTCCAGAGATGTTCAGAAGACAGTCCCAAACAGAAAAACAGGTGTCTATACACAAGAAGCATAAGGTGATCTTATCTGATAAAAATCACAATGAAATCTTCAGCCACATCATAATCTACACAGGAACAAATGATTTAGGGGCCATAAAGGGCCACTCATACGCACAGATAGGTTCAATCAGACCCACACAATGTTACTATGTACTGATTTCTTCCAAACATTATTCCAATTTCATCATAACACATAAGCTACACAGTAGAAGTTCAACAACCACCATTCTGTGCAGCTGCTTAACTCAACCTAATAAGACATCTACTGAAACCAGTGAAACAACACAAGTCAAGTCAAATTACCTTTATTTATAAAGCACTTTATACAATACAGATTGTGCCAAAGCAGATTTACAGTGTTAAACAGGAAAATAGTGTTTCAATAATGCAAACATTTTACTTTTCTGTAAAGCAGCTCTTGTTACAACCAGCTAGTGAGGCAACACTACAAAGGGGAGGCCACACATAGATGTAAGGTTAACATAAACATTTAATCAGACATGAATCAAATAATAATACAAAATTTAAAGGGGTCATGAACTGAGAAATCAAACTTCGACCTCGGCGCAGTAATATCATCACTCCTGAAAACTCTCCCTCCCGAAGTGCTGCGAAGTGCTCTTCCACCATACATTATAGTTATCATTTTTTATCTGCTTAGAAAATCGCCACGTTTTATTTTGTGTCACCATACTTACTCGTGTAACTACTCATGTAACCGTCTTTAAATAGGGAAAACATGGAAGTGTTTGGTGGCTTCTAAATTCATCCCAGTTTGGATCCTAAGAAATGAATGGTGCTAAGCTAAACGCTAGCATAGTGGTGCCGTGCGCTAGAGCGATTAAGTGCATGCACTGAGACGGGAGAGGTACATATCAACTAGTCTAAGTTGAGGGAAGAACATATTGGAATATGAAAAAATGGTGGCGTTTTCCTTTAAATATGTTAGCGAATGTTTATAAACATGGAAGTTGTATGTTATTTACGATATTTTGTAATCATTTTGTAATTTCTACCTTTGTGATTTATTTTTTAGTTTTACAAGAAAATCAAGTAAAGTGTGCATCACGTGCGCAAGAAGAACGAGTGATGGTGCTTTATTTCCGTTAACTATCTGTCAACGCTTTGGTTCGGAACACCACTGCCAGGGCAGAATAGTAAAAGGTCGCCTGCACAGCGGGAGAAGACAAGCAAGCACGATCTTATCGAGTTACACTGTAGCATCAGGATGGACGAGTCACAGCCTTGCAAGAAAACAGAGGAAGCTGACCAAGCTTTAGAAATAAGATCACGGTCAGGCGGATCACATCGCTCTACGAGATCTTCAGCTAGTGCAGCTGCTACCACAGCAAGAGCTAAAGCGGCAGCGTGTAAAGTAAAAGCCTCCTATGCAGAGAAGGAAGCCATCGTGATGAAAGAGAGAGCTCAACTAGAAGAGCATTAACAAAAAACACTAGCTGAAATGACACGGAGGAAAGCAGAGGTTGAGGCTGAACTGTATGTGTTGAAAGTTCAGAAAGAAGCTGTAGCAGCATCTACAGAAGCAGAAGTTTTTGAGGCTGCAATTCACAGAGAAGATGGACTAGATGTCGACCTAGAAAAACTTTTGTGTGTCTCGAACAGAACTGAACGCACCAGAGAGTATGTGCAGACACATTCTCAGCTACTGAATGCTCCTGATCTGACTTCTAATCCACAACATGCGAGTGAGAATTCTAGTTATGTGACACGGAGTTATGTTGCAGGCTCACTTAGTTCCCTCTCTCCGACAGAGAAAGAGAAGTCTAATGCAGAGACCGTTCCTATGAGGCAGAAACACATAGTTCAACATAGCCACCAAGGTTCTCCTTCACAAGTTAAGACTGAGCCATTTGGTGGAGATGATGAGGTGATGCGTCAAAGCCATCCAGTACGTACACAGCGTGAATCAGACCCATCCTCACAAGTACCTGCTGGGTGCTCTGCTCCAGCACCGCCACACGCAAATGACTTCACTACATATTTGCTTAGGAAAGAAACGGTGAGTTCCGGCTTGTTTCGATTTGATGACTGCCCTGAAAATTACTGAGCGTGGAAAACATATTTTAAAGCTGTAACCAGTGAACTCAATTTAACTAGTAGGGAGGAGATCGACCTTCTCGTCAGATGGTTTGGTCCTGATTCCTCTAGTCATGCCAAACGAATTAAAGCAGTTTATGTCAGTAATCCTACTGTAGGAGTTGGAGTGATATGGCGTCGCATGGAGGACTGCTATGGATGTCCGGAGGTCATCGAGCAGGCAATGTTAAAAAGACGACGCTTTCCCTCGCATCACAAACAAAGACACCCATTGTCTAAGAGACCTTGGAGATTTGCTGCTTGAGCTGCAGTCCGCCAAAGAGACTGGTCGTTTACCTGGACTTGCTTACCTCGATACAGCAAGAGGAGTCAACCCCATTGTAGAAAAACTCCCATTCAGTCTTCAAGACAAATGGATAACGCAAGGTTCCAGATACAAAGAAGACCATAACGTATATTGTCCTCCTTTCAGCTTCTTTGTTAAATTTGTTAGTAGACAGGCAAGAACTAGAAACGATCCTAGTTTTGCACTCGCTTCAACTGGCTGTTTGGACAGCATGAAAGCTGACGGAGCTGCCAGGTCGAGTAATATAACTTCTGTCTTCGTCAAGAAAACTGAAATAACAGCTGCACAATCAAACCAAGACAGAACCTCAGAAAAAAATGTAGAACCAGACAAGGTCTGCACTATGCACAATATACCTCATCCACTCCACAAGTGTCGCACGTTCAGGAGCAAGCATTTGGATGAAAGAAAAGCACACCTGAGGGAAATGTCTATCTGTTTTAAATGTTGTGCTTCCACTAAGCATGTTGCAAGAGACTGTAGAGCGTTGATTAAGTGCAGAGAATGCAATAGTGATCGACATGTTGCAGCCATGCATCCAGGACCTGCTCCATGGTCTGTTGAAGTACCTGAGTCAAAGGCAGAGCAAATTATGGAAAACACAGGTGAGGACACTGCTGAGGTCACCAACAAGTGCACAGAGATTTGCGGAGATTCTAGTAAGCCCAAATCATGTTCAAAGATCTGTCTAGTGAAAGTTTATCCCTCTAATCAGTGTGAGAAGGTCAAACGCATTTATGCTGTACTGGATGAGCAGAGTAATTGATCTTTGGTGAAGTCGGAGTTCTTCGATCTGTTCAACGTTGTTAGCAGTTCTTCCCCTTACACATTGAAGACGTGTTCAGGCGTAGTGTCTACGGCGGGTAGGAAAGTGAGAGGATTCTCCATTGAATCGCTTGATGGGAAAACAGTAGTTGCTCTTCCACCCTTGCTAGAGTGTAACACCTTACCAGATGATAGATCCAAAATTCCTACGCCTGAGGTAGCTGTGCGTTTTCCCCAGCTCACTGCGGTGTCAGATAAAATCCCGCCTTTAGATCCTGGTGCTCCTATCCTTCTCCTCTTGGGGCGAGATGTTATTTGTGTGCACAAAGTGCATGAACAACGCAATGGACCCCAAAACACACCATATGCACAGCGCTTGGATCTGGGCTGGGTGATAGTGGGATAAGTTTGTCTTGATGGCATTCATTGTCAATCCAGCGTGAATACTTACAAGACCAACATACTTCTCAATGGACATACTTCATACTTCTCTTTGTGCATAAAGGGCATTAACGTTGTAGAACGAGGTGAGTCACCTCTCTTGTCATACATACCTGACCCACCATGTTCTCTCAAATCTAATGAGAGCTATTCAAAGAGTTTGAAGGAGAATGTGTTCTTCAGATCTCCAGAGGACAATAAAGCAGCTCTATCTGTGGAGGATAAAGTCTTTCTAGACATAATGAGCAAAGAGGTCTACCTGGACAAGGATAGCCACTGGGTGGCGCCACTTCCATTCCGCTCTCCAATGACTCAACTCCCAAATAATAGAGAGCATGCAGAGGCTAAGGCAGAGGCTAAGCTCTTTACAGCGCACTCTCTCAAAGAAACCAAATATGAAAATGCATTTCTTTGACTTCATGCAAAAGGTGATTGAGGATAAACAAGCAGAACTAGCCCCACCATTGCAATCGGGGGAAGAATGTTGGTATTTTCGGTGTTTACCACCCCCACAAACCTGACAAAATTAGGGTGGTTTTTGATTCGAGTGCCCAGTTCCCTCAGTGATGTTTTACTGAGCGGTCCTGACTTCAACAATACACTTTTGGGTGTGCTGTTGCGCTTCCGTAGGGAGAAAGTAGCTGTGATGGCAGACATAGAACGAATGTTCTATTGTTTCAAAGTAAAAGAGAAGCATCGCAACTATCTTCGCTTCCTTTGGCACGAGGACAACTGTGCAGAAAAGGAGATCATTGATTACAGAATGACCATACACGTCTTTAGCAATAGTCCGTCGCCAGCAGTCGCAATATATGCCCTGAGTCGAGCAGTAGAACTTGGCGAAGCGGAGTGCGGAACGGATGCTAAGAACTTTGTGTTGCGCAACTTCTATGTAGACGATGGTATCACATCTGTCCCTACTGAAAGAGAAGCCATTGATCTCCTAAAGCATACACAGATAATGCTATCGAAGTCAAGCTTGAATCTGCATAAAGTGGCTTCCAACGGAGCTTCGGTCAAGTCAAGTCAAGTCACCTTTATTTATATAGCGCTTTTAACAATACAGATTGTGTCAAAGCACTTAACAGTATCAAGTTGGAGGATAGAGTGTCAGTAATGTATAATAATAAGATTAAACACTCAATTTTCAGTTAAAGGCATTTCATTATTGAATTCAGAGATGTCATTGTCTAGCTCAGTATAGTTTAAATAGTATCTGTGAAATCCAATTGACGATAATCGCTAGAAATTAAGTATCCCCAACTGAGCAAGCCAGAGGCGACAGCGGCAAGGAACCAAAACTCCCTCTGAGACAGAATGGAGAAAAAAACCTCGGGAGAAACCAGGCTCAGTCGGGGGGCCAGTTCTCCTCTGGCCAGGATATTATTGTTTATTTATTGTTTTAATTAAGACTTTAAATGTTTTATATTTCTATTTTAATATTGTTGCAATTTCTAACAATAATAGTATTATGTAGTTAGGTATTTTATTATATTTTTAGTTATTTGTTTTATCTTTAGTTTTATTGTATTTTAAGTCGAGGTCTTCACTGGGATTATGTCCCCGGGGCTCATCCAGGGGTCCGGCCTCCGCCGACAATCTGGGCCGCAGACATCATCTCCCGGCGCCAATCCACCATCTAATCCAGACACGGACTGAGAAACAGAATAAGAAAGAAACAGACTAATATTAGCGTAGATGTCAATATTTTTATGATGTAACAAGTACATCATGTGTTATGGGGAGTGTTCCCGGTTCCGGTTGATCTAATTAATGCAGCCTAACAATCCTTTAACGGATTTGAATAATAGAAGTGTATTAGTGCGTTATGTGTACGCCAGGTTAAAGAGATGGGTCTTTAATCTAGATTTAAACTGACAGAGTGTGTCTGCCTCCCGAACAGTGTTTGGTAGATTGTTCCAGAGTTTGGGAGCTAAATAGGAAAAAGATCTGCCGCCCGTAGTTGATTTTGATATTCTAGGTATTATCAAATGGCCAGAGTTTTGAGAACGCAGCAGACGTGAAGGACTATAATGCGATAAGAGCTCGCTCAAGTACTGAGGAGCTAAACCATTCAGGGCTTTATAAGTAATTAACAAGATTTTAAAATCTATACAATGTTTAGTAGGGAGCCAGTGCAGTGTTGACAGAACCGGGCTAATGTGCTCATACTTCCTGGTTCTAGTAAGAACTCTAGCTGCTGCATTTTGAACCATCTGTAATTTGTTTATTATGCGTGCAGAACAACCACCCAATAAAGCATTACAATAATCTAACCTTGAGGTCATAAACGTATGAATTAATATTTCTGCATTTGACATTGAGAGCATAGGTCTCAGTTTAGATATATTTTTAAGATGAAAAAATGCAGTTCTACAAATGCTAGAAACGTGGCTGTCAAAGGAGAGATTACTATTAAATAGCACACCTAGGTTCCTGACTGATGACGAAGAATTTACAGAGCAGCCATAAAGTGTTAGACAATGTTCTAGGTTATTACTTGTGGGGGTTTTAGGTCCGATAAGTAACACCTCTGTTTTTTCAGAATTTAGCAGTAAGAAATTACTCGTCATCCAGTTTTTTATATCGACTATGCACTCCATAAGTTTCTCAATTTGGTGTGTTTCACCGGGCCGTGAAGAAATATAGAGCTGAGTATCATCAGCATAACAGTGAAAGCTAACCCCGTGTTTCCTAATGATATTTCCCAAGGGTAACGTGTAAAGCGTGAAAAGTAACGGCCCTAGTACTGAGCCTTGAGGAACTCCATACTGCACTTGTGATCGATATGATACCTCTTCATTCACTGCTATGAATTGATGGCGGTCAGATAAGTACGATTTGAACCATGCTAATGCACTTCCACTAATGCCAACAAAGTTTTCTAGTCTATTCAAAAGAATGTTGTGATCGATAGTGTCGAACGCAGCGCTAAGATCCAGTAGAACTAATAGAGAGATACAACCACGATCAGATGATAAGAGTAGGTCATTTGTAACTCTAATGAGAGCAGTCTCAGTACTATGATACGGTCTAAATCCTGACTGGAAATCCTCACAGATATCATTTTTCTCTAAGAAGGAATATAATTGTGAGGATACAATCTTCTCTAATATCTTTGACAGAAAAGGGAGATTCGAGATCGGTCTGTAATTAAATAGATCTTTGGGGTCAAGTTGTGGTTTTTTAATGAGAGGCTTAATAACAGCCAATTTAAAGTTTTTGGGGACATATCCTAATGACAATGACGAATTAATAATAGCCAAAAGAGGATCTATGACTTCTGGAAGCACCTCTTTTAGTAGTTTAGATGGAATAGGGTCTAACATACATGTTGTTGGTTTAGATGAATTAACAAGTTTATACAATTCTTCCTCTCCTATAGTAGAGAATGAGTGGAGTTGTTCCTCAGGGGATCTATAGTACACTATTTGATGTGATAATATAGCTGACGGCTGCATGGTTACAATTTGATCTCTAATAGTATCAATCTTGGAAGTAAAGTAGTTCATAAAATCATTACTGCTGTGCTGTTGGGAAATGTCAACACCTGTTGGTGCTTTATTTTTTGTTAATTTTGCCACTGTATTGAATAAATACCTGGGGTTATGTTTGTTTTGTTCTAAAAGAGACGAAAAGTAATCAGACCTAGCAGTTTTTAAAGCTTTTCTGTAGGATAGGGTACTTTCCCGCCAGGCTAAACAAAATACCTCTAGTTTTGTTTTCCTCCAGCTGCGCTCCATTTTCCGGGCTGCTCTCTTTAGAGTGCGAGTGTGCTCATTATACCACGGTGTTGGACTCTTTTCCTTAATCTTCCTTAAGCGTAAAGGAGCAATTGTATCTAAAGTGCTAGAAGAGAGAGAGTTCATAGTTTCTGTTACATCATCAAGTTGTTCTGAGCTGTTGGATATGCTGAGGAATTGAGATAAATCAGGAAGATTACTTACAAAGCAGTCTTTTGTGGTAGAAGTGATCGTTCTACCATATTTATAAGAAGGAGTTGAATTTACAGCTTTACCTATATGGAGTTTACACAAGACTAGATAATGATCTGATATATCATCGCTTTGCTGCAGAATTTCAACACCATTAACATCAATTCCATGTGACAGTATTAAATCTAGAGTATGATTTCGACTATGAGTAGGTCCTGAAACGTGTTGTCTAACCCCAATAGAGTTCAGAATGTCTATGAATGCTGATCCTAATGCATCTTTTTCATTATCAACATGGATATTAAAATCGCCAACAATTAAGACTTTATCTGCAGCCAGCACTAACTCTGATAGAAAATCAGCAAATTCTTTAATAAAGTCTGTATGGTGCCCTGGTGGCCTGTATACAGTAGCCAGTACAAACGTCACGGGGGATTTATCATTAATACTTTTTTCTCTAGATAATTTTATATGAAGCACCATTACTTCAAAGGAGTTATACTTAAAGCCTGTCTTCTGAGAAATACTGACAATATTGTTATAAATTGTAGCAACACCTCCCCCTTTACCTTTTGGACGTGGCTCATTTTTGTAACAGTAATCTTGGGGGGTGGACTCATTTAAAATAATGTATTCATCTGGTTTTAGCCATGTTTCTGTCAAACAGAGCAAATCTAGGTTATGATCATTAATCAAATCATTTACAAAAAGTGCTTTTGTAGAAAGGGACCTGATATTCAGTAAACCAAGTTTTATCAATTGTTTCTGTGTATTGTAAACATTTTTTATTTGTTGAACATCAATTAAATGGTTACTCATAAATAGTTTTTGACGTTTTCTGTATCTTCTAGCTCGGGCAACAGACACAATCTCTATAATGTGATATCTAGGTGAAGGAGTCTCTATGTGCTGAGAATTAACTGACTTCTGTGATGTGAGGCAGCTAGCAGACGGTCGGTTTAGCCAGTCTGTCTGCTTCCTGACCTGGGCTCCAGTTAGTCAAGTATGAACTCTAAGACTATGTGCCAAATTTCTAGAGAGAATAGCGGCACCACCCCAGGAGGGATGAACACCATCTCTTTTCAACAGGTCAGGTCTGCCCCAAAAACTCGTCCAATTGTCTATAAAACCTATGTTGTTTTGCGGGCACCACTTAGACATCCAGCCATTTAATGATGACAGTCTGCTATGAATCTCATCACCCCGGTAAGCAGGGAGGGGGCCAGAGCATATTACAGTGTCTGACATCGTACTTGCAAGTTCACACACCTCTTTAACATTATTTTTAGTGATCTCCGACTGGCGAAGTCGAACATCATTAGCGCCGGCGTGGATAACAATCTTACTGAATTTACGTTTAGCATTAGCCAGCACTTTTAAATTTGCCAAGATGTCAGGCGCTCTGGCTCCCAGTAAACAATGGACTATGGTGGCTGGTGTCTCTATTTTCACGTTCCGTACAATAGAATCGCCAATAACTAGAGCACTTTCACCAGGTTTCTCAGTGGGTGCATCACTGAGTGGGGAGAACCTGTTTGATGTTCTGATCGGAACGGAAGAGCGGTGTTTTGACCCGCGACTATGCTGCCTCACAGTCACCCAGTTGCCCTGCTGCACAGGCGCTAATGCCGGAACCGAACAATGTACAGGAGTCCCTGAGCTAGTCACATCCAAAGCAGTATCTACAGCCCTCACATTCTTACTATCCTCAACTAAAGTTTGGATGCGTGTCTCTAGTTCTAAAACCTTCTCTGTCAGCCTAACTACAGTGGCATGCGAAAGTTTGGGAACCCCTTGTAGAATCTGTGAAAATGTGAATAATTTTAACAAAATAAGAGAGATCATACAAAATGCATGTTATTTTTTATTTAGTACTGTCCTGAGTAAGACATTTTACATAAAATATGTTTACATATAGTCCACAAGACAAAAAAATAGCTGAAATTATTCAAATAACCCCCTTCAAAAGTTTGGGAACCCTTGGTTCTTAATACTGTGTGAGGTTACCTGGATGATCCACGACTGTTCTTTTGTTTTGTGATGGTTGTTCATGAGTCCCTTGTTTGTTCTGAACAGTTGAACTGAGCACTGTTCTTCAGACAAATCCTCCACGTTCTGTAGATTCTGCAGTTTTCCAGCATTTTTGCATATTTGAACCCTTTCCAGCAGTGACTGTATGATTTTGAGATCCATCTTTTCACACTGAGGACAAATTGAGGGACTCAAACACAACTATTAAAAAAGGTTCAAACATTCACTAATGCTCCAGAAGAACACACGATGCATTAAGAGCCGGGGGTGAAAACTTTTTGAATTTGAAGATCAAGGTAAATTGTACTTAATTTGTCTTCCGGGAAACATGCAAGTATCTTCTGTTGCTTCCGAAGGGCAGTAATAAATGGAAAAAAATATATATTTCAACAAAAGGAAAAAAGTTGGAAATCTTCATCCTGTTCAAAAGTTTTCACCCCCCGGCTCTTAATGCATCGTGTTTTCTTCTGGAGCATCAGTGAATGTTTGAACCTTTTTTAATAGTTGTGTTTGAGTCCATCAATTGTCCTCAGTGTGAAAAGATGGATCTCAAAATCATACAGTCACTGCTGGAAAGGGTTCAAATATGCAAAAATGCTGGAAAACTGCAGAATCTACAGAACGTGGAGGATTTGTCTGAAGATCAGTGCTCAGTTCAACTGTTCAGAACAAACAAGGGACTCATGAACAACCATCACAAAACAAAAGAACAGTCGTGGATCATCCAGGTAACCTCACACAGTATTAAGAACCAAGGGTTCCCAAACTTTTGAAGGGGGTTATTTGAATAATTTCAGCTATTTTTTGTCTTGTGGACTATATGTAAACATATTTTATGTAAAATGTCTTACTCAGGACAGTACTAAATAAAAAATAACATGCATTTTGTATGATCTCTCTTATTTTGTTAAAATTATTCACATTTTCACAGATTCTACAAGGGGTTCCCAAACTTTCGCATGCCACTGTATTTCCCTGCATTTATCACATGTGAATCCCTCATCGCCGACAGAGATAGATAAACTATACATGTGGCAGACAGTGCAAATAACAATAGCAGGAGAAGAAGCCATTACTCACCGTGATTGATGAATGATACCAACTTAACTTACCACTTACCACTCCACTTACCACTTACCACTGTTGTTTGATGAACTCGTGAAAAACGGAGCGAGAGAGAAATGAAAACGGAGCGAGAAAAAAGAAAACAATAATAGGCGCGAATAGCAACGCGAATGGAACCGCGAGTGACAAGCTATCCGGCTAGCGAACGCTAACGCGCTGCACTCGCGGTTTTAAAAGCGAACGATCAGATTAGTTTGATAGATAATACCAGAAATATGGTGGGAATTAAGTTATATATTATCACTTTAAACAACAGAGTGAAAGTAAGGTAAAGATTCAATAAAAAAGCAGAGCTACAATCACAAACCGCACAGCAGCACAACAGACTGAAGCTATCGAACTGTCAACAGACTGAAGCAATCGAGCCAAAAGCAGCTTCGGTGATGGAAGCTTTTCCATCTAGTGATAGAGCCAAAGATCTCAAAGACCTGGATTTCAGTAAAGACACAATACCTCTCCAACGCAGCCTTGGTATAAGTTGGAACCTCAAGACAGACTGCTTTACATTTAAAGCTTCACAGGATCTCAAACCCTTCACCCGAAGAGGGATCCTTTCCACCGTCAATAGTTTATATGATCCTCTCGGGTTTGTCTGTCCAATCACTATGCAAGGCAAAGCTCTAATGAGGGAACTTTCAACAATCCAGGAGGATTGGGACACCGGTCTTCCATTAGACAAGGAAGGTCCATGGAAGGTCCATGGAAGGCATGGACTTCATCTTTAGCAGAACTTGATCGATTGCAGATACCCAGAGCTTATGTCCCAACCTCAGTGTGTGGAGCTCAACTTCTAAAGCTGTGTATCTTCTCGGATGCTTCTACTTTAGCCATTGCTGCAGTAGCATACCTTCGAGTGATAGACTTGAATGGACAGCCTCATGTGGGGTTTGTAATGGGAAGTTCCAAGTTAGCCCCCTTTCCAGCGCATACTGTTCCGTGCCTTGAGTTATGCGCACAGGTGATGGCTGTAGAGTTGATGGAAATCATAAAAGGAGAAATTGACCTGGATCTTCACAACATCCATTTTTATACTGATGGTCGCATAGTGCTTGGTTACATTCACAATGTAACACACAGATTCTATATGTATGTGGCTAATAGAGTTGCACGCATAAGGAAAGCCACAGAACCTAGTCAATGGAACTACATCTGTTCTGAGCAGAATCCAGCAGATCATGCCTCCAGGTTTGTGACTGTAGCCCACTTACCGCTTACCAACTGGTTTTCAGGTCCAGGGTTCCTTAGGGAATGTCATCCTATAGGATGTAGTGTGGAGGAATCCTATGGACTTGTCCAAATAGAAGAGGATTTTGAAATTTGCCCTCAAGTGAACGCCCTGGCAACTGGCATTACTGAGCAGTCTCAAGCAGATTCCAACGTTTCTCGAGATGGAGATCTTTGGTGAGAGCTGTCACTACTCTTACTCACATCGCAAAATCCTTCTCACAATCTCTACCTAACAGTCTCTGTCGAAAGTGGCATTGGTGTGCAAAGACTTCAGATGTAGAGACATCACAAGCTAAGTCGACTATAATTAAAACTGTACAGCGAGAAGTGTACAGAGAGGAGTTTGAGAGTCTGATCAAGTATGGTAAAATCTCGCAGCGTAGCACACTCCTAAGACTTGACCCTTTTGTGGACGAGGAAGGTCTGTTAAGAGTTGGGGGTCGCATTCACTATGCTGACATCTCAGATCCAGAGAAGCATCCCTTGATACTTCCGCCCAACCATCATGTGACTGATCTTTTAATTCAGCATTATCATGATCAAGTGGCTCATCAAGGCTGTCATTTTACGGAGGGCGCTATATGTAGTGCTGGATTGTGGATTGTCAGCTGCAAAAGACTTGTTTCAAATATCATCCACAAATGTGTGCTATGCAAGAAGCTGAGAGGTAAGATGGATAGTCAGATGTCGGCTTTGCCCCCAGACAGGATTTCTGTAGATCCACCCTTCACACACACAGGTCTTGATGTTTTCGGACCTTTCACTGAGGCGATACGCAAGACAAGAGGACACAGCATTGAGAACAAGCGATGGGACATCATATTTAGCTGCTTGAGTACCAGGGCAGTTCACTTGGAGGTCATGGAGTCCCTATCAGCATCAAGCTTTATTTGTGCTTTGAGACGTTTTTTGGCTGTCAGAGGGCCAGTGAAGCATTTTCGTTCAGACAGAGGGACGAATTTTGTTGGAGCAGTGAAATAACTTAAAATCGACAGTAGCGACTCGGAGCTGAAAGGCTTCTTGCAGAATCAAAGCTGCACCTGGACATTCAATGCCCCACACTCCTCTCATATGGGAGGGGTGTGGGAAAGGATGATCGGCATAGCCAGACATATTCTGGAGGCGCTTTTGATGAAAACTCCCACAAGACTCACTCATGAGGTCTTAACAACTTTAATGGCAGAAGTCATGGCCATTATGAATTCCCTTCCCTTAACCCCAATTTCAACAGATGCAAGTATGCCAGAAGTTCTCTCACCAGCGATGCTCTTAACTCAGAAAGCAAGTGTTGCTCCAGCTCCACCAGGAAACTTTGAGTTTGGTCACATGCACAAAAGTCAGTGGCGTCATGTCCAGATGTTAGCGGATTCATTCTGGAAGCAATGGAAGCAGGAGTACTTGTCCACCTTGCAATCCAGAAGGAAATGGACGGAGGAGAGAGAGAATATTCAGGAAGGATATTAATTCATATTAATGAAATGCCCTTATCTGAAAATTGAGTGTTTAATCTTATTATTATACATTACTGACACTCTATCCTCCAACTTGATACTGTTAAGTGCTTTGACACAATCTGTATTGTTAAAAGCGCTATATAAATAAAGGTGACTTGACTTGACTTGAAGGAGACGTTGTTCTGTTGAAGGATGGGGAAGCTAAGCGCAGTGAGTGGCCAACTGGTCTCATAACAAAGACTGTAGCCTCATCTGATGGGAAAATTCATAAGGTCATGGTGAAGACTGCAAAGCAGGGGGTCATCAGAGAGTACTAAAGACCTATATGTGACATAGCCTTACTTTTATCTGCCAATCAGGATGCATAGTGGTATAACTTAAGACATACCAGGCGGGGAGTGTTCCGTATAATGTTTGTTTCATTTTTGTAAGCTGTGCCTTGATTTATTTAAGAGGTTTGTTTGTGACATCTAGTGGTGAAAAATGTTATTGCACTATTCTCTAGAACGTAACCGGAAGTTAAAAAAGTTAAAAAGAATCTGTGATCGGCCTCTAGGGACACATTGTTGTTTGCTTTCAATCCTTGTGGTAGTCACTAATTTTATTTTGAAAACATCTGTAATACTTCCTCTGTGTTAGTTTGATGAAAAAGGGTAAATATTGACATGTTTAAAGGTTGATGTTCTGTCCTGAAATCCATCACAATCTGATAGCTAACATGCTAACAGAGCTGTGCAATCGCTTTCATATATGTGCACGTCACTAATGCGCTTTGATTATTTATTTAGCTGTATAAATATGTTAGCGAATGTTTATAAACATGGAAGTTGTGTTATTTACGATATTTTGTAATCATTTTGTAATTTCTACCTTTGTGATTTATTTTTTAGTTTTACAAGAAAATCAAGTAAAGTGTGCATCACGTGCGCAAGAAGAACGAGTGATGGTGCTTTATTTCCGTTAACTATCTGTCAACGCTTTGGTTCGGAACACCACTGATAGGGCAGAATACACACACATATGAATACTCAATTTGAAGAATGTAGTTTCAGGTTTCTGTAGTTTCATGTGTTCCTGTGGCTCAGTGGTAGAGCATTGCGTTAGCAGCGCAAAAGGTTGTGGGTTCGATTCCCAGGGAACACACATAGTGATAAAACATGTATAGCCTGAATGCACTGTAAGTCGCTTTGGGTAAAAGCGTCTGCTAAATGCATAAATGTTCTAGATTTTATGTTTATTATTATGTCATATACATTTTTGCTTTCTGCTCTTTTTATGTAGATTTCAAGTATTTAAGTTCATATAATAATTTAAATCCCTTGCAGAAAAATAAAAATAAAAATAGAAACCATCAATAGAATTTGTAATGGTTTTACTGGTTATAATGGAAATTGTATTGGTTTTTAATGGACATTGCAATGGACCCTATTGGTCTCCACTGGTAATTGGTTGCCTATTATTGTTGCTAAATATTATTATTGTTAAAACCACTAAATCCTAATGGAACATGTCCCAAAACACACTACAGGAAACTTTTAATGATTAAAAGCTGATGGTTTGTGTAATGTTTGTAATGGCATCTGTAGTGGAAACCATTCGAATTTCTGTGATGTTTCTATGTTTTTTTTTTAGTAGGGTTTCGCTGTAGCTCTCTCACTTGAATACACTACAGATGCTATGGTACAGACCATAGCTTCATCTGTACGCCTTCCCCCCGATTGCTCTGCTCCCCGGAGTTCTGGAGAGAGTGCCCCGGGACGGGGTCCATCTGCTGCTAGTAGCCTTGTTCTGGCTGGGCCAAGTATGACCCATCGTCCACCATCGTCCACTCCCGCCCGGAGCTGTGGAAGCTGCGGGTGTGACCCCTGAGGAGGCACAACTCATAGCTTCCAGTCTCTCAACTGAGGTTGTTGAGACCATCATCCAATCCAGAGCTCCCTCAACGAGGAAACTGTATGCCTTGAAGTGGAGGCTTTTCACTTCTTGGTGCAGAGATTACCAGCTCGAACCAGTTAACTGCCCGGTTAGTTTAGTGCTGGAGTTCCTGCAGGCTCGATTCTCCACAGGGTTGACCCACTCCACCTTGAAGGTGTAAGTGGCGGCCATAGCTGCTTACCACGCCCCTCTTGGTGGTCAGTCTGTGGGAAAAGACCCCATGGTTGCTCGTTTTCTCCACGGTGCGCTGAGGCTGTTGCCCCCGGTACGCTCTCATGTCCCCATGTGGGACCTGGCTGTGGTTTTGGAGGCTCTCTGCAAACCTCCGTTCGAACCACTTGATGAGGTTTCAGATCCAGTTCTGACACTTAAGACTGTCTTCTTATTAGACATTTCATCGCTGAAGAGAATCAGGGACTTGCAGGCCCTGTCGGTGGCCCCCTCCTTCCTAGACTTTGCGCCTGGTTTGGCCAAAGGTTTTCTGTACCCCAGGTTGGGGTACGTTGCTAAATTGCCCTCCTCTGTGTACTACAGGCCTTCTGTCCTCCTCCCTTCCGGGACCCAGACCAGCAGAAGCTTAATTGTATGTGTTCAGTGTGAGCACTGGACACATACGTCCACAGAGCTGCCATGTGGAGGAAGTCTGACCAGTTACTTCTATGCTATGGTCCTTCCAAGAGGGGTCTGCCTGCTACTAAGCAGACCCTCAGTTGGTGGATCGTTGATACCATCTCCATGTTCTATGAGTCCTCTGGTCTCCCTTCGCCCTTGGGGGTCAAGGCTCACTCCACCCAAAGGGTGGCGGCCTCCAAGGCCTTCCTGTCGGGTGTGGCTATGCAGGATATCTGTAACGCTGCGGGCTGGTCTTCGCCGCTCACTTTTGTCAGGTTCTATGACCTTGACATCCATACCACTCCTGGTTCCTCCATTCTCTTGCCGTAGTTGTGCTACGTACATACACACTAGGCAAGGACTTGAAAGTCTGGCGGTGTGGGCATTCTCATTCCCAAAGCGTTTTGACACAGCTTGAGTTCCTGAAGGGGAACGTCTCTAGGTTACGTATGTAACCATGGTTCCCAGAGGGAATGAGCTGCTGTATCTCCCTGCCAGGGCCGGCCCAAGCCTTTATGGGGCCCTAAGCAGAATTTTATTTGGGGGCCCCTCGGTGCCGCCAATATGACTGGTTATTGTCAAAGCTTGATTATTCACACACTATAAATCTAACACACCCATTATCAGTTTTGTTTGTTGTAGCTGTGTTGCTTACATCATACCATTGTCTGCCTGCATGTTTTTACCCTTCTGTGATTTTTAATTGTAACCGTTGCAAACTTACAACAGTGGTCAGGTGTTAATTTTCACTTTAACATTCAAAGTCTTAGGCCCGGTTTCACAGACAGGGCTTAGACTAAGCCAGTATTAAGCCATAGTTCAATTAGGACATTTAAGTGATTTAGAAAAAAAAACATTACTGGTGTTCATCTTAAGACAAAACAAAGGCACTGATATGTTTTAAGATCAGTAAGTGTAAGTTTCTTTCAGTTGAAATAGCTCAGATTTACATTTTAGTCTAGGACTAGGCTTAAGCCTTGTCTGTGAAACAAGAAACCGGGGGTTAACGTATTAAGTGGCATACTTAATGTGCTGAAAAGTAGCTAAATAAACCAGCAGACAATGCATTTACAGAACAGAATGTTATTTTAACAACATTAAATATTAATCGAAGTTGTACTTTTATTACAAGTCATACTTTTTAATAATAAATATTAAACACAACAGAGAGCATCTGTACATATAAAACAACAACTCTTGATCTATATCTAGCTAATTGAGGTATAATGGTATTGGAATATAATAGCAAAGACGCAAAATGTAGGCTGAGGTAAATAATGTTAAGCTGTTATCAGTTTATGAAACAGAAGCTTATTTTTATTACAAAAATATATACCCAGGAAAAATATTTTTACTGATCTGACCAGGGGTGCATTTCCCAAAAGCAACTATGGTCGCAAGTTCTGTCCTTACAAATAAGTTAAATGGAAATAACGACCATAGTTATCTAACAATGGTTTTGAGAAACGCACCTCTGATTTGTGCCACAAAACCCTCATGTTGAAATTGTCCCCCCTCCACTGCCAAAATGCGATCGATTTTAACCCTTTGACGCGCCGCGCTTTGGCTGGCGCTGAGCCAGAGAAAGACTAGCTCAGAAAAAAATAAAAAGAAAGATGCGCTCTGTGCTTTTCATATTTCATAACTGTTCAGTGTTTTCAACCAAATACAGTTTATTTTAGGTTTCAGACATATAAATACACTTCAGTTAAGTAAAAAAAAAGACATTTAGTTTGTTAAATAGGCTACATGCTTCTATAGAAAGCAGCAATAATAATCCTTTCAATTAATGGATGACATGTTTTATTCCTATCAGGTTACTATAAAGTTTACTCTGTTTTTCTCCCAGCTAACTGACCACTTACTTTCATGTATTTCAGGAGAAATAGGTGAATTTATGTGATGTTAATCCGACAGATCCACGCAGGGGGCCGCTATGGATTCTAAGGGGGGTCGGGGGATGTTGGTGTTTTTTTCCCAAATCAGATTATACTGTTTCAGCTATTAAAATAGTTCAGTTTTGTATGTAATGGCAAAGTGATCATATTTAGTTTCGGTTTTTTATGAAGTTAATTTAGAAAAACGTTTGGAGCATTGTTTTTGTTCCTTAAATACGTTTTTTCTTTCTTAAAGTAACGACCAAGCAGCCAGCGACAGACCGGCAGGCTGATCATAGCCATGTTTGATCAATTTAGCCTTCTCAAATCATCACGACTTGCCTAAAATAAAATCTATAGATATACTAAAACAGTTCAAGCATATAACAATGTTTAAACGTTAAACCTAGATAAATTTTTCGCTGCATCCTAGTTTGTGCGGAGAGTGGAAGTTAAAGCGCAGGACATGGAGGCACCAGCAATCAATTGCATTTTTTTCAATGGAAACAACTTATGCCGTAATTTTTGCTCATAAAGGTAAGAGTAATACATCATTCGGAACTGTAAAGGGTCTACTTTTATTTGTGTGCACTCACAATATCAACAAAACTTTTTATAAAATATCTAAAATAATTTTATAAAATAAAGAAAACAATGATGCGCCTTCTCGTCTTGAACAGGAGCACTTCACAAAAATGAACCGAAAGTCAGTGAATACATGACTCACAGACATGATAAATATATCTATAGAAAGCTTTAAATGGCTACTTAACGAAATAAATCAAATCGAAAACAAAAACTCTTTCATTATAATCCGTGAAGATGCACTTCTCTCTAAAGGCACGTCTAATGAGGAGATGGTGAGTCAGGATCATCATCTTCATCTTTGCAACACTGACTCAGAAAACACTAGTTTATTAGTAAATAATTCAAATATCTCCTTACTATTTCCCCCTGACACATTCATGGTAATTACTTTTGCTGAGGCTTTACGGCAAGCTTTATTGCTTGTATTTGAATGCAGAACTCTTCAACTGTGCTGATGGCTCGCTCTCTGCTGCTGCTGGACACTAAACAAGTCGAGACGCTCTTGACAGTCGCTACACGGTCTTGTGTTTTTTCCACCAGCGCGGCAATTTTTTTCATCACTAATTGATGGATGTCTAAAATATAAAAATAAGGAGAAGCCTAAAACAGGCCCGAGGCCTGGCCCGTGTCTGAACTATGACGTGAAAATTGCCCCGATGGTAAAAAAGTCGGCACCCGTCAGGGCCGGGCTGAAATGAAGGGCTCTAGCGTTCCCCTCGGTAGAAATCACGTTTCCCCCTTGGGGACCCCCTCCCATCGTCGGGCCCTTAGAATCGTCCTAACTTTACCCTCCCTTACGGCGCCCCTGGATCCACAGGGCAGCATCCGGCGCATATTATCAACATGCTCATTATTGTGCCTGCATGACACGTCGCTATGGAAATAATAAAATGATATGTATAGAATATTTAATTATTTAATATTTGACTTTTTTTTTTTTTTTTTTTTTTTTTTTTTTTTTTTTTTTTTTTTTGGCCTGTCAGTAGCACAGATAACACATGACAGTACATATGCATGGCTATACTATCATCATTCACAGCCTTTTTTTTTTTTTTTTTTTTTTTTTTTTTTCTTTTTTTTAATTAAATTTATTTATTTATTTTTTATATTAATTAATTAATTTAATTTTATATACCCTTTTACTTAACCACACTGTGATAGACAAGACCAGGGGACAGAGAAAACAAGAGAGAGAAAGAAGAAAGAAGAAAGGGAAAAAAAAAAAAAAAAAAAAAAAAGGGTGTGGGGAAAGTCAACAAAGAAGGGGAAGAGAGAGAGAGAAAAAAAGGAGAATGGGGGATAGAGAGAGAGAGGGAGAAAAAGCAAAAACAAAAAAAACAGACAATTTGCTTCAATACCTGCTGACAAAAAGAGAAAACAACCGAAGACACAACATCAAAGAGACTGCAGCAACAACCAACATCTGTATAAATCACAATAAATTCTAAATGTTAAATGTTATTGAGCAGCACACATAACTAATATTACAAAATAAGTTTTGAAGCAACAGCAGATCAAGACAATGTGTGTCTGTGAGCACCTGTTTTTACACCAATGTGAATGCTTGAGTGTACACCTGTGTGTGTGAGCGCGCTTGTGTTCATAAGGTTCCTCCATGTAAATGTTTAATAGTGTGTGTGGGGAACAACAGCCCCATCCCGCAAGGCATGAAGCAGGCACGGAAAAGACCCGGGCCCCAAACATCCGGAGGCCCCCCAGGGCACGGGACCCCCAGGAGAACCACCGCAGGGACAACCGCGGCCTCCACCCAAAAAAAAAAGGGCAGAGGAGAGCCCGAAGGCGGGACCTCCGACAGCCACAGTGTAGGCGCCCCAGGGTGCCGTGGCGGCAAGCCCGCAGGCTCCACCGGCAGCCGACCACACCAGGGCGGACCGGGCCCTGGGCTCGGAGACCCAAAGGCCCCCCACCCCACAATCGGGGCCCAGCAAGGCCAGTAAGGCCAGGCCCCGCCAATCGACCGCCGAGAGTGGGCCGGCGCTCGCCCGAGCATCCTGCCCCGGCGCGAGAAATCACCAACGCACCGGCGGCATCCTCCACCGGCAGGGCATGGTGGTGGGGTGGGGGTCGACTAAGATGATGAGTGAAGCGGAGTCTAAGGCCCGACCTGACACATAGACGTAGACGACAAGCACACATATACACAAGCATATGTTCCCACCCTCATGCACGCAAACAAATATTCACACCTTCGCCCCACATGTAGACACACAAAAATGAACACGGTACCCACACTCACACTCCCCATATGCACTCTATACTCCTAGGTCCAGGCACCACCACCCCCAGAGGGGTAGCCAGCGCCCGATCCCGGAGCTAAACCCCCTTCGCTCCGGCGTGGGGACAGGAAGACCACCCCGGTCCCCGCAGCAGCAGAGAAAATCAACAGCCCAGACCCCGACCGGGCGGCCAGCTCATCCTCACATCCCCCGGCCCCAGACAGAGAACAGAGAACAGGGGTGTGAGAAAAAAAAAAAAAAAAAAAAAAAAAAAAAAAAAAGACCCCATGCTTCACCCCACCCGCTCAAATGTAGTGTTGGTGTGTGTTGTTCTAAGGTGCTTTAAAACAGGGGTGCTTTAAAACAGGGGAGGGGCACCCTCCACAAGCTTGTGTCAGCTCGTCCCCTCCCTAGAGCCCTCAATGTCTATGTGCAACTTAAAATTGAGAAGTGGGCACTGGCACCAGAGGGAAGGCTGAATGAACAGACCGCCCTCCGGATGCCATTCAGTGTGCCCACCCCCAAGGCCCTATATGTATGTGTCATGTGACAGTAAGTAATGAGAATGTCTAAGCTGTAATGTGTAATCGAGATGCAGGCGGCCACGAGGAGACAGAGGAGTACCACCTCCCCCGCATCCCAGCGACTCACCCGCACCTCAAAACCCTACCTATGTGTTGGTGTGATGGAGCGGGAGAAGTGAAGCCTTAGGGATGGGGAGGAAAACATCAGAGGGGGCAAAATACCCCCCCCTCTGGAGCCAGCTCCCCCGCTGACCCCCATAGGCACCCCTGTTACCCCAAATCTGCCCAGGGCGGGGGACCCAGGCCCATCCAGACCAGGGCCCATGGCAGCCCGGGGCGGCCCACCAGACCCCACAGCAGAGGAAAAACTACCCCACCCCATCAACCAGTCACTTCCCAAACTACATAAGACAATAAGACACCCAGGTAAAGCCCGTATACCCCGCCTCTATTGGACCCCCCCCCCGCGGAGGCACCGATGCATCGAAGACCCCCACACCAGAGCCGGGCCCAAGCGCATGCACCAACCCATGCTCCAGGCGGCACACCAACCAGGACCCAAGCCCCCCAGGCCCAGCCGTAACCCCAAGCCGGAGGCAGAGCGTCCCCAGATCCCCAAACCCCCCCCGGACCAACCCCGGAACAGTGCGGCCGCCAGGCTGGCAACCTACGTCCGCCGGCACAGGCATCCCCAGCAGCGCCGCATGCCGCCGCCAGAGAAACAGCATCCAAGAGTCACCAATACCCCATCCAGGTCAAGGCCGCAGCCCCAGCGCCAAACCCCCCAAGAAACCCATCCCCAGGGAACCCCCAGATGCCCCAGGCCCATATTGCCACCCCACGCCAACAACAAAAACCACAGCCGGACAGAATCGGGACCCCCACCCACACTAGGTGATGGAGCTGATCAAAGGAGCCCAGAGAGATTGATCTAATGTGTCAGCAGAAGCTGTTTCAAGGCTAATATAATCCCACAAATAATCTCTATATTGGTTGATATTAAGATTATTTTTATTTTTCCAGTTCATGAGGACAGTCTTCTTAGCAATGCATAGTGCAGTGAAAGCCATGTGGATTGTGTTATCTTCTGTAGTGACACCATCTAGGTCGCCCAACAAGCAGACTAAAGGAGAGACTGGAATAGAGCATTTAAGACACTTTGATAAGTCTTCACAAATCCTGTACCAGTACCTCTGAACAGGTGGACAGAACCATAGAGCGTGGATGTAATTGTCAGGTGTATTGCCTTTACAGTGTGAGCAGTTGTTAGAAGCTGTAAAACCCATCCTGAACATCCGATGACCTGTGTAGTGCACTCTATGCAGAATTTTGTATTGTATTAATTGTAATCCAGGATTTCTAATCAGTTCAAAGGTTTTTAAACATATCTGAGACCAGAAATTATGGTCCCAGCTTACTGATAGATCTGCTTCCCATTTTGCAATAGGAAGTGATACTGATTCATCTATATTGGAAAGTACCCTGTATATTTTAGACATTAATTTGGGGGTTTTGAGATTAAGAAAATCTGCCACACTTGGTGGTATTTGTAAATTGATATGATTAGACTTAAATTTCCTTTTTACAATAGATTTAATTTGTTGATATTCTAAAAATCTGTTCTTATTAATCCCATATTGTTTAATTAATTTGTCAAAGGGAATAAAGTCTGTCCCTTCGAATATATGTTCCAGGTATTTAATACCTTTACAACTCCAATCTGTGAAGTTTATCATATTGTTGTTTAGCAATATGTCAGGATTGTTCCAGATAGGGGTACGTTTGCATGGGATTAGTGAAGACTCCGTCATTTTTAGAAACTCCCACCATGCTGTCAGAGAAGAGCTGATACTGATGCTTTTAAAGCATACGTGTCGTTTACTGATCGAGCTAATGAATGGCAGATCCGAAATCTCTATATTATTGCATAATGCCTGTTCTACATCTAGCCAAGGCTCATCTAAGAGGGTGTGTTTTAACCACCCTGAAATGTGTTGAAGCCTATTGGCTAAGAAATAGTGGTAAAAGTTAGGTAGATCTAGTCCTCCTTTATCCTTGGTCTTTTGCAGCGTTTTTAAGCTAATACGCGGGGGTTTACCTTTCCAAAGGAATTTAGAGATAGAGGAGTCCAAAGATCTAAACCAGTCAGGTGGTGGTTTGCTCGGGATCATTGCAAATAAATAATTAATTCTTGGCAAAACCATCATTTTTATTGAGGTGACTCTTCCCATGAGTGATATGGGTAGAGACCTCCATCTGGTTAGATCATCTTCTACCTTCTTTAAAAGTGGGATGTGGTTTAATTTAATCAAATCTGCCAGCTTAGGAGAAACATTAATACCTAAATATTTAATATTTCCAGATTGCAGTGGAGTGGAGGAATTCTGGAAGGAGCAATTAATTGGAAGAACTGTTGATTTTAACCAGTTTATTGAATAATCTGAGACTCTTGAGAAAGAGTTTATTAATGTAATTACCTCAGAGAGAGTGGTTTGTGAATGTTGAAGAAAAAGTAACACATCATCTGCGTAAAGACTAATTTTATGTTCTACATTCTTGCATTTAATGCCTTTAATCACTGTTGCCTGTCTAATTGCTGCTGCTAGTGGTTCAATAAAAATTGCAAACAGTGAGGGGGAGAGGGGGCATCCCTGCCTGGTGCCCCTCTTAAGACAGAAGCTAGAGGACGTTTGGGCATTTGTCCTGACACATGCTGTTGGAGAGTTATATAATATTTTTAACCAGTTTATGAAATAGTTTCCAAAACCAAATTTGTGTAAAGTTGCAAATAGAAAATTCCAGTTAACCCTATCAAAAGCTTTTTCTGCATCTAGAGACAATATTGTAATTTGAAGGTTTCTATTGCATGAATAGTCTATCAAGTTAAGTAACCTACGTGTATTTGTTGAGGAATGCCTCCCTTTTATGAAACCAGTTTGGTCGTAATGAATTATGAGAGGGGTTATCTTCTCTATTCTTTTTGAGATAGCTTTGCAGATTATTTTAGTGTCCACATTAATAAGGGACATTGGACGATAGCTAGTAGGCAATACAGGGTCTTTGCCTGGTTTTAGTAAGAGACTAATGTTGGCAGAATTCATATTTGGTGGAAGTCTGCCATTTTCTTTGGTTTCCTGTAACATTCTGTAGAATGTTGGTGCCAGAATAGCCCAGAATTCTTTATAGAATTCTGCTGGAAAGCCATCTGGACCTGGAGCCTTTTTATTGGGCATACTGTTCAAAGCTTCCTGAAGTTCATCTGATGTCAGTGGAGAATCCAATGCCATCGCTTGATTGTCTGTTAATTTCGGAAGAGTTATATTGTCAAGAAATTGGTCAACTTCGTCTTTAGATGGGTTTATCTGTGGAGAATATAAAGATTCGTAAAAATCTCTGAAAGTGTTGTTTATTCTTTCAGGGTCATATACTGTATCCCCAGTTAAATCTTTAACAGCACATATCGTTGTTTTTTCTTTATTTATTTTTAACTGGTTCGCTAAGAATTGACCTGATTTGTTACCATATTCAAATTCTTGCCAGCGAAGTCTTTGTGCTAAGAATTTAGTTTTTTTATTAATAATTTCATTTAATTCTAGTTTTGCTTTACATATTTTTTTCAGCATTTCCTGTTCCTGGGAGGATACGTAGGATTCTTCTAAAGTTTTTATGGTTTCTTCTAATTCCTGAATACATTTATTTTCTCTTTTCTTTTTATGCGATGAGAATGAGATTATTCTACCTCTCATCACAGCTTTGCCTGCTTCCCAGAGAACAGATGCTGATGTTCCAGGCAGGTCATTATAGTCTAAATATAAAGCCCACTCTTCTTTAAAATATTTAATAAAATCATCGTCTTTAAGCAATGATGTATTGAATCTCCAGTTATTACTTGGTGGAGTGGTCTTCTTATTTACTAGAGTTAAAGAAACAGCAGCATGATCGCTGACAGCTATAGTGTGTATCTCTGTGTCTGAAATGTCACTCAGCAGTGAGCTGCTGACTAGGAAATAATCCAGACGAGAGTAAGAGTGATGGACATGTGAGAAGAAAGTAAATTCCCTACTGCTGGTGTGGAGAGAACGCCATGCATCGCAAAGTCCATAGTCGCTCATGTACTGTTTAACTATATTTGTGGATTCCCAATTGCGCTGAGTTCCAGCTGTACTTAGCCTGTCCATTTCTTTATTTAGTCCAAAGTTGAGGTCTCCCCCAATTATAAGTGCACAATCTAGTTGTTCAGAAAGAGCGGTAAAAAAAACATGAAAGAAAGAGGGGTCATCAACATTTGGACCATATATACTAACAATACATAACTTTTTGTCAAATATAGATAATTTAATGATTAGAAATCTACCTTCTGGATCTATAACTGTGTTGAGTACTGTGAAATTAACATTTTTATGTATTAAAATTGCTACCCCCCTTTGCCTAGAGTTATAGCAGGCTGAGAACACATTAGGAAACTCAGTTGTTTTAAGTTGATCTGTAGCTGTGGCAGGTCTATGAGTCTCTTGTAATAATACAACGTCTGCTTGTAGTTTTTTAAGATGGCTAAATATTTTTAACTTTTTTTCCTTGGAGCCAGCTCCATTCACATTCCATGTGACAAACCTTAATGCACCCATAGATGTGTGTGTGTAGCTAATGCTGCTGGCTGCGTGTGATGCTCAAATGAATAAGATATGAGCGGGCGTGTACGCGCTTGTATGCGAGTATGTCCTTCATGTCTGTGTGCGCTGTAAGGTCTGAGTGGTTGCGTTAATGCTGAGTGTATATGTACATGGTCGTGCCAAGCAGATGTGTAATATAGTGTGTTTTGTTTATATGTGTAGTAAAGCAGGTGATCGGTGCCGTGAAAGGAGTTGGAAGTAAGAAAGACACACAAAGAAGCAAGCATAGAGGGATGAAAGTAAAAACTTGACAGAAACGAAAACATTGCAAAATCATTTAAACGCTGCGGAGACTGACTGTACGTGTTTGTTATGATATCGTATTAAATTATCGAAATGACATAAATATTTAGAGGTAAATGGAAGAACAAGCGAGGAAAGAGAGAAAAAGAAAAGATAAATATAACGGATTCTTATCTGGAGTGGTGTTAATATAACCACGGAGTGGTACGGAGGTTGCGGTAGAGCTGCCCGTCCACGTAGAGCCGGTCCACTGCGATGACAGCTCGGGAGCCCTTTTGGATGAGACTGCGTCGGACTGGGAACAGAATTTTGCGTCGCTCCAGGATTTCTTTGGGGAACTGGTCGTTTACGCCGAAGTCTGTTCCTTTCAGCTCCCTGCCGCGACTCTTCACCTGCTCTTTCTGCTTGAAGTATCCGAATTTGGCCACAATTGGACGAGGCCTCGGGGCTCCAGGTTTCTTCGCTCCCATCCGATGGACTCTTTCGAAGCAGATGTTTTCCACGGTGTCTTCCGGAAGCTTCAGGTACGTCTTGATAAAGTTTTTAACCGTAGCTTCTGGGTCCTCTTCGGCAGATTCCGGGATGCCTGAAAACACCAGGTTATCTCTCATGCTACGGGCCTGGAGATCGATGACAGTCTCTTTTATTTTTTTATTATCTTCACTTAGATGGGTCATATTCTCAGTTAGAGACTTGACCGAGTCCCGTAGAGATGCGTTTTCAGCAGCGAGTGTTTCCACCTGCTGCTGGCTGAATTCCAGTGATTCCCTCAGGGATTTAAATTCACGGTGCAGGATCTCGACCAGGGACAACCTCGCGTCGAAGCTGGACAACCGCTTGTCGATTGACTCCAGGATGTCGGTAAAGCTTTTACCCGTCGGCGATGTTGTTTCAGGCGAGTCTGCTGGGCGACTTCTTTTGGAAGACGGCGTCTCGCTTTTGGCTGGAGAACCTGCATTTTGGTTTTTCTTCATGACTATAACGTCGAAGCACCAGTCGATGTATTCCTGAAGAGTTTCTAAATTTTCCTCGCTGTCCTCGTTGTTCATTCAGTTTTTCCGCCAAGTCTCCAGCGTCTGACGTCACCTACAGCATTTCCGGTCTCAAAAAACCTCCAACTGTGTTTCCACAAAACCACAAAAAAAAAAATAAAATATTTGACTTTTGTATAATTACCACTGTCCATTGACATATATCACGAATATAAAATAAAATAAAATAAACTGTCATTTCATGTAGACTACTCTTGGGGGCCCTCTGGTGGCCACGGGGGTCCTAAGCAGCCGCTTAGTTCGCTTATGCCTTGGGCCGGCTCTGCTCCCTGCCATACTTCCGCCATCCCTGCGAGCGCTTCCCTCATTCTACCAGAAGCTGCTGCTGTTTCCACCACACATGCTTTTAAAGCTTCCTGGTCATTACGTCACCCTGTCCGTGACGTCTCGCCTATCCATTGGACTGATTACACACGTGATTCAGAGCGTGGTCACGCTGAAGGCGTTCCCAAAGTGTTTCGACGCAGCATCTCGTTCCATGGTTACATTTGTAACCTAGAGATGTTTTCTTTCTAAAGGTTCAGGTGAAACATCAGGAAACTGTATTCAGCATTGGATGATCAGCCTTGAGGAGCATATCATTTGTGAGGGCATCCAGTTGGGTTTTCTGTCTGGGCTTGCAGCTGTTTTTTTCACTAAAAGTAATGTTAAAGAGGTGTGTGAACTTGCAAGTACTATGTCAGACACTGTAATATGCTCTGGCCCACTCCCTGCTTACCGGGGTGATGAGATTCATAGCAGACTGTCGTCACTCAATAGCTGGGTGTCTAAGTGGTGCCCATAGAATAACATAGGTTTTATAGACAATTGGACGAGTTTTTGGGGCAGACCTGACCTGTTGAAAATAGATGGTCTTCATACCTCCTCGGGTGGTGCCGCTCTTCTCTCTAGAAATATGGCACATAGTCTTAGAGTTAGTACTTGACTAACTGGGGCCCAGGTCAGGAAGCAGACAGACTGGCTAAACTGCTTGCCGCCTCACGTCACAGAAGTCAGTTAATTCTCAGCACATAGAAACCCTTTCACCTAGATATCTCACTATAGAGACTGTGTGTGTTCCCCGAACTAGAAAATACAAAAAACTTCCAAACCAATTTATGAGTAACAACTTAATTGATGTTCAACAAATGAAAAATGTATATGACACAGAGAAACAAATGATAAAGCTTGACTTATTGAATATCAGGTCCCTTTCTACAAAAGCGCTTTTTGTAAATGATATGATCACTGATCATAAACTAGATGTGCTCTGTTTGACAGAAACCTGGCTAAAACCAGATGAATACATTATTTTAAACGAGTCTACCCCCCAAGATTACTGTTATGAAAATGAGCCTCATCCAAAAGGCAAAGGGGGAGGTGTTGCTACAATTTATAGCAATATTCTCAGTATTTCTCAGAAGACAGGCTTTAAGTATAACTCCTTTGAAGTAATGGTGCTTCATATAACATTATCTAGAGAAAAACGTATTAATGATAAATCCCCCGTGATGTTTGTACTGGCTACTGTATACAGGCCACCAGGGCACCATACAGACTTTATTAAAGAATTTGGTAATTTTCTATTAGAGTTAGTGCTGGCTGCAGATAAAGTCTTAATTGTGGGTGATTTTAATATCCACGTTGATAATGAAAAAGATGCATTAGGATCAGCATTGATAGACATTCTGAACTCTATCGGGGTTAGACAACACATGTCAGGACCTACTCATTGTCGAAATCATACTCTAGATTTAAAACTGTCACATGGAATTGATGTTAATGGTGTTGAAATTCTGCAGCAAAGCGATGATATATCAGATAATTATCTAGTCTTGTGTAAACTCTATATAGCTAAAGCTGTAAATTCAACTCCTTGTTACAAGTATGGTAGAACCATCACTTCTATCACAAAAGACTGCTTTGTAAGTAATCTTCCTGATTTATCTCAATTCCTCAGCATATCCAACAGCGCAGAAAAACGTTATGATGTAACAGAAACTATGGACTCTCTCTTTTCCAGCACTTTAGATACAGTTGCTCCTTTACGCTTAAGGAAGATTAAGGAAAAGTGTCCAACACCGTTGTATAATGAGCACACACACTATCCTACAGAAAAGCATTCAAAACTGCTAGATCTGATTACTTTTCTTCTCTTTTAGAAGAAAACAAACATAACCCCAGGTATTTATTCAATACAGTGGCTAAATTAACAAAAAATAAAGCATCAACAGGTGTTGACATTTCCAAAAAGCACAGCAGTAATGACTTTATGAACTATTTTACTTCCGAAATCGATACTGTTAGAGATCAAATTGTAACCATGCAGCCGTCAGCTACAGTATCACATCAAATAGTGCACTATAGATCCCCTGAGGAAAAATCCCACTCATTCTCTACTATAGGAGAGGAAGAATTGTATAAACTTGTTAAATCAGCTAAACCAACAACATGTATGTTAGACCCTATTCCATCTAAACTACTAAAAGAGGTGCTTCCAGAAATCATATATCCTCTTTTGGCTATTATTAATTTGTCATGGTCATTAGGATATGTCCCCAAAACCTTTAAACTGGCTGTTATTAAGCCTCTCATTAAAAAAACACAACTTGACCCCAAAGATCTAGTTAATTACAGACCGATCTCGAAACTCCCTTGTCTGTCAAATATACTAGAAAAGGTAGTATCCTCACAATTATATTCCTTCTTAGAGAGAAATTATATCTGTGAGGATTTCCAGTCAGGATTTAGACCATCTCATAGTACTGATACTGCTCTCATTAGAGTGACAAATGACCTGCTCTTATCATCTGATCGTGGTTGTGTCTCTCTATTAGTGCTACTGGATCTTAGTGCATTAGCATGGTTCAAATCGTACTTATCTGACCGCCATCAATTCGTAGCAGTGAATGAAGAGGTATCATATCGATCACAAGTGCAGTATGGAGTACCTCTAGGCTCAGTACCAGGCCCCTTACTTTTCACACTTTACATGTTACCCTTGGGAGATATCATCAGGAAACACGGGGTTAGCTTTCACTGTTATGCTGATAATACTCAGCTCTATATTTCTTTGCGGCCCGATGAAACACACTAAATTGAGAAATTATGGAATGCATAGTCGATATAAAAAACTGGATGACGAGTAATTTCTTACTGCTAAATTCTGAAAAAAACAGAGGTGTTAATTATCGGACCTAAAACCCCCAGAAGTAATAACCTAGAACATTGTCTAACACTTGATGGCTGCTCTGTCGATTCTTTGTCATCAGTCAGGAACCTAGGTATTTGATAGCAATCTCTCCTTTGACAGCCATGTTTTTAGCATTTGAAAAACTGCATTTTTTCATCTTAAAAATATATCTAAACTGAGACATATGCTCTCAATGTCAAATGCAGAAATGTTAATTCATGCGTTTATGACCTCAAGGTTAGATTATTGTAATGCTTTATTGGGTGGTTGTTCTGCACTCTTAATAAACAAATTACAGATGGTTCAAAATGCAGCAGCTAGAGTTCTTACTAGAACAAGGAAGTATGAGCACATTAGCCCGGTTAGCAGTTCCAAACCTGTATGAATGTCTTTGTTCTGCTGAACACAAAGGAAGACATTCTGAAGAATGTGGGAAACAGAGCAGTTTCCTACTATGGAAGTCAATGGTGCCCCAAAACAGCCAGGTTACAAACTTTCTTCAAAATATCTTCCTTTGTGTTCGGCAGAACAAAGACATTCAAACAGGTTTGGAACTACTTGAGGGTGAGTAAATTATGACTGAATTTTCATTTTTGGGTGAACTATCACCTTCAGCTCAATCTTGCTAAGACAGAACTGCTCGTGTTCTCTGCCAACCCATCACTTCACCACAACTTCTCTATACAGCTGGGTTCGTCAACCATAACTCCTTCCAGGACAGCCAGGAACCTTGGAGTTGTGATCAATGATCAGTTAAGCTTCACAGACCATATTGCTACAACGGCCCGGTCCTGCAGATTTGCCTTATACAACATTAGGAAGATTAGGCCCTTCCTGTCAGAGCAAGCCGCACAACTCCTTGTCCAAGCTCTTGTTCTCTCCAGACTGGACTATTGTAATGCTCTCTTGGCGGGCCTTCCCGCATGTACTATCAAGCCTCTGCAACTGATCCAGAATGCAGCAGCCAGAGTGGTCTTTAATGAGCCGAAAAAAGCTCACGTTACCCCTCTCTTCATCAGGTTACACTGGCTACCAATAGCCGCTCGCATCAAATTCAAGGTACTGATGTTTGCCTACAAGACCACAACTGGCACTGCACCAATATACCTAAACTTGCTAGTTCAAACTTATGCGCCCTCCAGAAGCTTGCGTTCTGCAAGTGAACGACGTCTTGTTGTGCCATCCCAAAGAGGTACCAAATCACTCTCACAGACCTTTTCCTGGACTGTGCCCAGCTGGTGGAATGACCTCCCGATCTCAATTCGAACAGCTGAGTCTTTAGCCATTTTCAAAAAACATCTAAAGACACATCTTTTTCGCCAGCACCTGACTAACTAATACTAACACTTACCTATTCTATTTAATAAAAAAAAAAAAAAAAAAATTCCTAGCTACGTGTACTGTGCTAGACTAACTGAGACTTGTCATGGCACTTGTATACTGTTGCTCTCTCGATGGTCTGATTGCTTCTATTGTTCTCCTCATTTGTACGTCGCTTTGGATAAAAGCGTCTGCTAAATGATTAAATGTAAATGTAATAAACAAAGTACAGATGGTTCAAAATGCAGCAGCTAGAGTTCTTACTAGAACCAGGAAGTATGACCACATTAGCCCGGTTCTGTCAACACTGCACTGGCTCCCTATTAAACATAGTATAGATTTTAAAATCTTGTTAATTACTTATAATGCCCTGAATGGTTTAGCTCCTCAGTACTTGAGCAAGCTCTTATCACATTATAGTCCTCCACGTCCGCTGCGTTCTCAAAACTATGGCCATTTGATAATACCTAGAATATCAAAATCAACTGCGGGCAGCAGATCCTTTTCCTATTTAGTGCCCAAACTTTGGAACAATCTACCTAACACTGTTCGGGAGGCAGACACACTCTGTCAGTTTAAATCGAGATTAAAGACCCATCTCTTTAACCTGGCATACACATAACACACTAATACGCATCTAATATTCAAATCAGTTAAATTATTGTTAGGCTGCATTAATTAAGTCAACCGAAACCGGGAACACTTCCCATAACACCCGATGTACTTGTTACATTGTAAGAAGATTGACATCTACGCTAATATTAGTCTGTTTCTTTTTTATTCCGAGGTCACGGTAGCCACCCGATCCAGTCCGTATCCAGCCTAGATGGTCACTGCAGTCACCCGATCCAGTCCGTATCCAGATAAGATGGTGCATCAGCACCTAGAGACGACCTCTACAGCCCTGAACGTCAGCAGAGACCAGGACACCTAGATGAGCTCCAGAGACAGATCCCCAGTGAGGACCCCGTCACCTAGACAGCCATCGGGAAAAAAACACTGGAACCAGTTGAGCCCTTACAATCTGACTTTGCTGCAATTGGAACAAACTGCTGGTTCGTCTGGCCAGAGGAGAACTGGTCCTCCGACTGAGCCTGGTTTCTCCCAAGGTTTTTTTCTCCATTCTGTCACCGATGGAGTTTTGGTTCCTTGCCGCTGTCGCCTCTGGCTTGCTTAGTTGGGGACACTTCATTTCCAGTGATATCGTCAACTTGATTGCACAGATACTATTTAAGCTGAACTGAGCTGGACAATGCATCACTGAATTCAATAATGAAATGCCTTTAACTGAAAATTGAGTGTTTAATCTTGTCATTTTACATTATTGACACTATTTTCCTATTTTGATATTGTGCAGTTGCTTTGACACAGCTTGTATTGTTAAAAGCGCTATATAAATAAAGGTGACTTGACTTGACTTGACTTTTCTACTCACTACAATTTCAATCTTCAATACCAAGCTGAGGCACATCTCACGCACACACTTACATCTAGGGTTGGGTACCGAACTCTGTACTTTTAAGGGTACATACTGAATTACGTCGGTACTACCGAGTACCGATTCATATTAAATCATTCGGTACCAAATTTCGGTACCTGAGAATGCATTTGGGCGCATGTGAGAGAGAGAGAGACACACACACACAGAGAGACCCTGTGACATGATGTCACCCCTGCAACTCTTTAAAACACAACACACAGGGCAAACCCAAATGTTCTGAAGTGTGCTTGCATTTCTAGGGTCATATGGTTTCTGCGAAAACGTGGACAGGATGGCGGAGCTCATAAAAACGAAATTTACTCTATAGCGCGGAATGCCACGGAATTCGTAAATTTTTGGATGAATAAAAGACGGTCTGTCACTTAATTTGAATCGCGATATGAACTAGTGTATGTCAATATTAAAACACAAAACGACAGTTTAAATATGAATCCTGCATGTTCCATTAGCCTCTGTATGTTTGAATGGCAGAGACGCGGTTTTGTTTACTTCACAAATACTGAAGCACGCGTGAACTCGCGGTGATTTTCGGCCTCTGCATCTCACTACATGAACAGGCTGTGAGAGTCGCTTCATGAGAATTTTACCATTTAATTTGAGAAAACTAGTATCATATCATACTGTATACACACAGAAACTTCACGGCAACCTGTCAAAATAAAAGTGCGGTTTAACATGTAAGAGAAATATATTACTCTTGTATTACTTTTGTACAGTATAATGTACGTCTTTATATATTCCATTTACTGTCAAATTTAAATAAAACAAATGAGAAAAATAATTATTACAACTACATTAACTACTTAATTGTAGAAAAAATACAATTATTATTAAAAAAAATTAAAGGAATATTCACACAATTTTTCTACCATGTATTAATTTTAACAGTAAACTTTGTTTGCCAAAAAATAAAAGGGTTTCATTTTCATTTGATTAAAAATAAATAAATGTTTCATGCCTTCATTTGATTATCAGAAAAAAATAAAACAGACAAGAATTTCTGGAAGAAAAAAAATAAAAAAAATTGTAGGGTTGTAGGAAATTGAGAGTTTTGGACTTATTTCTTCACTGAAATAAATGTTTTTGTTATTACACAGAGAGTAAAGTACCGAAAAAAGGTACCGTTGGGTACCGGTACCGAATTTCAGGTACCGATACTGGTACCGGTACCGGATCAAATGTGAACCGTACCCAACCCTACTTACATCACACTCAAGTTTTTTGGACAGCCTGCATGACTTGTAATAAGCCTGTATAATTTGTTGAAGACAATTGATTTTTCATTTATACAGCTGGGGCCTCATTTATAAAATGTTGCGCAGAAACCATCCTAAATTTGTTCTAAGATCATTTCGCAAAAGTGCCTAAGTGCGATTCAGAGAAAATGAACGTGCGCACAAAAACACGTGCGTACGCCTCTCTTCCAGATGTGACGTTTATAAATCGCAAATGATTTTGAAATTGTGCACAGCTGACTGGTGTCAGATCTCCGCCTTGTAAACGCCCCCTAATTAATATCATTATCATATTAAAGAGCACACGCCAATATCCAAATTTCTATGCTTGAGAATGACGAGCACAAAGAAAAAAAAAAATTACTGAGTCTGAAACTGAGGTCCTGCTGGCGGAGGTAGAGGTTCGTGCGGGGACGCTTTTTGATACTCCTTTTCCACCAAGGCAGTTCCAGTGCTGGTTCAGAGCCAGAGCCTAGTTTCAAACCGGTTCTTTGTCTTTCGACACCCAAAGCACCAGCTCCGAACCAGGAAAAGCGGTTCGTAAGTAGCACCAAAACATTGCTGGGCTAGAAGGAAGAACCGTTTGCGTCAGGGGCTGGGGGGCGGGGTTACCGTGACCAACAAGACGAAAGAAACTGTGGACCGCCATATTTGAAATAGCAGCTAAACACGGACACGTTGGATTCGCCGTGTTTGGATGCCGATGTAGATTCGCAAAGCCATGAACGTCAATAACAACACAATGTCCGCCATTGTTGATAGTTTGTTTAGGCTTGTTCGGGATGGATCGGCGCTACGCGGACCGTTCGGTGCGAGGCATCGGGGTATTTGGATCGCTCTCGCGGTGCTTTGGTGTGTTGTGTGCCGATCGGTCTGCCGGCGCGATGCACCTCGAACAAGTCTGTTGTGTTTGGCGCTACCGTGCTAGTGAAACGAAACATGAAACGTATTCAGTGACGTAAGTCCTGGCTCTGTATTGGCTCTCTAGCCTGTGGAAAAGCAACCGGTTCTTAAAGGGCTCGCGAGTCGAACCAACTAAGAACTGGCAGTAGCACTGGCTCTGAACTAGCACCTGGTTCCTGCTGGTGGAAAAGGGGGTATGAGAGTCTCTCCAGTGGGCTTTCACACAAAACAAATTTTGTGGCATGGCAGTGTAGCGCAGGCTGTGAACGAGGTAGGGGGGCAGCAAAGGTCCCTAAAAGACGTAAAAAAAAGCCCAACTGAAATTACAGTCCAAAAAACGCGTTGTCTTCTCATTGCACGGTTTGCAATATCTTAGAAGCGCTAATGCTGCCATTCTGCTTCTTGCAAACTACTACTTCATAGGCCATTTTATAGGCCATAGATGCATAGGAATTATTAACATGCGTGGATCCAAATTATTTCATAATGTGTAATTATTCTTTGGACAAACAATGTGTGTGTGGTTATATTTTTTTCTATTGACTATCAAAATAACTACTAGAAACAACAGAAATAATAATAATAATAATAATAATAGTAGTAGTAGTAGTAGTAGTAGTAGTAGTAGTAGTAATTATTAAACAATAAGGTTTCCAAAAGTAAGAATAAACTACGAATTCAAGTAAAAATTTCAGTCATCTTATAAAAAGTGAGCATCCTACTTTTAAAATCACTTGCTATGACAACTAATAAAAAGTGTAATATCACAAAATTCTAGCAAAATTTAAAAAAAAAATTATAGAAAGAAAAATTGGACGTTTCATATCATAATAAAATAAATTATTGCACGATTATGGTCTCAGATCTGAAAAAAAAACCTGCATGTGATTTGGAATTTTATATTTACGGTTTACTAATGCTGCTCAAATGTGCCATTAATGTACTGACACAAACATATCTAGTGTATTTTATACAAATATAACTGATGTAAATGACGTTTAAGGCTGATGTCTCTATTCATTTTCACAGAAGCAAAGCAGCAGATGTTATAAATAAAAACAGTTAACAATGTTATTGAATAGAATATATTTAAACCGTTATTGAACGACATGTTCTTACACAGACAAAACAGTCGGAGATGTGTTTATGCATTTTATTTTGTTTATTTTTTATTTTATTTTACGCAATAGTAGTAAAACAAGACGTCGCAAGTTCTCTTGTAAAATAAAAAACAACAACAAGGAATAAACTGTGTAGCCTAGAATGCGAGTAAAGAACTCTCAACATTAGGCTACTAAAAAGGTCAGTTTAGTCTCGCAAAAACTCCCGTTAATAAAAAATCTGACTACACTGCACAATTAATCTCTCACACTGCATCTTTGTTGTTTGATGAATTCGGTGCTTGCACGTACACCGCTTTTATTAGATATTCAAATAGTTGCAGTACTCTGACTTTGCCACAAGGAAAAGTGCGTACGTCTGCTCAGACCTTGACGTGACGCTAAGCACTTTTCCACGTCAAAGACCGTCTTTATAAATATGAGCGCTGGCGTGGATTTAAGCGTACGAACACTCTAAGATCAAATCTGAGCGTACGCACGCTTTATAAATGAGGCCCCCGAAATGTACATTTATTGTCATAAATGTTATAAGCTTTGGGCTTTGTTTTACCATTTGTTTTCATTTTGAACAAATGTTCTATAAGTCAGAATCTGATTTGGGGAATATTTGAAGTTTATTTCTGTTATGAACCTTGGTCCTTTTCACTAGCAGTCCATTACTCAATAGCTTATACAAAAGTATAGTATATTTGTATTGTAGTTTTTAACAGTGTGAGGTCATTATGATTTTAAGAAATTAAATCCTATAATTCAGGGATCCATCAAATTGATCAAAAAAGACAGTAAAGTGCTTTTTTTTTTACAGTTAATTATTTGACGTGTAATAACATTCATTTAGAGTTTTTAAGCATGTTGGTGATTTTCAGTGCTATAGCGATGTTGCGGTTTCTTTTACTCTTCCCGTTTAGAATACAGTGGGGAAAAAATATTTGATCCCCTGTTGATTTTGTACGTTTGCCCACTGACAAAGAAATTATCAGTGTATAATTTTAATGGTAAGTTTATTTGAACAGTGAGAGACAGAATAACAACACAAAAATCCAGAAAAACGCATTTCAAAAAAGTTATAAATTGATTTGCATTTTAATGAGTGAAATAAGTATTTGATCCCCTATCAATCAGCAAGATTTCTTGCTCCCAGGTGTCTTTTATACAGGTAAGGAGCTGAGATTAGGAGCACTCTCTTAGAGGGAATGCTCCTAATCTCAGTTTGTTACCTGTATAGAAGACACTTGTCCACAGAAGCAATCAATCAGATTCCAAACTCTCCTGTCAGGGTTCTGTCACTTCGGTCTAGTGTTATTCATGGTTTTGTGACAGAGCCCTGACACTCCCTTCATGTCCTGTTTTTATGTGAGTGCGCGGCTTCGAGTGTGCTCGAGCCGCGCGCTCTCTTGTCTGCGTGCCTTGTTTTGTGTTGGAGCGTGGTGTTCGGATCCCGGCACTCATGTCTTGAGTTTCGGTTTCGTGTCGGGGTTCGGACACTCACGCTCCATGTTCCGTCTCATTGTGTGAGCGTGCGGCTCGAGTTCGCTCGGCCGCGCGCTCTCTTGTCCACGTGTGTTGTGTGTGTGTGTGGTGTTGCACGCAGTTCATGTTTTTATCGGCTGCGTGCATTCATGTTATGTCTTGTGCTGTGTGGCACGCAGCTTGTGTTTTTCATTGGCTGCGTGCTTTCATGTTGTCGTGTCTTGTGTGAACACGCGGCTTATGAGTATTCTCATTAGCTGCATGTTCGTGTCCTGTTTTGCACATGGCTGGTGATTTGTTTTGCTGGCCATGTGCTTGTGTTTTAGTTTTGTGTGAGCACATGGCTTTTGTCTTTGTTCTCTGTGTGCCATGTGCTCTCATGTCAATTGTCTTGACCCCACCCATCTTGTTACCTGATTATTGGTTAATTTGCCCCACCTGTGTTTATCTCATTACCCTCCTCATTTGCTCCCTTTATAATCTCCTTGTGTTTGCAGTCCCGTGCTGGTTCGTCGTCGAATGTCATCACATGTATCCTGTCGTGCCCTGTCCGCCTTGTCGTGCCCTGTCCTGCCTTGCCAAGCCTGCCAGCTGTCCTGTGTTTCCCCTACGGGGTAGTTTTAGTTTGTTTGTTTTGTTTTATTTTTTGTATAATAAAGGCCATTTCCTGCACCATTGAGTCCTCGCCTCATCCCTTCACCCCAACCCTGACATCTCCACCATGGCCAAGACCAAACAGCTGTCCAAGGATGTCAGGGATAAGATTGTAGACCTACACAAGGCTGGAATGGGCTATAAGACCATCGCCAAGCAGCTTGGTGAGAAGGTGACAACAGTTGTCAAGTCAAGTCAAGTTGAGCTTTATTGTCATTCTGCTACATGTGGGGACATACAGTGGAACGAAATGTCGTGCCTCACAGGACCACTGTGCTACATAAATACAGACATAAAACAATGAAGTAAATAGTCAGATTTTGACTATAAGTATACTATATATAAATGTTTACCCTATACAAACTAAAAATAAAAGATAAAAAATAAAAATACAAACTATACAAATTATACAATTATATGTGCAGAGAGAAACATTGTGAGTCAGTACAAGATGATTTGTAGTGCATGAGCATGTAAACATACATATATTGCTGAGTCTTTTGTGGGATTGTGTACACACAGCAGTGTGTGAAATGTGTCTAGTGCGCATAGAGGAGAGTGTGTTACTACAAGTGGTTTGTATAGGGCCACTCACCTGTGTGTAGCACACTTTGAATTGCACAAAAAAGTTTCATACAGTTTTTTTTGCTTTGGTGTGGTAAGGTTGGGGGGTGTTTGGAGAGGGGGGGGGGGTCCATGTTTCAGGAGGTAGGGGTTTGCATGGGGTTTCAGAGGAGGGCGGGGTGATTTGGGTTCAGGGCTCTCACAGCCTGGGGGAAAAAGTTGTTGATGCAGCTGGTCAGCACGCTCTCAATGGTGCCCCTGTAGAATGTGGTGAGGATGGGTGGAGGGACACTTGCTCTTTTCAGCCGTTGGAGAAAGTGTAGGCGCTGTTGTGCCTTCTTGGAGAGTGACATGGTATTGGTGGTCCAGGTGAGATCCTCTTTGATGTGCACCCCCAGGAATTTAGTGCTGCTGACTCTCTCCACAGTCTGGCTGTCGATGGTCAGTGGGGGGTGGTCAACGGAGTTTCTCCTGAAGTCCAACACAACCTCCTTTGCCTTCCCCACATTGAGGGACAGATTGTTAGTGCCACACCATTCAGCCAGCTGTGCCACTTCCTCTCTGTAGTGCGTTTCATCGTGGTTGCTGATGAGACCTACTACTGTTGTGTCATCAGCGAACTTGATGATGTGGTTGGAGCTAAACTTGGCAGTGCAGTCGTGGGTCAGCAGCGTGAAGAGCAGCGGGCTGAGCACACAGCCTTGTGGGGCACCTGTGCTCAGTGTGGTAGTGCTCGAGGTGTTGTAGCCGACACGGACTGACTGAGATCTTCCGTTTAGAAAGTCCAGGAAAGTCCAGTCAATGAACAGCATTCTAACATAGGAGTCTTATTTTCTAGGTGAGTAAGAGCCAGGTGGAGGGTGGAGGAAATCGCATCATCCGTAGAGCGGTTTGGACGGTATGCAAACTGGAGCGGATCGAGTGTGTTGGGGAGGCTGGTTTTGATTTTGTGCATGGCTAACCTCTCAAAGCACTTCATCATGATTGGAGTCAGTGCTATGGGACGGTAGTCGTTTTGACAGGACTCAGGTGATTTCTTTGGTACCGGTATGATTGTTGTGGATTTGAGACATGTGGGGACGACTGCCTGGCTCAGCGAGGTGTTGAAGATACCTGTTAGGACATCCGTCAGCTGTGCAGCACAGTCTTTCACTACACGGCCAGGTATGTTGTCAGGACCCGCAGCCTTGCGTGGGTTAATCCTAGATAGGGTCTTCTTTACGTCGGTTGGAATCAAACAGAGCGCCTGGTCGTTGGGAGGTGTGGGCAGTTTTTGTGCAGGTGTGTCATTCTGCATTTCAAACTGTGAATAAAAATGGTTGAGTGCATCGGGGAGGGATGTGTCATCATCACAGGCCTGTGGCGTGGGCTTGTAGTCAGTGGTGGTCTGAATGGCTTGCCACAGGCTCCATGTGTCTCTGTTGTCTGTGAAGTGAATGTTGATTTTTTGAGCATATGACCGTTTTGCATTTTTGATGCCACAGGACAGATTGGCTCTTGCTGTTTTGAGGGCTGCCTTATCTCCTGATCTGAATGCTTCATCTCT
Organism: Schizothorax lantsangensis; assembly: GCA_027422415.1. Taxonomy (NCBI): domain Eukaryota; kingdom Metazoa; phylum Chordata; class Actinopteri; order Cypriniformes; family Cyprinidae; genus Schizothorax; species Schizothorax lantsangensis. Next base: position 3,174,031 of record CM049858.1, on the reverse strand, counting down.
GGTCTTTAGCAGCCCACGAAAACCACGGTTTCTGGTTTGCATGTGTGGTGATGGTCTTGGTGACTGTCACATCATCAATGCACTTTTTGATGTAAGCAGTCACAGTTTCAGTGTACTCCTGCAGGTCTGTGTGGTTGTTGTAGGTGGCCACCTCTTTAAACATGTTCCAGTCTGTGCACTGAAAGCAGTCCTGTAGTGTCGAGGTAGCATCATCTGGCCAAATTGTGATGAGTTTTTGAACCGGTTTGGCAAGTTTCAGAAGTGGTCTATATGCTGGGATTAGCATAACAGAGATGTGGTCTGATTGCCCGAGGTGGGGGCGGGGTACAGCCTTGTACGCGTTATTTTCTGTTGTGTAAACAAAGTCAAGTCAAGTTAAGTCAAGTCACCTTTATTTATATAGCGCTTTTAACAATACAAATTGTGACAAAGCAACTGCACAATATCAAAATGGGAAAATAGTGTCAATAATGTAAAATGACAAGATTAAACACTCAATTTTCAGTTAAAGGCATTTCATTACTGAATTCAGTGATGGCATCGTCCAGCTCAGTTCAATTCAAAAAGTTTCTGTTCAATTAAGTCGACGATATTGCTGGAAATGAAGTGTCCCCAACTAAGCAAGCCAGAGGCGACAGCGGCAAGGAATCAAAACTCCATTGGTGACAGAACGGAGAAAAAAACCTTGGGAGAAACCAGGCTCAGTCGGGGGGCCATTTCTCCTCTGGCCAGACGACACAGCAGTTCAATTCCAACTGCTGCAAAGTCAGATTGGAGGGCTCAACTGGTTGCCGAGGTCTTTTCCTGATGGCTGTCTAGGTGACGGGGTCCTCACTGGGGGTCTGTCTCTGGGGCTCATCTAGGTGTCCTGGTCTCCGCTGACGTTCAGGGCTGTAGAGGTCGTCTCTAGGTGCTGATCCACCATCTGATCTGGTGAATGCAGTGACCTCGGAATAAGAAAGAAACAGACTAATATTAGCGTAGATGTCAATCTTTTTACGATGTAACAAGTACATCATGTGTTATGGGAAGTGTTCCCAGTTCCGGTTGATCTAATTAATGCAGCCTAACAATCCTTTAACGGATTTGAATAATGGAAGTGTATTAGTGTGTTATGTGTACGCCAGGTTAAAGAGATGGGTCTTTAATCTAGATTTAAACTGACAGAGTGTGTCTGCCTCCCGAACAGTGTTAGGTAGATTGTTCCAGAGTTTGGGCGCTAAATAGGAAAAAGATCTGCCGCCCGCAGTTGATTTTGATATTCTAGGTATTATCAAATGGCCAGAGTTTTGAGAACGCAGCGGACGTGAAGGACTATAATGCGATAAGAGCTCGCTCAAGTACTGAGGAGATAAACCATTCTGGGCTTTATAAGTATTTAACAAGATTTTAAAATCTATACGATGTTTAGTAGGCAGCCAGTGCAGTGTTGACAGAACCGGGCTAATGTGCTCATACTTCCTTGTTCTAGTAAGAACTCTAGCTACTGCATTTTGAACCATCTGTAATTTGTTTATTAAGCGTGCAGAACAACCACCCAATAAAGCATTACAATAATCTAACCTTGAGGTCATAAACGCATGAATTAATATTTCTGCATTTGACATTGAGAGCATAGTTCTCAGTTTAGATATATTTTTAAGATGAAAAAATGCAGTTTTACAAATGCTAGAAACGTGGCTGTCAAAGGAGAGATTACTATTAAAGTCCAGTGTGTTGTTTCCCCTTGTTGCAAAGTTCACATGTTGGTAGAAATTTGGCAAAACTGTCTTTAAGTTTGCATGGTTGAAGTCACCGGCTATGATGAAAAAGCCGTTGGGGTTGTTTGTTTGTTGTTCGCTGATGGCACTATACAGTTCACGAATCGTGTCCTTAGCGTTTGCACAAGGTGGAATGTAAACTGCGACAATAACAATGGCCGTTATTGTCGCAGTAGATAGACTCCCGCGGCAGATAGAATGGTCGACACTTCGCAAACATAAACTCCACCAGCGATGAACAGTGTTTTGATACTACCGCAGCATTGTTACACCATTCTTTGTTGATATACACACACAAGCCACCTCCGCGGGTCTTACCAGAAAGTGATGAGTCTCTGTCCGCTCGGTAGCAGGTTAGCCTGTTCAACTGAATGGCGGAGTCCAGGATGTTGTCGTTTAGCCATGTTTCAGTGAAAACAAACACACAACAATCCCTTGCCTCATGTGTTGTGTTGACCGACTGAGTTGAATTAAGTCCAGTTTGTTTTCCAGAGAGCGAACGTTTGAGAGCATGAGTGTTGGAAGAGCCGGTCTTGTGGGGTTAGCCCTTAGCCTAGCTCGTATACCTCCGCGCTTACCGCGCTTCCGTCCTCTCTCACACCGCTTGCGACGCTGCCTTGTGCGGGTAGCGTCAGTAGGCGAGGCCGCGGTCTCGAGGTCCGTCTTCAGCGGTAAACAAAGGCCTTGCAGCTTCTCAGTAGCCGCTAGCGAGAGTTCGTGTTTGTATGCGTTGCCGATATCCAAAAGGCTTTGGCGGTCATAGACGTATTCTGGAGAGAATTCCTTATGAATTGGCGGTAAATCGACACTATTTGGAGACGAACAGACGACATTAAAAGACATAAAAGCACCGTCTTTGGGACCCGGAGTGGCCGCTGCGTCTGAATGCGCCACCATCTTAGATTGAAAATCGCAACAGTTGGTGCGATTATTCGCAAATGGAAGAAACACAAAATAACTGTCAATCTCCCTCGGACTGGGGCTCCATGCAAGATCTCACCTCGTGGAGTTTCAATGATCATGAGAATGGTGAGTAATCAGCCCAGAATTACACGAGAGGATCTTTTCAATGATCTCAAGGCAGCTGGGACCATAGTCACCAAGAAAACAATTGGTAACACACTACGCCGTGAAGGACTGAAATCCTGCAGCGCCCGTAATTAAGGTTCCCCTGCTCAAGAAAGCACATGTACAGGCCCGTCTGAAGTTTGCCAATGATTCAGAGGAGAACTGGGTGAAGGTGTTGTGGTCAGATGAGACCAAAATTGAGCTCTTTGGCATCAACTCAACTCACCGTGTTTGGAGGAGGAGGAATGCTGCCTATGACTCCAAGAACACCATCCCCACCGTCAAACATGGAAGTGGAAACTTTATGCTTTGGGGGTGTTTTTCTGCTAAGGGGACAGGACAACTGCACTGCATCAAAGGGACGATGGACGGGGCCATGTACCGTCAGGGCCAGGGCATTGAAGCCAGCCATGCAGGGCATTGAAAATGGGTCATGGATGGGTATTCCAGCATGACAATGACCCAAAACACACGGCCAAGACAACAAAGGAGTGGCTCAAGAAGAAGCACATTAAGGTCCTGAAGTGGCCTAGACAGTCTCCAGACCTTAATCCCATAGAAAATCTGTGGAGGGAGCTGAAGGTTCAAGTTGCCAAATGTCAGTCTCGAAACCTTAATGACTTGGAAAGGATCTGCAAATAGGAGTGGGACAAAAACCCTCCTGAGATGTGTGCAAACCTGGTGGCCAACTACAAGAAACGTCTGACCTCTGTGATTGCCAACAAGGGTTTTGCCACCAAGTAGTAAGTGTAACAAATGGGGCCGGTGGCCATTCATCCAACCACCAGAGGGAGCCCTCTCCAGAGTACTAACTGTGTTTCTTCAATGGTTACTTCCTGTTTGACACCATGTTTAAACATTGCTGTTTTAGGTTCTCACTGCGAAGTATTGCCAGTTTTACTGCCTTACCAAGTGTTCTTTTCCCATTGCGTTTTGCTCTCTTGTTATGACCATTGTGCTTCCCTGTTTACTACCGCCTTTCGGATTACTGCTTTGGTTTTGTTTGCCTTGTTGGACTGACTTCCCGATTGTTTGTTCTCGCCTGTCCCTCTGACTACGATTCTGCCTAGTGATTGTACACTGATTGGCTTCATCACTCTGTCTCCTCTCCACCAATAAGCTGGTGTGTGGTGGGCATTCTGAAACAATATGGCTGCCGTCGCATCATCCAGGTGGATGCTGCACACTTGTGGTGGTTGAGGAGATTCCCCCCTTCTATGTAAAGTGCTTTGAGTACCCAGAAAAGCACTATATAAATGTAACGAATAACGAATGTAACGAATAGTGTTTTGGATTTGTTGCCGAGCATCAATAAACTTCCCGCATTTGGATCTACACTGTCTCCATGTCGTCACCTACGGCTCCCTCACAGTAAGTCATGTTTTGTGAAGGGGTCAAATACTTATTTCACTCATTAACATGCAAATCAATTTATAACTTTTTTGAAATGTTTTTTCTGGATTTTTTTTTGCTGTTATTTTGTCTCTCAGTGTTCAAATAAACCTACCATTAAAATTATAGACTGATAATTTCTTTGTCAGTGGGCAAACGTACAAAATAAGCAGGGATCAAATAATTTTTTCCCCAATGTATGCCTTTCTGATATACTCTTTTATTGATTCATGGCTGTCAGCTTAGTTGAAATGAATAACAAAACTAGAAATTCAGGAAAAGAACTCCTTTATCAGAGGAAATAGTATGCTTCTCATTAGGATTTATACGAGACATTAATTCATGAAGCCTATATTGCCAACTTATTTTGCAGTCATAGAAGATGTCTAGTCAAGTCTGTGGCAACACCATTTTCTTTATTCAGAGTACGATGTGTCAACATCCAGCATGACAAATATTGTACAAATATCACAATTTAAAAATGAAAAATCACTGTAACTTGTGATCTCACACATTTATAGTAAAATTAAAACAAATTCATGCTGTATCGTACAAAAATAAATCAAACTCCAGTTCCACAGAGAGCACAATAGTTTATACAAAATCCTGTCTTCATTGACGATTAAACAAATCAACCTTGAAATGAAGAATTTCAGAAAAATGAACTCATGAATTCACAATAATTCATATGAAAAATCAGCATTCGAATATGTGACTTCTTTCATCTTACGTTGAGTAATTAGTCACATATATGTTTTAAAAAAAGTATTATGCACCGACAGTAAATGAGCAGCATGTTTGTGCTTAAATTCCCATTTCCATTGTATCGATGAAGATAATCGATTCAAAAACTGATACTAGCTATTTATCTATCGAAAGCATTACTATATTGGCAAAAAGCTGCAGATGTGATGCTGTGCATGAATGATGGAGCCCTAAAAAGGACTGATTAGTACAATGGACGAGATCCAGTGAAGTACAAGCACCTTTGCATTAGCTCTCAATAAGGTATTAACAAGGTTGCTACAGCTAATAGTACAATGGAAATTAGGGGTTCACGTAATGCCGCAACACCCCTGAACTCTACTGCTGACTTGAACAGCCGGTCCCATTGCAGTGGGAGATTTTTTTCTTAAAACGCTTTATTTCGATTGACTACTCTAATGATTTTGTACAGTGATTAGACATAAAGTGCTGCTGGGGATTATTTTGTATGATATAGAACATACTCATCGAACTAGCATTGTTATTTAAAAATGCACAATATTTCTCGTAAAGATATTGTCCTCATTAATATTTCAAATCCCTGTAATCTCTGATCTCCTCAAACCACTGAACGCCTGTCATCATGCCTTCCTCGTGCCAAAGAGACACCTGGAGATTGCACATCGACCGAAGGTGGGATAAGTGCAAATAGTCTTCTGGCACAAAAGTGGGGGGCAAAAAACCCTGTAGGTCCCGTTTTCATTGTCTATATTCTTTACAGATACCTTCTGCTTTAGTTTCCATACTGTACAAACATCCAAGCATGGAAACAAACGTGTCCCTGCGCAGCACTGTATACAGGAACAAAATTTAACTCATAGAGCGTTGTACGTCTTTAAACCTAATTTCCACCTTTCTGTCCCTTTAAAACATTTGTATTAAAAGATTTATATAAAAATCAATCATTTACATATAGTAAAAAGATTTTGTAGCTTCCACTGTTTACAAACATGAAATTGCATATACCCACCACCACATAGATTGCATCTCTTTTTTATACACATGGTTAAGTCATATATTGCTGAGACAGTTCCATTCTGGCTACTGTTATTTCAAGAAGAGACCAAATCACAACGTGATGTTTAGAGCCGCTATTGCCATTACATTGATGCAGATTAAATGAGGAAGCCACAAATCAAAGCATTTCCTTTTGCATTTTGAAGCAGTAACAGGGTCTCCACCATAAGCTTTCATTTCTATGATCTTCACCCAAAAATGAACATTTGCTGAAAATGTACCCACCTTTAGGCCTTCCAAGATGAGTTTGTTTGTTAACTAGAACAGATTTGGAGAAATGTGTAATTTCATCATGGATCCTCTGCAGTGAATGGGTGCCGTCAGAATGAGAGTCCAAACAGCTGATAAAAACATCACAATAATCCACAAATATTCCATACCACTCCATCATGTGATGCAAAAAGATCCATGTTTTTAGGAAACAAATAAAAGTTCCTCTCCTTTTGTTGTCTTGCATCAAAATCCACCCACATATTTGTTTAGAACTGTGGGTTTAGAATTATGACTTATATGGCTTGTAAATGGTGCTTGATCTCTGCATATTTCTCTCATGATTTAGACAAGCTGACTTTTTCACTGAGTGTTTGTGTCTTACAAACACACAGATTTTGGCTTCACAAGATGTTAACTGATGGCCTGGAGTGGTGTGGATTACTTGTGGATTGTGATGTTTTTATCAGCTTTTTGGACTCTTATTCTGACGGCACCCATTCACTGCAGAGGATCCATTGGTGAGTGACCCAAGTGATGCAATGCTACATTTCTCCAAATGATGAAGAAATGAACTCATCTACATCTTGGATGTCTGAGGATGAGTACATTTTCAGCAAATTTTCATTTTTAGGGAGAACTATTCCTTTAATGATAAAAAGAAACTCTTGTCATTTCATTAATGGCACAAAACATCTTTATGATGAGCAGAAATGTTTAGTGGCTACCTTTTTCCAGTTTGTGACACTCTTTCAGCAAGCATCAACTAATGTTCAGTATTGGGTGCATTACTGTTCAAAAATATACACAAAAATGTGCATCAATGAGCAGCGAGAAGGATGAGTCACATTACATTAGCCAATATGAAAACGTACAAAATGTGAATACTTTCAAAAACTATTTTGCAGATCATAATTTTTTTTAAAGCAAGGCCAGAAAAATAAACCCAAAGAAAAACCATGTTTAGTCAGCATAACACTTTTTAAAAGAACATGAATTTAACACTGTTTGATAAACCACAACAGCAAAGCATGAGGCATCCCATATGAGTATTATATTTTTTTTTCTGGAAGTGTCTTCTTTCCTCAGTATTCCTTTGTTTTAGGAACGGTCTGAGATGCTAGACTTGAATGCCTTGTACAGCTTGTTTTATATTTTCTAGCAGGGCCTTGTTCTCTGGACTCTGGTAGTGATCTTGATTCGTGTACATGTCCGTTAGCGTGGTCACGTATGTGTCAAAGTTCTGTTCGCTCATCGGCTCCTGTCAAACACAGAGGAAAGATCCTGTCAGATAAAATACAGTATGTGGAAGATGATGACAAAACAAGAGTCTGGGTAATACACCTTTGAGAATTAAGTCATAAATTCTAATTCTTATTGCATCATAAGTTCTTCAATTTATTGTTATTCCTGTATACAATTCACAGGATGCAAAATTATAGTAGAGAGAATCCAAATGGATTGAAATTCAAAGAAATTAATGCAACAGTAAATGCAGTTTACGGTCAGTAGAAATGGCCAAAAACATATGGGCTATTTGCAGAAACATTCAAGGATAATAATCAGTTTAGTTTTCATAATTCACAGTTTTAAAGCAGCATTATGGATTTTTTGCTGTAAATATTACAATCAATATTAAAATAATTAAAAGAAAATGTCACATATTGAGTATCAGGGAAAACATAATAATAGCATAATTTGTCAAAACTATGATGTAAATGTTTTTTTAATAAAACTTTTGTGTGACTTTAATTTCAAATGTAAAATTTGCATTGCAATTCAAAATCCAGTGTGTGGATTTAATTTAATTCAAACGGACAGTTTCAATTCTTCAATTCTTAAATGACAAATTTTGCAAACTCTGATATGAATTCTGGAGCTTCAAACATCTCGTTGCAGCCACAATAAAACTTTCATTAAAAGAAACACAATGTAAACATCAACACAGGTAAACATCATTGATTCAATTCAGTCTAAATGGAGATTGCTGGATTTGGTAGCATTCACTAATGGGAAAAATATGCAAAGGACTAAAACTGACTGAATTAAAAACTGATCCAGTGAAAAGTCAGTATTAAGCATGAACAACAAAATCTATTCAGGTGGACATGAATGAATGAAAGAATAAGTCATTAATGACTTTCAGCATGACACCAACTGCGCGCTCAGTCAAGATTAAATTGACTGACATAAACAATATAGTATTCACAGCATACAAATAGTCATATGGAAAGGGTAGGAGTTAAACTGTGGTCTTACTCTCTGATGTAAACAGCTGTTGTGTCTAACTGGAGCCTCTTTGTGAAGTGATTTCTGGAGGTAATAACAAAAGTGTATTAGCTTACAGCAAATGACATGCTCAATACATACAAGACCTGGCCACTTCTGTCTAAACACCTAAGACACATCTGGAAAAGCTTTTTGTTTTGTTTTAGACTAAGATATTTCTGTCTAAACACCTAAGACACATCATTTTGTATGTGGAAAAGCTTATTTGATTGAATAACCCTTGAATAATACACAAATGGTTAACTATTCAAGTTATAAGCATATACATTTGCAACCTATTTTAACCAGGTTGAAAATATGATTTACAATTAAATGAACATTATAGTTTCAATTTAAATTAAATGCAGTTAACTTAAGTATGTTAGTCAAAGTAAGTGTACTTCTTTAAATCATTACAAAAGATGAATAAAATATAATTATTTAAAATATACTTTAAATTACATAAAATACATAACTTTCAATTTGGCATTATTAAGTCATGAAAGTGTCTTTGGTTACACTTTATTTTAAGGTGTCATTGTTGCAGTGTAATTATACATTTAAGTACTGAGTTATATTAATTAACTAGATGTACGTACTATATGGTTAGGGTTTGTCTTAGGGTTACTTGCATGCAATTATGCACAATTAATTGTTATTATAATAGTAAGTACATGTAACGTAACAAGGACACCTTAAAATAAAGTGTCACCGTGTATTTCTTTAAGTGCACTTAAGTGGCCTTTTATTTCATTAATATTATATTACCTGCTAGTACAGTTTTTTTTTAAGATCTGAAGTACTCTACAAGTGCACATTCAGAATAATTAAGTACACTTATTTTTTCACAAGGGATTTAGGTGGGAAAATGTGACTTCTTTAAGTTCAACAGTAAACTTTCCAAATGAAGTGGAAATTGAAAAAAGAGAGAAAAAGTTACAAATGGCACTGTTTCCTGAGAATAACCTTCATTTAAATCTTTTAAGAAACAACCAATCAGCATCGTCGAAGAAACTGAACACAAAAATGAGTGAGCCATGTCATCTTAAAACCCTGTAAACAATAATCAACACTGTGTGTGATTAATGAAATAGACATAAAATAATATGAGCCACAGCAACTCAAATATTACCACAAACTCAGTAGAACTGACTGGATCAGTTCAGTGGTTTGCCACTGAGTTTGACAAAATATGACAATCAGTGAGCAAGCTATGGAGATTCAAATAAGATTATGACTGAAATATTTCTTTACCAAGTTGAGATGAGATGAATGAAAGTTTTGATACACTTCTATATCTGTGGGTCTGATTTGAAGAACATGTTTTCTAGCTAACTCGTTGCTGAGTAAACCAGCTTGAGATAAAACCAGCCTGACCGGGAGATCAGCTAAGACCAGCAAAGCATCTTAGGCTGGTTTATCCAGTTTGTTTAAGCAGAGCTGGTAACATTTAACAACCATTCAATAAATGCAAAAATTCAGATTACACCAATTGACTCCTACATTTTTCCACCTATGGACTAGTTTGAAGCACATAGTATTATTCTAAATTTGCTGAATGTACCAAGAACGGCGGCCTCAAGCCCAATAAAGTTATTTTTATTTTTTCTAAATGGACAGAATAAAGTATTATGCTCTTTGTCCATGACTTGTCCTCTATCGGTTGGGGATGGTGGCCCTTACCATATGAGGTAGCTGGATATTAGCTAAACTGTTTATCAGTGAATGGCTGAGGCTGGCCAGCTCATGCAGGAGAGATTCATTTTGCTGTTCAATCACCTTGTTTTCTTCCTCTAAAGACTTCAGATTAGACTCCATTGTGGTAATCTGTGGGACATGAATCGGCAGATGTGTTAAATCTATTGTGATAACGTCTTCAGAGCATAGCACCATCAATTATTGTCTTGTTTGTTTTAAGTAAGACTGCAGTAAGTGTATTGTGGGGTTGAAATGCTTGAAATTAAATGATTTATTAAATGATTAATGGGAAGAAATGTCTCACTCTGTTCACTTTCACATAAATGCTGCATTTATACTAAAAGACGTAATTTACTGTTTTTTTAATATACACTAATATTCAAATATACACTAGTGTTCAAAAGTTTTTGGCCAGTAATGTTTTTAAAAGAAGACTCATATGTTCACTAATGCTGCATTTATTGGATGAAACAATACAGTAAAACAGTCATTTTATGAAATATTATAACAATTTAAAATAACTGTTTTCTGTGTGGATATATTTATTCCTGTGATGGAATTTTCAGCATCATTACTCCAGTCTTCAGTGTCACATGATCTTCAGAAATCATTCTAATATGCTGATTTGCTGCTCAAGAAACATTTCTGATTATTAGCAATGTTGAACACTGTTGTGCTGCTTCATAATTTTTTAGAAACTGTGATACAGTTTCAATTTTCAGAATTATTTGATGAATAGAACGTTCAAAACAACAGCATTTAGATCAAATAGAAATCTTTTGTAACATGATAATGGCCAGATTTAACAGCTTGCTCCAGCGCAAACCGTCTTTTGGCGTTAAAATAGCCTGTACTGTCAGGATATGTAAATGAGATGTAGCGTCTGTGTTATTTAATTTGCACATTGTCAGTGAATCACCTGCTGAAATTTACACACCCATCTGCGCTGTTTTGGAATTGCGCTCTTGCACAATTTGCCCTGTTTAGTAAATCTGGCCCTAAATATCCTCATTGTCACTTTTGATCAATTTAACGTATCCTTGATGAATGAAAGAATAAAGGAGTCATATGATGCGATTTCAAGTGTTCTTTCTCTTTGGAGTGTTACAAGCTGATTGTGCATAGATAAGATCCCTGAAGTTGCAAAGACTAAAGTCTCAAAACCAAAGAGATATTCTTTATAAAAGTTAAGACTTGTCCACGCCCCCCTAAAACAGCTCATTCAAACACATGTCTATGTCACGATGTGGAAATATTTGCTTAATGCCGGCCAAATGTTCAGCAAAGAAAGAAATCGTGGTTTCAGTAACGCTGTAGTGTTGATGCAGGCAGTCATGTCAGGGAGACGCTGTTTGTTTCTATGCAAAAGCAAAAGCACTTTATTTAGCCTTCCAAAAGTAAATGCAATTAGATCATTGATTAAGATTTGTTACAACACAACAGCACAACCCAAATGTTCGAATTTGTGCAACGCATTTGATGGACGACTGTTTCGTGAACCTAGTAGAGTACAAGGCTGGCTGTGCACGAAGGCTATTTCTAAAAAAAAGGGTCAATTCCGATTTTGCTCTGACAATCTGGCACTTCTGAATCAGCGACTGTAAGTATGTTTTGTTATTAGTTCATGTATTTGCTATTGACTTAAGGAGGGACTTTGTAGAAAACGACACGTTTGAGAGAGGCGGGGCATAGAGGAACTACAATAATGTACAGTATTTGAAAAATAATGTTTTTTTTATACATTAAAGCATGTCAACATATTCTGTTACACCAAATACACAAAATAATGATCTTTAAAGTAGCATCATATGACCCCATTAATTTCCTTAAAAAAATATATTTCTTACTGACCCAAACTTTTAAACAATAATGATTTTATCACAATATGTATCAACCATTTTTTAAAGTTGTTACAATAGTAACATTTTGGATACAAGTTAAATTTGACAGTTCTACTTCAGAGAGTTTGTCAAAGTTGACCGTAATGATACTGACATCTCAGACACTTTTACATGCGTTGTGCATTCAGATAATTTACTTGTCTGCTACAATAATGTAAAGTCTTAAATTATTTTCATTTGGGAGCTTTTCTCAGCAAATTATGATATGTGATTGTTTGTGATTAATTTGATTATTTAATCAGCATAACAGTAAAAAATGATGGCATTTTTAACAATGCTCATCTCTAATTAATACCCTGGCAAGACGGGCATTTTGAACAGGAAGTGCATTTTACAGCAGCATTACTGTACCATTGAATGCTCATTATACATGTCGTCATAGATACAGTCATAGTCATCCCTGTAGAACTTGAATAGTTGAATAGTATCACCCTACAGATATAGTAAATCAATCTTTCGCCTGTCTGCCCTCCATGATTTCTGTAGGAATTCTCATGCATTCACTAACTTCACCTGAGCGCCAAGTCATGATTTCAGACCAGACATATTCTATACTGTATGTTAAACAGCAATGGATACAAGTGTTTAAATCAGAACACCAGATATATAACTAGATGACAATGTAAATATGGACATCTGAGTATGATTCAAGCAAAAATGTTCCAAATCATTGTCCATGCACTTGTAAATAAAAAATGTTTATACACTACTGGTCAAAATTTGGAAAATTATTATTATTTCTTCTTTTGAAAGACACCTCTTCTGCTCACCAAGGCTGCATTTGTATGATCAAATTACACAATAAAAATAAAAATATTGTGAAATATTATTACAATTTAAAATATTTTTTTTCTAGTTGTATATATTGTAAAATGTAATTTATTTCTGTGATTAAAGCTGTATTTTCAGCATCATTTCTCCAGTCTTCAGTGTCACATGATCTTCAGAAATCATTCTAATATGCTGATTTGCTGCTCAATTATTACTGGTGTTCAATTATATTATATTATATTATATTATTATTAGTTAGTTATTTTTTATTTTTTAATTGTTAGCAGAGTAGGACACCATTTTTGCTTCCTAATAATTTAATTGAAACCATGCAAAGTGTTTTCAGTATTATTTGATTAATAAGAACTTACTTACCCCAAACTTCTAAATAATAGTGTATGAACACTAGTGTAACCCTAGTATGAAACAGCTGAATTGTTTTCAACATTGATAATATTCAGAAACGCAGCAAATCAGCATATCAGAATGATATCTGAAGGATCGTGTGACACTGAAGACTGGAGTAATGATGCTGAAAATTCAGCTTTGATCACAGGAATAATTTGCATTTTAAAACATTTTCAAATAGAAAACAGTTATTTAAAATTGCAATAAAATTGTGTACTGTTTTTATATATTACTTTTTATATACATACTGTATATACATGCAGCCTTGGTGAACATAAGAGACTTTTTAAAAAAACAAAACAAAACAAAAAAAAACTAATTATTCCAAACATTGACTGGTAAAGTACTCAGTTAATACTCATATATGGAGTGCAAAACGCATCTATAAATACCCTTACCTGTGTTCTAAGTTTGATCATATCCGCCTCCACCTGGGAATTTGATTCATTTAAATCTTTAATGTCTTCATCCAGCTGTTTAACATCTGCGTCACAGTCTAAACCTGGAGTGAGAACAGACAAACAGAAGAAAAAGAATACATACCTGCACATAAAAACACTGTTTTGTTTTACTGCATGCTAACTAATTGTGCTTGCATAAACTCTCAGGTGGTTTGAATTATTTTCAAGCATTAAAAACCATGATAAGTATAATTGGTATCATTACAGCCATGCAGAGACTGTCATCAGCTGCATTTTTTTAAATAAAGTGAAAAATCTTGGTGACTGGTGACTGAGCTCTACAGTCTAATGTGAGACTTTTACCATTGCTTGTTTGCTGTTTTATTGTGAGCATCTCCACTCCTGAGAGTCTGGCTTTCTTCATTGCTGCTGTGGCACGTGGGCAACCAGAGAGACTGTAAAAATAAGAGAGCATGAAATATGGATTATTAACACTTTTGATTTCTAAAAAGATAGTATACATTACGATCAAAGGTTTGGGATCAGTACGATTTTTTAAATTTAACAAATGAATACCTTTATTCAGCAATAACACCATTGGCCAGGTATGTTTACACATACGAGGAATTTGTTATAGTGACAGAAGCTCCACAGTGCAACAGAATGACAGCAACAGGACAGGACACAGATAATAAAATAATAATATACAAATAGGCAATGTACAAAATAGCAAAAACACAATATATAATATAGACAATTATGTGTCTACAGGTCTGATTTGTATAAATTAGAAATGAAATAAATTAGAAATGAAAAATAAGTATGTGTGATGAATAAATAATGTATAATAGTGTTGTGTGTTCCGCGTTTATTGTCAAGTGTTCATGAGATGGATTGCTTGAGGGAAGAAACTGTTCCTGTGTCTGGCCGTTCAGGTGCGCAGTGCTCTGTAGCGTCGACCAGACAGTAACAGTTCAAAGAGGGAGTGTGCTGGATGTGAGGGGTCCAGAGTGATTTTGCCAGCCCTTTTGCTCACTCTGGATAAGTACAGTTCTTGGAGAGTGGGGAGGGTTGTACCAATGATTCGCTCAGCAGTCCGGACTACCCTCTTTAGTCTTCTGAGGTCAGATTTGGTAGCCGAGCTGAACCAGACAGTTATTGACGTGCAGAGGACGGATTCAATGATGGCAGAGTAGAACTGTTTCAGCAGCTCCTGTGGCAGTTTGAACTTTCTCAGCTGGCGAAGGAAGTACAACCTCTGCTGGGCCTTTTTTCACAATGGACTCAATGTGATTGTCCCACTTCAGGTCCTGAGAAATTGTGGTGCCCAGGAATCTGAATGACTCCACTGCAGTCACAGTGCTGTTCATGATGGTGAGTGGGGGGAGAGCAGGGGGGTTTCTCCTGAAGTCCACGATCATCTCCACAGTTTTGAGCGTGTTAAGCTCCAGGTTGTTAAGACTGCACCAGACAGCCAGCTCTTTAACCTCCTCGTCACCGTCCTGGATGAGGCCAGTCAGTGTGGTGTCATCTGCAAACTTCAGGAGCTTGGCAGAGGGGTCTTTAGATGTGCAGTCGTTCGTGTAGCTTGTGTTCTGCAAGTGAACGATGCCTTGTAGTGCCATCCCAAAGAGGTACCAAATCACTCTCACGGACCTTTTCCTGGACTGTGCCCAGCTGGTGGAATGACCTCCCGATCTCAATTCGAACAGCTGAGTCTTTAGCCATTTTCAAAAAACATCTAAAGACACATCTTTTTCGCCAGCACCTGACCAACTAATACTAACACTTACCTATTCTATTTTTAAAAAAAAATCCTAGCTACGTGTATTGTGCTAGACTAACTGAGACTTGTCATGGCACTTGTATACTGTTGCTCTCTCGATGGTGTGATTGCTTCTATTGTTCTCCTCATTTGTACGTCGCTTTGGATAAAAGCGTCTGCTAAATGATTAAATGTAAATGAAAGTGTAAATGTGTAGAGAGAGAAGAGCAGTGGGGAGAGAACGCAGCCCTGAGGAGCTCCAGTGCTGATCGTACGGGTGCTGGATGAGAATTTTCCCAGCCTCACTAGTTGCTGCTTGTCTGTCAGGAAGCTGGTGATCCACTGACAGATGGAGGTGGGGACGGAGAGCTGTGTCAGTTTATTCTGAAGGGTGTCCGGGATGATGGTGCTACAAACAGGATCCTCACATAAGTCCCTGGTCTGTCCAGATGCTGCAGGATGAAGTGCAGTCCCATGTTGACTGCATCATCCACAGACCTGTTTGCTCAGTAGGCAAACTGCAGGGGGTCCAGTAAGGGTCAAGTGGAGTCCTTCAAATAAGCCAAAACCAGTCTTTCAAATGATTTCATGGCAACAGACGTTAGAGCCACAGGTCTGTAGTCATTAAGTCCAGTCATTTTTGGTTTCTTTGGGATGGGGATGATAGTGGAGCATTTGAAGCATGAGGGGACTTCGCACAGCTCCAGTGATCTTTTGAAGATCTGTGTGAAGATGGGGGCCAGCTGGCCAGCAAAGGTTTTTAGGCAGGCTGGTGACACACCGTCTGGGCCTGGTGCTTTCCTTCTTTTGTTCTTTTTGAAGACCTGACGCACATCATCTTCACTGATCTGCAGTGCAGGCGTGGGGGAGAGGGGGTTGCAGGAAGGTGTGAATGGTGTTTTTTCAAGCCTGCAGTAGAACTCATTCAGCTCGTCTGCCAGTTGTTTATTCTCCACAGTGCTGGGGGTTGGTGTCTTGTAACTGGTGATGTCTTTCATACCTTTCCATACTGAAGCAGAATCACCGGAAGAGAATTTGTTCCTTAGCTTGCCAGAATAATTCCTCTTTGCCACTCTGATCTCCTTTTCCAGTGTGTATTTGGCCTGTTTATACAAGACTTTATCCCCCTTTCTGTAAGCATCTTCTTTGGCCTGATGGAGCTGTCTGAGTTTTGCAGTGAACCATGGTTTGTTGTTGTTGTAGGTTAAATGAGTCCTGGTCGGAATACACATATCTTCACAGAAACTGATATAAGATGTTACAGTCTCTGTGAGCTCGTCCAGATCGGTGGCAGCAGCTTTAAAAATAGTCCAATCAGTGAGGTCAAAACAAGCTTTAAATCTTGCTCTGCTTCATTAGTCCATCTTTTAACAGTTCTTAATACAGGTTTGGCTGATTTCAGTTTCTGACTGTAGGACAGTATAAGATGAACCAAACAGTGATCAGAGAGTCCCAAAGCTGCCCGTGGGACAGAGTGATATGCCTCCTTTATCGCTGTGTAACAGTGATCCAATATATTACTGTCTCTTTTGGGACATGTAACATGCTGTCTGTATTTTGGCAGTTCACGGGAGAGATTTGCTTTATTAAAGTCTCCGAGAATGATTAAAACAGAGTCCAGGTGTTTTTATTCTGTGTTTGTGATCTGATCCACGAGTTTCTGTAAAGCTGAGCTCACGTGCGCTTGCGGAGGAATGTAGACACTCACAAGAATGAACGAACAAAACTCCCTCGGCGAATAGAACTGCTTGCAGTTAATGAAGAGCGTTTCTAGATCAGAACAGCACATCTTCTTTAACACAGTTACATCTGAACACCACCTCTCATTGATGTAGAAGCATGTCCCGCCGCCGCGCGATTTCCCCGTTGATTCTGCGTCGCGATCTGCTCTTATCAGCTGGAAGTTAGGCAGATGTAGCAGCATGCTGTCCGGTATGCCGTCATTCAGCCAGGTTTCCGTGAAACACAGAGCAGCAGAGTTTGAAAAATCCTTATTTGTCCGGGAGAGCAGAAGAAGTTCATCCGTTTTGTTGGGTAGAGAGCGGAGATTCGCTAGATGGATGCTAGGCAACGGCGTTCTAAATCCGCGCTGACGAAGCTTCACGAGAGCGCTGGCTCACTTCCCCCATCTGCGCGTCCTGAAGCGCTTGACCAGCGCTATGGCTCCGCCAACTACAATGTCAAGCAAAACGTCCGAATAATCAAAATCCGGTAAAAGATTTTGTGGTGTGTTCTGTCGAATGTTCAGCAGTTCATCCCTGGTAAAACTGATCGTGTTTGAGAAACAAAAAACAGGAAAAATTAACAAAAACCGTACAAACACTGAAGAGCTAAGCACTGTAGCTGCCATGTGCGGTGCCATCTTATGCAGCCTTAATGAGGATAAGAGACGTCTTTCAAAAACAATTAAAACTCTTACTGACCTCAAAACTTTGAAAAATATTCTTTGCATAAGTTGAACTGTTTAATTACTTTACAATATGTTGCGATTAATGCACCTGCTACAGCACTGACACAGCACCAGAGGGCGCTCTCACCTAAATATCGGCTAGTGCTTTTTAGAATAGCATACTATCATACTTCTCTTAGGTCTATCTGCAGTATGTATACTGTTCGCTTGCACAGTATGCATTTTCTGTATGCATGGGATACTCCAAAAAAAAATAGTTTACTACATATTATATGTTGTATACTATGTAGTACGACTGAATAAAAATAATACATTGATATTTAATATTAATATATTTTCTGTCCAATTTTCTTTCAATTAAAGTGTGGTTATTTTATTGGCTTGTGGTTTTTAAATTCTGTGTCATTAACATTTAGTTAAATTAAAAATTCTTACAAAATTACTTTATATTATTTAATAAAATAAATAATTATTACAAAGCATTTTCGTTTTTTGAGCAAGCGCATCCAGAATTCTCGGTTTCGGCCCAGAATTTTCATTTCGGTGAATCCCTACCATTTACTGTAACTACACACAGAGCACTGTGTTTGAAACCACATGCTCCTTTAAAGGATTACACACACACACACACACACCAGTATGCAGAGAGACATTTAAGATGGTTTATCCTCCAATAACTTTAATTTCATGTTGCTGAAAAATGTGTTAATAAATGTTATGTGTATAGACTCTTGT
Source organism: Schizothorax lantsangensis (assembly GCA_027422415.1). Classification (NCBI taxonomy): domain Eukaryota; kingdom Metazoa; phylum Chordata; class Actinopteri; order Cypriniformes; family Cyprinidae; genus Schizothorax; species Schizothorax lantsangensis. The sequence goes on along the minus strand of CM049858.1, from coordinate 3,155,462 downwards.
TTTTGTTCCACGTTAGCTTCCTGTCCACTCATTTTTGCCTCTTACAAAAGCCACAAAGCCTTCTAAGAAGACAGTAAAGGCTTGTGTCGTGCCTGAGCTGTAGTTAGGCTGAAACTTGAAAGTTAAGTTGCACAATGTTTAGGTTTTATTATATATATATTTTTTATTACCATTATTTTGATTTATATCTTAGTTTTTGGTTGTACTGAGAGTAACGCAATTTCAATTCTCTGTATGTATGTACGGTACATGTGGCAGAATTGACAATAAAGCAGACTTTGACTTTGACTACTATGTTTACCTTTTTTAAAGTAATTTGAAATTGATTTTTATATATTTGTATTTGCATTTTGAATGTATTATGGCAATTAAATGCACTAAATGGGTTTAGTTTTCAGTTATTAATATATGCAATTTCAGTAATAAAAATGTAAATTTCTCTAAAAAGGAAACAAATTACTTGTTCATTTTAAGAGACCTGTCTTATTTTCTCTTGTATATTTAGTATTGCTCTTTAATAAAGAAAAAGTAGTTCTTATCCGATTACTCGATTAATCGATTAATCGAAGGAATTTTCGGTATACTAAATCCGAAAATAGTAAATACTCGATTACTAAAATATTCGATAGCTACAGCCCTACTATGTAGTATGCTAAATAAAAATAGTATGCACAGCAACACATTATGCAGTACACTAGTATTCCATTCTCAACACACCCCTGAAAGCATTGCTACCATCAGTTCATGATTTTCTGTTAGTGTATAAATCTATAATGTTTGCAGATTCTTAACATCGTGGTCTTGTTCTTGTTTGAAAAGTAGATTCCCATGGGCTAATCATAAAGTCTATTGCTTTTTGTGACATGAAAGAAATTAATGAATAAGCCTACCTTTTCAGATGTATTTAACTGGGATTTGTTTTTTCTATTTGACTTAACTACATTCAAAATGAATGTTTATGAAAGTATGAGAGATTTTTTGTTTGTTTGTTTGTTTGTTTAACCTTCTGTGGGTCAGGAAACTGCCGCTGACGTGTCCAGAGCCATCACAGCCTGGAGTGGGACACGACATGCCATCCGTCTTCCCAGCCTTCCATGTGAACTGGGATCCATTGATATAGCCATCCTTCTGTCGTTTGGCCGCTAGAGGGCAGCCTGACGCGCTGCGGTGTGACGCATATTTGCGCGTTATGTGACCCTGACCATCACATCCAGGGACTGGACACCTGAAAACATAAACACAATCTACTGTTTCACTGTTCTGGGACCTCTTTCAGACAAAATACAAATCAAAAATAACACTGCTTAGCGCCACCTAGCAGAAGCTGGTTTATCAATATATTTCAATGTAACTTTTTGCCTTATATTGTCTAACAACTGGAACGTGTCACTTTAGTGTCCTAAAAGAGCATTTTACACCTGAATTGTGCATTTTACTACATAAGTACTTCCTGAGGTTAACCTAATTGTAACCTAAGTTATAGTTTTATGTTAATACTTGCATTTTTATTAACTAATATTAACAAAGATGAATAAACACTATAGAAAAAAATGTTGCTCAATGTTAGATAATGGTTAGATAATTAATGCATTATCTAACCATTAACTAACATTGAGCAACATTTTGCAACATTAATGGAACTTTACTGTGAAGTGTTACCTACTCTTATTGCTTTAACTTGATCTTTAACTTGATTTTGAAAATTACATTTTTTGATATTCATTTTAAACATTTGTTTCTGTTGAACATTTGCTGTGAATGTAGTCTATTAAATGGAGTTGGTAAGCACTATATTAAATAATTTTGGTTTTGATGTCACTTCATAGCAGAGATCTATGCAGATGAAGTTATTGCTGTTTAAAGGCAGTGAGTCGGTACCTGATCGACTCCTGGTCTTCCTTGTCCTCTTTACTGTGTGTTATCTTTATTCCAGTCTTCCGAGCACGTGGACATCCTGACAAACTGAGGAAAAACTGTCGTTATCTCAGCCTTTACGAAAATGTGAAAATGGTTAAAGCGAACTGCTGAATGTACTGACAAACATTTATGGTAAACTTTAATGTAATTTCTATTGAAACTCGTATATAAATCTATTTGCAATTACACGTTTGTAATGCCAAAGTTTAGTACATTTAAAATGCAATATCAAATAAAACTACAGTTTAAATATTTTACATGTGCTTTAATATGTTAGCCAACACATCAAAATAAGTGTACTTATTTGCTTTTAAATGTATTCTGAAGTAAAACTTTTAATTTGACATTTTTGCAAAGTGAACCTTGAAATTTATTTGCATAGTCATGAAAGTGAACTCTCATTACTTACAGTAATTGGCTTTTCATTAATATTCATTAATATTATATTATCTGCAAATATATATTATTTTTTTTAAACAAGGGTCTGCATGCACATTACCTTCTGTGTGAAGCGTAGTTGCCAGTGATATGTCCCGAGCCATCACAGCCCGGGGTCGGGCACCTGGGACAGAAATACACCCTGTTACTGCCCAGCATGCAAAAGAGCAGCCCTGATGTAACATTAAAAGCATCTTCAGAAAAATCAACATTACCTCACACAACAGCCTTTCTACAAACCTTCCAAATAAAAGTCTTCATGATTTGTTAAATACAGGTAAAGCTTATTGAATGAAAGAAGCTTCATAGCCTGAGGCAGTGCATTCATTACATTCACAATAAAATAAAAAGTGTTCAGTAATCACATACAAAACTGCTGTAAGCTTCTTTTTAACTACTTTTATTATTTGTCTAACATTATTATTTGTTATATTACTTCTGTCTGGTTTCCCCTGTTTTGTGTTTAATGTACTTTTTCACAAGGGAAGCTCAATAGTTCAACTCTGTTGTGGGGATAAAAACAACAATTATCAGTTTTGTTAAATTATTATAGCTATTATTATTATTTTTGTGTGGCACTTTTTTTTTCATAATATCAAATGTATTCCCTGTAAAAATGATGGTGTGACATGATGATATATGTCAACTAAGCAATTATTATCCATTTAACAGGGCTGGAACAACTTGTTTTTTTAAACAATTTCAAACTTACTGTGACACTGTCTCTGTTGAAAAAAATATCAAGCACGGTAGACATGATGCATAACTATTGGCACTTAGTGAGCTGTAAACACATACAGTAATGATTAAAGTAATATTTCAAGAATAAACTATTGATAAACTCATATTTGTTGATCACTAATCTGAATTTTTGGTTCATTCCCCTGTTGTTGTATCTCATTACCTGTGGTAGCTATGGACCTGGTGATTTAGGTCTGAAGTGGGAGAACATTATTTTTTTGAAAACAACAGTTTGATCCTTACTTGAGTTCTTGTGAGTTGGTGGCCATCATACTCCGAATGCTTTTATCTGCTAAAGGACAGCCTGAAAGACTAAAAGATTGCATACGCAGATGTTAGAGAAACAAAACGGTGGTCAGACTTGCTACTAATACTAAACAACAAACAGTGTTGGGGAAAGTTACTTTTAAAAGTAATGCATTACAATATTGCATTACTCCCTATAAAGTAACTAATTACATTACTTAGTTACTTTTTATGGAAAGTAATGCATTACGTTACTTTTGCGTTACTTTCACATTACTTTCTAAACCTGGACAGCGCTTGCTTGTTTAATAAAGTTTAACATTCTTCAGCAAAAAACAAAATCAATGAAGCACAAATGTTAGTTTATCCAAAGTAACTTTTGCTTATTAGTATGATTGGATTGGATAATCGAAGGTCAGCAGCAAAAACATTGGTTAATAAAATGGGATTAAATACATAAAGGATATTTTTGTTATTTAACATATTTAATTATTGCAGGTTTGCATCATATTCTGAGTTTGCATTTCACTGTTTTCATTTGGATAAATACTGAATCTTTTTGTGCAAGTGAGATGAATTAACGCATGTTCACATTTAGTCTAGAACTACAGTAATATGTTTACACACAACGCTCTGCACTTACTCCTGATTTCTCTCAACATGGCAACACGAGAGCTGCCAGTCAATAAATGGGAAAACAAAGTAGGCTAACTGGAGTTACTTCTTTGAAAAACTCAGATATTTTCTTGTAAATTAAAAAGTAATGCGTTATTTTACTAGTTACTTGAAAAAGTAATCTGATTGCATAACTCGCGTTACTTGTAATGCTTTACTCCCAACACTGACAACAAGCACACACAGACATAATCCACTCAGAAAACACTGCAAATGCAATAAAGCCATGGTGTAAGTGGAGGGGATTGTTGCTCTATATTTTAACCCTCTGAATAGTAAAGTATTTTTTCTTGAAATTAGCACTTATCCCTGGTGAAATATTCAAAGGGTTAACATGGAGAGGCGTCTCTAAAAATGTTCCGACAGCATAGTTGAAGTAAGCTGAAAACAATAAATTCATTGGATTGAATCCACCATTAGAGAATGGAGTCACACCTTCAATGTGAGGCGTAATTACTGGTTACGTGACCACTCCCATCACACCCTGGTGTTGGACATCTGTCTCCAGAAAAAATAGACAGAATGAAAGGCCAAAATCCAAAACATAATAAAGGAAACTAAATATTCTATTACCAAATGTAAAAGAAAAAGCCTGGTAAAAAATGGCAACACTTCAATGGAGTCCCCACATGAGCATTACAACACTTCTGTGTGCATTACAGGGGTACATGTAGAACCATTAAAAGACCTCAAATCTTTTTATTAGGGCTGCCAATTGGTTTACATTTTCGATCAGATTAATTATGTGATATGTTGATTAATTAATCAAATTAATCACAATTCCTGCAGATTCACAAAAACATGAAGGTGCTACTTCAAGCGAAAAATTAAGGAACACAATAAGGAAAGCTGTCACATTTTAGTAATTCTAAATGCTACTTGCAGAAATTAAAGCCATAAAGCTTATATTTCTCTACATTGTTGCCTAAATGACTGCTAATTTAAGTTGGGGAAATCAAATCAGGCTCTTTGACAACTGGCAATTTTATTATTTTTTTATTTAAGACAACTGAATCATATCTTCATTGATGCTTTTTGAGAACTGTTTACTCTTGCTTACAACAAAAATCAATTTAACTTGATTTGATGCATTATTAAATGCACTCCTTTTTAATTTCTTTATCTTTAAATCGTTAAATGAATCTGTTGAATTGACAGCCCTAATTCGATTACCTTTTTGGTCCAGTAACAGCCTATGCATGGGTGCCTAGTTTAACCTGAACTCTGATTGGTTGTTAACGCAACGTGTTGCCCAAATATCTATGATGTTGTTTTTATCATTTTTATTTCTAGTTCATTGTTTCCAGTTTAGCTTCACTGTCTGCAAGAGTGTGTGAGTCCTAAATCACATCCCATCCTGGAGAGAAGCTGAGCAATGGACGGATCGAATGAAATGAAAAAATAAGTGTACTCAGTGTCCTGACTCTATGTTTATGTTCGATCATGTGGCGTGCAGTAGTGCTGAGCTCTAAAGCTGAGAGCAAGAGAAGATAAAGAAGAGAAGAGGAACAGGAAGAGACGGGTGAAGACAGGTGATCACATCATCCCCCGTGGTGCTTACGTTATCAGGTTCTTTTTGCTTTCTTTGCAAGGAGGAAATTGTGGTTTGGGACTGGGAATGCCAACATCAGTAGTGTACACGCTGTCCTCTAAAATGTCCTGGAAGGGATCCAGATCATCAGACTGTAACAACCAAGCCAGAAAGAAAGAGAAAGAGACCTGTTAGTATTTAGTTTTTTTCACCAAAATCAAAAATAATTTTGAACCACTTAGAATTTCTCATTTCGGTATCATTTTTAGGGTCAATTCAAATTGTTTTGATACATGTTTCAAACCCTGAGAGCCTCCAATGATCTCCAAATGATGGTTATTACTCGCAGTAATACTCACAGTATATTGTGAAATATAATTACAATATAAAACAACAGTTTTTTAAAATGTATTTTACCCTTGATGCAAAGCTGTATTTTCAGCATCATTACCCCAGTCTTCAGTGTCACATGATCTTCAGAAATCATAATAATATACTGATTTGCTGCTCAAGAAACATTTCTGATAACTATCATTGTTGAAAACACTTATGCCGCTTCAATTTATTTCAGGATTTTTTGATTAATAGAAAGTGCAGAAAGAACAACATTTATTTCAAACAAAAATCTTTTGTAACATTATAATAATCTTTACTGTAATTTATTATTAATTTAATGCACCCTGAATAAATGTATTAGGGGGAAAAAAGAAATTATATATATATACATTATATTTATATTAACCTAAAACGTTTTTAGAGAGTATTTGAAATGCAACAGATACTATGATAAAAATGTACAATATTGTTTACAATAATGTATTATTATGATACATTGTTGTCATGCGACCTCATCACATTGCTTATTTATTTGAAGAATCACCATCCAGTTATCAGTAACAGAATCTGGTTTTCCATGAGAAAGTTGTCTGCCTTGTCTTAAATGTTGGATGTCTTGAGAAAGAATGAACCCCAGCTGATGTTTCTCATCCGGTTCTTTTGTCACAGTGGAAAAAGAAGGTGAAACTGGATTCAGTATTTCACACAGGTTTCTTTGTTATAAGGTGCACATTATGATGTAGGTCATCCTGGTATTTCATCCATAAAGAAAATGTGCTCACTGCAGAAATAGTAACAGTGTTCTGAACATGTTTAGATGTGTTTGATAGCAGCAGTTTGTTTGTTTGTTTGTTTTTTCCACTTCCACTTTCTCTTCGGCACCGGCTGCCAAACATCAATGCATACTCATTTATACCAGCAAATAACCTGCAACAGGGCAAAAGATCTGCCACTAGCTGAAAGTGAACATTTTACAAATCAACAAAGAAACACATTTTCACATGAATAGACACTTGTGCATATTCGGCCCATTTTTAGAAGACTGTGCCTAAAGATTTTGGGGATTTTGTATATTTGTACATCTTTTTAAGCAAAGGTTAAATTGTTACTGTTTCAAATAAATAATAATAAAAAAAACAAACATAATTTCTTCCAACCTAAAGTGTGTATGATACGCCCTCTTCTAAAGGGAATATGCAGCTCATTTGCATTTAAAGTGATACACAACAAAACAGCTCTTTTTTAGGAACGCCCCAAAAATTACATTTTCCAGATGTTATAATAAATGATTTGTGGGGTATTTTGAGCTGAAATTCACAGACACATTCTGGGGACACCCAAGACCAATATTAACCCTTGTGCATCAATTTAAATAAAGTTACACATAGGTCCATAGTGGACAAAAATGTCCATGTCAAAAAACGGTCATAAAAATGTGAAGCTTGGGAGCACAGACTTAAGTTTGGTCTCATTTTAAAGAAGACCCATGGCAGATTATTGTTGAAGTAAAAAAAGTTTAAAAAGTAAAAACCAATAAAAAATTATACAGGTTTAAGTTTATGAAAATGATTTATGAACAATATTTTATATAAAATATATATTTTATGAAACATGTTGAACTCTAAACCTGCTAGAAAATCAAAGCCATACATCTAAACAAGTTGTGTTCCAAATTTGAGGTTGATATCTCAAAAAATGAGCTATCAGTAAGATTTTGTTTGGATGCAGTACCAATAATTTACAGTACCATAATTTTACAGTTAAACAGCACTGCGATTAAAAATAGCAGTTTTAATGGGTTTCAATGGGGACATTTTTGTCCAAAAGGTGCTGAGTGGTTCACTTTTTTGTACCTAGTGCAAAATAAATTTATTAAAGGAAATGAAGGTGGAATATTACAATTCCAATAAAAATACACATCTGAGCCAAAATTTATGCAGTTAAAAACTAAAATGGACTAAAATGGACAAAAATGTCCAAAAGGTCGCACAAGGGTTAAATCTTGTAAAAAGGGGCATAATAGGTGCCCTTTAAAAAAATGTGCTTTGGTTCTTTTGGAGATGTGAGCTCCAGGGCATCAGCGGCCGTTCAGCGCTCATGAACCCATCGAGAGCAGCCTCACCACGGCCAGATCTTCTGGAATTCGCTGCTGGCTCTGATGTCTCTATAGTGGTTAACCATGAGATATAATTTGTTTTGGGTAAATCTTGTGGGCAGTCTTTGGTCTCATTAATCTATTATTGTTCCAGAGCAAATAGTTTTGGCTGAGGGCAAATTTTCATAAATTTATATAACTTTAATGCTGTATCAGAGTGCTGCCTTTGTACTCTTGACTGAATTGCATAACAACTTTTATAATGGCCTTTTTGTTTATTAAATATTATTGTTCAATAAATAATATGTGATATAAATAATATTAGTATGAAATAATAGTATTTGGTATTGAGAAACAGTCTTAGTGTTAGTGATGGTGATTTTGGTTACATTGTTACGAGCAAAGACTTCTGTATTGAAAGTGAGTGAAATAAGGTTGTAAACAAGGAGATTATTTTTACTTTCAACAACACCCTGCAAGGTGCAACCAACAAATGGGGCTTTTAAGACAAGCCATTATTGTTTCTTATTTTTTACACACTTGTGCTGCCAAGCTGCTGTATAAATGCAATATCACACTCATATTTGTGTGATATGGCTCTGCATCAGCACAGCTGTACTACAGCTCGGGTACAGTCTGTGGAAACAAGTTTCCTCTTTTTGGGGACAATAAAGAATGAATCTGAATCTGAATCTGAATCAGCACAGCTGTGATTGTCTACACTACCCCTGCTCATATTACTCATTTATATATACACTATATGGACAAAAGTATGAGATACACCTCCTAATAATTGAATTCAGTAGTTTCAGTCAGACCCATTGCCACAAGTGTATAAAATCAAGCACCTATAGCCTAGTGCATTGTGTGTAAAAGTTGTCAGCACTCTGCCAATTCCATAGCTGAAGAGTTCCAAATGTCCATTGACATTAATATCAGCACAATATCTGTGTGGCAGGAGCTTGATAAGTTTCAATGGCCGAGTGGCTAAAGCCTCACATCACCAAGTACTAGGGATGGGCGATACCAATTATTTTGTTTCCGATCCGATACCAAGTACTTTAAAGACAAGTATCGTCGATATCGATACCGATACCGATACTCCAATGAAATATTTTTATGTGAGTGATTTTATATTGTTTTTTGATAGCCATCTTTAAATAAAAACTGCAATGGACATGATTCTTTTTTTACATTTATTAAAAATACTGAACATTATTAATTAAATGAACAAAGATAACACTGTAAGCTATATAACAAAAAAATTGAACACGTCACACAAACTATTTCTCAATAATTGTCACATAATGTTTCTACATTTCTTCCCTTTATAGGTTTTTGAGATGAAACAAGTGAATGTTGACATTCTCCTCTTCAGCCTGTTTTTCTTTGACTGATCAAAATCTCTTGCTTTTGAAAAAATAAACCAAAAAATACCTAATAAATAATAATAATAACAAAAAAAACTAACAACAGTCAATGGACTGGAATGCACTGAAAATCAAACCAAGGATGTCTGTGAGGCTACAAACACTTCAAATTATTTAAATGTCAAATCAGCTTAACTTCAGGTTGAATCTTACATTTAAGTCGCAGTCTTCATGTGTGCATACTGATATAAACCATGAAAAAACATGAAAACTGGTTTATAAGTTTTTGTGAAGGAACAAGAGAATGTTGACATTTTTCCCCTTTAGCCTGTTTCTTCTTTGACTGATCAACTCCCCTGCCTTTGAGAAAATTCTCTCAGACGGAACAGATGATGCAGTGATCCCAAGATATTTTTTTGCTAGTTTGCTGAGAGTTGGGAAGGTTTGCTCATGATTTCTCCACCAAACTAGTGGGTCTTGGTTTCGGGGAACTACTTTCTCCTCAGCATAGCGAGGCATTTCAATTATAGAATCACTGCTTCCCAATTGTTGTTGTTGTGCTGATATAACCTGGATGTCAAAATCCTCCCATATGCCGCCTCTAGATGTAGCTGATGCAGTATGTGGGGTCATTGGAGGAGTCACTGATGAGGCACAGCTTGCTGTATGTACTGACACAGACCTTAGGACAGATGTTGAGGTAGCTTCTAGTGGTGCAGCAGCTAACTCAGATGTGGCCAAGTGGACATCCTGCATTTCAGATAGGAGTCGCTTTTTCACTGCTTCTACATGATCTTTGTCACGAAATGCCAGGTGCTTAAACCTCATGTCAAGAAAGGTGCTGGCAGCGAGGCTGTGTATGGTTTCAACCCCACGGAATCTGCGCTGACATTGCTGTGCCAGTTCTGCGGCAAAAGAGCAACCTTGACGCTCACTGGCAGCAGTTGCTCTAAGAAGCAGTGATACTAGGGGAATAACCTTTGAGATAGAAATGTGTTTTTCTGCTGATACTTCACGTGTTGCCTCCTCAAAAGGTTTCAAGGCCTCAATGGTCAGGTGGATAACAGCCCGCTCTTCATTTGTAAAGCACAGGTCACTCTTTCCAAGTAGACAGAGGGCTGTTGTAACTGGATCCATTTGTTCATGTAGCCTCTCCAACATGTAGAAAGCTGAATTCCACCTGGTTTCAACTGAAATTATGAGTTTATGTTCTGTCACCTTCAGCTGCTTTTGGATCTGTTTAAGCTTCTCTGTGGCTTTTGTGCTGTGGTGGAAAAATGATACAATGCTTCTGCATTTTTCCAGCAGGTGAAAGATCTCAGGAGATGTTTTTATTGCATCTTTGACCACCAAGTTTAATGTATGGGCAAAACATGGGTAATGCTTCCACCCAGCCTTATGCACTGCAGAAACCATATTCGCACCGTTGTCTGTGACAACTGCAAGCACCTTTTGAGTTATGCCCCATTCTTCAGCTATTCTTTTCAGCTCTGCACTAATATTGTCAGCTGTATGCTGTGCACTGAAATGGCCGGTTTCTAACACAAATTCCTGCATTTGCCAGTTGTTAATAAAATGACAGGACACAGTTAGATATGCCTCTGTGGACCTTGAGGTCCACATATCCGTTGTGAGTATCACATGGTTTTCATTTTGTAATGTTGCCATTACTTTGGCTTTACAGTCTTCATACATGTTGTTTATTGTACCCTCCATCAGCTTTTTCCGGCTAGGGATTTGGTAGCGTGGATCAAGAGTCTTGACAAGTGCAATAAATCCTCTGTCTTCTACCACTGAGATTGGCTGGAGGTCCCTCACAATCATCTCTCCTATGCTTCTTGTAATTGCCGATGCTCTATGAGAGTCATCTATTAAATATAAAATATATAAATATAAGTTCTTAAAGCTGTGTTACTGGCAGTAAGAATTTATAACGATAGTAAATCTCTCCCAGCTATTACTTGACACTTAAACTATGTAATTTATTTAATAAACAAGTTTTAAATTATATAAATAATAAATAATATAATTAAGAATATCCACCAGATACTAGGTAACAGAAATAGATATAGGCTAAAAAAAAGTATAAAACATTTTAATAAAAATTCTAGTTTAAACTAAAATGTCCAGTTTAAATCTTTATACTCATATGCAGTGTAATATTCTGCTCCCCGTGAATTAGGCTACTGCAATATCTTCATATCTGAAATAATCTGTATTGTATAAAGTATATAAATAAATGTTACACGACTTTTTGTATTTAAATAACCTAATCACCACTTGCACTTGATTGGTACCTGGATAATGTCCGCCTCTCTGAAAGGATTCTGCTAAATAACTCTGCCTCAAGCCAGAAGATGGGGGTCTTGTCTCTGTTACCTCCTCTGCTCGCCTCAGCTGTACTTCGTCGTGCTCTTTAGGGTGTTTTACTTTTATCATATTTGTGGTATTGCCACAGTGGCGTATTGTTTTTTGACAAACGTCACATGAAGCTTCATCATTGTTAACTGGAGTGAAATAACTCCAGATTATGCTTCTTTTTCTTTCAGTCATGACCGCAGCCACGCACTCGACTCCCTTTTTAACCCTGCGCTGTGCGTGCTTGCGTGCCTTTGACAGAGTGAGGGAACGCTGTCTTGACAAGCGGAGATACAGCGGAAGAAGATGTAGTTCCTATTGCCGTTCCTATTTAAGTAAATATTTCAATAATATACGGCGTACTACTATTATTTTTTTTAAAAACAGATAGGATCGATACTTCTATTCGAGAATCGATCTTTTTGATACAACGCCAGTATCGAAAGTATCGATACTTTAGGATCGATCCGCCCATCCCTACCAAGTACACTGGCAAGCATCAGATGGAGTGGAGTAAAGCACACGACACTGGACTCTGGAGCAGTGGAAACCTGTTCTGTGGAGTGATAAATCACGCTTCTCTGTTTGGTAGTCTGTCTGAGAGAGTCTGAGTCTGGCAGATGCTAGGAGAATGTTACCTGACTGACTGCATTATGCCAAAATGTAAAGTTTGGTGGAGGAGGGAAAATTGTATCAGGCTAGCCACATTATTCTAGTGAAGGGAAATCGTAATGCTTCACCATACTGAGACATTTTGGACAATACTATGCTTCCAACATTTTGTGTTTGGGGAAGGCCCTTTTCTATTCCAGCATTACTGTCCTCCAGTGCATAAAGCAAGATCCATAAAGACATGGTTGGATGAGTTTGGCTCAACCTCATCAAACACCTTTGAGATTAACTTAAACAGAGATTGCCAGACCTTTTCGTCCAACATCAGTGCCTGTCTCACAAATGCTCTACTGGTAGAATGGGCAAAAAAAAAAAAAAAAAAAAAAAAACAACCTCTCCAAAATCTTGCCTTCCCAGAAGAATGGAAGTTGTTATAGCTGTAAAGGGGGAATCGACTTAATTTTACTGTCTATATATTTAGAATCCAATGTCATGAAAGTCCTGGTGGTTTAATAGTCTGGTGTCTCAATACTTATGCATAGATAGATAGATAGATAGATAGATAGATAGATAGAAGTAGATAGAAGTTTTTCTCTTTATAAATACACAATTGTTCCCCACATCCAATTTGTATGCAAAAGGCAAAGCATCTGTTTGATGTTGAGAAGTGCACATCAATCAGTCCTTCCACAATTAACATGACAGAGGATGTGAAAATAAATCGGTTAGTTGTGCAGCATCAATGAGACTTTTAGATTTCAGCAAATGCCTTTAGAACAGCAGGATTTACAGCCGGACTTTGCTGGTATGAAGATAAAAAGGGAAACGGCAGAACTAGGTGGAGAAGGAAAAAAGAGTGCTGCCATACACTAGATGGCAGTGTAGTGACATGACAAAATCTGTGTGTGTGTGTGTGTGTGTGTGTGTGTGTGTGTGTGTGTGTCAATGTCCTCTGCAGCTCTGTGTGATACCTTTCATGTTTCAGGTTATCCAACAAGCTCTTTTCAGCATCATATATATTCACTTACTACTGACACAATGGTCTATATGTCTCAGTGGTCTATATGATCATTAAAACATTCGAATGAAATGGGAATTATTGCACCATATGGAAAAATAGCTATGTATAAGTGTGTGCTGTTGTTGTAATGTGTGTGAATAATAATTCCATAATCCTTGATTAAAAATCAAGTCTAATATTTGAATGCAATATATTTGACAAAAATAGCAAATTTGAAGACTACTAATGTATGCTGCTCTTCTTAAACGATTTTACCATTAAAAGCATTGTCCTCTTTTGGTGAAGCACTGTCCAGCAGGATTTATACCTCTGAACAAAACTAAGTGCTCTCTCTCTCTCTCTCTCTCTCTCTCTCTCTTTCTCTCTCTCTCTCTCTCTCTTTTTCTCTCTTTTAATGTATGTGTATTTTTACTGTGTTGTAGGAGTGTATTGTGAATAGGAGGGTTTTTTGTAATAAAAATTTTGTTAAAATTAAAATTCTCTCTAATGATATAGAAGATTCTCAGTGCCTCTCTGCTGATGTGGCTGAGGTGAGAGGGGTGTGCAAGATCAGTGTCGGCGTCCCCCTGTATTCTAGGAGCCTCTAACACTAACTCACGCAGAAAACTTTCTGCAAGTCAATGACCAAAAGCTCATTACTAGCTTGTGCATGGAAGAATATCAAGAGTGTAAAAAGTGACAAAGGTTTGAACCCCCTTCCCCTCTTTTTAATACCATAGGGAAAAAAGTGAAAAGTAAAAACAAGAAAAAAAGAAAAGTGCGTCACATAACATACCCATTAACTCCTGATGGCAAACAGATAGTACAACCCCAAATCAGAAAAAGTTGGGACAGTATGGAAAACGCAAATAAAAAAAGAAAGTAGTGATTTCTAAATTTACTTTGACTTGTATTTCATTGCAGACAATATGAACACAAAATATTTCATGTTTTGTCTGGTCAACTTCATGTCATTTGTAAATATACATCCTTTCCTGTCATTCAGACCTGCAACACATTCCAAAAAAAGTTGGGACAGTAAAGCATTTACCACTTTGTAATGTTGCCATTCCTTTTCACAACACTTAAAAGACGTTTAGGGACTGAAGACACCAAGTGATGAAGTGTTTCAGGTGTAATTTTGTCCCATTCTTCCTGCAAACAAGTCTTAAGGTGGGCAACAGTACGGGGTCTTCGTTGTCGCATTTTGCGCTTCAAAATGCGCCACACATTCTCTATTGGAGACAGGTCGGGACTAGGGATGGGCGATATCTTATCGTTTGCGATATACCGTTAAAAATTCTCCCCACGATAAAAATTTGTCTTCCCGCGATAATAACGATAAAGTCTAGTTGTTGACATATAGTTGTTGAAGGTGGACGTGAAATTGAGGAGTTTATCCTAAATGAGGAGCAAGGTTATTTTCGTAAACTAAAAATAAAACTAAGACAAAAACGATTGATGAAAAAACAATTTCATAAACTGAAATAAAATAAAAATGTCAAAATATTTGATAAATGAAAACGAAACGAAACTAACAACAGTTATTGATTAACTAACTGAAATAAAATAATAATTAACAAAAATAAATTATCGTTTTCGTAATCATTACGTTCTCACCCCTTGGCTGAAAAATATATGAGCTGTGTGGCGGTGTAGGGAAATACCTGTAAATGGCGCATCTCTGACGGAGAGACGCAAAGCGGTTTAAAGCACAGTCCTGATGGGTCCTGTTTGGTCGTGCACCAGCAGTACTTAACAGAACACCTGACTTATCCCACAGCAGCACTAATTTATTTCTGTACCAGACCAGAACCGTTTGACATAAAGACCGCGAGTCGCGAGCCGAACCGCAGCATTAATCTACAACATCAGGTAGGCAAACTTATTAATTTTCTCATATAACACAAGCAATCAAACCATCATTAGGCAAGTTGGTGTTGAAGAAAAACAGATACGCAACATGATAATTAACAGAAGAAAAAAAAATGAGAACGCACCTTTCTGTAAACAATACAAAACTTGCCATAGCATCTTACCTTGTGATCACTGCCAAACTTTTGAACAAATAAATATACAAAGGCTAAATCACATCATACACACGCTTATAATTCTTCATAAATAAAGAAAATAACATATTCAAATGTGAGCCTTTAAATAGGCCTACGATTGCCGTTATTATTGAATTTCATTACAGTTATGATTTATGCGCGGATGTTCACGGAAAAGTGCGCAAGGCACGACAGTTACAATATGGTTAAATAAGGACATAGGCTATAACCAAATTAGGCTACGTTTATTTTCATATTAAATATCTCAACACACCATTTAGATATGACATTAAGTGCACTTGTGTAGATTTATTTAGTAAAAAGGCTTGCATCCTTTGGTGTATATTTGTATAGGCTTCTTTTACCATCTATCAATCTCAGCATGGGTTAATTTTGTCGCTATAAACGTTTGCCTCACTAAGGTTAAATTATGCTAAGTCTTTCTTTGGCCTTCACTCTGGAAGTGATCTGTTGATTCTGCTAAACTATAATTAAAACTGAAACTAACTATATAAAACTAAATAAAAATGTGCGCACAAAAAAAAAACTAAACTAACAAAAATATTAATGACTAAACTGAATTTCATAGCAAATTTGAAAACGATGAATTAAAAAAAATTAAAACTATAATAACCTTGATGAGGAGTACAGTCTGGAACTGGTTTGGTTAGGGCTGTACTGTAATCGTTCTCAATTGTACTACAGTAGCATGTGTGTGATACAGTTTTGCATGTGTATCCTGTTTACAAACATGTTGTCCAACAAAGATATAATTTATTGACATGCTTTTTGTCCAAATGAACTTAATAACATAAGTGTTTGGTGACCAGACATGGTTTCATATTACAGAATGATAGTATTATATACAGTGGGCTATGTCGATTAGCATTGCATTATACATATAATTTCCTTATTACCCAAGATTGAAGAACACAGATAAACATATGTGGAGTTTCTGCGCAAGGGTGCCCTCCGGCTTCCAGTATGAATTAAACAGTCAATACATGTACTCAGTAATGTTCACAACACTATTTTGAGTAAAAATAGGAAACACTTTTCTCTAAAGAAACAGGATTCCCTGAATTATCGTCATTGATATCGTTATCGGAAATATCGTGATATACTTTTAAGGACTGTCACTGCAGTCAGGCCAGTCAAGTACCCGTACCCTCTTCCTCCGCAGCCAGGACTTTGTAATGTGTGCAGAATGTGGTTTTGCATTGTCTTGTTGAAATATGCATGGACGTCCCTGGAAAAGATGTCTTCTTGAAGGCAGCATATTGTGCTCCAAAATCTCTATGTACTTTTCAGCATTAATGGTGCCATCACAGAAGTGCAAGTTACCTTTGCCAAGGGCACTGACACAACCCCATACCATGACAGACCCTGGCTTTTGGACTTGTTGCTGGTAACAGTCTGGATGATCCTTTTCTTCTTTGGTCCGGAGCACACGGCGTCCATTCCTCCCAAAAAATACCTGAAATACTGATTCATCTGACCACAGTACACGTTTCCACTGTGTGATGGTCCATCCCAGATGCCTCCGAGCCCAGAGAAGTCGACGGCGCTTCTGGACACTGTTAACATAGGGCTTCCTTTTGGCACAGTGCAGTTTTAGCTGGCATTTGTGGATGTAACTACGTATTGTGGTACTTGACAAAGGTTTGCCAAAGTAGTCCTGAGCCCATGTGGTGATATCGCTTATAGATGAATGACGATTCTTGATGCAGTGCCGCCTGAGGGATCGGAGATCACGGTTGTTCAGCTTAGGCTTGCGCCCTTGTCCTTTACGCACTGAAATTCCTCCAGATTCCTTGAAACTTTTAATTATGTTATAGTAGTAGTAGTAGTAGTAGCCCTTTATTGTCACTAGTCACAAGTACCAGCGAAATTAGCCATCAACCTGTCCATACATACACAACATACATATGACAAGGGGGTAGACAGGACAGGAAGACAGGGAATTGAAGGAAAAATACAGCATAACATGAGGAAGGGGAGGAGAAAAAAATAACCCCCAGACTATACTCCTTGGGGAGTACAGTGTGAGAACAGGAAAAACACCTCAGCAACAAAAGCACATAATCAATACACCATAGACACACAACTTTGCAACAGGGGAGGTAATCCAGCTCCGGCAAGCAGCCATCCGGTCCTGCAGCCAATCTTAGCGCTGGTCACAGACCCGCTTGTCAGGCTGGCGGTACAAAGCGACGGAGGCGAGGGATCGGGGGTGGGGAGGTGAATGCATATCTTTTATATGTGTGTATGTGTGTGTATGTGTAAGCAGGTGTCTGTAGAATGGGGGAGGAACGCAAGAGCGTCTCACTGCAGTGCTCTTCCCAGGGTTGATTTTCCAACAGCGGCCTTGGCCGAGGCCAGTGCTGGTTCAGGGGAGCCGAAAAAGATAAGATTGCGATTGTTTGGTCTTGGGGCGAGTAGCCGCATTCCAATTCCACGGCTACTCTCTTTGTCCATTCTGGTCTCCAAAACCATCAATTTTCCTTTGCAAAGCCGTGAGCTTCTCCGTGATGGAATCCATATTGCGGTTAATAGTCTCAGTCTCAATGCTGACCGCTCTGCCCACTGCTTCAATCATGACGGGCAGCCTTGTGAGGCTTTGGACAGCTGTTCCCGTTTTCTGAATTCTTCGATAACCCAGGGCAAAGCCTAATCCAATCAGCAGAAGACCTGTTATCATGGTTCCGAATAGGTAGATATCTTCAATGTCCTCCACGGAAAGAGCCGCCAGACACACGACCCGCCATCTCTCCCACGCGTCCATCGTGTAGCCAGCTGCGAACGTTCCGGCAGGGCAGTCAGGTTCCCCCGAACCCAAGCTTCTCGTCGAGAAGATGGTGTCAATTGCGTTGAGAGACCAGTTGATCAAATCCATGATTTTTCAGTTTGGAGAGCAGTGCAGAGAGAGTCTCTCAAGTATTAGAATAGACGAGACGAGACGAGACGAGAGAGCAAGCAGGGAAGATAAGGGCGAGGACGGGGAGAGAAAAATGCGTCCGCCTCCGTTGAAGTGCTAGAGAAGGTGCTAGGTTATGCACTGTTGAAGGTGAAATATCCAAATCTCTTCCTATCTTTCTTTGAGGAACATTGTTTTTAAACATTTCAATAATTTTCTCACGTATTTGTTGGCAAACTGGCGATCCTCGGCCCATCTTTGCTCCTAAAGGACTAGACCTTTCTTGGATGCTGCTTTTGTACCAAATCATAATTACAATCACCTGTTGACATCAACTGTTTCAAATCACATCATTATTTAACCAATTTACCTCATTACTAGCCCTAAATTGCTCCTGTCCCAACTTTTTTTGGAATGTGTTGCAGGTCTGAATGACAGGAAAGGATGTATATTTACAAATGACATGAAGTTGACCAGACAAAACATGAAATATTTTGTGTTCATATTGTCTGCAATGAAATACAAGTCAAAGTAAATTTAGAAATCACTACTTTCTTTTTTTATTAGCGTTTTCCATACTGTCCCAACTTTTTCTGATTTGGGGTTGTAGAACAATTTTTTTTTTAAACCTGAAATTATATATTGTATATGTATATTGTAAATTGCTCAAAAAACATACAAATAATGTCTTAATGAAATTGAAAAAAATGCAAAAAGGTTTGTTTGGAAGTTGGATTGGGGAGGGGTTGGGGTATAGAAAATAAAAATATATTTATATTTTAAGTATAAAAAACATATACATGAAAGTGTGTGTATTTAAAACCCTCTGAATACCTCAGTTTAAATGAGTATATTAGGAACTCTATGTGAATAATAAAATGAGAAATCTGTCATAATTTACTCATCATCAAACCTGTATGACTTTTATTCTATAGTTGAACACAAAAAGTGAATGTCTGAAGCATATCCTGAGCCATTTTTTTCATAAAATGTAAGTGAATGGGCACTAATTATCATAAATGTAATCCATGCAACATATGCACAATATCCCAAGTAGATTTATGTGAAAAATATCCCAAAATTGAAGTCATTATTCACTAATAATCCTTCTACAAGAGTTATACAATACTAGCATCGTGCTACACATTCATGCTCTCATCTAAAGCCCGGCTCACACTGTGCGATTTTGGCCACGATTTGCTCGTCTGAGACAAATTTTGAAAATCCTAAAAGATTCCTATAATCCTAGGCTAAAATCTGTAGACTTTGATCGCTGGTTTGAATGTTCACCGACAGCCGATGGCTGTTGCGAAATCTGACAAAATTCTCATCAGAAATTTGGCGAACAGTCCTGCAGTGTCATCGATGAATCAAACTGTCTCCGTTTTTCAAGACAAGTATGACTAGAGAATTTTTATTCTATAGAATTCATTGAACTGATACTGGTTGCGCCACTGTTTTCATGTGGGTGTGTAAGCTGCATACACTATTCTTCTTAAATATGATTGTATGTCATTTTCCCGCCAAAAGATTGCAGCATAAAAAAATAACAAGCGTGAAAACAAAATTTAAAAACGCAAGTAAAAATATAGCCAAGATTAAAAATTAAAGCAAAGTTCAGAATAGCAAGCAATGGTCAAATGAAAAATAATAAGCTTAAATAAAAAAATGAATAACGCATTTTTAAAACTAATAAGCATGAATCAAAACTAAACAATTAAAATCATATGCACAAAATGAAATATTAATCAAAATTATCACTTTGCACAAAATCATGTTTTCCTTGGTTATATTTCTAGTTTTTTCTGCTCTCATAAATTTTCTGCTCATATTTTTATTTTTTGTATGTTTATGCTGTTTTTCCCTTCGCGCTTGTTTCCATGTTCTGCGCTTGCTTTCCCAATGTTGCGGTAGAGTTTCATTAAATCAGCTTGGGTGAAGATCTTCATTGGTCCACTAGTTCTCCATTGACAGCTCCTCCTCAGCCAATCAGTCGAAGAGGGGCGGTGACGTCACTCCAGTGCGCCTCATTAGCTGCCATGCTCAGTGTTCTGTTCACTTGTACATGTGAAAATGGATTACTGTCAGCTGGGAAACATATTTCTGTACAGGACACTGTTATATGTATCTGTCTGTCACTGCTGAGCCTGCCTGGCGATCCGTTAACGTTAAATGAGCCGTCCTAGTGACTCGTCGTGGTTATATTCACCTGTATTTATTCGCCTATATGCCACATCGCGAAAGGGAGCAGCCACAATATGCACCGGCCTCGTGAAGTCACCGTTATATGTGTCTTGCTCACCCATACCTGACTAATAATAAGTCTTATGGTTATCTGTTAGGAGAGGATAATATGAGTAAGAGTAATATCCCAGTCAATTGTTTAGTTCTGTAATTGCTCAGTAGCTTTTTTTTTTGTCATATTGTTTTTTTAAAAACACACACACACACACACACACAGGAAGCAGTGTGTTCCCCAAGCTCCATTCTTCACGCACGCACACGCACACACACGCACACACACACACACACACACACACACACACACACACACCCTCCAAAACTCTAAACATACACACCGCATGCCACATTTGACTGAGCAAGGAGAGCACATAACTTGTTATAAAAATCTGTAATGTAATGAAAATTATACATTTGTGGTCTAATAGCACTGGGGCAATAGGACCAGTAATGGATGATGTGTGTGTGTGTGCATGTACTTGTTTATGCTACATTGAGGGGACCAAATGTCCCCACAACAAGGATAGTAAAACCTGACATTTTTTACATTGAGGGATCGGCCTGCGGTCCCCACGCGGGAAAAAAAAATTAAAATAGTAAATGATGTTTATCTGAAAGTGTAACAATGCAAACAGGTTTTCTGTAAGGGGTAGGTTTAGGGTTAGGGGATAGAAAATATTGTTTTGTCAGTATAAAAGTCTATGGAAAGTCCCCACAATTCACAGAAACAAACGTGTGTGTGTGTGTGTACAGGTTTATATATCCTGGTGGGCAGGGCTGGACTGGGAAAAAAATCAGCCCTGGCATTTTTTGGTCCAGGCGGCCCACCACCACTTCTATATATATATATATATATATATATATATATATATGATATAAATTACCAATCAAACGTTTTTGAACAGTAAGATTTTTAATGTTTTTTAAAGAATTCTCTTCGGCTCACCAAGCCTGCATTTATTTGATCCTAAATACAGCAAAACTATTTTTTTTTTAAATTTACTATTTAAAATAACTGTTTTCTGTTTGAATATATTTAAAATGTAATTTATTCCTGTGATTTCAAAGCTGAATTTTCAGCATCATTACTCCAGTCACATGATCCATCAGAAATCATTCAAATATTCTGATTTGCTACTCAAAAAACATTTATTATTATTATTATTATTATTATTATTATATGTTGAAAACAGCTGAGAAGATTTTTTTAGGTTGCTTTGATGAATATAAAGTTCAGAAGAACAGCATTTATCTGAAATAGAAATCTTTTGTAGCATTATAAATGTCTTTATCATCATTTTTGATAAATTTAAAGCATCGTGTGACGTGTGTGTGTGTGTGTGTGTGTGTGTGTGTGTGTGTGTGTGTGTGTGTGATGGTTGCAGACAGAATGAGAACGAGACCTGATGCTGAAGAACAACCAGGAAAATATTTCAGGTGTATAAAAACATCATTATAATTCACAAGTAATCCAAACAAACATGCAGCTTTTCACTTCACAAGATGTTAATTGATGGACTGGAGTCATGTGGATTATTGTGATGGGTTATTATAGTTAATAAAAACTAAAACAATAAATAAAGATTTTCATGACTTGAAATAAATGTTAACAGAAATAAAATCTTTCTTTCCTTCTTTCTTTCTTTCTCTCTGTCTTTCTTTCTTTCTTTCTTTCTTTCTTTCTTTCTTTCTTTCTTTCTTTCTTTCTTTCTTTCTTTCTTTGGCAAGGCACTATTTATATTTTCCATTAAGTTTAACTTGAAGAAATAGCTAAAACTAATTAAACTAAAACAAATATATATATATATATATATATATATATATATATATATATATATATATATATATATATATATATATATATATATATATATATATATAAAACAATACTATATACTTAATATATAAAACTTAAAAATATGTGTAATTAAAACGTAATAAAAGGTCAAAATGTTCAAAGTTTCAAAATATTAACAAAAACTATAATAGTATATCAATGCAATGATATAATTAGAAACAGCATTTGAATAAAGCTGTCAGCATTAAAATAATGCATGAAAGTCACTGTTCTGGTCAAAATGTCAAAGAAAGTGTTATTTATTTTATAGAAATATAGCAAAGATTTCTCAAGTTTGTTGGGTTTGAAGTGATAAAACAACAGATCTAGTGTTGAAAATGAGAAAAAGTATTTTGACACTTGAGCATGTTCATAGCTGAGTCAGGAGATGGAGAAAGTAAAGGAAAAATGAAGAAGATGAGGATGAACATTATGAATGTAGTTTGTATGTATGCTGCCCATCTAAACACATCTCAGCACATTCAGAGCCATAATTAGTGAGGGATGAGGAGGTGCTCTCTCTGCCTACAGTCAGCCTGACCTCTGTTACTACAGGAACCCCTGGAGGAAGTGACAGCCAAACTAAGAGGTCACATCCCACGACTCCACTAAAGCTGCTCCAATTAGACAGAGGGATGGACGGCTGGAACATGACAAAAAGAAACAACATCTCTGCAAATAATGATTTTCATACTCAATAGTTTGCCTTGTTTTCCAGTATACAAAATGACTCTTCAAATCAAGCCAAAGTACATAAGATATTAAGTATTGTTTTCTGATTTTTTAATTTTTTTTATTGCTATATCTACCAATGGGGTTATAAAAATAATCTTGTTTATTTTCAGCAGATACTTCTCTTCTTGTTTTGAGCAACTCACTTAATTTTGATAGTTTTGGAGAATTTAGATTTTTCAGAAAATATTTTGCTTCTCAAGCATTTGCTTGATTCAAGAAAGTTTAGATATTTCTACTAGACAAAGACGAATATCATAAGGAAACCTTTTTTTTTTTTTTTTTTTTTTTTTTGCAGCAACATTTGATTTTAATGGCAAACGCAGCTGAGAAATCAAGTTTAACAAGCACTTCGGCTCCGCAGAGAGACGAGGCGCTGCATGGACACTGCACTACTGAAATAAATGTGTTGAGCAGAGATGGAGATGGAGAGGAAGCATCATCCGCTGAACCTATGACAGCAAGAGAAGAGCATCGCTGCAGGCAGCTCAGCCCATCCTCGACTGCAGAATGACAGCAGATGAAATGAGAGAGAGAGAGAGAGAAGCCAACCATCACTTGCTTGAGGCGCCTCCATGTTTCACACACACACACACACACACACACACACACACACACACACACACACACACACACACACACACACACACACACATTATCTACTCTCCTTTCCTCCTATTTCATGCTGGATGAATGTCTGTGCTAAATCTGAGGATATAGCTCCTATATCCCACACAAATAACATTCATTGTGTTCAGTGCGGCTTTTTCCCCAATCTATCTTCAGACTGAGTGTTAGCAGGAGGTTGTGTCTTTAACTGGTATGCGGCAAAAACTCCCTTTGTTTTCTAGTATAATTGCTAGTATTTCTTTCACACAATGGTGAATAATATATATATATATAATACATGAAACTCTAAATGGTGCAGTCCGATAGGTCAAACTCAAACTGACATAATGACATCATCACATGGCTCAGCTGATTAGTTATTTTTGTATCAGCAGCCAATGAGCTCGCTGCTCAACATTCATTTACTTGGTTAGTTCTTGCTGTAGCAATTGCAGCTTGTTTCAGAAACCCTCCAACTTCCCCAGCTCCTCCTGTACAGATCTGCTACGGGGTGATTCATGTAATCTATAAATGGGGGTTATTCATATACGTTATATGTGCAGCAGCAGTATTTCTTACATGCTCACAGCAGCATTTTGTGGATGTATTGGCACGTGAAAGTCTCGGTACTTGCGTAGCAGATCTATTTCGCCAAGACCAAACACATTTACAGTGGGAAAAAAATATATTTGATCCCCTGAGAATTTTGTACGTTTGCCCACTGACAAAGAAATGATCAGGCTATAATTTTAATGGTAGGTTTCTTTGAACAGTGAGAGACAGAATAACAACAACAAAATCCCGAAAAACGCAATTCAAAAAAGTTATAAATTTATTTGCATTTTAATGAGTGAAATAAGTATTTGATCCCTTCGCAAAACATGACTTAGTACTTGGTGGCAAAACCCTTGTTGGCAATCACAGAGGTCAGACGTTTCTTGTAGTTGGTCACCAGGTTTGCACACATCTCAGGAGGGATTTTGTCCCACTCCTCTTTGCAGATCCTCTCCAAGTCATTAAGGTTTCGAGGCTGACGTTTGGCAACTCGAACCTTCTGGTCCCTCCACAGATTTTCTATGTGATGAAGGTCTGGAGACTGGTCTAGACCACTCCAGGACCTTAATGTGCTTCTTCTTGAGCCACTGCTTTGTTGCCTTGGCCGTGTGTTTTGGGTCATTGTCATGCTGGAATACCCATCCATGAGCCATTTTAAATGCCCTGGCAGGCTTCAATGCCCTGGCCCTCACTGTACATGGCCCCGTCCATCGTCCCTTTGATGCGGTGCAGTTGTCCTGTCCACTTAGCAGAAAAACACCCCCAAAGCATAATGTTTCCACCACCATGTTTGACGGTGGGGATGGTGTTCTTGGGGTCATAGGCAGCATTTCTCCTCCTCCAAACACGGCGAGATGAGTTGATGCCAAAGAGCTGGATTTTGGTCTCATCTGACCACAACACTTTCACCCAGTTCTCCTCTGAATCATTGGTAAACTTCAGACGGGTCTGTACATGTGCTTTCTTGAGCAGGGGGACCTTGCGGGCGCTGCAGGATTTCAGTCCTTCACGGCGTAGTGTGTTACCAATTGTTTTCTTTTAATTTAATAGACACTGACACATCATTGATGTACTACAGTCCTTTGCCACATCACAAATTGTGACGTCAACACAATGTAGACTTTAAACCCGGAAGATGAAAATAGCACAAAAAAGCTTAAAATTAACCAGTTTTCTCCAACAATTAAAATTAACAGATGCTAACATGATGTGCAAGACAAACACCTCTGGTAAAAAGTAGTCTAGGGTTTCATGACCCTTCAATGAAGCAACTCAACTGATGCCGATATTTATATTTAAAGTGCCCCTATTATGGATTTTTTTAAATTACCTTTCATGCAGTGTGTAACACGGCTCTAAGTGAATGAAAACATTCTGCAAAGTTTTAAATCTGAAAATGCACTGTAAAGTTATTGTCTCTCAAAAGAAAGAGTCGACTCTGAATCATTGAAACGAGTCGTTTTTAAAACAAATCCCAAGCCATTTCATGTTGACGTCAACATGAAACATTAGCATATTGCCCGCCCACTTGTTGGTCTTTTAGCGTTGGTCTGAATGAAAATGCAAATTCATTCATTCAAAAAAGCAAAAAAGGGGCTTGATAATGTGACTCGTGTGGCCGTGTGTGTACCTGTGTGCAGATCTCCAGGGGTTTCCCGCTCAGGATCTGGGGCATCTCTCTGCAGCGGGTGGAGAGGTTGAGGATGGCGGTAGCAGCCATGTGTGCCGCCTCCATGTCGTGTGTGTAGTCGAAGCTGCTCTTGCTGCAGGTGCTGCTGGCGCTGCTCTCTCCTCCTCTTGCTCCTCCTCCTCCTCCACAGCTCAGGCTGCTGCTGCTGGGCCCGTAGCTGCTGGTGGTGCTGCTCGCTGAACTGGAGCTCTTGCAGTAGTGCTTCACTGACGGGACACACAGAGCAGTGACTTTAACATAAGCCCTATATACAACATTAGGAAGATTAGGCCCTTCCTGTCAGAGCAAGCCGCACAACTCCTTGTCCAAGCTCTTGTTCTCTCCAGACTGGACTATTGTAATGCTCTCTTGGCGGGCCTTCCCGCATGTACTATCAAGCCTCTGCAACTGATCCAGAATGCAGCAGCCAGAGTGGTCTTTAATGAGCCGAAAAAAGCTCACGTTACCCCTCTCTTCACCAGGTTACGCTGGCTACCAATAGCCGCTCGCATCAAATTCAAGGTACTGATGTTTGCCTACAAGACCACAACTGGCACTGCACCTATATACCTAAACTTGCTAGTTCAAACTTATGCGCCCTCCAGAAGCTTGCGTTCTGCAAGTGAACGACGCCTTGTGGTGCCATCCCAAAGAGGTACCAAATCACTCTCACAAACCTTTTCCTGGACTGTGCCCAGCTGGTGGAATGACCTCCCGATCTCAATTCGAACAGCTGAGTCTTTAGCCATTTTCAAAAAACATATTTTTCGCCAGCACCTGACTAACTAATACTAACACTTACCTATTCTATTTAGTAAAAAAAATAAATTAAATTCCTAGCTACATGTACTGTGCTAGACTAACTGAGACTTGTCATGGCACTTGTATACTGTTGCTCTCTCGATGGTCTGATTGCTTCTATTGTTCTCCTCATTTGTACGTCGCTTTGGAGAAAAGCGTCTGCTAAATGATTAAATGTAAATGTAAATGTAAATATGTGCAGACGTATGGCACAGCTCACAAAATACACTTCTGGTCTACATTTTGTTGTTTTAGTAACATTTTGTTGTCATTTTTCAGCCTTGTATAAGAAATGACCCATGTAAGTACATGTTGTTAATTAATATTACAGAGTACATATTTGAGTAATTACAATGTAACAAGGACATCTAAAATAATGTTATGCATGTACTTACTGTAGTAGCTGCAATATATAGCTAATAACTAGGTACTAACTCAAAGCCTAACCTAAACCTAACACTAACCCATGTACATGAAAGATTGCAAAGGATTTACTTTGAAATTTCTGGTAAATTTCACAAATAATTGGCAAATTACACACTAAGTTAAGCATGAAATTTGCAAGTAGAAAGACTGAAACCATATTTTCTTGTAAAATGTACTCTGATAATCCTTGTTTTATCTTTTATGTTTTTTACAGTGTAGTTAGCTTATATTATGTACTCAGTGCTTTCACTGTAAGTGAACATACTGTAAAATAAAGTGCATGGAAACTCAGTATGTTAGATCGTATCCTGTAGTCAAATCCCTGAAGAAAGGCTTGTTTATTATGATGATTTTGATTATGATGAGGAGATTTTAAATGATGGGGTGTTGAGGGGGGTGTCAGGATGTAGGTGAGAGACGGAGAGACACTCTATGCAATTTGACAAAAGACACAATGAGCCACAAGCACCAGCTGGGCATCAAAGTGACATCTCCCACCGGGCGTCCTGCTGCCATCGCTCGCTATCTCTCTCTTCTGCCTTCCTTTTACTCTATCTTCTCCCCGCAGTCTGGTCATTAAAGCATGGCCAGGGATCTCACAGTCTTACGCACAGAATTGCAATTAGCAGCAGCCCTAAATCCAGACTGTGATTTGCCTAAACCACCTCATTCATTATGCATCTGCTCCAGATCATTTCCATACATTTCCATACCTCAGAAATACAGCGAAGGAAGATCTCGGAGGCTTTTCTAACAGGGTTTAGTTCCTCACCAAGCATTATAGTTTTCTCAGACCTTAACATGTTCAGGAGTCATAGTGATAATAATGATCATACATCGGCAACAAAAAGTATTTGGATGATTATGACTTACTCTTTGCTTTATTGGACAAAATAATATCAAACCAAGTGACATTTATTTGAAATAGTTTGAAATGATAAAACAATAGATCTAGCAAAAGACGACACACACTGTAGTTTTTAGCTTATATTCAAGGGATGAACTACATGTGGTTCCTCTGCTGTGTGAAGTTATAGAGAACTGACTTCATACTTCCACTAATAATAACTACCTGCCAGGGTTATTAAAATTACCTACAACTGAAACAATTAAAAGCGTTTTTGTTACTTCAAAAATGTAGCTTGACATACTAAAATAACTAAAATTATAACTAGAAAAAAATAATAATAAATAAAAAAATAAAAACAGTGGACATAAATAAAAACAATAAAAATGACAACACACAACTATTAAATATTTTACAAAAATTTAAATGAAAGAAATAATGTAAACAATAGTACCTCAATGATACTAAAATAAAATAAACTGCTACACACTTGGATTTTAACATCTGGTGCACAGATACAATTATATTCAATGGATTTGGTTGAATATCTTTCAGGGTTTTTTTTCCCATTGTTTATCATTTTATATGTTATAGTTTTGGTATATTTAATCCAGAAAAAAAACAATTGATCAGCTCAATAATCTGCTTTAACTCTGTAAAATCTTTTACAGATTTGAGTCTCAATCAGATATGTGGGAATAACCTTTTTTATTAACCTGTTAGCCTGCACCAGGACGCCGGTGCACTGAACGCTCTTTGTTGAAATCTGTAACACATGTTATGTCTATAAATGTTCATGTTGTTAGAATAAATTATGGTGTTATAAGATCTTTGCAATTTTCCTTGACAGGTCATCCACCCCTGTTACCACAGAACATATATTTCCTTACTTCCTGCTGTTTAATAAAAAAAAATAAAGTGTCACTGTACAGCTGTTCTATGGGGGTTCTGTTGGTCAAAAGTCAAAAGACAAAAATGGCTCAAGTAAAGTAAAGTTAATTCTGAGA
The DNA here is from genome assembly GCA_027422415.1 of Schizothorax lantsangensis. NCBI lineage: Eukaryota > Metazoa > Chordata > Actinopteri > Cypriniformes > Cyprinidae > Schizothorax > Schizothorax lantsangensis. The sequence goes on along the minus strand of CM049858.1, from coordinate 3,126,451 downwards.
AAAGCTCCTGTAGACATTGAGAGAACATTTATATTGATATTGATATTTTGCCATCATCTAATGCAATGACATTCAGACATTTTAAAGAGTAACTTACGCGTCCAGATCATTTTTTGGGGTTGCTGTATATCTTATACACCACTACCATTCGAACGTTTGGGGTCAATATGATTTATACCAAAGTTTTTATTAATATTTTGAACTAGATTTTATGTTTAGATCTTTATATTTCTGTTTTAGTAATTTTGTTGTTTTTGTCATTTAAAATGAAAATGAAAGTTTTTAGTAATTTTAGTATTTTGTTTTAGACTATTTAGTTATTATATAGTATATAATATTCTATTTTATTTCAGTATTTTTCAGTAATTTATTTTCTTATGGTTTTAGTTTTAGTTAACAATAACCAATAGCAAAAGTTGACAATGACATTTTAAAAATATTAAAGTGATAGTAAATACATTTATAAAGTTCAAAAAAGATGTCTATTTCAAATAAATGTTCTTTTGAACTTTCTATTCAAAGAATACTGAAAGAAAAAAAGTATCACAGTATAACTCACTAATAATAACTGAGCACCAAATCAGCATATTAGAATGATTTCCCCAAACTTTTGAACAGTGGTGTATATTGATCTCATAGCGCAGACGTGTGAATGCTGAGGTCTTACCATCATCAGTTTTGGGCAGTGTGTCCCGACTGTGGACTTTGAGTGCAGCAGTGTGCCGTTTGCTGTAGACGTTGGTGTTGTCATAGCTGTTGTAGTCAAAGCTGTTTTTGGAGTATTTCTCTAACTCTTTGGCCAGGTTGGATCGTGGGGTTGAAGTGTGCACGTTGTTTTTGTAGCCGAACTGTGGAATCTCCAGCTGTTTGACGAAGCACATGGGCCTGGAACAGATACGACCAGCGGTTTATGGTGTATCATATGAATGCGTGCCTACTATCCATTTCATGAACTTTGCACAGAAAATTCAACACAAATTGTTGCCTATTTTTAAGATACTCAGTTTCCAGCTAAGAAGCAAATTCACAGCTTGATCTGGTGTGTCAGTGTAAGTTACCTGAGCACACGATCTGAAGACTGGTTGGATTTGCCTCCATCACATGACTGATGTTTCTCATGGGCTTTGGCCAGTTTCTCTGCAGCTGCTATTGGACAGCCCGACAGGCTGGACGAACAGAAAGAAATGTCAGAAACATGTTTTTCAAAAGACATGATCATATGTGACAAGTCAGGGACGTATCAAATACAGATTCATCTTCATTTCTGTGCATTTTAGACTCATCACTGATATACATCTCTTATAATCTGCTTTAGACAGTATGAAGTCAGAATTAGAATACTGATGGTCAAAATTGTGATCTGTAAAAAAAAAAAAAAAAAAATTAATAGATTGAGATCTCTTATGTCTCAGTTGTTTCTTGTGTAAAACAGTGGATTATGTATTAAATAATTCATAAAGATTATAAAGGGGAAAAAATGAAGCTTTCGCTGAAGAAACTCTTCTGCTTCTCAGATCTGCCTCCTGAGAAAAAGGCAATAGAAAACACTTTCCATATTGTTTCAACCATCTAATATTTTGGTTGAAATTCCCCTGTGATTTACTAAACTTGGTTGGACACTTCAGCAAATCTATGCAAGAAAATAAGACCCAGACTACATGAAATGAAGGTTAGGTTTGGTATTGTGTTGGGTCACAATTGTAAAATCTGGGACCAGTTACATAAACATCTACATCTTAAGAGCTAGTCTGACCAACTAGCAGTTATTATTTTTCAGATTCAAATTAGACAAATCTACATTTTATGCAACTGGTGTAAAGAAAACTACTAGATTACTAACATGTAAGACTATTCTAAGCATTATATGCAGTCGGCCACTGGGTTCTGACGTAAAACCAGATGTCTGCTATCATAAGCTAAAGATTTCATTTAAAATTTTACATTTGAGTTTAAATGATCAGCGTTATTTACACTAATAAACTTGATTTTATAGCTTTATACTTTTACTGTATGTCAATATTAATTGACAATACTAATTGACTAATTTGTGTCAATTTTTTTTGTCTCCATAGAAATGTACAGAAAAAAAAGCAAAGTTCACACATTACTAACTTTATTAATTCTCACAAGCTACAATGCAAATAATTATTTATTTATTTATTCTTATTTTTTATTTTTTTTACTTAATATTTTGGGTAACAGTTTAGTATAGGGACCAATTCTCACTATTAAATAGTTACTTAATAGCATACCTAGTATTAACATATTGGCTGTTTATTAGTACTTATAAAGCAAATATTCTATTTTTTTCTGAAAAAAGTATCAAAATTAAGTTTGATTAATTTTAATTTTAAGTTTTGAGTTTATACTTAAAAGAAGAAAAATATGTCAATGGGATATGAACAATAAACTGAATTCAAAGACAAAACAGTACTGTATAAGACAAAACAATACTGAATACGATTTTATTTTATATTTTTCAGTGAACAAAAAAGTAACCTGAGAGCAATACAAGGTTCCTCAAGGTAGTGCTATAATCTTACAGCACAGAGGTGTGTGTGTGAGTGTCCATGACATGAAGCATGCTGCCAGGTTTCTATTGGGCCGTAGGAAATGTAATTTCACTCTTGCAAGAACAAGCGAGGTGTGTGTGTGATGTGTGTGTCTGTGTCTCTGTGTGTGTGTGTGTGTGTGTGTGTGTGTGTCTGTGTCTGTGTCTGTGTCTGTGTCTCTGTGTGTGTGTGTGTGTGTGTGTGTGTGTGTGTGTGTGTGTGTCTCTGTGTGTGTGTGTGTGTGTGTGTGTGTGTGTGTGTGTGTGTGTGTGTGTGTGTGTGTGTGTGTGTGTGTGTGTGTGTGTGTGTGTGTGTGTGTGTGTGCGTGTGTGTGCTGTGTGTGTGTGTGTGTGTATGTGTGTGTGTGTGTGTGTGTGTGTGTGTGTGTGTGTGTGTGTGTGTGTGTGTGTGTGTGTGTGTGTGTGTGTGTGTGTGTGTGTGTGTGTGTGTGCGTGTGCGTGTGCGTGTGTGTGTGTGTGTGTGTGTGTGTGTGTGTGTGTGTGTGTGTGTGTGTGTGTGTGCGCGTGTGTGTGTGTGTCTGTGTGCGTGCGTGTGTGTGTGGTTCAGGGGTCTGTGCTGGCCGTCTGGAGCGGGCCGTCTCCCCTGGTGAGGTGTCAGTGAGGTGCTAATGGCTGACGCTCCACACAGCAGCTGCTGAGAGCATTACTGCAGCACCCTCTCCAAATATCTGAATCAACCATTTCATCAGCCCACTACAAACACAAAGCCTTCCACAGAAGAACGTGCTGCTTTAAAAGCTGCTTGAGCCTATGTGCATATGTAGTACTTTATATTTTTCATCACTGTCAATCTATTCAATAAATGAACGTAGTCCTGCATTGACGTCAGACATCACTAGCAACATCAAACAAAAAAAAAAAAAAAATTTTTTTTTTATTTCCAAACTGGTTTCCCAAACACACATCCGTGTCTGGCATGTTTTGAGAAGAACAGGTAGTCCCGCACAGTGCTGAGTATAGATTATATGTAACTGATCATATCAACACTGAACTGAATAACAACATGGTACAGTTAGTAGAGCTGCTTATTGCTGAATCAAACATGTTTCATAATGAATGAACTTTAGACAGTCATTCAACTGAACTGAACCGACTTGAGCTGAAAAATGACACTTATTATCTTACAAGTAGATTTTGGATTTGTGTAATTTTTGCAGTTTGCATCATTGGTTTTGCTACTTTCTTGTTTAACACTGTAAAGCAGCATTGAAAAAATGTTTATTATATAAAATGCTTTAAAAATAAAGGTGACTTGAGTGACTTAATCTGGATTACGTAAACATATTCCCAACATTAAATTTACTTTTAATTAGATTATATTGCATTTTAAAATGATCAGATCATAGTTATTTTTTTATTGATTACATTACATATTATTCATACAGTAAATTATTCATACTTTTTAGATGATCCCTAATTCAAAAATAATAATAATAATAATAATAATAATAATATTTCTCTTGACATCAACATGCAGGTAAACAAAAAAAATAAAAAAAAAATAAATAAATCATGATTTATTTTTTATTTGATATTTTTATGATTTAAGTGTCAGTTTATCATCAACTCATGAAGCACCTGCAGCTCTCTCATAAACCCCAGTTTGGGAAACTCTGATGTAATGTGGCGTTTAATGCACTTCATTAATATAAAAATGTATTTTTATAATAATGTTATACAAAGCAATGCTATACAAATCAATGTGATAAGTTACTTTAAAAGAAATATAAATGTAAGCAAAATAGTCTGATTAGATTACCTAAAACATGTAATATAATAGATTACATTACTAACTACAATTTTCATCATGTAATTTGTAATCAGAAGTAATACCCAGCACTGGTCACAGCTTTGGTCGAGACTGAAGTTAAGGTTTGGGTTCAAATTAATTATTTACACACTTCAGACAGTCAAGCTTACTTATAGTCTCTGCACATTTAAGTAGTAGTAAAGTATTTTAACATAAAAATAAATAAATACAATTCACATTTAATATTTAAGAACCTTAACTATAAATCTGGATGCATTAAATCATAAACTAAAGCTTTGTACCACCAGAAACCAAAGATAAACGTGAAAAATTTGCTGAGAGAAAGTGAACAAGTAGTCAGCACTGTGATTTTGACATAGTACATAAAGATGCTAAGAATGAACACTGAAGCGTTTCTCTCATCCACACAGAGAGGAACTCACCTCCTGTGAGAGTTCCTGTTGCTGTTGACGTGACCCCGGCCCGTGCAGCCAGGCGTAGGGCACTTAAGAACATTTTCATACATTGCAAGAACTTGACAGCAGGCAAGAGAAATAGAGTGGATGATTAGGAGTTAGATGCCCACAGTTAGTCATCTGCATTAGTGTGAAACACTCGTCATTATCACCAGCACGCTCAGAACCAGAGACATCAAACAGCGGCATGCAAAGAACTGCTAATGGAAGAACAGTGGCATGCACATGCACCATGCAGCGCGAGTCATGCGACAAATAACATTCTATTCTATTCTGTTCTATTCTATTCTGTTCTGTTCTGTTCTATTCTATTCTATTCTATTCTGTTCTGTTCTGTTCTGTTCTGTTATGTTATGTTATGTTATGTTATGTTATGTTATGTTCTGTTATGTTCTGTTCTGTTCTGTTCTGTTCTGTTCTGTTCTGTTCTGTTCTGTTCTGTTATGTTATGTTATGTTATGTTCTGTTCTGTTCTGTTCTGTTCTGTTATGTTATGTTATGTTCTGTTCTGTTCTATTCTATTCTGTTCTGTTCTATTCTATTCTGTTCTATCTGCATATTTCATGTTTAAAAATGAATACTTAAATAGGAACCTATTAGTATACTTAAAACGCAAAAAGAATATATACATAGTACAAAATATCTATAAAGGGAGTATGATGTTTACTTCAAAACTTACAAGCATACCTGCAGAAATAAAATAAAATAAAATAAAAAAGTGGTTTACTTAGAGTAACTTCCGTAAACTAAAAAGTGAGCTAGTAATTATACAGCTATTAATCTAACACCATATGTTAACTTGTGGTATAATTCACAGTATTGAAGCGCAAAAATAAAACGTAAAAATAAACTACAGGATTTGTGTACTCAAAGTTTATCACAGTTACACTTAAATTACATTTAACAGTACACTTTTATAATCTAAAGAGTGGACCAGTTTAGTCACAGGAAGTGTTGATTAGTACTCTTACAAGTATACTACTAGTACACTGATTTTAGTATACTTACTACATAAAGCATACTTGAAATATATAATTAAACTTTACTTAAATTAACCTAAGAAAATGTATTTCTTTTTTGCAAGGTTATAAGCACTATAGAGGATCTAAAAGTACGAACAGGAACTCACCGTAACACTGAATGTTAATGAAAGCATAAGAAAGCTTACCATACTTACATGTAGTTAATAACAATGTTAGATATTATTATTTATGCATTTAAGCAATTTTTCTTTTTTTATTATTTACCCAATTGCTACCCATTATTATTATTATTATTATTATTAATGTATTTAAGCAATTCTTTTTTTAATGCATTATATACATAATGCATTTAAAATGACAAAATTTGGGTATCATTTTATAATAACTTTCAATAAAGTTAATAAACATTATAACATTCTTCAATGCTTAGCACACCATGTAAACTGAAGAACTGTTTAAAGAACCTAGAAGCAGCTCTGTAGGTGTTATTTATTCTATTCTATTCTATTCTATTCTATTCTATTCTAGCCATATAGTTAAAGGTATACATCAAGTATAAAAAATAATGCCTGAATAGGAAGCTAGTAGTATGATTAAAGTGCAAAAACAATATACAGGAAATAGTAAAGCTCAAAACTTACTTGCAGTATCAAAAACCTTTAAAAACTATAATTTACTGAAAGTATCTTCAAAGTGTACGTCTATACACTAAAAAGTGGGCTACAAGAAAAGTATACAACTAGCAAACTAACACTATAGATTTACAGTAAGTTCACTTTCAGTTGCAAACACAAAGTTTACCACAGTTACACTTAAAGTGCCCTTAAAAGTAAAGCTTTAAAAACTACTAAGTGGGCCAATTCAGTCACAGTCACAAGAAGTATTGAAATAGTATACATACAACTATATACTAGTATATTTATTTTAGTGTATTTACTGCAAAAAGTGCATTAGAAAAATATGCTTGAACTTAAATTACCTTAAAATGAAATTGAAGTAAAATGATGATATTACTTTATAATAACTGTCATTAACTTAAACATTATGATATTCTATAATGCTTAACAATAATGCTTAATTCCTAACAAAGCCATACCTTATAAGGTAAAGAACCTGGAAGTGGCTCTTCAGGTTTTGTTTTGTTTTGTTTTGTTTGTTCTGTTTTGTTCTGTTTGTTTATCTGGATTTCCTGCTGCTGGCTTGAAGATGTTGTGCGTAAAATCTGATGCTTTAGTTTTCGATTGTGAGTGATGCAGAAAGACGCTCTCACAGAGAGCTCTGACCCTGACTGCATTCTCATCACTAGCTGAAGCCGTCAGCTAACGTTAGCTCATGCACACAGTCATCTGCTGTGAGGTGCTGCTGTGAGGTGATTGTCTCAGCTCTGCATTTGTCTTTCATTTGCAGTAGACACACGTTAGCAATCAATGAAATCACCGCCCAAACACTGCCTCTCTCTGATCCCAAACTCTATTATTCATCTGTACATGCCTTTGTCTCCTCTGTCCATGACCGTCTAAACTCCCTGCCGACAGCAATTAGATTACTGTTCATTAGGACGCTGGAGTGGGGGCAGAGAGCATGGGCCGGGGCGAGCAGACCAGCGCTCTTCCGGTGCTCATCTTCATCATTATCAGCTCCTTAATCCTTCACCCTCATCTTCAACATACTCTGACATGTTCATTACCGAGCAGCAGACAGCATCCGCTGCTTCAACCGACTGAGACACATGTCTTTGTGTGTCTCAAAGCAAGTACAGCTTATTTTAAGATTTGTACTTTTGTAAAGGTGAGTGGTTTTACTTGACAAAAAAAAAAAGTTATCTTGACTATTGTCTTAAAATTGTCAAAAGTAACACTTAAAAGGACAGATCACCCCAAAAAATGCACATTCTGTCATCATTTACTCACCCTCAAGTTGTTCAAGACCTGTATGAGTTTCTTTCTTCTGCTGAACACAAAAGAAAATATTTGAAAGAATGTTGGTAACCAATCATTTGATGGTAGCCATTGACATACGTAGTTTTTATCATCATTATTATTATTTATTTATTTTTGGTAGTCAATGGCTACTGTCACCTGTGCTTGTCAGAGGAAAGAAACTCATACAGGTTTATAACAACATGAGGGTGAGTAAATGATGACAGAATTTGTATTTGTGGGTGAACTATCCCTTAAATTAATTTGAATTGGTTTATTTACTAAATTTAAAATGCCTCATTCAGCCAATAAATTCACACAGAATCAACTTGTTCAGCAAATATTCAATTAGTAACAAAATAAACTGTCATTTTAGTAGTTATATATAGATATAGTTTTATAAGACACTTAATATGTGAAGTAAATTATGCTATTATTCTTTCTGCAGGTGCAATCACCTCACAAAGCAGAAACATCAGGAAAGATTGTACAAAGACCTTAACACTTGACACAAATCTCAAGAACGGAGACCAAAAGATGAACTATTAATATCATTACTCACCAAATAACTAACATGATTAAACAAAAGTCAGCAAACAGTGAAACAAGAACCACATGAATTATTCATGCTGCAATGCATGCTGGGAACTAACAACATATACAGTAGGTGAATTCTGTTGGTCTAACATTTTTATGTAGTTTCAAGTAATTCATATTTCTTAGGTCCCTGAATATGTAAAATATGTAATTACTTATTGTATAATTTGTAGTGAAATGTATTCCCCCCCCCCCATATTTCCCATATGTATTTTCAGTAATGTACATTAGGGTGTTTAATATTATATTGTGTTATTTAGTGGATGTTTATTGCATTACTGATAGTGTCATGTGTGTTATTGTAATAAAGTGTTGTCTTATGACCCTTGACCCTGTACACCATCATGTTTTATGGACAGACCATTTGCAATGAACTCTGACTGACCATGTGATTTTCTAATGTGCCACCTTTATCATGATGATTATATATCAAGATATTGTCACTGTATATTTTACTGTGAATTTCTGACCTTTTTTTTTTTTACTTATTTTTTTTTAAGTTTGTACTATTAGTAATGAGATCATTAAAACTCCAACAATACTGACATGACATAAGACCAGGGACTAAGACTGCACAGGGCCCCGGGGCTATGACTTACTGCAGGGCCCCCCATCACAATAATGATATATATATATATATATAAAGCTTTAAATAGGATTTTTTTTATCCCATATCAAAATTCTTGATGCACTGAAATTTCAGAATTTTTGTTATCAATTTCAATATCACAAAAAATAGCCTAATATTAGCCTAAGTAAAAATAAGCTTACTGAAGACAAGTAAACAGTCACAAATTAGGCTACAACAGAACAAAGATCCTAAGAAATCAACCTACTTGAAAAACTTAAAGCACTGAATAATAAATATTATATTGTATAAACAGACTGAACAGTCTTCACTGTATATATTCAATATACATTCATTCTTATTTATTTTACAAAAGTGATTCAGTCAAGGACAGTAAGTGATTTTCTTTCTGATGTTTGATTTACATTATTGATACAAATGGCAACAGCAGTTATATTAGGCTGCTTTAGAGGAATAGTTCACCCAAAAATGAAAATTCTGTTGTTGTTCTAAACCTGTATGAGATTCCTTCTGCTGTTGAACGCAAAATAATATAATTTGGAACAATACTGTAATCAGACAGTTGCTGGCCCCCATGACTTCCATAGTATGAGAAAAATACTCTATTGGAGTCAATGGGGACCAGAAACTGCTTAGGATCGTTTTCCAAAATATCTTCTTTTATGTTGAGGAGAACAAATAAATTCATAGAGGTTTAGAATTTAGAATTTGAGGGTAAGTAGGCTATACGATGACAGTATCTTCATTTTTGGGTGAACTATCCTTTCAAGATCTCATCACATAATCCAGCACATGCTTTATCTTTATTAACGTTTATTTAAGACTCGCAGAGACGGGCATCTTGACACATAACTATGTGTATTTGAACGTTTAAGCACAAGGAGCGAAAAGTTAAGTCAGTCGCTAAGTGTGCGCTGCACGAATCAGGTTGAAACTGTCTTAACGCCTGCATTTACCAGAACGAATTCTGCCCCGTGGGCTAGCTTTATGTCCATGAACAGTTTAAACCATTTGTTTTAAAACCTGCTTAAAACACACTTAAATTATATAGCTTACATCTTGACGCGCAAAACGACTGCAACCCTTAAATGAATATAGAGTTTGATCAAACACAAAAACAATATGATATTCATCATCCAGGTAATAATTTTAACCTAAAATCTGTGTGGACGATGACGCTGTGTTTTTTTTTCTGCTCCTTGTGCCCGGTTCACTTGCTGTTCCAACAACTTCCTCTCCATCATCAGCTTTAGTAAAATAACCTGATAGCTGGGGATTTGACTGACTAACTTATATTTTTTTATTGTTTGTATTAGAAGTTTTTTATTTTTTGAGCCCCTCTCTCCCATAATTGCTGATATTTTTACTTATCGAATATTGTTCCTTGCGTGACCATTTCCAGATTACTCCAGAACGAAGAAGTGTGGAGGTTAATGCAGACAGAGCTGGGCAGCGATCACCTGATATATACGTGCACATATCGTTCAAAAGTCAAATATAGAATAAATGCATTTGATTGGTAAACAAAATTCAGATTTATGCTTCAATCTCAAATGGTAATGCATGGAATTTACGGAAAAGCTCAACTAAATAACAGCGTTAATGAGTGGGGGGCGTGGTGGCTTTGGTGATCGGCGCTCCAGTCAATCTACCCACAGCCAATCACGGGCCCCCTCCTTGCTCGGGCCCCGGGGCTTCAGCCCCGCCTAGCCCAATGGTTAATACGGCCCTGCATAAGACAACAAAACATGGTTTTTAATATAACCCGAAGATACTAGCCTAACAGGATTACAAAGAAAGAACAGCCACTAAGTGACTCAGCATAAAGAAGCAATCATTCAGTAAGCGTGTGTCATATGTCACCGTCCACACTAAAAACGCCCTTGCTGTGCCAGCTCACAAACTGTCTTGCCATCTGGACACTTTAAAAGCAAATCTTTTTGTTAACTAATTCTAGTCTGTAGTCAAAGCCATCAGTTAGTTTGATTTGCCATCTGGTTATTGGTGAACAAAACACACACAATTGTTGTATGCATTTTAATGAATCGCATGAAAGAGGTTTGCTCAAGGTGAATGAGAGGAAATCTTACTCCTTCTTCCTGTCTGTCACTATTTCATCAGATTATAATTATTACAGTTTATTCAACTGGATTTAATTGAGCATCTAAAACAAAATGAGAAATCTAACCAGCTTATTAAACTGGCCTCCATTAAGATAGCGTTGTAATTATCAACAGAAACAATAAACGCATTCATGCATGTCTGATATTGCGATGACTGCTCCTCCATTGCGAGAAGTTTTCTCGTAAGCTGAAGGGTAGATGGGTCATTCCTACTATGCAGTATGCTTTCATGTCCACATAATATGTAATGGACCTTCAGACCTGAATTATGTTCCAAGGACACCAAAATATGCTTTACTTACTGTAAATTTAGCCATAAATGCTAATCAACAGAAAAAGGTAGATTTTAATATTTTGTTAGTAATTTTAGCAATAGTGCTATTGCTAAAAATGCTATTGGAATGTGGTCAAAAAGTTATAGAGTTGAAAAAGTATTGCATAGGAATGTACAGGAATGTTTGTGTGTGTATGTGTGTTGAGGAGGACAACATGCAGAATGAACTGAAGACTGGGTCCCACAGACAAACACATACAGACACAGTCAACCCATGATTATGACCTCTTTTCATAAATGCCAGCATGAAAAATAGCACAGGTTTAAAGGACGAATGCAAGCACATGTGGCACTAAAGTATAGAATGAGTGTGTAGAGTGCTTACTTTCTGGCGGGACTCTGTCTTTATGAGGGCATCCAGACAGGCTGCGATGGTGCGGGTACAAACCCGTCACATGACCTGTGCCGTCACAGCCAGGCGTTGGACACCGACACTCTTTTTTCCCCGACCGTGAAGAATCTGAACACACACACACATATGATTAATTACTGATTCATTTATACATTTTTAAGGGGTCTGATAGAGTCTAATTCTGTCCAAGAACTGCCCACTTAGACAAGAAAATAACACTGACCATTAAGTTTACAACAACTGAGGATGAATAAATCTGAAATCACTGATACCACCATGATAGCCCAGCACGGGGATAAGAATACAACAAACAAACAAACAAATAAATAAATATTTGCAACAGTACAGTATTTAGATTTGACCTTCCAAAAATAAGCACATTCCATTTTTTAATCAGAATATATTTGAGGATTGTTTCTTCAATTGTTTCTTTGCTACCATATGCTACAAGGTTTGATTCCATAAACCTGAAAATTATTTGATACTAGTGTTCTCGTGGCATGATGGGAACACCAGTATTAATAAGATAAGTAGGTTTTACTTTATTTTATAACTTTGATACTTACTCAAACAATCAAAACATAAACAATTCCAAGTAAAATATACTTCAAAACTTTCAGTTCAAACTTTAATTCCTATTACATGAATTGATTACTAATTTAGAATTTGCTTAAAAAAAACTTGCCTGAGCTTACTTATTCAATATAGAAAGTATATTTGTTTTTCCATAGTATTTACTTCACATTGACATTACATTTACATTTAGTGATGTAGCAGATGCTTTTATCCAAAGAGACTTACAAATGAGACAATAGAAGCAATCAAAATCAACAACAGAGCAATATGCAAATATGACAAGTCTCAGTTATCTTAACGCAGTACACGTAGCAAAGTTTTTTTTATTATATAATAAATAAGAAAGAAAACAAGATAGAATAGGAAAAGAATAGAGCAGTGTTAGAGGCCATTTTTTTGCTTTTTGTTAAATGTATAATAAATAAAAAGAAAAGAAATAGACAGAATAAAAAAGAATAGAGAAGGCAATGTTTGTTTGTTTTTCAACACAGAATCATTTTAATCTGTGTTGCATATTTTATTAATATACACTACTGTTGGGGTCAGTAATTCAGTTAAAAAAAATGAATTATCAGGGATGCATTAAAATGATCAAAAGCGACAGTAAAGACATTTATAATATTACAAAAATATATAGTTCAAATAAATGCCGTTCTTTCAATTCACCAAATAATCACGAAAAATAAAATGTAGCATGGTTTGCACAAAAATATGAAGCAGCACAAATATTTTCAACAGTGATAATAATCAGAAATGTTTCTTGAGCAGCAAATCAGCATATTAGAATGATTTCTGAAGATCATGTGACACTGAAGACTGGAGTAATGATGCTGAAAATACAGATTTGCATCACAGGAATGAATTACATTTTACAATATATTACAATAGAAAACAGTTATTTTGAATTGTAATTTGAACGGTAGTATAGCTGTGATCTTCTGTCCTTGTTAGTGTTAGTGTAGTTTACACAGGCAGTGACTATCCTGGATCTGTGTATTGACTGAAGAGGGCATCTCTTCCAGAGAGCTATCAGGGCTATTGGCTATGTTTCAAACAAAGAGAGCACAAGAGTGTGAGTGAGCGAGTGAGCGAGCGAGTGAGTGAGTATGCTACGGTTACCACTGATTCAAATTTTAAAGATGGAGTAACTTGGTAACAGGCATCATGTTGCCTCCTGTATCCAAGTAAGCTCAAAACAGACAGGAATAGCATGCGATCATGTCAGAGATGTGGGGTACATTTTGGTGAGATTGAAAATAGATTGCAGAGCTACTCAGATTTTTGGAATATGTGCTTTAAACAACTATTAAAGTTTTGCAACTGGTAACAAATACACATAAATCGGGGTGAATATCATGAAATGTGCGGGTCATATTTTAGCTCAAAATCATCTCTCTCTCTCTCTCTCTCTCTCTCTCTCTTGTCTTTATGATTATGAATTCAGTAGTTTGGTGTTATTTTTACACATTAAGAAATTAATTGTGCTTTGGGGAAGAGTCATCTGAATGGTGTACATGAAGTGTTTTATGGTGTGGGTCGTATCCAAATTTTTGGGATGCACTTGGATGCACTTGTCTAAAATATAGTTGGCGAATGTGAAAAGAGTAATATATCTGAATATACTATTCATAAAACTGTATTCTTTTTTTTTTTTTGTCACATACACTATTATATAGAGAGTATATAACCAGCAATGAAATGTATTCTCTGCATTTAACCCATCCTAAGTGAACACACACCCGGAGCAGTGGGCAGCCATGTTACAGCACCCGGGGAGCAGTTGGGGGTTCAGTGCCTTGCTCAAGGACACCTCAGTCGTGGTATTGAAGGAGGAGAGAGCGCTGGTTATTCACTCCCCCACCAACAATCCCTGCCGGACCTAAGATTCAAACCCACAACCTTTGGATTACGAGTCCGACTCTCTAACCATTAGGCCACGACTTCCCCTTTTAGTAGTATTCAAAAATCCCCAGCAAAATCCTGAAGTGCACATCCACTGGACACTTTGCAAATCCACGAGGCCATGGCACAGGATTTATGAATGGCAGTGAAGCGACGCAACTGATGCTGGAAGCTCACTTGAAAGTGACAACATGACAAATGTAGCACGCCAAATTGCATTCATACAATACACATATATTGTAAGTGCAAGTACAGTTTAGTAGTATTTAAAAAATACACTATTAAGATTTGAAGAACACTACAAGTGCACATTCAATACAATAAAGTTAATTAGGTCCCACTTTATATTAGGTGGCATTAACTACTATGTACTTACATTTAAATTAATAATTTGATACAATGCACTGTGTACATACATGTTTTACATTGTACTTACATTTTAAAACACCTGCATGCAACTACATCTGTAATTAATTTCTGTAATACATTTATAATTGCAGTGTTGACCCATCCCTTACACCTTAACCCACCCTTAAGCCTACCCATACCACCAAACCTCACCCGTATCCCACCTCAATAGCAGCAGAAGTGTTTTCCAATACAATATGAACACAATAAGTTCATTGCACTTATTTTTGATGTAAGTACATAGCATTTAAAGCCACCTAAAATAAAGTGGGACCGTGCATTTCTTTTTCACAAGGGTATTTTTTAATACTGTTGATTTTGTAAAATATAAGCCAGACATGTTCTTGACAGGTGCTGTGAGATGCACCTTTGTGTATGATTTCTTTAAGATTCTAACCGTGGAATAAAGCCTGAATCCTCTGACTACTTTGCAGCCATTTCAAAAAGAGAGAAAACAAACGAGAGGGAGAGAGCGCAGCCGAGCCGAGCAGAATACATATTAGAAAGTGCTGGATATTGATTGTGGCTCCGGACAAGCCATGCTTTGCATAGCAAATGGCCCCCATTACCATAGCGTCTGTGGATAATTAATGTGCAGTCAGTGGTCCTGTCGTTTGTTATCGGTC
Organism: Schizothorax lantsangensis; assembly: GCA_027422415.1. Lineage (NCBI taxonomy): Eukaryota > Metazoa > Chordata > Actinopteri > Cypriniformes > Cyprinidae > Schizothorax > Schizothorax lantsangensis. Next base: position 3,111,244 of record CM049858.1, on the reverse strand, counting down.
ATACTGATACTGTTCAATTTCCATCTCCGCCTCATGCCTTCTTTAAGGAAGAGCTCCTTCCATAACTGTCAGGCCTCCACACTTTTTATAAATCATAATGCCCCCTGGTTAGGCAGTGTCTGCCGCTATCTCTGCCGTGGCGAGATGTTATCGCGGTGTAATGGCTGAGCATCCCTCATTATTCTGCCATTAGAGAGATAGTGTCCGCCGTGCATGCTGGCCAAACGTCCTTTCATGCGTGCTGTCAGCCCTTCCTCATCTGGAGAACAGCGGATGAAAGTTCTCATGGGTTTTTAAGGGTTTGTTCACCAAAAAATGACACTTCTGACATCATTTACCGGTCTTGGTCTCGAGACTATTTTTTGAAGGTCTTGGTATCCACCACATTTGTAATCTTTTCTCATAATAAGAGGACTCTGGATTCCTTTTTCAAGACTTGTCAAGACCTTACCTACAGGGATGTCACAAAATTGCCGGTGCATTGTCTGATTTATTTGTTAACATCATTACTGTGATTGGATGTAAAACTTCCTGCTTCAAATGCAATCAGTATCTTATTTCCAATTTGATTTAATTTGTTGCTGTTGTGTCGGGTCAGAAATTAAAGGTGCTGCATGTACATTTATTTATTTATTTATTTTTGACTGTTCTAAGGCCTAATAATACCATAATATCAGAGGTGTAAAGTATTGGAGTAAATGTAACTAATTACTATACTTGAGTATCTTTTCGGATACTTTGTAGTTGTACTGAGTATCAAAGATATTAACAACTTTTACTCTCTACTTCACTACATTTTTGAATGAGTATCTGTACTCTTTACTCCACTACATTTGTAATGAGTGTTGCAGTTACACATTACATTTAGCATGGACCTAGCTTTTCTGCAGCAGTTTATTTCTGCTACAAAAGATGTGATATCGCCAACTACAGGGCACTGAAAGTACTATATCTTGTGTGTTTTGCCCTTACTCACCTAAACTTGTCAACAAGGCTACTTTACGTCAATATGAGCTCCTTAGCAAGTAGTTGTGAATCACAGGTGTTTTATATATGAGATGAGGACATGACTGCAGCTGGCAATGAGGCCGAAACCAGCACATCCAGTGCAAGAAGACTTTGACTTAGATCAAAGTTTAGTCATGATAGACAACATTTCGCTATGTTACGGAACAAGGTGGTAAAGTCCTTGAGAAAAGCAAAGGCTGATTTTTTCCTGAGAATAATTAATGAGGCTAGAGGTAATTCTAAGACAATCTGGAATAAATTGAACTACTTAAAAGGTGATAAAAGAAAAGATAGGTCATCACTTGAATTGATGGTTAACGGGAAGCTGACTAACAATCCAGCTGATGTAGCCAAAGCATTTAATTATTACTTTGTTGACTCGGTAGTCACAATTGCACAATGTTTTTCCCCTAAGTATACAGAAGTTTATCCAGTTAATACAGTGGAACAAGCCCTTACTCTAAGGGCAGTCTCTGAATTAGACGTCACAAGAACAATTACATCTCTTAAACCATCCAGAGCAAAGGATATTTTTTGGTATGGATGTGATAATGTTTAAAGAGCTTAGTGAGTCGTTAGTTAATCCTATCACTAAAATGATCAATCTTTCAGTTTCTCAGGGGATGTTCCCATGTGCTTGGAAGTCATCTGTTATTGTGCCTATATTCAAAAGTGGTGACCCTCACTCTGCTAGTAATTACAGACCTATTAGTATTTTACCTATAGTCTCAAAGGTTGCAGAGAAATTGATGGCTGCACAAATCACTAATTATTTAAATAATAGTTATTTTGCTTTACATCCAATGCAATTGGGCTTCAGAGCAAACTACTCAACTGAGATGGCAAATTGCTACTTCACTGAAAAAGTCAAGTCTCTATTAGATAAAAGAGGGGTCATCGGGGCTGTGTTTCTTGACCTCAGGAAGGCCTTTGACACTGTAAACCACAGAATTATTTTGTCTAAATTATTAAGTTTTAATTTCTCTCCACATACTTTACGATGGATCGAATCATACTTGTCAGGTCGCACACAGTATGTTAGTATACAGAATTATAAGTCAGCTCCCCTAAGTATATCCACTGGTGTTCCACAAGGATCTATTCTGGGTCCTTTACTTTTTACGTTGTACATCAATGATCTTCCATCCGTCTGTCCTAACACTAACATTAAAATGTATGCAGATGACACTGTCATTTATATACACGGAAGTAGTGTGTCACAAGTTGCAAATGAACTTACAGAATCCTTGGTTCATGTTGCAGCTTGGCTAGAACAATGCTGCTTACAGTTAAATATCTCTAAAACAGTGTGTATGTTTATCACCAAAACTAAGAATTTAAGTGTAGTGCCAGATGTATTTGTATCAGGGGAAAGATTACAAGTTGTATCTGAATATAAGTACCTTGATGTTCTGATTGATTCCAAACTTTCATTTAAGGCGCAGGTTAAAAAGGTCTGTAACCGGGTCAGATTTAGTTTATCAAATTTTAGATTTATTCGTGATTATATGTCGTCTGACGCCGCTCTGATGTACTGTATATGCATTCCATGATTATTTCTCATATTACTTACTGTTTAACTACTTGGTCGCAAGCCAGTATTACTACTCTGAAACCACTAGAGTCTTTGTATAAACAATCACTAAAAACTCTTGATAAGAAATCAGTTCAGTTTCATCATTGCTCAATATTAAAAAAATACAATTTGCTAAACTGGGATAACTTGATCAAATATGTACATATTTGTCTGCTGTTTAAGACTATGCATAGCTTGTCTTCACCACTAAAACAGTTTGTGAATATTAGAACAACTGCTCACCGATCTACAAGGGGTGGGGAAAGAGGGGACTGTATTATTCCTCTCAAAAGAAGTAACTTCAGTCAGTCTGTATTTTCAGTCAAAGCTGCAAGGGAATGGAACTCCATCCCATCAACAATTAGACGATTACATACTTTTGGCTCTTTTCAGTCTCATCTTAAAAAACGGTTACTGACAACTCAGCACTGTCAACATTAGTATTGTATTCTTGACAATAGACTTCCTTGTACTAATTGCTCTTGGCTATGTTGCTCTCTCCTGTTGCCATCTTTCTCTTTCTCTCTCTCTTTCTCTCTCTCTCCTTTTTCTCATGTTTAGTTTGTTTTAGATAATTCACTTATATTTTGTATTTTAGTAGCGATTTTTCTGTTTGTGTGTGAATTTGTTTTCTGTAATTTTTTTATTTTATTTTATTTTCTCTTCTCTCTCCATCTGATGTGTATATTTGTGATGCTCTGTCTTTGTTTTTAGGGTGACCTTTTAACATTCTGTCAAGGGTCTACAAATGAAAAATAGCCTTTTGGGCTAATTCTGGCACGTTTACTGTTATGTTTATTAATGTGCATTGCCCCTGTAAATAAATAAACTAAACTAAACTAAGACTTTTTAATTTAATTTAATTTAAATTTAATTTTTATTTATTTATTGCAATTTTGAGGTGTTCCGTTTTATTTTGGTTTTAGAAAATAAACGTGATTGCTCTCCTCACAAATCAACTTTCTTGTTTGTGTTACATGTTCTCTGTGCCTTGTCTTAGACTTTTATGTCACTTCCTGTCTCCCGTGGTGTTTGTAGTCAGTTTGTATCTTATCTTGTTCAGCTTGTTAGCCTCCTGTATATATATATACGTATATATATATGGGTAGTTGACGTATCAATGTGTCCTATGGTGTGACGAAAAAAAAAAAAAAAAAACTCTAACATTGAAGATAAACCTCTCTCATGCTATTTGTAACTCTGAGAATGAAGATGCATTTTTCTCATGTTATTTGAATGTTAAGTTTGTTTTTTCTACATTTTTGCTATGTCACACCATAGGACACAGTCCAATTTTTATTTGTCAACTACCCATATATATATCCCTAGTGTTTCTTTAGTTCTTTGTGATTTGTTGAATGTAATGGTTGTCTGTTTGCCTGCCATTCTGTTCTTTGTTCCCTTTGGTTTTTGGCTTATTGTTTGTTCTAGTTTTTCCATGAAATGCCTGCACATATATCCTTATCTCTGCCTGTTTCCCCAGCTTTTCCACAACGTTACAGTTTTTGACTGGCATGTCTCTTTGACGAGTGCATCTTTGAGCCTATATTTAGTATAAGTAAAATACTTAAGTACTGTTAAAATCAGATACTCTAAGACTTTTACTCAAGTTGCTTTTGAATTGGTGACTTGTAACTTGTAGTGGAGTAATTTTCACTATAAGGTATCTGTACTTTTACTAAAGTATGTTTTTTTTTCGGTACTCTTTACACCTCTGCATAATATGTTTGCAGAGATTTAGGAAACGTCTCGGTTACGTACGTAACCCTCGTTCCCTGATGGAGGGAACGGAGACGTTATGTCGTGACGACATAGGGGATTTACTTGGAAGCCCTAATCATCTCTGACTACGAGAAAACGCCAATGAATATTGGCTAGTGGAATTTGCATACCTGAGCCACTCCCCGTGCACACGGGTATAAATAGGCGACAGGTGCATCCACTCATCAGGTTTTACGCTGAGGAGCCGAGAACATGTCCCTGGCACCTAGCGATGGTTCAAGATTGTGGCATGGGGACATAACGTCTCCGTTCCCTCCATCAGGGAACGAGGGTTACGTACGTAACCGAGACGTTCCCTATCTGTCGGTCACTACGAGTTATGTCGTGACGACATAGGGGTCCTATGGAAAGCGCCACAACCTGAACCCCGTCACGACCTTGTGGCATGCAGATGCTGACAAGCGAGCGCGTGACAGACAAATGCCATGCGAAAGGTCGCAACCTTCCCATCGCCCCAGCGCAAATTCGCTAACCTTGGTGCCCGCAGGGACCACTGAGTACATCGCTGCTGGAGATAGCCAAGCCGCTGTTCCTTTCCCCAGAAGTCGGAAGGGATTTCGACCTTCAATGAAAGATGCTTCACGTCTTTCCTGTTTGTTGTTACAGCTTGGCAGTAACGACGGGGAAGCGAGCCTTCCGGAGAAGGGCGCTACGGAGGCCACATCCTGCCCGAAGGGAGGTACCATGTGGAGACACTGATATGGACTGACCCAGGCCTGGGGCAGTACTACATACGACTGGACCCTGGGGCAGATCCTACCTAGGAGTAGGGAGGAGGGCTGCCAGCAGGGCCTGACAGAGAGCTCTGTCAAAGGGAAGACACAGGTTTACCGTGAGGGAAACCTTACCGTGGAAGAATACACGTATGGGATTACCCGAAGGGAATCAAAGCCATACGGACACCTAGCCGAGTACAGGGGCTGACCGGAGACCCGGGCGAGCTAGCACAAGTACTGGGCCTGGCGTCAGACTGCTCCACCCAGTCTGACTGCCGGGGGTGCTGGAGGAACTCCACCAGGGTTCGCCGTCCGGGGAACTGAACTGGAGGAGAAAACAGGCGCTCGTATCCCCGGGTGAGGGAGAATGGCGCAGCAAGCGTGACACCGGCCAGTTCTTCCCACCACTTACCTGTTACCCAACACACGGGAAGAAACTGGCTCAACGCGGAGACTGTGGAATCTCGCGAAGGTGTTCGGTGTCGCCCAGCCCGCAGCTCTACAGATGTCTGCCAGAGAGGCGCCGTGCGCCAACGCATAGGAGGAAGCAACACTCCGTGTGGAGTGAGCCCTCACCCCCATGGGGCACGGCTCGCCTTGGGATTGGTACGCCAAGGCGATGGCATCCACTATCCAGTGGGCCAACCTCTGCTTGGAGACAGCCTTCCCTTTCTGCTGACCACCGTAACAGACAAGGAGCTGCTCAGAGCTTCTGAAGCTCCGGGTGCGGTCCACGTATATGCGCAATGCTCTTACGGGACACAGCAACGCCAAGGCTGGGTCTGCCTCCTCCGAAGGCAGTGCTTGCAGGTTCACCACCTGATCGCGGAAGGGCGTGGTGGGAACCTTGGGCACGTATCCAGGCCGGGGTCTCAGGACAACGTGAGAGTAGTCCGGCCCAAACACAAGGCACTCTTCGCTCACCGAAAATGCTTGGAGGTCCCTGACCCTCTTGATGGAAGTGAGCGCGGTCAGGAGCGCTGTCTTAACAGGTATTTCAGCTCGACTGAGTCCAGTGGCTCAAGGGGACCCCTCTGAAGTCCAGCCAGGACGATAGAGAGGTCCCAGGAGGGCCTCAGGGGTAGCCTAGGGGGATTCAACCTCCTGGCACCCCTCAGGAACCTCACGATGAGATCATGCTTTCCCAGGGACCGGCCGTCCACTGCATCGTGATGGGCCGCGATAGTGGCCACATACACTTTCAAGGTGGAGGGTGACAGCCTACGCTCCAACCTTTCTTGCAGGAAAGAAAGCACTACTCCAATCGTGCATCTTCGGGGGTCTTCTCGGCGAGAAGAACACCAGTTCGCGAACAGACTCCACTTCAGTGCATAGGCTTGCCTTGTAGAAGGAGCTCTAGCCTGAGTGATGGTCTCTACCACCGCCTGTGGGAGACCACTCAAGTCTGCCGCGTCCCATCCAGGAGCCACACATGGAGGTTCCACAGGTCTGGACGCGGGTGCCAAATGGTGCCGAGCCCCTGAGAAAGGAGGTCCTTCCTCAGAGGAATGGGCCAGGGAGGGGCTGTCGCGAGGAGAATGAGTTCGGGAAACCAGGTCCGGGTGGGCCAGAAAGGCGCGACCAGCAGGACCTGCTCCTCGTCCTCCCTGACCTTGCACAGTGTCTGTGCGAGCAGGCTCACTGGGGGAAATGCATACTTGCATAGAGCCCGAGGCCAGCTGTGTGCCAGTGCGTCCGTGCCGAGGGTGCCCTCAGTCAGGGAGAAAAACAGCTGGCAGTGGGAGGACTCGCGGGAAGCAAACAGGTCTACCTGAGCTTCCCCGAATCGACTCCAGATCAGCCGGATCGTCTCGGGATGGAGTCGCCATTCTCAGGGGAAGTGAGCTGTCGTGAGAGCGCATCGGCCGCACGATTGAGCTCCTCCGGAATATGGACAGCGCGCAGCGATTTGAGCCGCGTGTGACTCCAGAGGAGGAGATGGCGGGCGAGCTGTGACATGCGGCGTGATCGTATACCCCCCATCCGGTTGATGTACGATACAGTCGCAGTGTTGTCCGTACGGACCAACACATGCTTGCCTAACAGCAGTGGCCGAAACTGCCGCAAGGCTAGACGCACTGCCAGCAGCTCTAGGCAGTTGATGTGCCAAAGCAGTCGAGGCCCCGTCCAGAGCCCCGAAGCTGCCTGCCCTTTGCATGTAGCGCCCTAGCCCGTGCTGGAGGCATCTGTTGTAACAACAACATGCCGAGACACTTGTTCTAAGGGCACCCCGGCCCGTGGAAAGGCAAGGTCCGTCCAGGGGCTGAAGGAGCGGCGACACTCCTGTGTGATGTTCACCCGAAGTGCACCGCGGCGCCATGCCCACCTCGGGACTCGGGAGTGCAACCAGTGCTGAAGTGGTCTCATATGAAGCAATCCGAGCGGCGTGACTGCAGCTGCGGATGCCATATGCCCCAGGAGCCTCTGAAACTGTTTCAGTGGAACCACAGTCCTGCCTCTGAAGGAACTCAGGCAGTTCAGCACTGATTGGGCGCGCTCTTCCGTGAGGCGCGCCGTCATACTCACCGAGTCTAACTCCACACCAAGAAAAGAGATTCTCTGCGCAGGGGAGAGCTTGCTCTTTTCCCAGTTGACCCGAAGCCCCAACTGGCTGAGGTGCCAAAGCACCAGGTCCCTGTGATCGCACAACTGTTCTCGCGCGCGGGCCATGCTCGAGACAGTTGAGGATCCTGATGCCCACTTCCCGTAACGGGGCAAGGGTGCCCTCCGCGACCTTCGTGAAGACACGGGGGGACAGGGAGACCCCGAAGGGGAGGACCCTGTACTGCCATGCCCAACCCTCGGACGCAAACCGTAGGAACGGTCTGTGTCGCGGAAGGATCGAAACATGAAAGTAAGAATCCTTCAGGTCGATCGCTGCAAACCAATCCCGGGGCTGTATGCATTTGATCATGCGCCTGTGCATCAACATCTTAAACGGGAGCCTGTGCAGGGCCCGGTTCAGGAGTCGCAATCCAGGATTGGTCGAAAACCACCGCCTTCCTTGGGTACGATGAAATAAGGGCTGTAAAACCCCTGCCTCATCTCGGCTGGAGGGACCGGCTCGATTGCATCCTTGCCAGGAGGACAGCAATCTCCTCGCGCAAGACAGGAGCATTCCGAGCTGCCAACGCAGTCTCGAGAACGCCGCTGAACTTGGGAGGTCGCCTGGCGAACTGAATCACGTAGCCGAGTCGAATTGTGTGCGTGAGCCAACGAGACGGGCTGGGCAGCGCAAGCCACGCCTCCAGACGCCGTGCAAGTGGCTCCAACGGCACAATCGACGTACCCGCAGTGGTGCAGCGAATGGGAGTAAGGCTGGATGGTACAGAAGGCCCTGCGTTCTGACTCATCCTCGCAGAACTCCCTGAGTCCCTGTAGGGACTGGCTAGAGGCACGTGGGGAGGCCCTGCCGTCCCCCAACCGCACTCTCTTGGCCGCTGGCAAGATGGGTCGCGGGCGAGAGTGAGGAGGCAGTGCGTCGCACACTGTCAGCCTGTGAGGCTGAAAACTCGGAGGAAAGGGAATTTGCTCTTTCTTTGACAATGTGGGTACCGCTGGCCCTTGAACCAGCGGCGGAACAGAATGAATGATTCTCCCCCTGCCCTCCTTCGGGGGAAGGAGTGGCGCTGTCCTCGCCATCTCCTGAGATCAAGCAGCTTCCCACATCTCCGGGTTGCCTGTGTCAGGGCCGCTTTATCGCCTCTCTGGACGATATCGGGGCCAGCTGGAACACAGGGGGCGCCGCGCTCCTGCGAGAGGCTCGACGCGCCGGCTACGATTCAGCACGGGGCGGAGCAGCTCTGGAGGACACAGGAGGGCGCCCACGGCGACAAGCAGACTGGGTCTTGCTCTGCGGCGGAGCGGTGCATCACGCCGGGCCAAGATGTGTTGCCTCGGTCTGCTTCTGTACTGCCGAGAACTGCTGGGTACAGTCCTCGACAGTGTCGCCGAACAGTCAAGCCTGGGAGAACGGGAGCGTCGAGAAACCTCACTTTGTCGACTTCGCTCCTCTCAGCAAGGCTGAGCCATAGACGGTGCTCTTGGACCACACCTGTGGACATCGCCTTCCCGAGGGACTGCGCTGCGACTTCCCTCACCTGTAGGGCGAGGTCAGTCGCTGAGCGCAGTTCCTGCTTCAACCTCGGGTTGGTACTACCCTCGTGCATTTAATGCCTTGGCTTGGTGTGCTCGCAGGACAGCCTTGGCATGCAGCGCAGAGGCGGCTTGGCCCGCCGCACTGTAAGCTTTGGCCGCAAGAGCGGCCGTCAGTTTACAGGCTTTGGACGGGAGACGAGGACAATTCCTCCAAGTGGCGGCGTTTTGCAGGCACAAGTGCACTGCAACCGCACTCTCCACCTGGGGAATGTCAACGTACCCCGTAGCCGCCCCGCCATCGAGGGTAGCGAGGATGGAGGAGGCAGACGAGCCGCTTCTGGCCGTAAAAAGGGGCCGTCCACAACTTCATCAGCTCCTCGTGCACTTCCGGGAAGAAAGGAACCAGGGCAGGGCGTGGTCGCGAGCCACGGCCCGTGCCGAGGAGCCAATCATCTCACCGCGAGGGCTCGGGACTAGGAGGTGTGCACGCCTCCAGCCCCGATCTCGCGGCGGCCCGAGAAAGCACGGCCGTCAACTCTGGGTCCGATTCGGCGGCGGCCGCGACACCCGAGGGGTGCAGCTCCGCCGAATCTTCATCCTCAGAGGACGATTGCCCATCCTCCGATGCCGCGATTGACATCTGATCCTCTATCGGCGCGCCGAATGAAATGCTGGGCACGCCGTAAGACGGCACAGCAGAATCACCGGGGAGCCGCACAGAACAGCTGCTGCAGGAGGAGTGAAAGGTCCGTGGGGACTGGCCCGGCGGAAAGCTCTCACTGTAACCCTCAGATCGCCCAGAGCACTAGCCGATGGTTCTCTGCTCGTGGCAGAGAAGCCAGCGCGGGTAGTGACAGAGGGAGCCCCTCCCATCCCCGTGAGGAGAGAGAGGCGCGATCGCAGCGCTGTCATGGTTACACGCTCAGAACGAACGCATAAACCATCCACGAACGCAGCTTCAGCGTGCTGGATGCCCAGACACTGAAGACAACGATCGTGGCTGTCGACGGAGGATAGGAAACGACCGCAACCAAGAGGACACGGCCGGAACAGCGTCTTTAAAAAGACGTGAACCGACCGTGATTTTTGCTCTTTTAGGAAATCTGCTCTTTTAGTTGAAGTGCCCAGGGGAATCGCTGCAGACAGGGACACCGCTGTTCGCACCGTAACGCCAACCAGAACAGCTTCCAGACAGATGATGAATGGCTTTGTGGAGATCAACACGTTCATCCACTCGGCTCCGAAGCAAAAATCTGATGAGTGGATGCACCTGTCGCCTATTTATACCCGTGTGCACGGGGAGTGGCTCAGGTATGCAAATTCCACTAGCCAATATTCATTGGCGTTTTCTCTTAGTCAGAGATGATTGGGGCTTCCAAGTAAATCCCCTATGTCGTCACGATATAACTCGTAGTGACCGACAGATAGGGAACAGTAAGTTCACATACTTGTTTCCCTGAAAAACAATGTTACAGACAATTATTCAACTTTTAAAATGTATGTTCTGTGTCGGAATGTCTGTTTTGTTTTGGTCTGTGTGACTCCGCCCACTGTCAGTTTACCCAATAGGATTTCGACACCCCGGGTTGCCTAGAGCGTACTGCAGCCATGGAAGCCAAACGAACTGGGTCAGAGATCGCAGATTCTACCTGACATAAAAACCTTGACGTCCATCTGAAAAGCTCTATGACCAAAATGCAGATAAATCAACTCATCAACTTACAGCGTAAAGCTCATTGCCTTCCATTGTCAAATGTCCTCATTCCTGTAGCGTGTCCTCAATCTGGCAACCCGTGTGAGCATTGTGTCTGAGGAGGAGGTGGCAGGAGAAACAACTCTCTCCAATATTTTGAATTTGGACTGCAGTACCCATTTCAACCACTAGATGTCAATATCACATACTGCACCTTTAAAGGGGGATTGTGTCATATATGTCCCCAAAATGTATACAAATTCCTACTAAATTCAAGATATGATAGCAAAAAAAGTACTTGTATTTTGCTTTTTATATTATAACTTATTAACAATATCACAAGAGTTTTAAAAATATGATAACAGTTGCGAAAGTGATTTAGATTTTTAGATATTAGACTTACATTTTAGACATAATTTTGCTCTATTTCACTGAAAATAGTTCCAAACAAATCCACAACAGAACCAGCAGAACTATGGGATTAACTTTGTGCCAATTAAAATTAATGTAATTTTTCAAGAAACGTATGAAAATATAAATTGAAACGGAATAAAATGTCTTTGAAACTGAAAAAATAAATAATTGCATGCAAAATGTTTGACTTCGTTTTTAATACACTGCATGTTTTGCAATGGTTTTCTCCTCTTTCATTCGTTGATCTGTACTTACAAATACGCTTCCAGAGTTTTCATTTACGCTTCTAAAGTTTTCGTTTACGATTCTGAAGTTTTCGTTCGCCCTTCTGGTACAAATCTCTCGTGGGGGCGGGGCTAGTAGCGGTGTGTTCTCATTGGCTACTGAGTTTTTGATCGACAGCTTCTTGACCTGGAAGTGAAGAAGTCAGTGTTGTTGTGTCAGTGTGGATCTGAGCGTCTCTTAGCGGCTTCCTATTTCATTTTAATGATATAAAATAATATATAAATATTTTTATTATTATTATTTTATCAGTATTGTTCTGCTGCTACACTACATTGTTGAGATGATTTCTTAGGAATAGCACAGCGAATGATACCCTCATCATCATCAATAATCATCGTCGTTATCAGGATACTCAAAGTAAGTTGTCTTGATTTAGCCCAATAATTACTGGACCTGGTTATCTACATACAGTTATAGCCTTCAATTAGATAATATTTGCTTCGATTAGTTCATATTTCCCCCCAGCACATAGCATAATGTACAGTACTAAATGTACTGTTGTGCTGTTTCCGGTGTAGTTTCCCTTTTGGGCCACTAGATGGTGCTATTCCCTTATTTTTGACTTTGTCATAGTAGTGACTTTTGACCTTAATAGCAGCCATCTTGCTGTACTCAGTTGATGCTGATATCCACACGGTTAATGCAGCTATCGTCCATCTCTTCATCATCTTTGCAATCGTATACAGAAGCTTTGTCTGTAAGTGTTAGAATGTTTACAAGTTATTTATGTCCATCTTATGTTTGGTGTTGGTGACGTTGTTCACTATAAATTTTATGTTTAGAGAGGTTATTTTCAGAAGTGTTTCATACATCCTCATTTTTATTGTGAAGAGCATGTGCGGTTATCCTTTAATCGAACAGTTGAATTCCTTTATTGCACATTTTCTTTAAGTTTTCTTTTCCTCTGTATTTCAGTTTTACTCTGTTCCACTTGTATTGGAATTGGTGGTCGGAAATAAATCCATGCTACAATTCAACGCCTCTGTGGAAGGAGTTATCTATCTGTCTAGTGAAAGAAGGGGAACTCTTTTATGAGGGCAGAATAGTAAAAAGACAATAACTCTGATTGCTGCATCGATGAACAGGATTGCAAGCGCTGCATTCACCTCAAAATGTCCTTGTCAGAGAAACATAGTCTGAGGACCAGATCTGCGTGCTCACGATCATCAAGACGCTCAAGCAAGTCTGCAGCAAGTGTAGCAGCATTGGAGGCCCGTGCAAAGGCAGAAGCTGCACTGACTAGAGCCACATATGCACAAAAAGAGATAGAAGTGAGAGTGAAACAAGCTCAAGTACAGGCTCAGCTTAAAGTGGAGGAGACTCGTCTGGAGGCTACACTGAAAGCACTTCATCAAGAAAGTGAGGCAGAAGCTGCTGCAGCGGAGGCATCAGTTTTTGAAGCAGCGGCAGAGACAGGGGAAATAGAACAGCTATCTGATGGAAGAGAGCTTCTTTCTTCACATGAGTCTTTACAAAGAACTGAGAAATATGTAGAAGATCAGCACAAATACAAAGAAGGAGACTTACCAATGCTTGCAGAGAGCACTGAACAAAAGCCATTGGCTCCATACTCGGTTAATCTGCTACAGCCTCAAGCCATCATGCAGCATAGTCCTTTTCAGGATTTGCCAGTGAGACCGACAACTACTCAAATCCTCACAAATGCCGCTACACCCCTTAGCTCCCATACCATCTATACTCAAGCTGACTCCATCAAACAGGCAGGTGGAAACATATCACAGTTTAATTCTGCATTGCCTGACTCACTACCTCCTAAACAAAACATTACTTTCACAAGCCACTCTCCCTCGCATCGCAATGAGCGCCATGCTGCTCGCTCAGATGTGTTTGAGCTCGCAAAGTTCCTGGCCCGTCGTGATCTTCTCACAGGTGGACTTTCAAGATTTAATGATAAGCCTGAGAACTATTGGGCATGGAAGTCCAGCTTTTGCAATGCTATTGAAGGACTTGATCTTAAGCCTAGTGAGGAACTAGACTTACTTGTGCAGTGGCTCGGCCCAGAATCGACTGAACATGCAAGACGCATTAGATCAGTTCACATCAATTATCCAGATGTTGGCCTCAGCATGGTCTGGAAACGGCTGGAGGAATGCTATGGTTCTGCCGAAGCAATGGAGCTAGCTCTCTTTAACAAACTTGAACGTTTCCCTAAGCTGTCGAACAAAGACCCTCGACGGCTCAGAGAGCTAGGAGACCTACTTCTTGAGTTGCAGACAGCCAAAGCTGGAGGTTATCTGCCCGGCTTGACCTTCCTAGACACTTCACGAGGCATCAGCTCCATTCTAGAGAAACTCCCATACAGTTTACAAGAGAAATGGATGTTGCAAGGAACTCGATACAAACAAGAGCATGGTGTCAGCTTTCCTCCCTTTTCATTCTTTTGTGATTTCATCTGTTGTGAGGCCCGCATGAGAAATGATCACAGCTTTAATATGAATATGTATAATGCTACATCATCCAGTTGCGAGAGATTTTTAAAAGCAGTCAGAGCTCCTGTTACCGTTCACAAAACAGAAATTGACAATGCCACACCAAAGGATGAATCTAAGAAGGCAAATGACAACCTCAATAGACAATGTCCTATCCATAAAAAGCCACATCCCCTCAGAAAGTGTAGAGGTTTCAGGGAAAAAGCCTTGCAGGAAAGGAAAGATTACCTCAGAGAGAACTCCATATGCTTCAGATGCTGCTCCTCAACTACACACCAGGCAAAGGATTGTAAGGCCGTAATCCAGTGCTCTGAATGCAATAGCGATAGGCATATAGCTGCACTTCACAATGGTCCAGCCCCCTGGTTAAAAAAGGAGGATACAGAACCCTCAACAAACTATGGCGGGGAGCAAAAGGAGCTTTCTTCCCCAGTTGCCACATCCACCTGCACGGAAGTATGTGGGGATCGTAATAGCGGAAAGTCCTGTTCAAAGATCTGCCTGGTAAATGTATACCCTAAAGGTGAGCCTCAGAACAAACAAAGAGTTTATGCAGTCATAGATGATCAGAGCAATAGGTCTCTGGCAAGATCGGCCTTCTTTGAGATGTTTAAGGTTGCAGACAACACGGCACCTTACACGCTCAGAACATGTGCGGGCATCGCACAGACTGAAGGGCGTAGAGCTGACGGGTTTATAGTAGAATCCTTTGATGGGAAGACATGCCTTGCTCTTCCATCTCTCATAGAATGCAATCTCATTCCAAATAACAGAACAGAGATTCCAACTCCAGAGGCTGCACAATACCATAGTCATTTAAGATCGGTAGCTTCAAAAATTCCAAGTCTAGATCTAAAGGCCAAAATTCTGCTTTTACTCGGAAGAGATCTCATTCAGGCACACAAGGTGATGGAGCAATGCAACGGACCACAACATGCTCCCTTTGCTCAGAGGCTAGCCCTGGGGTGGGTTATAGTTGGAGATATCTGCCTTAACGGAGCCCACAAACCTTCAACAGTTGATGTTTTCAAGACTCACATTTTGGGAAATGGACGCCCCAGCCACATGAGTCCATGCCCAAACAGTATGCATGTGAAGGACCGTTTCAATCTTCATTATGAGTCAAAACATTCCTTCACCCTGAACCCTGAACAAATAAGATTGCCGATACAGAATGAATGTCTCATAGGCGAATCAGTTTTCTGCTACACAAGGGATGATGACAAACTAGCTCCCTCCATGGATGACTTGGCCTTCCTGAAGATTATGGAAAGAGAATTCCATCAAGATGAGTCAAATAGCTGGGTTGCCCCACTTCTGTTCCGTAGCCCACGGCACCGCCTCCAGAATAACAAGATTCAGGCTAACAACCGGCTCATGTCGCTGACTCGCAAACTAAGAACACACCCTGAGATAAAGGAGCACTTTGTGGATTTTATGCGTAAGATATTCGAGAACGAGCATGCAGAATTGGCACCCCAGTTGCAGAAGAATGAAGAGTGCTGGTATCTGCCAATGTTTGGGGTGTACCATCCTAAGAAACCCGGACAGATAAGAGTAGTATTCGACTCCAGTGCTCGACATCAGGGTGTCTCATTAAATGATGTCCTCCTCACTGGCCCTAATATAAACAATAGCCTTTTGGGGGTTCTACTGCGATTCAGGAGGGAACGTGTGGCAGTGATGGCTGATATCCAGCAAATGTTCCATTCCTTTGTGGTAGCAAAAGAACATCGGAACTTTCTACGCTTCCTTTGGTACGACAACAATGACTTAAACAATGAGGTGCTGGAGTACCAAATGCGAGTGCATGTTTTTGGTAACAGCCCATCTCCAGCAGTTGCCATATATGGGCTCAGGAGAGCTGCTCTCACTGGCGAACAAGACTATGGACCTGAGGCAAGGCACTTTGTGGAAAGGAACTTTTATGTGGATGATGGCCTTACCTCCCTCCCCACGGAAGAGGAAGCCATCAAGCTACTCAAGGCCACTCAGGAAATGCTGGCTCAGTCCAATCTACATCTTCACAAGATTGCTTCCAATAAAGTGGAAGTCATGAAAGCATTTCCTTCAGAGGATCTTGCAAAGGAGTTAAAGAATCTAGATCTGAACACTGGCCATCCACCTGTCCAGAGAAGTCTGGGAGTGAGTTGGGACATGACTGAAGACGTGTTCATTTTCCAGGTTACAGACCAGGTGAGACCATACACCAGACGTGGGGTCCTGTCAACAATAAACAGTTTATTCGATCCACTTGGATTTGCTGCGCCTGTCGTAATTCAGGGTAGACTCTTGCTTAGAGCGCTGACCACAGAGTCTTGTGACTGGGACACACCTCTATCAGATGAGAAATTCAAGGAATGGAAAGTCTGGAGAGACTCATTAAAAGAGCTTGAGCATGTCAAAATTCCCCGCACATACGCTACAATCCCTCTCTTTCAAGCACAAAGGAAAGAAATGTGTGTCTTTTGCGATGCGTCCACAAAAGCTATTGCAGCTGTCGCATACAGCAGGATTACCAGTATGAACGGTAAAGTAGAAATTGGCTTCATGTTTGGCAAGGCTAAACTAGCTCCGCGACCCGAGATCTCTGTCCCCAGATTGGAGCTGTGTGCAGCTGTTCTGGCTGCGGAAATAGCCGAAACTATTGAAGATGAAATTGACACCAAACTGGATGCTGTGACATTTTATTCAGACAGTAAGGTCGTCTTAGGCTACATCTGTAACGAATCCAGAAAATTTTATGTGTACGTTAACAACAGAGTGCAAAGGATAAGGAAATCTACATGCCCTGAGCAGTGGAAATACGTACCTACCGATCAAAACCCTGCTGACCAAGCCACAAGATCGGTTTTAGCTGCTGACCTTCCTCACAGCATGTGGTTGACCGGCCCAGCATTCTTGTCTACCACAACACAGTTCAAAACTCACACGGGTCCCTTCAGCATGATAGATCCAGAAGTAGACATCGAAATATGTCCCCAAGTCACTTCTTGTGCTACACATACTTCTAGAAAAGAGTTAGACCCTGGACGCTTTGAAAGATTCTCAAGCTGGCGATCACTGACTCGTGCAATAGCGAGACTTGTGCACATAACTCACTCCTTCAAGCAGGACAGTGACAAAAGCACTTGCAATGGCTGGCATATATGTGACAAGCCCTGCTCAGTCCAAGATCTTGAAAGGGCCAAGTCCATCCTCATACATAGCGTACAAGCAGAACACTTCCCAGAGGAATTGATATGCCTTCAAACAGGCAGAGTGATTCCCAGTCAAGGCCCTCTCTTTAATCTCTCCCCCTATATTGATGAATCTGGTTTACTCAGGGTTGGTGGACGCCTTTCACAAGCAAGCCTTGGAAGAGATGAAGTGTGTCCTCTGATTCTCCCTGGTCACTGTCACATCACATCTCTTCTCATTCAACATTATCACAAACAAGTCGAACATCAGGGACGCGTCTTCACTGAGGGTGCTCTGAGAGAGGCTGGCTTCTGGATCATAGGTGGTAAAAGGCGCATCAGCAGTGTGATCTTTCAGTGTGTTCAGTGTCGCAAACTGCGGGGAAGGATTCTAACTCAGAAGATGTCTGACTTACCTCCTGAGAGGCTCAGTATGGATCCTCCATTCTCCTTTGTAGGATTAGATGTTTTCGGGCCTTGGGTGGTCACCTCGCGTCGGACCAGAGGAGGACAAGCAAACTCTAAACGCTGGGCAGTTCTGTTCACATGTATGAGCACAAGGGCCATACATATTGAAATTATAGAGTCGATGGATAGCTCCAGCTTTATAAATGCTCTCCGCCGATTCTTCGCCATTCGAGGTCCAGCAAAGCAGTTGCGATCAGACTGTGGCACCAACTTTATTGGAGCATGCAAGGAGTTGAAGATGGAGTCAATCACAGATGACAGAAAGGTACAAGAGTATCTGAGTGACAAGGGATGCTTTTGGGTGTTTAACCCCCCCCACTCCTCTCACATGGGTGGAAGTTGGGAGCGTATGATCGGCGTCTCAAGACGAATCCTTGAATCTATGCTACAAGGATTTGGACCATCAAGGTTATCCCATGAGGTTTTGACCACCTTCATGTGTGAAGTCACAGCTATAGTCAATGCTCGTCCACTTGTACCTGTATCAACAGATCCAGACGCTCCTTTAATTCTGACTCCAGCAACTCTACTGACTCAGAAGTCTTCAGCAGTTCTTCCTCCACCAGGAGAGTTCAGTGAAAAGGACCTCCTTGTTCGTCAATGGAGGCAAGTCCAAAGCTTGGCCAATACATTTTGGAATCGCTGGCGAAAGGAATACCTCACAACCTTACAAAACCGCAGAAAATGGCAGAATGAGAGTTCCAATCTCCAAGCTGGAGATGTTGTGCTGCTGAAAAGCATTCAAGCCAAAAGGAATGACTGGCCCATGGGAATCGTATTGGAAACAATTCCAGGGAGAGACGGGAGAGTAAGGAAAGTTGAGGTCAAGGTGGTCAAAGATGGATCAGCCAAGGTGTTCCTGCGACCTATATCGGATGTCGTTTTATTGTTGTCCCCTGGGACTGAATAGACAAACTTAACTATGATTAATGATGGCATCTTCCAGATGCCAGACGGGGAGTGTGCTGTTTCCGGTGTAGTTTCCCTTTTGGGCCACTAGATGGTGCTATTCCCTTATTTTTGACTTTGTCATAGTAGTGACTTTTGACCTTAATAGCAGCCATCTTGCTGTACTCAGTTGATGCTGATATCCACACGGTTAATGCAGCTATCGTCCATCTCTTCATCATCTTTGCAATCGTATACAGAAGCTTTGTCTGTAAGTGTTAGAATGTTTACAAGTTATTTATGTCCATCTTATGTTTGGTGTTGGTGACGTTGTTCACTATAAATTTTATGTTTAGAGAGGTTATTTTCAGAAGTGTTTCATACATCCTCATTTTTATTGTGAAGAGCATGTGCGGTTATCCTTTAATCGAACAGTTGAATTCCTTTATTGCACATTTTCTTTAAGTTTTCTTTTCCTCTGTATTTCCTCTTACTCAAAACAAACTTTGACAAAAATTATAGTCTTTAATATTGCCTAAATATATATCCAAATGCAAAACCTTATACATACAAATAATTATGACTGAAATCAGTTTCCAGCCACTATACACAGTCATGGATATATAGGGCTATACAGCCATCTAATGGTTACACAACGGTATTACAGATGATAAATGGTGCATAATTGTGATGTATTTATTACTAAGTTAAAATTACTAATATATATCAAATTAAATAATTCTATTGTGTATTTATTTGTTTGAAATATTTTAAGCTTGAAATGTGTCATGGGAGTTCAAAGCAGCTGGTATTGTTAGACTATAATACATCTTTCTCAATTTCCAGGGAGTGGAGCAACTTTTCCATAAACAAACTTCTGATGCTGACCCAGAGGATGCAGTGATAGTACCAGAGATCCATTGCCCTCATCAGACAAGAATCTTATTTTGTTCAGACACATCACCTTTGAACGACTGGGATCTTGATCTTCAGACACCTGATATTATGCAAATATTTCAATTTCTTTGGAGCTCTAGATTAAAACAAACACAGTTCACACATACACAAGAGGTTGCACTTTATTCTTATTAGTCTATGCTGATCTTGAATTAGCATACCAACAGCATATGATTGTTAAGGGGATAGTTCACCCAAAAATAAAACTTCTCTCATCTTTTACTCACCCTCATGCTGTCCCAAATGCATATTACTTTCTTTCTACTGGACAGGTAAACACAAATTAAGATTTTTAGGCAAATAATCCATCTTTGTGAGTCCTAAAGATGCTTTAAAAACCACACACAGTGACCGTGACAGTAATCCATTTGACCTTAGTGGTTAAAAAGTAAAACAACAGATAAGAAAAACACTAATAATTTAAACTTTTGACTATTAACAATCACTTCCGTTCAGCTGTCATACGTGCATGGGTTACAATCCACTTGTGTCATTTGGATTCTCAGAGATGGATTATTTTCTTAAAAATCTTTGTGTTTATGTCAAGAAAGAACGTCATAAACATCTGGAATGGCATAAAGGTGAGTAAATAATTAGAGAATTTTCATTTTTTTGGATGGACTATCCCCATAAAGACTGATATTGCACTCCATTATAACATACTCATTCACTGTTTTGTAGCTTATACTGTAACAGGAACTGTTGAAAGGATCATTGCAGTGTTTAAAACATATAATGAATTTTAAACATATTCTGTATACTATGTTCTTGTGCATTTTGTGTAGTAATGTAAATTATGAGAATACAGTGCATTACATGTATACTATGCAGTTAGTGTTTCGTGGATTCTGGTCTTTCCTGTCATAATTGCAACATAATTACAACATAATTGCATCCAAGTCTTTCACTTTGATACTTGTGTATATGCTATAGTGACAATAAAGAATGTAAATTTATTTGAATTATTTCATATTTAATTTACATTCATTCAACAGGTTTATAAAAGTCACACTTGAAAGAGTTGATGATTGTTAAAAATGTATTTCCAATTTTAAATGTTAGATGATAATGTTAACTAAATAAAATAACTAAACAAAATTATCAGCATGATAAAAACAATTGGCAGCAAGAACATCCTTTTGTGTGGAATATGTAATAAAATGAGCTTGATTGTTAGGTTGGAGTGAGACTTTCTTGACGTCTGAATATATCACACATATATATGATAGTATCTTTCAAACAGCTCAACCTAATTAGACCCTACAATGCAAAAGAATCATGAGCAATAAACAAATATCCTACGAGAACATTGGCCAATGGCCATTATACAATATTTCCAGTATTATATACAGTACTTTAATAATTAACCCTCAATATGATCTTCTTTTTCTCTCGCGCTCCTAAAAGCTTAAGTTGACAGAGTAGTAGCAACAGATAAATACAGATTGAATTCAAAAACAAAACTCCTAACTTTATATCATTAAAATGAAATAGGAAGCCGCTAAGAGAAGCTCACATCCACACTGGGGGCACAACACTGACGTCTTCACTTCCAGGTCAAGAAGCTGTCAATCAAAAACTCAGTAGCCAATGAGAACACACCGCTGCTAGCCCCGCCCCCACGAGAGATTTGTGCCAGAAGGGCGAACGAAAACTTCAGAATCGTAAACGAAAACTTTAGAAGCGTAAATGAAAACTCTGGAAGAGTATTTGTAAGTACAGATCATCGAATGAAAGAGGAGAAAACCATTGCAAAACATGCAGTGTATTAAAAACGAAGTCAAACATTTTGCATGCAATTATTTATTTTTTCAGTTTCAAAGACATTTTATTCCGTTTCAATTTATATTTTCATACGTTTCTTGAAAAATTACATTCATTTTAATTGGCACAAAGTTAATCCCATACAGAACCTTTTGTGAATCAGCTGCTTTAAACAAATCGGTTGAATAAATGATTCTGTGACATATATAAACATATCATTTTTGCCATCATATTTCTATATGTAAAATTGTACATTTTGTTGAATAAAGATAGTTAAGTTAATTTCAGCTCCCTTGTGTTTTATTTGTTTGCTTATAGAAACCAATGGAAAATTCCTACACAAAATGTTCCTCTGCAATGATGTTTTATTATTTTATCAAGACATTTCTCAGGCAGTAAATATGGATCTTTCAGCTTAATTTGAGAAGAGCTAGTCTGGTCTCGGTCTTGACTCTGTCTCTTTGAGTTTCAACCTTCAAATTCTTAGTCTGATCTTGGTCTCAGACTTGGTCTAGATTTCGGTAGTCTTATCTACAAACCTACATACAGTATAGTGACTATCACTGTCATCATTCTGAATCAGTGTTGTTATAGTTACTATAGTTATAAAATAAATAAATCTGAAACTAAAACTAACTAAAAATGAAAACAGAAAAGCCGATTCTAAATATTGATAAAAACTATAATATTATCTCAGTGCTACTAAAATAACACTGACTTAACCATTTCCAAATATCTGCTTTATGTTTAGGAATTATTCTCTTTGAAAACTGATCTTTTCTGCTTGTAAAAGTCAGAGTAATATTTTCACTGTTTTATGGATAAAACAATCCGTCAATCTGGCTCCTCTGTCCCTGGAGAAATAGAAATAAACCAGGAATTGCATTGAAACCTCCTCTGAATATGCAGCACTGACTAATTTCCCTGTTTCTCCAGTGCCACAGCTATATTTCCAAGCAGAGCTCCTCTCAGGGTTTATAAATAGGCAGCGTGAGCACAGACTGTGTCCCTGGGATGAGATTTGCTGTTCTCCCGGCCGCGCAGATCGCCATTACTTATGCCTGACAAGCTTAGCCTGTTATGTGGCCGTGCTGGCCTGTTTGAACAACATTACGCCACTGCTGTTTGCACTGCAGGCATGGAGATGTTTGAGAAAGCTTGTCCCGGGGTCAGTACGGGATCCCCTCTCAGAGCAAAGGAACACAGAAGAGCACTGAACCTACCCACTTAAACTGACCTATCTGCTCTGGGATGTTAAAGGAGAAGGGTGATATAATTTTATTATTGAAGGAGTAGTTCACCCAGAAATGAAAAAAACAACATATTCAGCATCTTCTGATGCCATTCGATAACTTGTGTGATCAACAGACTGAAATTTAAGGTGTTAGAAACTGAAATATTACCATTCTCTGTATCTCTTAAATCTCATTTGGACATGCATTTAGGGATGTCACAATTCTCAAGAACACAGATAAACCATATATTGTCGCAGACGAGTGTTTATTGTCCTTACATTTCATCATTCAAAACATTTAACGTTATATCTTCTTTTTTATTCAGTTACAGCGATAGCGATGCCTTTATCCATGGGATTTCCTGGAACATCATCAGTGTTACTTCTATGATGCATATGTGGATTTTCTGTGTGAGGGTACCCTCTGGCGTCCAGTATGAATGAAACACAAATTACATGTGTTTATAGCGCTCAATAATGGCCAATCCATCCTATTTTGGGTAAAAATCGGAAAACTAATACCTTTCTCAAAAGAAATGTTAAGCAGACATAATAATCCACGCTTTTTTCCAGTGTACAGAGGTTTACAGGAGTTTTTTGTTGTTAATTTGTTGCAAAAACACTCTGATGTGCCAAGCTATCAGAACCGAGCCGAACCGAAAACCGTGGTTAAAAACCAAGGTACGTATTGAACCGTGGACTAACTGTATTGTTGCATCCCTACATGCATTGCTTATTTTATTTATGGTTATTTGAGGTGTTTATGGGACAGTGCAGTGGAAAGCACCAGAAAACAATTGGGAAAAAGAGGAACAATGTGAGTGGAAACTGGTAATGTTTGCAACAGCCTTACTCTTTAAGACAAATAATGAAGAAAAGCAAAGCAGACATTACGGGCTGCATTAAGCAACAATTTCATGAAATAAAATAGTGTAAAGATGAAGTAAATCAGAGATTCATTGCACAGTATAGACAATTTCATTGATTATAATGGGTGTTTACCAAGAGTGCAGAGCTCAGTGAACTCACGCTGACATGTTTGACAGCTTCAGTGATTATAAAGGGAGCATTCTGTTTTCAAATTTCTTTCACAATTTAACTAAAAGTTTTATTTATTATGCTACAAGGAACATACTGCAAAGTTTTTGTATTTAAATGCATGACTGAGTTTAAAAATGTGATGACTGAGAGCAATAACCATAGCAATGGACAGAACAAAAAAAAAGACACCGTGTCTGATATTATACATCTATGCCTTGGAGTGTAAATGCAAACTAATAGACTTGCCACTTGTGTGACGTGTCTTTTAATTCTTCTTCATAGAACTTGATTTGATGTTGCACCAAGCACAACTTTTTGTAGGAAGACTACAGAATTTCCGTGTATACTTTATCCAGATTATGTCTTTTTCATGGGCTGGGGGGATGGGAAAAAAAATATATATATATATGCAAAAAAATATATATACTGTATGTTGAATATTGTCAAGTTTTGGAAAAATACTGAGCTACTCATTTTTGGCCTTAATGAAGCAGAACAATGAAGGCAGGTTGTCCCCAAACTCTTAAGTCAAATCATTTCAAGTGCTGGTTGTGTGTTATGTAATATGAGATTACCTTTATGGTAGTAGGGCTTCTTTAGGCCATCATGGTGCAGACGCGCCTTCCGCTCCGCCGCATAGCTGTGCCTCAAACCATCATCATGCAAATGCAGTCTATCTCTCCTGACTGCTTCCGAAGCCATTTTTTCCCGCAAAGCTTTGGTCCGCTCCGTTTCCAGTGCTATGGCCTTCTCCAGCAGTGACAGGTTGCCTTTGGTCATGTCGAAAACGTCCTCTGAGCGGTCCGACGTGACGGAGGTGGTGTCTTCATCGCAGTCCTGGAAGCCCTTGTGCTCTGCGGCGCAGCTGGAGAAAGTCTTGGAGCGTGGGCTGAGCTGCTCCTCAAGCTTCATCAGGTTGACCATGTCAGAGTAATTCCGCTCAAGTACAGACTCCTCAGGATTCTGATGCTGCTGGGCTTCTTGATAAAGCTGATGAATCTCCTGGTAGGGATGCATATACTGTAATTAACTGGTAAACTGTTAACTGACAGTAAGATTTTTGACCAATGAATACCACTGTATCTGTTCAAAAGTAATAATAAAAAAGTAATTTGTTTTAAAAGTAATTTGTTTAATCTATTTAAAAGTAGTTACAGGCCACATATACACTGCAGCTAAATTTGGTTGTCAATTCATTTTTAGTCATGTGATCCAGTTCTGTACACACAGTTTACAGAAGTGGCAATCGCATTCTATAACCAAAGTAGCGGTGCATTCCAATTGTACTCAGAAGTCGGAAATTCCAGTACTCAGAGGAAACTTTTTACTGGAACATCTCCTCAAGTTAGACGAACTGCAACAACCCTGATTTCAGAATCCAATATGGCGGCTCAGCACATCAACATGAGTGAAACACTAGTAATATATACAACCCCAAATCAGAAAAAGTTGGGACAGTATGGAAAACGCAAATAAAAAAAGAAAGTATTGATTTCTAAATTTACTTTGACTTGTATTTCATTGCAGACAATATGAACACAAAATATTTCATGTTTTGTCTGGTCAACTTCATGTCATTTGTAAATATACATCCTTTCCTGTCATTCAGACCTGCAACACATTCCAAAAAAAGTTGGGACAGGAGCAATTTAGGGCTAGTAATGAGGTAAATTGGTTAAATAATGATGTGATTTGAAACAGTTGATGTCAACAGGTGATTGTAATTATGATTTGGTACAAAAGCAGCATCCAAGAAAGGTCTAGTCCTTTAGGAGCAAAGATGGGCCGAGGATCGCCAGTTTGCCAACAAATACGTGAGAAAATTATTGAAATGTTTAAAAACAATGTTCCTCAAAGAAAGATAGGAAGAGATTTGGATATTTCACCTTCATCAGTGCATAACATAATTAAAAGATTCAAGGAATCTGGAGGAATTTCAGTGCGTAAAGGACAAGGACGCAAGCCTAAGCTGAACAACCGTGATCTCCGATCCCTCAGGCGGCACTGCATCAAGAATCGTCATTCATCTATAAGCGATATCACCACATGGGCTCAGGACTACTTTGGCAAACCTTTGTCAAGTACCATAATACGTAGTTACATCCACAAATGCCAGTTAAAACTACTGTGCCAAAAGGAAGCCCTATGTTAACAGTATCCAGAAGCGCCGTCGACTTCTCTGGGCTCGGAGGCATCTGGGATGGACCATCACACAGTGGAAACGTGTACTGTGGTCAGATGAATCAGTATTTCAGGTATTTTTTGGGAGGAATGGACGCCGTGTGCTCCGGACCAAAGAAGAAAAGGATCATCCAGACTGTTACCAGCAACAAGTCCAAAAGCCAGGGTCTGTCATGGTATGGGGTTGTGTCAGTGCCCTTGGCAAAGGTAACTTGCACTTCTGTGATGGCACCATTAATGCTGAAAAGTACATAGAGATTTTGGAGCACAATATGCTGCCTTCAAGAAGACATCTTTTCCAGGGACGTCCATGCATATTTCAACAAGACAATGCAAAACCACATTCTGCACACATTACAAAGTCCTGGCTGCGGAGGAAGAGGGTACGGGTACTTGACTGGCCTGCCTGCAGTCCCGACCTGTCTCCAATAGAGAATGTGTGGCGCATTTTGAAGTGCAAAATGCGACAACGAAGACCCCGTACTGTTGCCCTCCTTAAGACTTGTTTGCAGGAAGAATGGGACAAAATTACACCTGAAACACTTCATCACTTGGTGTCTTCAGTCCCTAAACGTCTTTTAAGTGTTGTGAAAAGGAATGGCAACATTACAAAGTGGTAAATGCTTTACTGTCCCAACTTTTTTTGGAATGTGTTGCAGGTCTGAATGACAGGAAAGGATGTATATTTACAAATGACATGAAGTTGACCAGACAAAACATGAAATATTTTGTTCATATTGTCTGCAATGAAATACAAGTCAAAGTAAATTTAGAAATCACTACTTTCTTTTTTTATTTGCGTTTTCCATACTGTCCCAACTTTTTCTGATTTGGGTTGTATATAGTGTATATATATATATATATATATATATATATATATATATATATATATATGTATATACGTATATATATTACTAGTGTACAGACATATCGAAATATCATGTCCACAGAAGTGCCTATATATATATATATTGGCACTTCTGTGGACATGATATTTCGATATGTCTGTGCAAAATAGGGCTATGCATGTGTTTGCAAAATGATTGGTATTGCTATCAGTCGTCCATCTTGGTTTTACGACTTGTGTACTGGAATGCGTCATTCCCAACTTCAATATCCAAATTCCGAGGGAAATGGAACAAAGTGTAGCTCCTGAAAAATTAAGGTAGTGGCAACCGCATTTACAAAAATTCCACAGTTTGTACAGAACCTAACTGACCAACTAGTTGTTAATGATGTATTTAAACATGCATCAGAGATGTGTCTCTGTTCTGTGCAGAGCAAAAAACAACAGAGAATGAGGTACGAGCCGTGACTCATTTGTGTTGCCAGATCTTGTTACAAAAAACAGCAAATAAGAACAAGCCAATAATAAACTCAAATAAATCTACATGCTTTATATTGGAAATAAGACCAGAAAAGTGCTATCCACACCTGTCCACTTTAGCAACTCCATAAACAATCACTGTATGAGCCAAGCCCAAAGACATTTATAATAAGTGGACCTGGCAACACTGAAAGAAAGTACTCTGCTGAGCAGCCTTCCAAATGTAAATAAAACACAACACTTCTGTCAATGGTGGTTTAGTTAAAACTGGCAAGCATAAGATTCTTTGGTCCCTGTAATATTAGTTTGGTCAAATATAGCAAACACCAAACACGCAAGATGCCAGAATGTTGCTGTGGTTACCACAGTGTCATCACAATTTTGAGATTAAGTTCTGTTCTCTACACACAAGAAATTATAATTTAGGGGACTCACTCCTGTATTTAAGTGTGTCTGTCATTTCTGAAACTTTACAGTCTGTACATGGCCTTTATTTAAATTTAAAAAGGAAATGGCCACGTACACGCTGCAATTTACAGGAGTGACAACCACATTCAATCTTTACGAATTGCAATCTTTACTTGTTTGCATATTTTGACACAGGTCTGTCTCGTTCCACAGTTGCACTCACTCACCAGCCCATAGGGCCTAAAAAGACTGTGTTGCCAGATGTTGCAAGGAACAACAAGCCCAGAATAAACCTTAAAGAATTTAAATGCTGTATTTTGGGGGTAAAAAAAAGGTAACACTTTATTTCGACTAACAGTAAGTAACTTTGCAACTACATGTCAACTAGCAGTCATTAGAGTATTAGTAGACTGTCTGCTTAATATCTTCTAACACTTTATTTTGATCACACAACATACTGACTATAAGAAACTTTACAAATATATGTTAATTATTCTACTAACCCTAAACCTACCCTACTGAGAGTTAGTAGACATGTAGTGGCAAATTAATGAGAATTAGTTGACGTAGTTGACATGTAGTAACAAAGTTACTTATAGTTAGTAGAATGTCTAAAGTGGACTATCAAAATAAAGTGTAACCAAAAAAATAAATAAAAAATTTCACTTTATAAACTCCATACAGTGACTCACTTTATGAGAAGAGTTCAAACAACAAGCCTAAAGACACTTATAAAAGGGGGACATGGCAACACAACAAGAGTGAGCACAAATGAAACACAGCATGCTCTGTAACATGTAAAAGGAAACTCATTATGGGAACATTCATTTTGAATGTTCTCTGAACATGGTAAAGCAGTTGGTAGTTAGAACATCTAAATAAAAACGTTAAAAAAAAAACACTTGGATGATACATAAACAACATTTTTGGCGCTTTATGAAAGACCAGATAACTTTGAATACATGTTCTATTAATGTTACTGGAAGAAACACTTGTTCATAACTTTGAGAGAACCTTGCCAGAACATTCCCCAAAGCTCTGAGAACATTCCCAGTTAGCTGGGTTAATGTTCATCAGTTATTGGTCAAGAAAAATAATTCAAAATCAGTCATCCCTACCTGCTGGTTATTGATGTGCCGCTCAGCTGGTTTGGTCTCGCTTAGCTTGCGTGCCAAGTCAAAGCACTGGTTGCGAAGACACTCCAAACTGCTCAGACAAACTTCCTCGTCACTTTTGTCTGCCATCTGGCCATTAGTGGTGGGTTTACCACAGTTACCGCTGAGTCCATTACCCATGGATCCATTTCCGTTTAGATCGCAGTCCGTGTTCTCGCTCCCATCATCATGAAACGGCTTTTCGTGGAGGTTTTCCAAGAGCGTGACTCCGTGACCCTGCGCCAGGAGCTTTAGAGAGTCCACAGTCTCTCTTACCACATCACTGTTCACATCTAGACTCAGCTGACCTTTCCTTGAGCCTTCCTCATCCTCATCTTCGTAGTCGTCTTCCTCCTCCTCGTCCTCCTCTTCTGCGCTGTTTGAGGAGCTGCTGTTCATCTCGGACTCGGTCATGGCCCGGTAAGCGGCGTCCTCTGCGATCTTACCCAGGGTAAGCAGAGATTTGGCCACCAGTTCATCGTAGTTGTCATATTCATCGTTGTTGTTGTTGTCCTTCGCCATGGAGGGGCTTGTTCTGATGGGACTGCAATCCATATGGTCACTCTCTGTGAAAGACAAACAAATATTGCAATACTAGCTGTAGCAGCTCAACAGATAACTATTGGTTCAACTGTGTTATCCAAAACAAATTTCATTCCATACCAACCATTGTTTGACTCTGAAGCATCCTAGTATCATGCCATAAGCACCTCAAGGCTCAGATATACACAAGTTATTGTCTGTTGTTTATACTATAAAGCAGCTCCCCAGTGAGTTCATGTTTTTACTAACATCTGACCTCAACAATCTGAACAGAGGAAATGAACCAGAGAAGATTTCCACATCAAAGAGCCACACCTACCTATTGCATCATCATCATCACAGACCTATGGGAGTTCAAAGGTGACAAGCCAGAGCAGAACTTTTCTAGAAAGTTGTTTTGAACTCCTAAAGTGAGCTCCAAATGAACTTTGTTTTGGCCTGACTTCATTCAAAATAACATCACACCTGTTCAATCTTTGATTTCATTTTCTTTTTAACATTGTTCCCCCCCTAAATTAGAAATGGCCAGATTGTCCCTTAGTATTTTCTCTTTTTGTTGCTACTCTTTTTGTTGTTAGGATGACAAAGTTATATTTTTTTAGGTTGGTCCACCTCAACGGTCTAACAGCAATCATCAATGTCAAAATATTTGAGAAGGCCAATCAAATCAAGGGGCTTTACTGTTCATAGAAGTCAAAGCAATGCTTCCGTTCTAACAGTGAAAGACTATGATATAAGATGCAAGTAGCTAAACATTTAATATTTGACATCTGTGTTACTATAGAAATATTAAACAGTAATATCCAGTGATGCAAACTACTTGACATTTTGGTCAAATTTTGTCATTTTAAATGGAAAATATAGGCTGAATCTTTTACTTGGTTAATGTCATTTATGAGGGAATGTGATGAAACAACAAACATTTTGCCATTTCAAGTTTTTCTTTATTTCTATTAAGTCCATTATTATTCTAATACTGTAATGAGGTAAATTTGTGCACTTCCTTTTGTTTTTTTTGTTGTTTTTTTACAAATGTTTTTGTAGATTTGCTTCTATTCTCAAAATCGAATGCATACAGTGTGGTACTTGAGTTGGTCTGCCGTGGATGCACAGCAAGATGTGCAAAGAATAAAGAGACACTAATTAGGTCTGATTTCTGTGGTGCAAATTCTACACATGACCATAACTTAGATGCCATTTTAAGGTGTTCCTCAGTGCAAAACCAAGTATAAAAAAAGCTTTGACACTAATCAAACAAACTTCAATTGACTTGTTTTGCAGCCAAATATCTAGTGTGAAACCCAAACATTCTTGGATGCTCTGTAGTATAGACTGTCCATGCACTAACAAGACCTGAGCAAGAACTAAAACTCAGAAGAACAAGTACTCAATAAGAAAGAAAGAGATGCATGGAACTTAAAATAGGGACAATTAGATTTTAAATAATAATAATAATAATAATAATTTACCTAAGAAATGTTAACTTTTTGTTGACTGAGCAAAAAAATATGAATCAATCTTAGATCACCTGCGCCATGCTGACTTTCAAAGCAACAATATAATAGTCCAATCAATATTTCATAAAATAGGTTTAGTAGATATAAAACCAGACGTAGTGTAAAATCAGCTGGTCATTATTGCAAACTGATTTTAAGTAACTTTTATTTTGTAATAAAGATAGGCTGGTTCTATAATAAAACCTTTATATTTGCATTCCAAACCCAGAAATTGCACATTTATTGAACTGAATTGAATCAACATTGAACTGAATTGAGCTAAATAAAAGCTATTGTCTTCTGAAGAACTAATTTACAGTTTCATTTGTTTCATAATTGATGAACTTTGTAACATTGGCACTGTTAATGAACTGAACTGAATCAACACTGAACTAAATTTAGCTGAATAATGACACTTTTGTGTTCTGAAGAGCTGCTTTGCAGCCAACATTACATTTCATTCAACTGATGCATTTTATAACATCACTTTTTTTTTTTTTGCAGATTCAAAAGTGTCAATAGAAGATGCATATTAATTCCATCCAATTATTTTCACAATATTTAAGTGTGCTAATGTCATTAGCTTAGCTTCATGCTAACAATAGAATGTTAGTGAAGTGCAAACTTCAGCATGTGGTTACCTGTTAATGAAGCTGTGCATGTGAAGAGCGAAATCAGTTACTTATAACGTTCTAATTCAATTAACACGCTGTCGACAACTGCTCATGCAGTCAGCTCACTAGGTTTTGAGACAAAGCCAATATCTTAGGTAAGAAGACACAGCACAGAAAACAGGGTTAATGCCAATACATGTGGGAGTTTGATTGTTAATTAGACTAGAAGGCTCTGTCAGGTCTGATTGCAGAGCGTTGTTCTGCCATGCTGGCTGAGTTGTCTGAAGTGGATGAGACATGTCTGAGACACATCTAACGCCTACTCCCTGATTTAGCAGACATCCACAGACCACCAGAATCGACCCACTGAATACTGTAGGCAATAATGCTGTCCCATGAATCAGACAACATGGATGCTTCAAGGTGTAGATATACAAGAATGGCTGTAATACTATATATCATTTTACTTTTCTTTATAGATTTTTTAAAACATTTTCTCAACAGTATTGCTTTTGTTATAATTATAATGACATTTGCAAGTTAGTTTAGCAGTTACCTTAAGCCATATAACACTGAAAATAGCAAGGCTGAACAGCAATTGCACACAAGATAATGGGATTATTTGTAATATATATATATATATGATTGAGAATATGAATTCTACACTTTATTCTACACTCTACTGTGATAGGGGTGAATAATGTAAGATTAGTAGCAATAAATAAGATAATACTCTCTGCAAAACTGTAACCACACACAGTATTTAGAATCGGGGGTATTAGTTTAAGAACCAATTTGTTGTTCAGATTAAATAATGGAAACATATATTTAACTAAAAAAGTTTCCCTAAAGTTTTGTAACTTTTTGAAACAATCAGACCGTTGGTAATATTTGAGGACACTGGTCCTGTCAAGCTCACCTTCAGTAGTGTGTGTGTCGATGAACTGAGCACCTCAGTTTTGAGACGGCTGTTTTTAGCCTGATACTGAGACCGCACTGAAGGTCACAGCAAAATCATCCAACTGCACCTCAAATTACGGTGACCTTCTTCCAAATATGCCTAACTGCCAAATTACCTCCTCTACCCCTCTGGAGGCTGAAATACTCACTTCACATTCAGCTCTGGTTTTGTTTCTAAACCCAAAAATAAAACATTCTGGTGCCAGATTAACCTTTTAAAGCCTACTGTGTTATATATGATATGCAAATTTATAAGGTCTAAATGATTAACATGATCAAAACTTAAAACTTTGCTGTTAAACCTGTTGTACAGAATCTATTACATTCCTTCTGTCATCTGATTGATAGTTTAGACTTTTTATGACATAAAAGGCCTTTTAGTATAATTGTACAAACATCCACCTTCAGCTCAGACTTCATGTGTCTTTTTGCTGTGAAAAATTTACTGATTTCATAAAGTAAATGTGTGAATATCTTATATTGTTAGAAATATTGCAAGATGAACACTTACTGGACCGAAGCAACTTAGCTTTACTTGATTATCATTTTAGAAAAATCATGTTTAAATGTGAGTCTCATACAGTATATGATCATCAGGCTTTTGAGGAACATTTGTTTGTTCATCTCTCAATCATCATTGTATCGCATTGCATTATATATTTTGATCATCAAACAATGCATTTAAATATCATCAATAATGAGAAATATTATTGGAGATACAGAGTGACGACTGATATTTATATCATTTTATTATGTTATATTGGTATAAAGATTGATTGATTTACAAGTTATCAGAATTTCATTTTACTTTTTTTTGCTATACATAAATATCAACATCTACATCAAAATGCATATTTTTGCTCAGTTTGGGCCTCTGAATAAAGTTGAGCTGTTTTTTTTTACTCCTCGATCTCCATATTTTCACTATATCATGCTGCAATTGTTAGCATATTTACCTCATAAAAATGAGTTTTGCTGGTACAAATTAATGTGTTTAAGATTGATTCAGTGATACTAAATAATATTTTTAATATTAATTTAGTTAATTTAGATGTTAATATTTTATCAGTGTATATGAGCCAATAAGCCTGCATAATAAATCAAAAGTCCATCTTTCGTGGATTTATTCATACTCTTACCTATTTCTTGAATTTGCTCCTCATCCTCTTGCTCATCTTCCTCCACCTCATCCTCATCTTCATCATCCTCCCCCTCTCTTTCTACATCTTCTTCCTCTTCCTCCTCCACCACTTCCTCTTCTTCCTGCTCCACCTCTTCCTCTTCTCCATTAATCACTTCTACCTCTTCCTGTTCATATTGGTCCTCGTTGTCAGTGTATTCCTCCTCCGGTTCCTCTTCGTCTTCCTTTTCCTCGTCCTCATCTTCTTCCTCCTCCTCCTCCTCTTCCTCCTCTTTTTCATCCATCTCCTCCATTTTGTGCGTTTTGTAGCATTTCTCCATTGACGGCTGGTCTACGACTGTTAGAAAGACCTTCCTCTTGGGCGAGGGCTCCAGGGCATGACTCTCCAGGGGTTTTCTCTTCTTGGCGACAGGACAGCTATACACACTGGACATGGAGAGATAAGAAAAAGGCAATTAACAGGCTGGCTTGTGATTTACTGGGCTTTAGTACAGTTCATTGCGCTCCAGACCAGGCTTCATCATCTACTCCGCACAGGCTGAAGGAGATCTGAATTGGGACAAATACAGCAGGCTGCATGCCAAATCATTTATGAGTTACACAAGTGGAACAATCAATAGACCTTAGTCAGGGTAGACGCCATATTTAATTTGCAGTGAATGACAACAAGACCATGAGACATAAATGTTCAGTATTGAAAGTACCCATATTATGCTCAGTTCAAAATGTTATTTTGGGGTCTGATAGAACACATTTACATGATTTAAAGCTCAAGAATACATTATTTTTCCTCATCCTGCAGCACTTATTTCATCTTCTGACTGAAACGTTCTGTTTTAGTTCATTTCTCTTTAAATCCTGTCTTTCTAGTCTGCTCTGATTGGTCAGCTGGACCAGTCTGTTGCGTGTGTTGGAAATGGAAATCGAGTTTCAGCTCCTAGGCTTCATGGGCAGGTGTAAATTGTATTATAATCTCAGTGTTGAGGAGCAACTAGTTACATGTAACAGAATTACAAAATACATATAACTGTAATCTGTTACAGTTACTGAGAAAAAAATGTGTAATTAAATTAGTTACTTATGAAAATGTTAACGATTACAAAGGAGGGTTACATCTGAATATTTTCACACAAACACACACACACACACACACACACACACACACACACACACACACACACACACACACACACACACACACACACACACACACACACATATTTGATTGATTTCTCCCCAAACTTTAATAAAGTAATTGAAATAGTTACACTACTTATTACATTTCAAATAGGCTAACTGGTAACACTTTAGAATAGGGAACACTTATTCACTATTAACTACAACTTTTCCCTCAATAAATTCCTTATTTGCTGCTTATTAATAATTAGTAAGGGGGTTGTTAAGTTTAGGTATTGGGTAGGATTAGGGATGTAAAATAAGGCATTAATATGTGCTTAATTAGTACTAATAGATGGCTAATATTCTAGTAATATGCATGCTAATAAGTTAAGAGACCCTAAAACAAATTGTTACTGGGTAACTTGTAATTTGTAACCTATTACATTCCCAAAGTAACCTTCCCAAATGTATAGAGTCAGTATTGGAAGTTCATACAATGTTTTTGCCCTCAAGTGAAAAATCAGCATCTCCTTGACATAGCAAATCACTTGCCAAAGTGTTGTAAACTTGCAAATGTGTAACATGGTAAAGTCACAAAAATAATGGCAGGACTACAAACAATTTAAATAAATCTGATAGGTAGCAATTCATGCCAAGATAAATAATGCAACATATAGTAGAATAATACTGAATAATAATGCAGTATTTAGAAGACTAACCAAACAATACAATAGTTTGTGTTAAAATCCTGTCCTGTTATGATTGCATTGTCCAGGCTCTGCATTAAATCACAAATGTCCTGGTAACTTTAGCAGTCCTGTACACACATACACTCACAACACCTTGCAGCTGTGAGATTAAGAGGTGATTAATTGCATTTTATACCTTTGGCAAATATATATTTTATAGATCCACCCAGCAGCAGGAGCAGGTGATTTTATCATCCAATAATCAATGTATTGATCCAGTGTTCAGACCAGCAGTCATGAGTTCTTTTCATTTGAGCCAGGGAGAGTGAGTAACAACCCATTACCTTTAAAGGGATACAAATTCTGTCATCATTTACTCACCCTCATTTTGTTCCAAACCTGTATGAGTTTCTTTCTTCTGCCGAACACAAAATAAGACATTTTGAAGAATGTTGGAACTCATACAAACTCATAAATGATTGGAAAAACTCGAGGTTGAGTAAATAATGACAGAATGTTCATTTTTGGTCACACTTTATTTTATGGTCCAATTCTCATTAGAATGAATTTGTCCATATACTAAAGTGTTACCTCATTTTTCAGGCAGTCTGTTCATTTTCCTATCTACAGTATATATCTGTCCATCCATCAATAATCTCTCTATCCATTCATCCACCCATCATCCATCACCAATCATCCATCCATCATCTTTCTATCCACCCATTCATCCATCCAACCATCCATCAATCATCTTTCCATTCAAGCAACTGTCCACCCCTCTATCAGTCATCTTTCTAATAATAATAATAATAATAATAATATGTTTTATTTGTATAGCGCCTTTCAAGAACCCAAGGACTCTTCACAAAATAATACAAGCAATTGGATGGATGTTGGATGGATGGAACTTCTTCAACTTCTATCCATCCTTCCATCCATCCACCCAGTCATCTTTCAATCCATCCATCCATCAGTCATATTTTTTAAAGCAGTTTTTCTCTAAAAAAAAAAAACATGAGAAAATGTGATCAGATTACATTGGTCACTCATTGATAATGACATAGTTGTCCTGTTGTAGCCTGATACACTGATAATAATCTTCACACTTCACTTTAAATTTACCAATCATCAGTCTTCTTTCAATCCATCCATCCATTCATCTTCTTTCCATCCACCCATCCATTCATCAGTCATCTTTCTATCCATCCATCCATCCATCCATCTATCCATCAGTCATATATCCATCAATCCATCCATCAGTCATCTTTCTATCCATCCATCCATCCATCCATCCAGTCATCTTCCAATCCATCCATCCATGCATCCATCAATCTTCTTTCCATCCAACTGTCCACGCCTCCATCCATCCATCCATACATCTATCCATTAGTCATCTTTCTATCCATCTTTCCATTCATCCGTCCATCCATCAGTCATCTTTCTATTCATCCATCCATCTATCCATCAGTCATCTTTCTATCCATCCATCCATCCATCTATTCAGTCATCTTTCTATCCATCCATCCATCAGTCATCTTTCTATCCATCCATCCATCTATCCACCAGTCATATATCCATCCATCCATCCATCAGTCATCTTTCTATCCATACATCCATCTATCCATCAGTCATCTATCCATCCATCCATCAGTCATCTTTCTATCCATTCATCCATCCATCC
This sequence comes from Schizothorax lantsangensis, assembly GCA_027422415.1. Taxonomy (NCBI): domain Eukaryota; kingdom Metazoa; phylum Chordata; class Actinopteri; order Cypriniformes; family Cyprinidae; genus Schizothorax; species Schizothorax lantsangensis. The sequence continues at coordinate 3,074,378 of CM049858.1, read as the reverse complement.
AGTCATCTTCCAATCCATCCATCCATGCATCCATCAATCTTCTTTCTATCCATTCTTCCATCCATCTATCCATCAGTCATCTTTCTATCCATTCAGTCATATTTCAATCCATCCATCCATCCATCCATGCATCCATCAATCTTCTTTCCATCCAACTGTCCACGCCTCCATCCATCCATACATACATCTATCCATTAGTCATATTTCTATCCATCTACCATTAATCCGTCCATCCGTCAGTCATCTTTCTATCCATCCATCCATCCATCTATTCAGTCATCTTTCTATCCATCCATCCATCCATCCATCAGTAATCTTTCTATCATCCATCTATTCATCAGTCATCTTTCTATCTATCCATCCATCAATCTTTTTTCTATCCATTCAACCATCCATCTATCCATCAGTCATCTTTCTATCTATCCATCCAGTCATCTTTCAGTCCATCCATCCATCCATCAATCGTCTTTCCATCCAACTGTCCACCCACCCATCCATTCATCTATCAGTCATCTTTAAATCCATCCATCCATCCAATCATCTTTTCATCCAACTCTCCAGACATCCATCGATCACCTATTATCCATCCATCAATCCATCCATCCATTCAAAAAGCCTTTCCAAAGTGCCATCAATCCCACCACATCTATCTCGACTCCCCACCACAGAAAGATGCACATTTTAACCAGTCTTCTCACATGGACAGACAGCACAGCTCAGGTCCAAATTAACCAGTGTCCATCTGTCAGCCGTCTAGCTGACTGGCAGGTTCCATCTCCCTAGAATGTGAGTTTATTGGGCTGACCCTTCCAACAGGGCACTATTTCATTTGGGAGACCACGGCCGGCAACTCATTCCAGGGCTGACATCACGCGTGGCACCCCAGGCTCTCCAGGGATGACTCCTCCGTGCCGTGATCAATAGTGCTTGTGACCAAACATTGCAAAAGCACATTAAAATGCCACTCATCCTGTCCGACTGCCTTCCAGATAAATCAGGTGCCGTTCCCCGCAGGCCTGGTGAGAGCGGTCAGGCAGACAGCAAGAGGGGAAGGTGGAGGCGGCGAACGCTAGTGGTGCGACGGGTTATAACCTATCTGTCTTATCGCATTCATGTCAGTCATATATGGAGGAATTTAGTCCTTGCTGCACATGCGGCCTTCAAAGATACATTGAACAGTCTGAGAACTAAACTGACATAGTTATAATAAATGTTGCAGCATGGTATTCATGATTTCTAACAAATGCAGTCAATGTGGGATGAACTGTGAGAATGACAGTATCCTGTTATATTTCTTATTACACAGCTGTCAGGAATGCTTGATTCAAGTCAATCCCATCATTCTGTGCTCAAATATGTAAGACATAATGTACAGTCAGCTGGTTATTATTGCAAAACCAACTTCTTTATGTTGCACCGGCATTCTAAACACCCTGTTGTGGTTTATTTTGCAAACATGAAGGCTGACTGTACATTCTCCCTTAAACACTAGTGAAATACAAAGTTCGGAGATGTTTTTGAGAAAAAAAAGTGCAAATGTTACTCTCAGAAGAGTTTAAGCAAGTCTATTAAAGCATGATCTTATAATATGAAATTCTTTGATAAATCTTTGATTTTAATACCAGCAGCTTTTTCCTTAGTGTAACTATATATTTTGTTCTCTCATATTCTACTGTAAAAGGGTATTTGTCGTATTTGTATTTGATGTATAATTTGCAGGGGAGTGAATCTTTGGGTAGAAAGAGAATCATTTCAATTCATAATTCATAGTTTTAATTCAGGAAAAAAATATTTGGAATTTCAACTATTTGATTTGATGCAATGCAATTCACAGAAAGATTTGATTAATTTTGATTAATGAATCTAAGTGAAATTAAGCTTCTAATTTTAAGTGAATTCATGGGATAATGTACAGTAAATGATCCTAATGTGTCTTGGTTAAGAAATAGGCAAACAAATATTGTTTATTGAAGAATGCAATGTGCATTATACTATAATAGACCATTTTTTAGGGGTGTAACGATTCAATCGTTTTCTCAGTGCATCGATTACACCTTTAAGACTTCTTTGATTTATTTGATAGTGAAGGAAAAGCTCCAAATGAAGATCACACAATATATAATAGTGAAAGGAGACACAGCAAGTACTGTACCTGAAGGACTCTAACTTACAATGAGCTTTATAAATTCACCTGCTCCGTAATTATCTGCAGCCTATTACAGCTTTAGCTGGTCGTTGGCATTATATGCATATCTCTGCATGTTTGATGTGATGAGAATGGAGACAGGACGTTAGAATGAAAGATTTGTGAAATGCATGCATGTTCTGACTGCTGGTATAAAAGCATCTCTCGCTGTGCCACTACACTGCGATCTATATGCGCGAGCGGCAAGAGTGCCGTCGCCATGGTGATCTCCGGCTCAAATCCAAGTGGGATTTGCCATCTTGGCAGGCAGACAACGAGGAAGCCAGCAGGAGTGATTGGAATACAGGAGGATAGAGAGAGGCAGAGAGGTAGAGAGAAGCACATTAGGTCTAACAAAATTCTGCTACAAAATAACTCAAACACAAAAGCCAAAATAAAGAGCTTGAGTTTTCTCATATTGAGCGTACATATCCATGCTTCTCTATCATTAAAACAGCTTGCAGAAAATGGATAAGGTCAATGAAGGTCAAACACGTTCTTTCAGCAACCAACCTGGCTGAATGCATCTAAAAGCACTTTATCATAATCACCTCTCTTTGAACTGCAGCACACTGGCTGCTCACTAGAAACTGCATAAAGACTGCATAGAGGTTTTCAACAAAAATAGAAATCTGTTCAGTCTCATTTGGGTATCGGCTCTTGAAAACAGTTGCACCTGCACACTGGAAACATCTCATGTGGTGTAATACATCAGTATACACATGGCCCCAAAAGCATTGTGAACACACTTGTATTTATATTATCTGGTGCCCATGGGATGGTGTATATGAGTACCAAGTGTGCTCATAACGTGGTTCAATTCTCGGTATAGTTTTAGCATGTTTTAGAAATTTCGATAACACTTTAGAATAGGAAACACTTATTCACTATTAACTATAAACTGAATGCATTTTAATTTGATGCATATTTGTCAGTCATACATAAATGAAATTGGTAAGATTGCAAAACAAACAAATAAATTAAATGTAAATAAATTAAAATTAAAAATGACATTGTTTATTATTAACTATTTGCATCTGTTTGATTTGATTAAATAATCATATTTTCAAAATGCATTTATTCAAATTGCTTAGAATCAGCATAAATCTGTTCACTGTTAAATCCATTACATTTATTCTGTTAAAAAGCATGAATATGATTAAAATATGTGAAACAAGCAATATTAAAACACTCAAACAAATTTGATTTTTATGATAAATATATAAACCCGGTTATTGTGTATTTAAGTTTACTAGCTTATGCTAAAACTCTGCAATCCAAGTGAATGGAAATTGTATATGAAATTCATTCATGCAATTCATTCAATCTCAAAATTTAGGCCTAGACATAAATTAATCAATTTGCAAAAAAAAAAAAAAAAAAAAGCATAGAAATCAGAAAGGTACAACGTGTCCTTCCCTTGAAAGTATGTCATATTTCAGCATCATGTGAAGTGGACCCCATTGCAGGTATCTGACAATAGCACTTGATTAGACGCCGCACACTGCCTATTGTTGGTAGACCTCCCTATGCAATTTGGTTTCCTCCATGCAGTCATTCAATCAAATTAAGCCTCCATTAAATATGGAAATGTGGTTTGCAGTGGTGGGCCGTGATAGCACAGGAGGGGCTGCGAGTGATTAATGTACCTCACCAGGCAGTGCTGCTTGACTAGCTCTATTGATAGAGTGCTAAGACTGAGGGCTTGGGTGACGATGCACCAGCTTGTCAGTCCAACTTGCTCCCAGCGTTCATTTGGAAGTCCTGTCTCTCTCTTTCACTCTTATTCTTTCTTTCTGCCACAGCTAGAAAGGTCCAGTGCTCGGCTATCGTGCCAGTCTGTCCGCCTGTCCACCTGAAATCCTTCCCTGCCAGCCTGGCCACGTGCCAATGCTTTTAGCGAGCGCTATCTGTCATTGTATGAATAATACAACCCTGAGACCATCCGCGGAATCCAAATGAGGAGGAAAACGCTCTACTTCAGCTCCCCAACACGCTCGCATCAAGAAAAGGCAATTATTTGAGCCCAGCTGCAGCTATGGAAATGAGAAGGACCGGTATTCATGCTCTCTAGGGAAAAAAAAGAACAACAATTGTGTAAATAAAGAAGGAAATAACAAAAACCAGCACCTGCAATTAAATAACAGCTCAAAAAGAATGACCTGCAATAAAACAAGCACTAATGGCCATCAGAAATATGATTAGCCACACGAGCACCCAGCAAAAAGGGCACGTGCTGGGCCACGTCACTGACTTCAATTCAGGGTTATTACAGTTAACTAAAAAAAAAATCAAACCATAAAAACATTTATACTTGTAATATAATTAACGTTAAGAGAAATGGTAAAACACAACAAAATTGCTTAACCTTTAACAAAAATTTTAATGCAAACTGTCAGTCCTGTCAAACTAATTTGAAATATTACTAAAAACTAAAGCTATAAAATTGCACTTGAATAAAATAACTAATAAAAACGGAACATACTATTTCAGCTAGTTGTCAAGGGAGAAAAAAAATATATTTTCATTTAACTTGATATTCTAAAATAACTAAAACTAAAACTTCATATACAAACTAATAAAATTATGTAGAGAGACAATAAACAAAAACTATAAATATAAACACTATAAATATAAAAACAAATTCCAAATATTAATAAAAAACTAAAACAATAAAAATGGTTACTTAAAATAAAATAACTGAAATAAAAATTGAACATATTATTTCAGCTAGTTGCCAAGGAGGAAAAAAAATCTTATTTTACTTTAAGTTAGTTTAACTTAATACACTAAAATAATTAAAACAATACAAAAATTGCAAAAACATAAAACAAAATTAATAACATTTTAACAAAAAAATTCAAACTAAATCAAACTAATAATAAGAACCATAATATATATATATATATATATATATATAATGGTAACACTTTACAATAAGGTTCATTAGTTTGCATTAGTTAACAACATTAGTAAACTTGAACTAAGAATGAACAATACTTCTACAGCATTTATTAATCTTAGTTAATGTTAATTTCAGCATTTACTAATGCATTATTAAAATCACAAGTAGTGTTTGTTAACATTAGTTAATGCACTGAGAACTAACATGAATAATCAATGAACAACTGTATTTTCATTAACTAACATTAACAAAGATTAATAAATAGTGTAATAAATGCATTGTTCATTGTTTGTTCATGTTAGTTCATACATTAACTAATGTTAACAAATTACAGTGTTACCAATATATATATATATATATATATATATATACATATATATATATATATATATATATATATACATATATATATATATATATATATATATATATTATATAATCTACATATATATATATATACAAACCCGATTCCAAAAAAGTTGGGACACTGTACAAATTGTGAATAAAAAAGGAATGCAATAATTTACAAATCTCATAAACTTATATTTTATTCACAATAGAATATAGATAACATATCAAATGTTGAAAGTGAGACATTTTGAAATGTCATGCCAAATATTGGCTCATTTTGGATTTCATGAGAGCTACACATTCCAAAAAAGTTGGGACAGGTAGCAATAAGAGGCCGGAAAAGTTAAATGTACATATAAGGAACAGCTGGAGGACCAATTTGCAACTTATTAGGTCAATTGGCAACATGATTGGGTATAAAAAGAGCCTCTCAGAGTGGCAGTGTCTCTCAGAAGTCAAGATGGGAAGAGGATCACCAATTCCCCCAATGCTGCGGCGAAAAATAGTGGAGCAATATCAGAAAGGAGTTTCTCAGAGAAAAATTGCAAAGAGTTTGAAGTTATCATCATCTACAGTGCATAATATCATCCAAAGATTCAGAGAATCTGGAACAATCTCTGTGCGTAAGGGTCAAGGCCGGAAAACCATACTGGATGCCCGTGATCTTCGGGCCCTTAGACGGCACTGCATCACATACAGGAATGCTACTGTAATGGAAATCACAACATGGGCTCAGGAATACTTCCAGAAAACATTGTCGGTGAACACAATCCACCGTGCCATTTGCCGTTGCCGGCTAAAACTCTATAGGTCAAAAAAGAAGCCATATCTAAACATGATCCAGAAGCGCAGGCGTTTTCTCTGGGCCAAGGCTCATTTAAAATGGACTGTGGCAAAGTGGAAAACTGTTCTGTGGTCAGACGAATCAAAATTTGAAGTTCTTTTTGGAAAACTGGGACGCCATGTCATCCGGACTAAAGAGGACAAGGACAACCCAAGTTGTTATCAGCGCTCAGTTCAGAAGCCTGCATCTCTGATGGTATGGGGTTGCATGAGTGCGTGTGGCATGGGCAGCTTACACATCTGGAAAGGCACCATCAATGCTGAAAGGTATATCCAAGTTCTAGAACAACATATGCTCCCATCCAGACGTCGTCTCTTTCAGGGAAGACCTTGCATTTTCCAACATGACAATGCCAGACCACATACTGCATCAATTACAACATCATGGCTGCGTAGAAGAAGGATCCGGGTACTGAAATGGCCAGCCTGCAGTCCAGATCTTTCACCCATAGAAAACATTTGGCGCATCATAAAGAGGAAGATGCGACAAAGAAGACCTAAGACAGTTGAGCAACTAGAAGCCTGTATTAGACAAGAATGGGACAACATTCCTATTCCTAAACTTGAGCAACTTGTCTCCTCAGTCCCCAGACGTTTGCAGACTGTTATAAAAAGAAGAGGGGATGCCACACAGTGGTAAACATGGCCTTGTCCCAACTTTTTTGAGATGTGTTGATGCCATGAAATTTAAAATCAACTTATTTTTCCCTTAAAATGATACATTTTCTCAGTTTAAACATTTGATATGTCATCTATGTTGTATTCTGAATAAAATATTGAAATTTGAAACTTCCACATCATTGCATTCTGGTTTTATTCACAATTTGTACAGTGTCCCAACTTTTTTGGAATCGGGTTTGTATATATATATATATATATATTATATATCAGCGATACTAAATACAGCTTTGAATGAGTTTTAATGTTACACATGGCGAGCATGTTGAATTTAACGTAAAGTAGAACGAATGAAATATAATTTTTGGTAACACTTTATTTAAGGTGTCCTTGTACTTACTATTATAATAACACATAATTAAGCATAATTACATGCAAGTAAACCTAAGCCAAACCCTAATCCTAACCATATAGTATGTAGTTAGTTAATATTACTCAGTTCTTAAATGTGTAATAAAACTGCAACAAGGACACCTTAAAAGTGAAGTGACGTGTGGCCAAGTATGGTGACCCATACTCGGAATTCGTGCTCTGCATTTATCCCATCCAAAGTGCACACACACAGAAGTGAACACACCCCCACACACACACACACACACATACACACACACACACCGTGAACACACACCTGGAGCAGTGGGCAGCTGCGGCGTCCGGGGAGCAGTTGGGGGTTCGGTGCCTTGCTCAAGGACACCTCAGTCGTGGTAGTGAGTGCTGTACATTCACTCCCCCCACCGACAATTCCTGCCGGACCTGAGACTCGAACCTGTGACCTTCAGGTTACAAGTCCAACTCTCTATCCATTAGGTCACTACTGCCCCAAAAATGTAAATTAAAGTGTAACTGCATTTTCTTGTAAAGTGTACTTCAATAATCATTATTTTCAACTTTAACAATATTTTATCATTTATTTTTGTGTGTACTTACCAAGAAAACCCTGAGTAACATAAGGTAACTACAGACTTCAGGGTTCAGAGTTATTATCTAGTTATTACCATATTACTGTAATTACTATAGTCAGAACATGGTATGCACATGCAGAACAGGACTGCAAAATAAAGTACTAAAACAATAAAATTATCAAATGACTTATCTGCTTTTGCATTGTCCTCCAAAGTTCTTTGCATAATAGGGTACTACCATGGTATACGTCCAAAATACCTAGTATTAGCACTGCATAATGTCCAAATATCCATTGTGACTAGTGTTATATTCAGCGAGAGTGACCTTTCCAACAACAGTCAATACCTTGACCAATACAATCTGCACAGAAAGCTGCGTCTGTGCATAAGGAACCTGATTTCTCACACCCATATCTGCCTTACATCAATACTGCAACAGAGTATTTATGCAGTTATTCAGATACGCACATTATTCAGCCCTAATCTGGTTTTGCTCTGCTTATCCCCTTCACCAGCGCTTTGCTAGCACACACTATATAAGTAATATCGATAATCTATTTACTGTTCCCATAATTACTTTGTGTTCAGGCAGTTGGGTAGAGAATCAATCCATCATTGGCTAGTTTACGTATGAGTTTATATAACAGCAGATGAGCCATAAATGACAGTATAGTGGGATATTTATAATATGTGGTGACACTCCGTTATTCAAAGAGTCACGGCTACATAGAAGATGCAAATGTAAAGATGAAATTGGTTCTGATTTGGTAAGAAAACACTTCAGCTCTGTTGCAAAATGTGATTTTGCCAAATTCTGCGGTCTATTTAAGTTATTCTACACTGTATAGATATGGAAAAGTGCAATAAAAAGCCACTTGATGTCGTAGATCCAACTTGGATGCCAGAATCTGGGTGTATGTCTTGTTGTACTTTAAAAAGTAGGCCTACACTTAATTTGATATGTTGACTATTATACTAAAACATGCGTAAAGTAAGATATACTACTTAAGTCAAAAAGGCACTCTAAAGTTCAACTGCATTTAATATACATTTGAACTGTAATACATTCTGGTAACAGTTTAATCTGTCCATATTTATGTGTAATTACAAGCAATGCTAAACCAAACCCTAAACTTTAGCCTTCAGCAAACCTATAGTAAATAGAAATTAACATGCAATAAAGTGTCTGAAAACATAAAAAAGTAAGTGTTGCAGTGTGAATCATCTTCCAGACGCCAGGAAATGACTGAATTATGATTAATAGTCAGATATATCAAGTAGAAATACCTCACAACCTACTGCCCATGATGCCTTAAAATACTGTCTAGGTAGACATCTCTCTAGGGTTTGGAACAGTGCTTATATAAAGCAAAATAATTCCTGTAAAGTCGACTCTGGCTCTCTGACAGAATGCCTAAAAAAGCAAAGGCAGGCTGTAAACAGTGGCTCCCTCATTAGCTGAGGTATCTTATTAACAAATAATAACAGCGGTGCTTTGTTTTTACCTCTCGCTACATGAATTATTCACAGATTTGCTCATGACTCTTTTATGGAGCATCTTGTGCAGCCCAGATACTAAATGTCACTCAAAACATTGATGTCACACTTTGCTGTAGTTATTTGCATGTGTGTGAGTGCATTAGCGAGAGGTCGCCATCAACACTGAATAATGTGTGTCAGTCTCGTGAGCTGGTGCGCATGTCTTCTTGCCCCGTCTTCATCAGAAACCCCTGAGGATTGTGATTCCTGTCATTTCAGCTGCTCAATTCAAATCCTAAACCCAATCCCAATTCCTGTCCTTTTAACAATAAAAATTCACATTTCACCTCAATATAAAAAAATAAATAATGTAAAAAATGTGTGTGTGTGTGTGTGTGTGTGTGTGTATGTGTTCTTTGTTTCTGCATTGTGACATTATGTTCAAGACATTTAAGCAAATCAATACTACTACTACTACTACTACTACTACTAAACTAAATAATTACTCTTTAATGCATATTTTATTTTATTTTATTATTAAAATAAATTATCACTATATTTTCATTAGTGTAATATTCATGTTTTTAATTGCAGTAAAAATAAATACAGTTTTGCTTTATGGTACCAATGCAATGTTACAATGTTACTTACAATGTTTGTCTTTTTTTGGGAGGGTACTATATTTTTACTGTATTGCAGTAAAAAATACATTTATTTTTTATTTATTTTTATTATTTTTGCTTTATGGTAACAATGCGATGTTGCAATGCACACAATCTTATTGAGTATAAAAATAGACTATATTCTTTTTAATAAAGCATCATTTATTTCTCTCGATTTTGGATTTTAGAAAATTATCTCTTTTTTAAGACCATTATGATGATGGTCTTAAATATTATTTTTACGTGATATTACTTTCATGACAATTAAGCATGTTTTCTCCTCAAAATTGTTTTTAAATTATTAATGTATGCAGTTATTTTTGAATGTTTTGTAATTACCACTATATTTTCATTGTGTAATACAGTCCATTTTACTATATTACAGTAAAATGGCATATATTGTTGCTTTATGGTAGCAATGCAATGTTACAATGCACAAAAGTTTATTACAAAAATAGGTATAAAAATACTGTAAATATAAAATGTTTAATCAAAATATAATTTATTTTCTTGATTTTGGCGTGAAATATTACCTGGACATATTTCATGAAATTCACCTACAAATGCAAGCTTTGTATAAATGTGGTGCTGCTACTTCAGGATCTATACTTGCATGCAGATTTGAATCTAGTTAAGAAGAAAAGCCAATCACTCTGCACACAATTATTGGAGATTTTTGTGTCGCCATGGTTACGTGCCGCCTGTATAATTGCATGTCTGATCTCATGAGGTACATGAGGTGGGTTTTGGGGTCGGGGCAGGCAGGAGGGTGTAACTAATCTCCCTCATGATCACTACCTGTTCCTGTCAGCACCCCCACCTCTCAGTTTAGATCGGTCCCTCATTCATCTTCTCACGGAGCCAAAGGTCTGCTAGACGAGCCGCTTGTCTGCAGACTCCTGTAATTCACAGCCGCCTCAAACGACTGCGCTGATTGCCTGCTACAAGAGCAAAGCCGTGTCAGTCATTCAGCCGGGAGTAAACTGAGAAACTAGTAATCTAGAATGTGAGTAGGCGGACTGTGAGTCTGAGTGGAGACCTGAGAGTTTAGATCACTGCCAGCCTTTGTCAAATTTGTGTTACGTGTTTCTAATGGCTCCTTTTATAGCTGCTTTCCACCGATGGAAGTACGGCACAAATGTGTAAGATACACAGTGCTAAATTGTGATTGTTGTGTTGCTTGCTGGTTGCCCGTCATTCTGTCTGTTGGTTGTCCTAACGAGCGATCTTTAAAGACCTGCACAAATTACCATAGATTTTGACAGTCTGTCAAAAAATTATAATTAATTATTTTTTATTACTGTTTTTAAAGAAGTCTCATCTACTCACCAAGGCTACATTTATTTGATAGAAAAAAAAAACAGGAAAAAAAAACACCAATATTCTGAAATATTATTACAATTGGAAAAATAACTGCAATGTAAAAAGTGGTAACCTACAATTGTTACCATAAATAGTTTTGGTTACACTTTATTTTAAGGAGTCCTTGTTACAGTGTAATTACTGTATATTAGGGATATGCATCTCCATAACTGAGAGATGTTATGATAAATACGATACGCATCTCGATGCATAGCCAACGATACGATACACTGAAGATACATATGAAGCAGCTAGCGATGCGATGCAATATGATTCACTCCTATTACGATGCAGTGCGATTCGATTTCGATTCGATTCGATTCAACACAATGCGATTCGATTCAATACGATCCAATGGAAAAAATATGATCGCTTTTATTTCTTTGGTTCAGACAGACAGCAAATCATAAATTAACTTGTGTCTTTTGACTTTTAACGCCTCGAGGCCTGTTTCATAAAACAAGTTTTCCAAATAGGCCAGGCTTATTTCAGTTATTCTGACTCATTGTCAAATGATTTGGTTCCATAAAGCAAATTTAACAAAGATCAACCTCAGTCACTGTGGCTACTTATGCTGGAAAGCTAACCTGGTTCAGGGCAGGCAAACTGTCCGGCTAAACTGAGTTCTTCTAACACTGACATATATTACCACTGACTCTCTCACATACTACCATAGCCATGCAGCCTTTCTCTCTGGTTTTATAACAGTTGTACCTTTTATAGTTAGAACAGATAGCATTAGAACATTACAATCTAACATTGCTCTTTAAAAGCATTAACAATCACTAAACTAAAAGTTAAAATCACTAAATTAAAACTACATTTTAACTGCTATAAGAAACACACATGAACTCATCTGAGCTTAGTAATTAGGACTGTATTAGCTTACATTTTATTTACCCATTACAATAGTCCCTTTACAGTTACTGCTATCATAAAATGCATATTTGACTCAGAATTATTACGCTCCGTCTGTTTAGCACGCATGCGCACAGCAGCGCTCGTCCACTCGCGTAAGACCACCCCTGACAGCAAAATGGATATATTTGCATGACTTTCTAACATTTACAGATGAAAAATATACTCGTGACATGTCAGTTATGCACTGAGGAAAACACAACGTCTCAAATGCATTAAACAGCACAAATACATTCACTGTTTGCGATGGTGGATCGATTTGATCCGTGATCGACATTAAGTTAGATTGTGTGAACTTACATTGTCGTTTATAACCGCTTTAACCCCCGATTGATTTGTTAGGTTATTTCAAGTCAGGTTTTGGACTTTAATCCCCGCTTTTCCTCAGGTCTCCGTAGTGTTGTGATTCGTCATATTCACGCGCAGCGGTGATGAGAGAAGAGAACGCGCTTGAGAAACAGTTTCGAGAGGAGAAATCAATATACATATAAAATATTGGTCACAGATTGTTGGTCACTTTATAAACAATAAAAGTGTAGCTCATCCACTAGTAATTATATATAAATAAATCGTTTTTTACCGATGCAAATAAGTTAGAAACGATGCATCGCAATACAAATGCCAACTCGTATCCGATGCACATTTTTAAACCGATGCATCGCATCGCTAACTTTTTTGCCGATGCACCGAGCGAATCAGAGAATCTTCCCATCTCTATATTTAAGTACTGAGTAATATTGATTAAGTACATGTACTTACTATATGGTTAGGATTAGGGTTTGGTTTAGGGTTACTGGCATGTAATTATGCAAAATTGATTGTTATTATAAGTACATGTAATTTAATTATTGTAAGTACTTGTAACGTGTAACAAGGAGTGTTACCAGAGTTTTTTTATATAATATTTTCCATTGGAATATAACCGATTCATTTAGATGTTACCATTTTTAGGTTACCATATTGAATATCTGCTAAAATGTAATTTATTTCTGTGATCAAAGCTGTATTTTCAGCATCATTACTCCAGTCTTCAGTGTCACATGATCTTCAGAAATCATTCTAATATGCTGATTTACTGCTCAAGAAACATTTCTGATTATTATCAATGTTGAACACTGTTGTGCTGCTTCATAATTTTTGTGGAAACCATGATCCATTCAAAAGAACAGCACTTATTTGAAATAGAAATCTTTAGTAACATTATACATGTCTTTTTGCCTCTTTTGATCAACTTGATAAATATTTTTTTGGGGAAAAAATGAGGCAAAAACTTTCTGGAAGGGATATCATTTGCATTTAAATCACAGCAGTGGAAAATCATGAACAAAATAAATGATTACCAGTGCAGTAATCAAACTCAGAATAGTTGTGTAATGTATTCCTGCACGTAGGCAGATAGAAAGCATATAAAACAGGTAAATCTCTCAGAGTAACATGAACTTTTCCACCGCACTGAAACTCGATCTCACAGCAGAATGATCACGTGAACTCCAATGTTTTGCTGCTTTTCTTCAAGGAAAGTCCCATTCATGGTCCCATTTGGATAAAAGCGTCTGCTAAATGCATAAATGTAAATGTAAATGTAAATTCAAGGAAAGTCTGTTTACTCACCAGCCATATTTGCAGCTATTTAAGGCATCCCTGACCTGCAAGTCATGCAAGTCATGCATGTGTAACTATAAGAGCTGTGCGAGTAACCTCACTCTCTGGCATCAAGAGACTCACTAGTGACTGACGCTAGAGGCTGTGTCTTTAGCATCATTTAGCACACCTCCCGTGATGGGAACGCTGGTCCTAAAAGCTGCTTCAGTGATGCCATGATTTTACCAACTGCTGATTGGTTCTTTTATTTAGAAGGCGGGACTTATTCCACCATATTGCGTGTTGCACTTCCTCTCATTCATAATATGAGTGCACTGTCTTGGTAAATCTAAGGTCTTTGGCTTTTCTCAATATTGTCACATCATTGGACACACTGACATTACATGTCAATTACTAGTCAATGACTTTTGGTTGTTTTGTCACTGCGAATCAATGTTAGTGTGAACACTCCTAAATAATCAAAGTTTAGTCAGGAAACGGTTCCTTGACATTGTATTTAATACAGCACTTAGTATTAATATTCTGACTTTCTTCTAAGCAAAACAACAAAACTCAATTGAATCTATTAATTACAGCATGGGAGAATCATGTGTTGTCATAATAAAATAGAACAAAAAAAATCATAATACTTATTAAAATTAATCAATTCCTGCCTTATCTCAATGTCAGTTAATTTTAAACCCCGAGCCATGAGCTTTAGAATGAAGATGATAAGCTCTACATGAGCATCATAGTCATGATCTGTGTTAGGAATGAAATACTAGCATACTGCAATATACAGCACACTATATACATATGAAACAGAATGCAACTATAAATGTCTCAGAGAGTATAGTGTGCTTCACATGACCTCACTATTTTGCATAATTTATTCACCATTGCACATCTCAAATGAAAGGTAAAGTCCAGCACATTACATTGTGAGATACAGTATTGTGTGCAGTGCATTCTGGTTATTTACTGCAGATGCAGCTGATAATTCAGGTATGCCATGCTGAATACTGTAAACAGTGCTGCAGTTCTGCTGCATCTCAATCTCCACACATGTCCGATACACATTACTGTCCAGATGTCCTGTTCCTGCATCCTTACACTGTTATAGCTGTTCCTGATCTGCATGAACTGTAAACTGTATGTAGACACTTCAGTAAACTGTTCAACATCTGACCAACAACTACAATAGTATTTGTACATATTAAAATATATTTCTGTATGAATCACATATAAATACTGTCCATAAGTGTTAAAGCTTACTTAGCTGCAGTTCAGTGTAACAACAACAATACAACTGTTAAGCAGTTTCGAAACAGTTAAGCGACTCATTCTACTAAAAAATGTACACTGCAAGATGTAGATGACTTTTTTCTTCAGTAGAACAGTAAATTAGATTTTTAGCTCAAAAAGTGGTCCCTGGTGATTCATAAAATACAAGTCAGTGGCTACTAGTGTTGTTTTTGGCGGCCTGTTTTAATTTTAGTTGTAGTCTAGTCTTTGTGTGAAGCTGTCATTTTAGTTTTTATTAGTTTTAGTCACGTTCATACTCTTTTTAGTCTAGTCAAGTTTTAGTCAACTAAAAGTCTCAGCATTTTAGTCTTATTTTAGTCAGAATTATCCATGACTATTTTCGTCTAGTTTTAGTCAACGAAAACTGATGACATTTAGTCTAGTTTTAGTCAATGAAAATTGTATTTTAGTCTCTTTTTAGTAATGCAATTCTATTTAACCCAGTCGATATAGTATAAGTACCTAGTAGTACAGACGAAACCTTTTCTTTTAGCCAAACCCATTTCAAACAAGGTTATTTTATTATATTATTGTTACCTTATAGACTCAAGAATACATCCAAAGGCACTCTGATTTGAATTTACAACATTTATTTTACCAACCAAACATATTAGAAGTACACACACATAAATTTAAATAAATAAAAACAATAAATACAATAAAATAGCATCACATGACAATGCCAGAAAAAAATATATAACGTTACATTCAAGTTTAACAAAGAGAAACAAGGTGCTTGAATGCTCGAGCTACAATAACATACTAAAAAGTGCAAATAAAATGTGTGTGTCTGTTACTTGTATTGATTGTAAACTGAAGTCAGATGAAGCCGGCCATCGGTCCCTTTCTCTGTGTCAAACTTAACTTTGTTTGTTGTCGTCTTCTCTAAATAATGCCGCGAGTGGAGCTTGAGGAAGTGACGTCGCCTGCGTCTGCGCAGAGTGTTGCCAAGTCCCCAAATATTTAGACCCTAGAACTTTACCGGGGAACCCCCCTCGAAATGCGATTGGGCTAGTTTTGAGTAGCAATTGGGCGGGTTTTGTTACGAAAACCTGGCAACCCTGACAGCCCCTGAAGTAACGTTAAGTCACATGAAACAGAAATACTGCAAAATAATAACGCGACTAAACGAGAAGAAATAACGTTATAACATTTCGTTTCGTCTCGTTTTGGTCAACGAAAATGAAGAGACATTTTAGCATAGTTTTTATTTTGTAAACCACATTTAGTCTCGTTTTTATTCGTCAACGATATTGCATTATACATTTAATTATCGTCATCGTCACATGACCAGCATTTACGTTGCGTCTCGTTTTCGTCACGTGATAAAGGTTCGTTGACGACGATATTTCGTCATAATTTTCGTTGACGAAAGCAACACTAGTGGCTCCCATCATTTTGGGAATCAAAAAAAAAAAAAAACATACGCAAAATTTATTCCCGTGGCTCTTGAAGATATATTGAGGTCTTATGAAACGAAACGATCGCTTTGTGCAAGAAAATGAACATTATTTCTAACATTATCACCTGTAATCCAAATCCTCAGACAAACAGTCCACAGTGAAGTCTGGTTCACAAATGAATCATTCTTTTGAACAGCAAATTAACAGCAAATTTTCATTTTTGGGTGAACTATCCTTTTAAGGTACTAGTGTCAGGTACTAGTGTTAGCTACTCCCCAACAAAAAGACATATCCAAAATATAACATAAGCATTAGACTAATTACAATATTTGTTGTAGACTGGACCATTATCCCACAAATGGCCACTTGATTAGTTGCTTTTCTGCCTGTTGTAAGTATATTGGCCATAAAACAGAGGTGAATGGATTTAGGGAGTGTGCACACATCCAGTGAGTATGTGACTGAAGTCACGGATGAGGAGCACATTGTACACATGCTTAAGCAAAGTGTCAAAAGGACTAATTAACATATTAATGATCCCACCTTAGCACTGCAGCTCCCGTTGGATAGTCAAAACACTTTGATAAGCATGCAAATGAGAAGCCACCAGCTCAAGAAGAAATTATCTGAAGCGTGAAAGAGAAAGATAGAGGAACAGAGAGAGAGAGAGGGAGAGAGAGGCTGATAGTAATGATTGAACCGTTGTTTTATTTATCTTTAATTATCTGGTTTAAGCTGCTGGTGGAGGTGACATCAAAGAGAGGGAGCAGGTGCACAGTAATGCAATCTTCACCTCCATCTTTTTATGCCACCCTTCATTCCCAGGCTTTCTTCTCTGATATACCAATCAATACAGCAGAGAACCAGCTGTCCATCAAACGTCCAGTGACAATCAAACTAGCCGTCATATACTGAAGTCAGGTGTGACTCAGACAACAGACATTGAAAATACTGTATGAAAAGGTTCGATTCTATGACTTTTCCAATTATGAAGACATTTTTTTAGAAGCTGAAACTAATAAAAACTAGTTTTTTTAATACACTGAAAGCTCTGACAATAGTTATTGCCCTGCAGATGTTCTGAATGGTTTTTAGGCCAAAAATATAAAGCTGTCAGACATAAATCCATCAACAGATGTCCATTCAGAGATGGAGATTGTTTGCTGGCCATGTATGGATTTGGCGTTAAGATAGAAACACTCATCATGAAATGTTGGACAAGCATGTCATCGGTAAATTATCTGAAAATCTTCAAATATGTAAATGGGACAACCGAAATATGGCTAAATACCTAAATTATGCACTTTATATCATTAAAAGTATTTACCTGAAAATCAATTTGGACTACAAATATGTAAATGGGACTGAATGTACCGAAATATGCTTGCTAAATACCTAGAAGGATCCTGTGAAATGCACTTTATATCATTAAAATGTATTTACCTGGAGAAACAAAATGTATGCCAAACATAAATAGATAGTTAACATGGAACCCTAAGAGTATTTAAGGTTTTTATGAGCTTGCATTAATTGAAAGATTTCATGAAATACAATCTAAAATATTGATGTTAATCCAGGCCATGTTACACTGAAAATACTATTAATATCACTACTGCTGCTGCTTATTATAATAATAATAATAATAATAATTCATTGGACCAGCTTTGGACCAACAAAAATACTTTATCTTTGTTACAGACAAATTTACTCATTCTCAAATTATATTTATGGTTTGGTTCAAGCATTTTAATTTACATTTTAATTTAATATTAATAAAAATAAAAAAAAAACATTTATTTTCCCAAATACAAAAAAAAAAATCCATACAAATTACTTTTTTTTTCTAAAGAATATACTTAATTACTAAGCCAGACAAGCCAAATGTTAATTGATGTAGGTTAATTAATGTTTTACAATTACAACATCTTCCTAAAAAAGCTAAATTAGCTATAATATTAAAGTTGAATTTTCACACAAATCAAAAACAACTATGAAAGTCCTTAATGTTTATTGTCATGTCTTTTTAAAAATATGCATCATATT
This sequence comes from Schizothorax lantsangensis, assembly GCA_027422415.1. Taxonomy (NCBI): domain Eukaryota; kingdom Metazoa; phylum Chordata; class Actinopteri; order Cypriniformes; family Cyprinidae; genus Schizothorax; species Schizothorax lantsangensis. The sequence goes on along the minus strand of CM049858.1, from coordinate 3,055,761 downwards.
TTCTGTTATGTACTAAAAAAAATAAAGATTTAAAAAGAAAAACAAACAATCCCACCATTAATGTAAAAATTAAAATGATAAAAATAAAAATGAAAAGACCTTCAAACTGATGTATGATTTGTTGGAATCGGATGAAAAATGAGCTACACATGTTTGAAGTCGATGGAGTCAGCAAAGAGTCAGCAAAGTAAATTCAGAGAAAAACTGATTTAAAAGTTTTCTGAAGATTCCAAAGCAAAATCACCTAGCAACATTACATCCCCCCCCCCCCCCCACACTTGTTTTCCTAATAATCATTCACTACTTATTATTATTGTCCTAATAATCAAAATATAGCATTTTTTTTATCTTTGTTGTTATAAAGAACCAATGCAAAAAAAAAGAACAAATATAAAAAAGAAACAAGTGTATAGTGTAGGCTATTACTTTTTCATTTTACATCTAAACAAAAGCATTCAAGTAAGAAAAACAAATAGTAAAATGTAAAAATCACTTAAGTGTGTTTAATAAAAAATAAATTGATTAAAACTACAAAAGCAGTTCAATCAAGAGCAGCGAGTGATTCCCTCTTTTCTTTTATCGTTTGATTAACATTAATGCGACAGACGGCCTGTATATTAAGACAGTGTAATGCACGGATCTAATATAATGTTACACATCTGAAATTTTTCCCCAACAGTTCCCCAAACGTTCACTTAAGATATAATAGATTATGTTTGCGTGAATACTTAAATATATTTAGCCTACTGTAATTCTGTGTATACGTGTATCAGGATAGAGCGCTTCGGATGTCAATCAGCGTGAGAAGTGAACGGAGAAAAGGTACTCCTCTCAGAAAATAGACAAATAAAGATACTTTTAGATGTTTAATTATTATTCGGACCATTGGGATCACTAGACAAGGGCTTTTCATTTTTTTTGAAAACCTCAAATTCAACCAAAATTGATTTTTTTCACTTTTTTTTCCTGTAGCTCAAAATTAGCCCGTGCGCATTCAGACTCATTTTGTCAGCACGGGTCACAATTAATGTAGATATGATCATTTCTCACTGTATTGCACATCATCACTCTGGTATCAAGCCATAATGCTATTTAAATATTCTTTCTTTTAATGTGTCTATGTGGAGTGTTGTTTGCTTTTAGACAATCTGAACAAAACTTGTTTAAAACGGAAACCATTATTTTCAATTTGACCAATATGGAAATGCATTTTAAATAAAATAAATGTGACCCTGGGCCACAAAACCAGTCATAAGGGTCAGTTTTTTTAAATTGAGATTTATCATCATCTGAATGATCATCTGAAAGCTGAATAAATAAGCTTTCCATTGATGTATGTTTTGTTAGGACAATATTTGGTCGAGATACAACAATTTGAAAATCTGGAATCTGAGGATGCAAAAAAAATCTAAATATTGAGAAAATCACCTTTAAAGTTGTTCAAATGAAGTTATTAGAAATGCATATTACTAATCAAAAATTAAGTGTTGATATATTTATGATAGGAAATTTACAAAATATCTTCATGGAACATGATCTTTACTTAATATCCTAATGATTTTTGGCATAAAAGAAAAATCTATAATTTTGACCCATACAATGTATTTTTGGCTACAAATATACCTGTGCGACTTAAGACTGCTTTTGTGCTCCAGGGTCACAAATAGTGTATGTGATCCGTGTATGCATACTTGTCTAATTATGTTTACTAATTTCACATTGTTGCATTTGGCAGAGTCTTTCATCTAAAGAAACTCATTCAATTCTATCAGTTTATGCATTCCCTGAGAATCAAACCTATTACCCTAGTGTTGTTATCACCAATGCTCTACTCTCTTTGAACTATGATAACTGGAACAAATGAACTGGCTAAACAACAAAATCGCTCGAGACATGTTGAAGGTATGTTTGCAAGCATGTCCTGTCCTGGTCCAGGGTTGAACCACCTTGTTTTTAGGATGCCAAGTGAGTGTAGAAGTTCTGATCCTACAAAGAAGATGCATCCATGATTTAAAGCAAAAATATGCTGCCAAATTCCAGCCTTTCCAGCTCTATAAACAAATAATAGTAGGCAATATGCACCCAATATATTTATTCATGTTAATGTATGCTAACCAGAGGTGTACATTTCTCACATCATTTTGGAAAAAATGCTGTAGAGTGTCACATCAGTCTAGAACAACCTTCAAGTTTGGAAAAAAAAAGTGTGTATTGGAAATTGTTGTATTACTTGGCTCTGAAAGAAACTGGCCATATGTCATTGTACGGAGAAATAGTTGCAGCTTAGCAAAGTGACACTATTTTATCATCACCCAAACGGATATGACAGATGGAAAGAAAATAGGAGAACAGGAAAGCGTGATCACAACACTGCTTATTGGCAGCCATTATCCAGGTAAAGACCTCTTTGCCAGCCTGTGGGCTCGAGTGTGTGTGTGTGTGTGTGTGTGATCAGTCTGTAAAAACACTGACCTGAACAACTCATGTATGGCTGGCTCCAGGGGAACTGTGAAGAAGCACAGAGAGAGACAGAAGACAGAGGACGTGAGAGGTCAGTTGAAAGGGCAGAAGAAGATTAGATTATCACTCAAACAAAAGGCCGGGCTGACCATATCGCCACATTACATCTGTGTGTTATGTGTAAGGGATGGAAAGGAGAATACCTTTTGAGCGTGTGCAATGGCGCTTCTCATCTGCTACATCCACCTCCATCTGCGGAGAGCCACAAATACAATCAGCGTTTTAATAAAAACTTTTATTTGTAACGCAAGCCCATCTATTAATGACAGTAAAGTGTGTATTTATGTTAAAATATTTAAAGGGATAGTCCACCCAAAAATGAGAATTTGCTGATAATGTCTTCACCCTCAGACCATCCAAGATGCAGATGAGTTTGTTTCTTCATCAGATGTGGAGAAATGTGTCATTGCATCACTGTCTCAGCAATGGATGCTCTGCAGTGAATGGGTGCCGTCAGAATGAGAGTCCAAACATCTGATAAAAACATCACAATAATCCACAAGTAATCCACACCACTCCAGTCCATCAGTCAACGTCTTGTAACTTGAAAAGCTACATATTTGTAATAAACAAATCCATCATTAAGTCATTTTAACATCACTTCTAGGCAAAATACATGCCCATAATCCATAATAACACAGTAAAAAATAGTCCATCTCCTGTTGTCCTCTCACATCAAAATCCAGCCACATATTTGTTTAGAGCTGTTTTGGACTGTTTTGGCTTGTAACCGTGCTTAATCTGTGCAGATTTCTCTCTTAATTCAGATGAGACATCTTTTTAAATGGAGGAGGCGTTATTATAGATTATGAATTCCTTTGAAAGTAAAATTATAGATTTTTTTTCTTACAAACAAGCAGCTTTTGGCTTCTCAAGATATTAACTGATGGACTGGAGTGGTGTGGATTACTTGTGGATTATTGTGATGTTTTTATCAGCTGTTTGGACTCTCATTCTGACGGCACCCATTCACTGCAGAGAATCCATTGCTGAGCAAGTGATGAAATGATACATTTCTCCAAATCTGATGAAGAAACAAACTCATCTACATCTTGGATGGCCTGAGGGTGAAGACGTTTTTAGCATATTTTCATTTTTGGGTGAACTATTCCTTTAAAGTGAAATACTCATGTCCACAATTTTGCATCAATATTTTTGGTGAATGTGTGAAACTTCCGATTCATTAGTGGCTATAGATAAATAACTAGAAGAATAACAAAGGGTAGTAAAACTATTTGTGCTACAAACCAGAGCATTTATTTTTATGATAATAAATTTGAATAATATGATAATAATATCAGTCTGCAACATCAAGAAGCAGAACAGACTATTTTTGTAGAAGTAAAATAAATGGAATCGAATGACACTGGAAGCCTTAAATTTTCAAGTTACAAATGGCTTCCCCCGCTATTACGTTAAAAATGTAATGTAAACCTAGCTTGTAACGTGGAGAGCTTGATGTGTAAAATAAGTCATTGGTAAATTGTCTTCCTGAAGCATGTAACATAGTGGTGCTGTAGCACAAAACATTCATTTCAAAATGTTGATCTGTTTGTATCTAGATCAGCTCAAAAACAGCAGCAGTGGCTCAACCAATGGTGTGAGTGTAGGGCGGGAGGATCTGTTTGCCCAACCAATGGCAGATGAGGGGCGTGTTCAAGTCTGCTAATAGCAGAAAATACACACTTGATTGTGTTTATGTATTCTATGAGATCAAGTACTGTAGGTGTCTCTGTGTAGACAGAAAGAAAGACAGATAGCGTGAAGTGGTACCTGATGTAATTGCCGGTTTAATTGCTCTTTGGTTCAGACCTCTGTTTGCCCCACGGCCCTCTATGTTAGTCGACTGATAAGAGGTCACTACACCTCCTCCAATTTCATTTTCTGAAACATGAAAAAGATAGAAACTTGTAATTATAGACATAAATGAGCATGCAAATCACATTTACACTGGGAAGCATAGAGCGGCGTAGCGGTTTTAAAATCTTCCCCACATACGTACATTTCTTACTCTAAGCTTCAAGTTACCATAAATAAATGAAAAATCAATGGTAAATTTGGACTTTTCTTTAGCTCATGAGTTATATTTCCTCACTTCACACAGAATACGACGGATTCAGTTAATTCTGCCTTCATAAATAAACAGCAGTTGAGACGGAGGAACTGCTTTTATTTCACATTCATGCTGCTTTTCCAATCAGGATCGTTTACAGTTTTTAATAGGATTTATTTAAAGAAATAACCACTAAAAAAAATAAATATTTTCCATATGATTCATATTTTTGTTCACAACATAAATGGAAATGATGATAGACCACATGAGGTAATGAGATCTCATTACTTCACAAATTACACACGATTGCTGTCTTACGTTAAATTTTCCATACCAGCAGGATTAGGCACATTAAATATAACTTCTTCATTGTGTGTGCCGCAAAACACGTGGTTTGCCAGGTTGTGAAGCAGACAGTATGATATTGACAGAGGGAATATTTTGAGGGAAGATGAAGCTCAAACAGCTCGTGTGTATTTGGCTGTATGAAGAGAGGAACTTGTGTGGTGAAACTGGAGCAGATACAAACAAATTTGGAGCAGTGGCGTTTGATTTTTCGAGCTTCTGTTGTGCGGCCGCATTCAGAGACACTAATTAAAACCAGTGAAGCAGGCGGTAACAAATGATGTGTTAGTGGTGCTGCAGTGGAGTGTGGTGGGACAATGAAGGGCCCCTCCGGGAGCCTGATAGCACGCTTAATATCAGAGCTGCAGGGCTCTCTGCCAGTGCTCCTCTGTCAAAGCCCTCTAAAAACACACACTCTTGATTTCAAAACATTTTCTCAAATAAAATAATGAATTTAAAAATCATATATATATTTTTTGCCTTTATATTTCAGGGTGAAATGAGATAATGTTTTTTTTTTATGAGATTCAACACTGTAGCTAAATGTTTGGCTGGTGGACTCAGGTTTGAGTCTTGGTGAATGGTGGTTAGTGGCAGTTTACATATCTATATACACTATTGTCTGTGAGATTTTATGTTTTTGAAAGAAGTCTTTCTGCTCACTAAGGATGCATTTATTTGATCAAAATCTACAGTAAAAACAGTAATATTCTGAGCCCTCCAAACACTCTCTGAGCGGTTCAGCATGTGTACAAACCAAGTCCCCCTAAAAGCTTCCAAAACCAAACCATACTGGTGCATACAAAGTGGACCATGACCTCATTGCTTTCACAAATCACAAAGAAATGGAACCACAAGTGAACACACAAATGAACTCAGACTGAGTACGGTTCTGAGTATGGTTCGTTTGTGTGTCCATTTGTCCATTTCCTTGTGATTTGTGAAAGCAATGAGGTCACGGTTGAACTTGAAGGTCCTGGTTCAACAGCTTGAAGCTGAACTAAGCAGTTTATTATTTGTATACGTTTTGTTTGTTTGTTTATGTATATCCTATCTATAGTTTATGATTATTATTATATTACAGTCATAATACATATTTTAATACATACATATTTTTTTTCAACTGCTTACACACATTTTCAAAACTTTGCCTCTTTTTTTCAAAACTTTACACACAAATCCAAGAGTTGCACACAAAATGCAAAATGCCTCACATCTCTTGTTAAATGAAGCACTGCATTCAAAATATCACAAACACATCTCAAAAGCAAACATTTGCAAACACCTTAGCCATAATATTAATTCCTGTTAGATTTCTGTGTGTTACAGAGAGAATTGTGTTTTGTGTTTTGCAAAAAGTGTTTTATGAAATTGAAAACTGAGTCAAAGGCTGATAATTAGTGAATGGTTTTGCAGATTTAGTGTGTGTTTGAGTGTCAGCTTTCAGAAACTGTGTGACAAGTGAAGATTTTGTGAGTAAGCAGTTGAAAAAAAACCTGTACTTACTGATGTAATTATTTCAGTCTCATTACATTTTTAAAAAAATATATAAATAAACAAACAAACCAACTCTAACCATACAAAACAATTCTGTTGTCATTTGTGTAATCTTCAGCTAGCTGTGCATTAAATTATTTTAATACATTATGTGGAGGCAAAGAACCACCTGACGCACAGCTGAGATCTACAATTCTGTCCGCTTTAAATCAGACAGATGAAATAGTGCGGTAAGATCACATTTATTTGAATGCATGAATTATAGCATTGATTTGAATGAATTATCGAGAGAAAGAGAGAAAGGGGGGGGGGGGGGAATTGCTTTTGTGCAGTGCATCTGTGTGTCTGCAATCAATGAGTTTGGTTACTTCAAAAACAAAAATGTTACCCCCTAGTTGTTGAGAGATATAACGTAGTGATTCAGCATCGAAGCTATTAGTAAAAGTCATGCGGCAGCATTGACAACAAGTGTCTGTGCTCCTGAATGTATCTGTGTGTGCTCTGCACAATCTCTGATCTGTGTGTGTGTGTGAGTGATGAGTGTGTCAATGAAAGCAGTGCATTAATGTAGAACGGTGATTACAGTAAACTGACTTGGAACTACCTGTGCATTAAACGGTTTTAGACATAATATGCTATATTATCCTTTAGAAAAAAAAACAATAATAACTAAAATACAGCTTATTGTGAATTTAAAAAAAAAGGAGTTAGGAAACATTTTAATATCTTATCAGACAGAAAAGACAAATTAACTTTTTTTTTATTAACAAATTAAAGGGTCTGTGATCACTTCAGTGCTGAAAAGGACAAAAAAAAGCTGAAATTTCTCATTTTTGAAAAGCTGAATTTTCAGCATCATTACTCCAGTCTTCAGTGTCACATGATCTTCAGAAATCATTCTAATATGCTGATTTTCTGCTCAAGAGACATCTCTGATTAAATGAAAATGTTGAAAACAAAATTTTTCAGGATTCTTTGATGAATAATAAGTTTGAAAGAACAACATCTATTTGAAATCAAGGTTGTTGTTTGTTTGTTTTTATAAATATGGCTAAAGTCTTTGATCAATTGAATGCGTCCTTACTGAATAAAAATATTAATTTCTTAAAAAAGCAGTAACATGTTTTGTAAAATTATGTTGCAATATAACAAAGAAATAAATGAATGAACAAATGAATGAATGAATGAATGAAATACTGTCACATTAAAAATAAAATAATCAATCAAAACAAAAAAAAACATTCATATTAATAAGCAATCATACTACATTTTCATCATGATACAATCATTTTGGCCTTATAATCGATTGCACAGACAACCTCAACAAACTGAGAGCACAATTTCTATGCTAAAAAACAAATGCCTTTAGGGATTCCAATTAGAATTTGAATGCACATATTAGAATTTAATGAGCCAAATGTCATTTATTCCAGTGAGGTGTGGAGTCCACTAACTAATCAAGAATTTGGCTAATGGGAAAATACCTAATTGAGACTTGTGGAATGCAGAATTTGATAAAAATAAATAAGAAAACCACCAGATTCAGAATCAGGCTAATATCCATTATAAGTAAACAAAACAGTAAAATAAATGTCTTTGAATTGAATTTTTTTTTTTTAAATGTAAAGAAACAGAACTGCAATACTAGTGTCGATCAAAGAAACCAGTGTCCTGAACTTCTTAGTCTGAATGAAGAAAATTACCACGGAATAAAACATTGTCACTTTATGACAACAAAGATTCTATCTCTCCGTAAAGACTTCACAGCAGACCACCAACAGAAACGGGTGGGAAACATGACTACTATAAGACAAAACAAGCTTAGCATTGCAGAGGAGTCAAGTGAGTGATTATCAGTCAATGAGCTGCAGTCTTCAGTCTTATCATATTGCTTCAGAAGACCTGAAACATACTGAGCTGAGCTGAATCTTTGAACGACGCCTTGTGGTGCCATCCCAAAGAGGTACCAAATCACTCTCACGGACCTTTTCCTGGACTGTGCCCAGCTGGTGGAATGACCTCCCGATCTCAATTCCAACAGCTGAGTCTTTAGCCATTTTCAAAAAACATCTAAATACACATCTTTTTCGCCAGCACCTGACTAACTAATACTAACACTTACCTATTCTATTTAAAAAAAAAATAAAATCCTAGCTACGTGTACTGTGCTAGACTAACTGAGACTTGTCATGGCACTTGTATACTGTTGCTCTCTCGATGGTCTGATTGCTTCTATTGTTCTCCTCATTTGTACGTCGCTTTGGATAAAAGCATCTGCTAAATGATTAAATGTAAATGTAAGATGATATTTGTATGCTGCTTGTTCAGAGCTTGACATCCATGGTCACCTTTCACTATGAAAATAAACAGAAAAATCTGAATATCTGCCTAACTTTGCCATTCAGGTTGGAATGAATGACATGAGGGTAAATTGGCAGAATTTTAGTTGAACTACACAAATGTGTGTCCCAAGATGACATGCTCTACAGTATGCACTTAACTATGCCTGGTGTACTCTACTGTAGAGTGTATTAGAAGACTATATTGTGACTGTTAAGTGTGTGAAGTGTCCAACACTTCACTTTTTTTCAGTGCACTTCTTTGTGTGCTCACATTTTTCATGGATAATCAAGTAAACAAGTTTCTTCAGTGCAATAAGTGAAGTATTGAAATATTAAGTGAAACAACTTGAAATATTACTAACAATTAAACAGCACAAACTACGCAAAAGCTGCAGCCCTTCTGGTGCAGACAGTGTCCAAATCTGTGCACCTGTTTTCATTCACTCATTCAAGCTCTAATACAGTAGTGGACAGCAATAGTATAAAATGATGGAAGCCACATAAACATGACATACTACTGGCTACAACTGATTTTTTTTTCAGCATTATGTTATCTTTTTCTCTGATTATTTCATTTAGACTGTCTTACCTTTACGTAAATGAACATGTTGATCACAACCCAATGAAATCACTCACACACACACACACACACACACAATAGCAAGCACACATTTTATCTGGGAGTTAAAGTGTTTAATGAAACAGCATTTGAGGGGTCTTATTTGTGAAGACATCTGAGTTTCTTTCATGTGAGGATGTGAGGAAGCATTGTCTGTCTAAATCATACCACGTGAACAGGGTGTGTAGAGATTGTCTTAATTAGAAACTGTTTTTGAATAATACTTTGGGAATCCCTTTGCTGGAATGCATCTAGTTTTGATTTTCTTCTAAAGGCCTAAAACATCACTTTAAATAGGATTCCCACAGTCATTAAAGCCTAGAAAGTTCAGAGAATTTTAAAATGATGATTTCCAGAAAATCATAAAAAAAAATTATGTAAATCTTATACTGAAAATCAACCTAAATACATTAATTTATTCCAACAAAATACATTTTTATGGTTTGAATCTGGCAAAAATGGCTATTTAAGGTACCAATTGCACCACATTCTACGGTGTATAAAGATTATATAATCATTTGTAGTTATGCTTAGCTTTTACCTAAATACACTGTAAATATTTTTTTTTTGAAGTTTGAGTATGTTTTACAAGAAGATACTATTTCAGTCTTTCTACGTCAAAATTTCATTCAATGGTTACTCGATTACGTCATTTGTGTGATTTGCTCACTGTCACTCTCCAGTTGGTTTTATTTTCTGTACAGCATCATAATGTACTTAATGCAGTTTTTCACAAGGGATTCTGCTTTTAAACATGATTATTTAAAAAAATAAATAAGCTGAAATAATGTTAACAGATGGCTTCAACAAAAGCATATACCATCGATTAACAACCTCAGAGCTCACAGTAGGTCTGTCTTTAGGGGTCTATAAGTTATCATTAAAAATCAACTTCCCTAAGGAGAAAATGAATGGAGTTTTCACATCTGGAATCCAGCTATTGCGCTCTATGGTTTTGGGAAACACTTTTGGGAATCGTTGAACTTAGGACCATAGATGACTAACAATGCTTTTGAGAAACGCACCCCAGAACAGCAAATGTGAGCCAATGATGCTTTAAACTCTTGCACATTTCCACTGGATCACATTTGCATCGCATCCTGTTCTTGCAAATTGTTCAGAAACAGCATATATAATCAGCCACCTCAGTGTTGATTCTCTTAAAGTCAATCTTATTTTGACTGTAAAAGTCCCACACCATGACGCCTGTGTGTACTGTGGTACTTTTTCCTGAGCAGTGACGCGGTGCCACGCAGTCCACAGGAGCCGTCATTCACTCTCGGTGCAATTACCCACACGCTCGCAATCAGCTGCACAATGCTGGGACGGCCGGGAAATTCAGGTGAAAGATGCCAGGCAGCAATCAGCGGGAGAGAGCGAGGCCATTTTCTTTCATTTGGCATCAAACGGCAGCACCAGGCCCTTAATTACACGCCAAGTGTCAGGCCGGCCAGCTGAATGCCTTATTATTCTGCTGAGCTGCGTTCAATTCAGTTTTGTTCTGATAATCCTCCGAGAATAGAGCAAACGGAGGCTTGAACCATAACAAAGAGAGAGTCATAACAGCGAGAGAGAGGCTTGACTGCGGTGAGGGTGATTTATGTATGCTAGTGAAACACACAGAGGGTCCGCTCACGCTCAAACACAAAACTGGTTTCTCCAACCACCAACTGACTCGGAAGAAATAGCTGTTAAGAACATGAACCTGACTCAGGATCAAAGCTATCAAAGTTTAATATTCTAATTTATTGATTTAATTTATATATATATATATATATATAGATTAGTTCTGTTGACATAATAATGTTGATCATAGCTTTTTTTAATAAGTTAGTAACTTAAGGGCGGGAAAAAATTGGGCAATGGATTTATAGATTCCATCATGCTTTGCATAACACTGGATAAGGATAAATGTTGACATTAAGTTTTACTTTGTTTTTGGTAAAGGGAAAGACCTGGTATAGTGTTTAATGTTGTAGACATTTAAAATTGTTTCTTAGCTTAAATATATGGATAGATGAATCAACTTAAAAAAAAATAATGCTACAAATGCCTAAAACAAACCATTAAAACAATAAAATAAAAAAATAGTAAAACACGACATAAATAAACATATTTTATTTCAGCCTATTTCAACATTTCCAATTTTTATTTAGTTTAACTTGATGTACTAAAATAACTACAACCCCAAATCAGAAAAAGTTGGGACAGTATGGAAAACGCAAATAAAAAAAAGAAAGTAGTGATTTCTAAATTTACTTTGACTTGTATTTCATTGCAGACAATATGAACAAAATATTTCATGTTTTGTCTGGTCAACTTCATGTCATTTGTAAATATACATCCTTTCCTGTCATTCAGACCTGCAACACATTCCAAAAAAAGTTGGGACAGTAAAGCATTTACCACTTTGTAATGTTGCCATTCCTTTTCACAACACTTAAAAGACGTTTAGGGACTGAAGACACCAAGTGATGAAGTGTTTCAGGTGTAATTTTGTCCCATTCTTCCTGCAAACAAGTCTTAAGGTGGGCAACAGTACGGGGTCTTCGTTGTCGCATTTTGCGCTTCAAAATGCACCACACATTCTCTATTGGAGACAGGTCGGGACTGCAGGCAGGCCAGTCAAGTACCCGTACCCTCTTCCTCCGCAGCCAGGACTTTGTAATGTGTGCAGAATGTGGTTTTGCATTGTCTTGTTGAAATATGCATGGACGTCCCTGGAAAAGATGTCTTCTTGAAGGCAGCATATTGTGCTCCAAAATCTCTATGTACTTTTCAGCATTAATGGTGCCATCACAGAAGTGCAAGTTACCTTTGCCAAGGGCACTGACACAACCCCATACCATGACAGACCCTGGCTTTTGGACTTGTTGCTGGTAACAGTCTGGATGATCCTTTTCTTCTTTGGTCCGGAGCACACGGCGTCCATTCCTCCCAAAAAATACCTGAAATACTGATTCATCTGACCACAGTACACGTTTCCACTGTGTGATGGTCCATCCCAGATGCCTCCGAGCCCAGAGAAGTCGACGGCGCTTCTGGACACTGTTAACATAGGGCTTCCTTTTGGAACAGTACAGTTTTAACTGGCATTTGTGGATGTAACTACGTATTGTGGTACTTGACAAAGGTTTGCCAAAGTAGTCCTGAGCCCATGTGGTGATATCGCTTATAGATGAATGACGATTCTTGATGCAGTGCCGCCTGAGGGATCGGAGATCACGGTTGTTCAGCTTAGGCTTGCGCCCTTGTCCTTTACGCACTGAAATTCCTCCAGATTCCTTGAATCTTTTAATTATGTTATGCACTGTTGAAGGTGAAATATCCAAATCTCTTCCTATCTTTCTTTGAGGAACATTGTTTTTAAACATTTCAATAATTTTCTCACGTATTTGTTGGCAAACTGGCGATCCTCGGCCCATCTTTGCTCCTAAAGGACTAGACCTTTCTTGGATGCTGCTTTTGTACCAAATCATAATTACAATCACCTGTTGACATCAACTGTTTCAAATCACATCATTATTTAACCAATTTACCTCATTACTAGCCCTAAATTGCTCCTGTCCCAACTTTTTTTGGAATGTGTTGCAGGTCTGAATGACAGGAAAGGATGTATATTTACAAATGACATGAAGTTGACCAGACAAAACATGAAATATTTTGTGTTCATATTGTCTGCAATGAAATACAAGTCAAAGTAAATTTAGAAATCACTACTTTCTTTTTTTATTTGCGTTTTCCATACTGTCCCAACTTTTTCTGATTTGGGGTTGTAAAAATAAACTAAAACTAAAATAATAGTAACTATATAGACATATTTTGTTTTAAAATAACAAAAGCATAGAAATTACAAAACACAACAAAATTACTAAAACTTTCACTAAAAATGAAATGAAAACAGAAAATGCAAAAATAAAAAACAAATATATATAGACTGTCAGACAGTTTTTCATATATAACACTATATATATTTGTAACAAACAAATATGTATTACAAATATATAGCACTGCTGAGATTCAGACCCCACTTTGTACCCTAACCGTGTAAAGTGTCTTTTCATTTACTCGTTTACATATTAATCAGACCTACAGTATATTTGTATAAAATATATAAAATAATAAGGTATAAAATAATGACAAAGAAAATAATTCAAAGCCTTTAGGGCAAGACATTTGTGGGATGAAGATCAATATGAGCCTTGCCAAATAATATCAAACAAAAAAAGCAAGCACCCAGAGACTTTCCACAGCTCACATCTGTGCAGGTGCTAAAGATGAGCAGGCATTTAGAGGCTGCTGCTATAATGACCTGAGTTTGTCCCGCTGGTGTCCTGCCCATCCGGCTGACTCCATTAAACAGGCACCTCGCTGACTACAACATCACAACCTCATATCTGATGATCAGAGATGTCAAAATAATAACAACAATAATAATCCCTTACAAAAGAAAACATATTCCGTTATATATTAAACTCCATTATTTCACATACACTGAAAACTTACTGTACAATATACTGTGTTACATATTAGTATCTTAATGGTACATACATACTAGCACCTTTTGAACTGGTACTGCCGTAGTGACAGCTTTTGTTTTTTTGAGGGTTTTTTTTTCGGAGAGTATGTGTGTGTATATGCGATATATATGTATATTTATATTGTGATATATCTCTATATTTTTGTATTTCTATATGAAGAAATTAAAAAGATGGTTTTCTGTAAATATATATATATATATATATATATATATATATATATATATATACTGTATATATATATATATATATCTTCACAGAAAACAATGGTTTTAGCATTGTTAATATCTTTATGCCTTATAGTCGCATTTTGCAGATTCGAGCTGGATGATAAAACAGTTCACATTTTGTCATGTTACAAGCAATCAAGCAGTTGTTATGTTGATATCTTATGCATGTACATAGTATGTATGCGAACAAAGTTAGCATATCTAAACATCACATCTATATTTCCAACTTCATATAAAGTTGGTTTATATTCCAGTCCATTGTCCAACTTAATATAAAGCTGTGTGATAATATACTGTAGATGTCACATTTTATGACAGAAAAATTTGACTACATGCTGTCACATGTTTGATCCAAGATGGCAGCGCGATCTAACGCAGCGGCCGCTCCGGGTCCCAAAGACGGTGCTTTTATGTCATTTAATGTTGTTTGTTCGTCTCAAAACATTGTAGACATCTATGATCGCCAAAGCCTTTTGGATATCAGCAACGCATACAAACACCAACTCTCGCCGGAGGCTGCTGAGAAGCTACAAGGCCTTTGTTTACTTCGGAAGCCGAACCTCGAGACCGCGGCCTCGCCTACTGATGCTACCCACACAAGGCAGCGGCGCAAGCGGTGTGAGAGAGGACGGAAGCGCGGTAAGCGCAGAGGTATACGAGCTAGGCTAAGAGCTAATCCCACAAGACCGGCTCTCCCAACACTCATGCTCTCTAACGTTCGCTCTCTGGAAAATAAACTGGACTTAATTCAACTCAGTCGGTCTACACAGCATGAGGCAGGGGATTGTTGTGTGTTTGTTTTCACTGAAACATGGCTAAACAACAACATCCCGGACTCCGCCATTCAGTTGAACAGGCTAACCTGCTACCGAGCAGACAGAGACACAACACTTTCTGGTAAGTCACGCGGTGGTGGCTTGTGTTTGTATATCAACAAAGAATGGTGTAACAATGCTGCGGTAGTATCAAAACACTGTTCACCGTTAGTGGAGTTTATGTTTGTGAAGTGTCGACCGTTCTATCTGCCGCGGGAGTTCACGGCCATTGTTATTGGTGCAGTTTACATTCCACCGTGTGCAAACGCTAAGGACGCGCTTCGTGAACTGTATTGCGCCATCAGTGAACAACAAACAAAAAACCCTGACGGCTTTTTCATCATAGCCGGTGACTTCAACCACGCAAATTTAAAGACAGTTTTGCCAAAGTTCTACCAACATGTAAACTTTGCAACAAGGGGAAATAATACACTGTACTTTGTTTACACAACAGAAAAGAACGCTTACAAAGCTGTACCCCGCCCCCACCTCGGGTACTCAGACCACATCTCTGTTATGCTAATCCCAGCATATAGACCACTTCTGAAACTCACCAAACCGGTTCAAAAACTCATCACAATTTGGCCAGAGAATGCTACCTCAACACTACAGGACTGCTTTCAGTGCACAGACTGGAACATGTTTAAAGAGGCGGCCACCTACAACAACCACACAGACCTGCAGGAGTACACTGAAACTGTGACTGCTTACATCAAAAAGTGCATGGATGATGTGACAGTCACCAAGACCATCACCACACGTGCAAACCAAAAGCCGTGGATGACAGCAGAGGTTCGTGGGCTGCTAAAGACCAGAGATGAAGCATTCAGATCAGGAGATAAAGCAGCCCTCAAAACAGCAAGAGCCAATCTGTCCTGTGGCATCAAAAATGCAAAACGGTCATATGCTCAAAAAATTAACAATCACTTCACGGACAGCAGAGACACACGGAGCCTGTGGCAAGCCATTCAGACCATCACTGACTACAAGCCCCCGCCACAGGCCTGTGATGATGATCCATCCCTCCCCGATACACTCAACCACTTTTATTCATGGTTTGAAATGCAGAATGACACACCTGCACAAAAACGGCCCACACCTCCCAACGACCAGGCGCTCTGTCTGTCTGCAGCCGACATAAGGAAGACTCTATCCAGGATTAACCCACGAAAGGCTGCGGGTCCTGACAACATACCTGGCCGTGTACTGAAAGACTGTGCTGCACAGCTGACGGATGTCCTAACAGATATCTTCAACACCTCGCTGAGCCAGGCAGTCGTCCCCACATGTCTCAAATCCACAACGATCATACCGGTACCAAAGAAATCACCTGTGTCCTGTCAAAACGACTACCGTCCCATAGCACTGACTACAATCATAATGAAGTGTTTTGAGAGGTTAGTCATGCAAAAAATCAAAACCAGCCTCCCCAACACACTCGATCCGCTCCAGTTTGCATACCGTCCAAACCGCTCTACGGACAATGCAATTTCCACCACCCTCCACCTGGCTCTCACCCACCTAGAAAACAAAGACTCCTATGTTAGAATGCTGTTCATTGACTTCAGCTCGGCATTCAACACAATAATCCCACAACAGCTCATAAACAAACTAAACCTGCTGGGCCTTAACAATTCCCTCTGTAATTGGATCCTGGACTTTTTAACCGGAAGACCTCAGTCAGTCCGTGTCGGCCACAACACCTCGAGCACTACCACACTGAGCACAGGTGCCCCACAAGGCTGTGTGCTCAGCCCGCTGCTCTTCACGCTGCTGACCCACGACTGCACTGCCAAGTTCAGCTCCAACCACATCATCAAGTTCGCTGATGACACAACAGTGGTAGGTCTCATCAGCAACAACGATGAAACGCACTACAGAGAGGAAGTGGCACAGCTGGCTGAATGGTGTGGCGCTAACAATCTGTCCCTCAATGTGAGTAAGACAAAGGAGGTTGTGGTGGACTTCAGGAGGATGAACTCCATTGACCACCCCCCACTGACCATCGACAGCTCGACTGTGGAGAGAGTCAGCAGCACTAAATTCCTGGGGGTGCACATCACGGAGGATCTCACCTGGTCCACCAACACCGTGTCACTATCCAAGAAGGCACAACAGCGTCTACACTTTCTCCGCCGGCTGAAAAGAGCAAGTCTCCCTCCACCCATCCTCACCACATTCTACAGGGGCACCATTGAGTGTGTGCTGACCAGCTGCATCACTGTCTGGTACGGGAACTGCAGTGCTGCTGACCGTAAGACCCTCCAGCGGACAGTGAACATGGCTGCAAAGATCATCGGTGCCCCTCTCCCATCCATCCTGGACATTTTCCTCGCACGATGCTCCAGCAAAACCAACAGCATCATGAAGGATCCCACCCACCCCTCCCACAGTCTCTTCCAGCTCCTACCATCAGGAAGACCGTACCGGAGCATCAGAGCCCGCTCCACCAGACTGCTCAACAGCTTTTTCCCCCAGGCTGTGAGAGCCCTGAACTCAGATCACCCCACCCCCCTCTGAAACCCCATGCAAACCCTTACCTCCTGAAACATGGACCCCCCCCCCACACCAAACACCCTCCAACCTTACCACACCAAAGAAAAAACTGTGAACTTTTTTGTGCAATTCAAGTGTGCTACACACAGGTGAGTGGGCCTGTACAAACCACCTGTAGCAGCACACTCTCCTCTATGCACTAGACACTTTTCCTACACAATCCCACAAAAGACTCAATATACTGTATGTATGTTTACATGCTCATGCACTACCACAAATTATTTTGTACTGTTCCTCAGCTAGCTGCTTGACTCACAATGTTTCTCTCTGCACATGTACAGTATTTATGTGAAGCATTCGCATATGTGTATAGTTTGTATTTTTTATCTTTAGTTGTATAGGGAAAACAATATACAGTATATATAGTATACTTAGTCAAAATCTGTCAGTAGGTTAGTTGTGTATAGGTTTATAGTGTTTTACTTCATTGTTGTATGTCTGTATTTATGTCTGTATTTATGTAGCACCGTGGACCCGTGAGGCACGGCATTTCGTTCCACTGTTATGTCCCCACATGTAGCGGAATGACAATAAAGCTCAACTTGACTTGACTTGACATGTTGGTTTCCGTTTAGTTCCTGTTTGCCCTTATTTGGTTTGTTTCCTTTCATTAGTTAATTATCATTCAGTCTGTTCACCTGAGTTTTATTAATCATCTCGTTTGCTCCTTTGTTCCATGTCTTTATAAGCCTTCAGTTTCTGTCTAGCCTTTGTCTCTGGATTAATGTTAAGTTAATGTTGTTGCCTATGGTTAGTGTGTTGATGCTTATTAAAGTCTCCTTTGTTTACTCCTGCGTTGGTCGCTTCCTTACCACAACCACAGAACCATGACTCATGCTTATTTAGTAGCTTTAATAATAACAAATAACAAAATAAAGTAAAAAAAAAAAATGCCAGACTGCATATGGACATCAAATTATTCTTTGGTTGAATATGTTAAAATGATTATTAGTCATTTCATATTTAATTGTATTTAATAATCATTATTACAATAATCAGTATACATACCGTAATGTCTCTCTTGTATGCGTCAGCTTTTAATGGCTTCAGATGTGTGTGTGTGTGCGTGTGTGTGTGTGCGTGCGTGTGTGTGTGTGTGTGTGTGTGTGTGTGTGTGTGTGTGTGTGCGTGCGTGTGTGTGTGTGTGTGTGTGTGTGTGTGTGTGTGCGTGCGTGCGTGCGTGTGTGTGTGTGTGTGTGTGTGTGCGTGCGTGTGTGCGTGCGTGCGTGCGTGCGTGCGTGTGTGTGTGTGTGTGTGTGTGTGCGTGTGTGTGTGCACAGTAGTCTGGGTTTAGATAGGACGCAGACAGTTTGAAGTAAACAGATGGAGGTTTGGAGAAACTCGGCGCCTGCAGCATTAGCCTCCTACACGGACGAGACACACACATCCTCAGCCTTCACCTGAACTGACCCTCGGACAGACGCGGCCTGCATGCAGTATGCTTCAAACGCTGAGATTTCTCACAAAACGACTGAATCCACATTTTTAACTGAGATAAATCAGAAAAGAAGGTCTAGCATGCAATAA
Source organism: Schizothorax lantsangensis (assembly GCA_027422415.1). Taxonomy (NCBI): domain Eukaryota; kingdom Metazoa; phylum Chordata; class Actinopteri; order Cypriniformes; family Cyprinidae; genus Schizothorax; species Schizothorax lantsangensis. The sequence goes on along the minus strand of CM049858.1, from coordinate 3,036,719 downwards.
AGACAACTTGCATTTGCAGCCCATTTTACTTGATCCATTTTCATGTGAAACAAAATGAAATGTATGGTTTCATCCCCTGGGATTGACTGGAGCATCAAAGGTGAGTGTTTTATACCAGAATCACTTTTGAAGAGTTTTTGACCAGAACATGAAGACCAAGGTCAAGTAGCTCATTTATTTGTAATCCTTTACAATAATGTCCCATTAGTAATGCATTAAAAACACTGAGCAATACATTTGTTACAGTTTTTATCTTTGTTACAATTAGTTAATACAATTACAACTATTCATTGCTAGTTTATGTCAGCTCAGGTCCATGAAATAATGTTAACAGATACATCTTTTTATTTTTAAAATGTATTAGTACATATTGAAATTAATAAATACTTTAGAAGAATTTAGTCATTGTTCATGTTAACTAATGCATTTAACTCATATTAACAAATGAATTATTATTGTAAAGTGTTACCATGTATTGCTATTTACTATTATGCTACCATGATTTAACATTTCAAGTTTGAAAGAAGTTTCTTCTGCTCACCAAGGCTGCATTTACTTGATCGAAATTAAAGTAAAAACAGTAATATTGTGAAATAGTATTATAATTTAAAATAACTGTTTTCTATTAGAATGTTTTCAAATGGAATTTATTCCTGTAATCAAAGCTGAATTTTCAGCATCAGTCTTCAGTATCATCCTTCAGAAATTATTCTTTTTTTGTTGTTGTTGTTGTTGTTGTTGTTGTTGTTGTTGTTGCTGTTGCTAGAAAAAAATCAGTTTGCTAAAATATTAAGCAGTTTTTTTAGAAACAGTTTTCAAAATCATAATCACAATAAGAAATGTTTCACAGTGCATGGTTGCGTTTATACTTTTTCGCCCGTGCAGTTCAATCCCAGAGGTTTTGTTTGTTAGTTTTCATGAGCAATATCCCACTCTCTCTCTCTCTCTCTAATCTAAACTAATCCTTAAACAGGACATTTTCACTGCTGTGCCTTTAAGAAACACCCCTTTCATTTGCAAACGAGTTAATGTCTTGAGTATCTGACGTCATTTGAGGATTTCAAAACAAGCCATTTCTGCAGCTTTTATCTCAAAAGATCAAAGAAAATGTGATTTCTCATGTGACCCCTTTCAACATTATTCCTGACATCTTCATATTGCAGTGAGACTGGCATCATCCTTCCCTTGTTCAACAGTATATTTAAATCTATCTTCTCTCTGACTCTAGAGGGATGGACTCTGCCAGGCTCAACTAGATCAGCAGCCAGACACTCAGACGGTGGCAGTCCTGGATCACGTCTCTGTAGTTTTCTGTCTCCCCGGGGAGCCGGCGGCTCTCGAACACACGCTCACAGCACCTTACCTCCTCAAAGTTGCTCTATTCATTAGAACTGAAACCAGAGTGTTCGAGCTGTTCATGTGTCGAATGAACAAACAGTGCCACTTCTCTTTTGTTCATCATTGTGTACACACATGTAAGATCTCCTAAAAGCAGCATATGCAAATTGAATTTATATTGACGACAACAACAAAACTATAAATAAAACAAAGCAGGCTCATTGAAAATTCGTGACTCAGGCTACATTTTTGAAAAAATACAGTGCTCCAGATACACTTTGCTGTACTTTTCGGGGGACATGTCACAGGTGCTATAAACAATATCATTTTTTTCTACATTGCAGATGCAAGTTTATTAAACCAGACAGTGTCTTGAAAAAACATGCCTCTAAGTACATTTTTGCAAAATGATATTGCATTACAAATTTCAAACTGAAATGTCTAATGAGCAGCACTAAATTTTCTCGAAACCGTGGCAATATATTACTATGTTGGTTGTTGTACGTATCAAGTACCACCTACACTAAACCTAACCTCTTGTGTTAACAAAAGCACACTTGAGATAAAAACACATTTGTTGAAGCAACTACCATTTCATCTTGCTTCTACAAGTCTTTGAGCTCTTTTATCATGACTTGTATCATGACACTCTGCATTGCAAGTGCAATGCTCTACCAGGTGTGCTACAGAGCAAGTTTACTATGTCAGGAAATCCAAACATGGAGCTGGTTATGTAATGCAAATGTCAAAATATATTTGTTTACATATCATGTACTATGGCTAAATGTTTTTTGGGTAACGCTTTACTTCGATAGTCCACTTTAGTTTAGACATTCTACTAACAGTAAGTAACTTTGCAACTACATGTCAACTTGCAGTCATTGGAGTATTAGACTGTCTGCTTAATATCTTCTAACACTTTATTTTGATGGGTCCACAACATAAATTAAAATGTAAGCAATAACAACTTCATAGAGACGTACGAAATCAAATGTTCACCAGCAAATATTGCAGGTAGAAAAAGTGCAGCAGAAAAGACTCAAGTCACACTTGACAGCAACATGACATATGAAAGTACACTGTGAAGGGAGCAGCCAAATGCTAAACGCATTCCTCTGTGTAATAACAGTCCAATGGAGCAGATGGCAGGTGTTGTCAATGATGGTCGAGAGCGTTGCCAATATTCTCTTCCCATCCACAACCTCGAAGAGGTCGAGGCCGAGCCGCGGGACAGAGATTTTTGGCATGCCTTGTCTGGATGCTGCTGCACACACAGAAAGGATGGCAGCAACCATCACTGCAATTACACCAATAACTGTGTGTGGCCATTTCTCAAATAACACACTTGATGTAGACTTACGCTCTCGTGGCCTTTGTGTACCTGTATGTCCAGTAGACCGTAATTCACGGTAAAGTCAAAAACGATTGTATACTGTATGTCTTTTCACAAAACACATAATTTCAAAGCTCTACATAAACTCATAATGTTATCTCTATAATGCTTATTTGCTTTACCATAGAGTAAGTTCTAGGAATGTAATTATGATACGAGTGATCCTCCACATTTAGATGTAGCTCTATTGTATTTATAGTGTTGTCTAGCACATATAACAGTGGCGCAGTGACTCCGGCACACATCTGAGTGTTCAAGGCAATCAAGAGCTTTAAGGATGCTGTCAAGAGATTTAAATATTGGACAGTTTTGTTGTATTAGAGATTTAAATATATGTCAGTTTTGTTCTGTTAAGAGATTTAAATGTTTGCCAGTTTTGCTCTATTAAGAGATTCAAATGTTGGTCAGTTTTGTAAAGAGATTAAAATGTTAGCTGGGTTTTGTTCAATTAAGAGATTTAAATGTTGGTTAGCTTTGTTCTTTCAAGATATTTAAATGTTGGTTAATTTTATTCTATTCAAAGATTCAAATGTTGGTTTTGTTCTACACTCTAAGAAATAAAGGTTCCAAAAGGAGCTTTTCACAGTGATGCCATAGAAGAACAATTTGAAGTGCCTCATTTGCGACTGTGATATGCCCCCAATGTACCATTTTGCAAAGCCTGCACTGTTGAACTGCTACCCAACACTGTGGCATTACATCACCAAAATGTGGACTTGGAAGAGGACCAAAAGGTCTGAGGCTGCCAAGCTTCCACATGCCTTTCTGGAGACCTCATCATACGAAGTATGAAGCACTGGACTGTAACTTTACAAGACCTTCATGCAGACCTTCAACATTTTGACACCTACAAGGTCTGCTGCCTTCTGCGCACCTTCTTTACCTGGTCAATTGGGATGGAGTGGTGATGATTAAGAAAGAGGCAAAATCCATCATTTCCAGTCTAGTTAGTAACCTTTGTACCACGTCTGTACTGATCTCAGAGATCTCAGATCAGTCCACCGATAAACAAAGCTTAGTTTCAAAGTAATTATTGCAGGACTAGACTAATACTGTACAGAGGCCAGAGGTAAAAGATGTTACTGGTGTGGAGCTGCATACAGTATTCCTTGACATTAGCCCTCAGCAATGTTTTATCTTTGGTCAATGGTTAGGCTTAACCGATTAGTCACCAGTTATTTAAGCCAGTAGTTGTAGGTTGAAAGTCTGTAACTGTGATGTAGCAGCGAGAATGAAAGATTGGTCATATTTGTTGAGCTTGATCCTACAACATCTGTACTCTGAAAACTCTGCCAGTAAGTTGTATAATCTAGAAATGAAATACAGTGTGTATGCTTTACGCTAATGTTGATTTGGCCAGGATTGCTGCACATTATGTGGAAGCCCTAAATGGCAGCGTTAGCATCAGGAATTCAACGTCATGCATTTACCACTTAAGGCTTGGAGCTCTTCTAAGCCTAATGCTTCATCCTTGCTGTATTCTCATGATATTTATCCATTGGTGCATCTCATTGTATTGCTCCCTGCTCCATTTCCACAGTTCTCTGTGATCTCCAGAACAGAAGAAGCTGGTGGAAACACCAGAATAAAAGGCCAGCAAAACAAACACAACAACACCATCACTCTGTACAGTATATGACTGGAGAATCTGAAAACCTCCAGAGGATTTTCAACAAACACAATGTCCCCATATATTTCAAACCTTTCAGCACACTAGAACTATTACACCCAGAGGATCTAACACCAAAACACAAAGCAATATTGTATATACAGTTCGGTGCAATGAAGAATGCCCTGACTTGTACATCAAGGAAACAAAGCAACTGCTGCATAAGCGCATTGAAGGGCAAACCCCTCAGGGCAGATTACAGATGTTCAAATGGGCAGTGAAAGAGGAATGCTAGAGCATCTATCCCTGCAAGGCCATATACCTATTTGCCTGTTATTGAACATGTTATTCTAACATCTTTACATCAGCAGTTCAATCCCAATTTACCCAGTCCTCATGGAGATGAGTCATACTGGTCAAGAGCCTTATGAAGAACGTTAGAAGAAAAAAACTGCGTTCAAACTTTTCAACCACTTTAATGAGTGGCATGATATCCCTTAACAAATGGATAAAAAGTAAATAAGATGCATCTAACAACATTCGTGAATCAAATTCTGTGACTTCTGTAAATGAAAACACATCAAACAGTGAAGTTAAGTATTTAAGTAACTAAATGAAACAATTGTATGATATGAAATTCACAATATCTTTCACCACGGTCCATCAGTACTAAAACTTGTAACAGTACTAAATAAAATGCTTTATTTTGAAATATTAGCTGCAATATATAGCTGTTTTTAATGCACAGGAGCAAATCATTGTCTTCTCCTTTTTATCAGCCTGGAAAGTGCATTAGACCATTGCTTTGTATCCAGTATGTTCAGTCATGTTGTTCACATACAGTATTTATCCATTTTATTGACTACTTTCATACTGAATCTAGAGAAATGTCAGCATGTCTCTTACAGTCCCCGTTGTATGTGCAAAGCAAATAGTCTTGCCCTTTTACGATCTCTCTTTTGTCCAACAGAAGCTCAAAAATCCAAGCATGGTCATGGGTTCGATCCCCAGGGGAAGCAAGAACTAAAAAAAAAAAAAAAATGTGTACCTTGAATGCAACGTGAGTAGCTTTGTATAAAAGTGTCAGCCAAATTCATGAATGTAAATGTCCAGATCTTTAGTGCAGCATGACTGTGATCTGTAGCACTGTTCTCTGTGTAACTTCCAACAAGAGCTACAAGAGCTCATTTATAAATTAACATACAACAAAAGTTACTGGTGCTCCTCTTTGATACTTCATACATTACATGAATATTATTATTCATCTGTCTTCAAAATCTGTAATGTTAACTGGAGTGAATCCACTGTTTCAAGACGTAAAGATATTACTCTATCTGGCTTGAGTTCATCAAGTTCTTATTCCTTGTTATTCAGTTGTTGGAAATATTATCTTCTTGTTTGTGGTATTGTGTCGATTTGGATATGCTTCTTGAGCTGGAATCCTTTTTAGTACTAGGGATGTACAAAATTGTATTTTTTCAAAATTGTCTAGTCAGTGGCTTTCCTCAACAACTGAAAGTGTCGGTGCAAAAGGGGATGAATTTAAAGAATGGATTTAGCATGCAAACAGTAACACACTGACTTCCAAGGTAACTGCAAACTTAACCAAGGCTAAAGTGTGCTAAATGAGGCTTTTTCAATTCTGTTGAAACAGGTCCAGCTCATTGGCACTCTCGTGATCCTTCAGTTCACAGGCCATCTAATGCATACTGTATAGCACACCGCAATAGCTCAAGCTGCTAAAATCCATCCATCATTTCTATCCAAATGGCTTACTGTTACACAGATTCTGGAACTGTTCTTTGGTCAGTCCGGTGAAAAACAAAGTTTAGTTTCTAAGTTATCATTCTAAGTCTTAGACTAGAAAAGCCCAGAGGTGAACAAAGTTACAGTGATATCTACTTGAGTGGAGCTGAATCTGGAATTTTGTGAGAGATTTCAGCATGAAGATTTTGCTATGGGTTGCTGCACTGACCAACAAAAAGCTGCTTGGTTTGAAAGTGACTTCTCTATCGCTACACAACTGACAAAAGACAATAGACCTTAGTTAGAGCCATGAAATTTATGAATTATATAAGGTTATTTTGTCATTCATCATCAGTCTGGTAGCTCCTCCCCCTTTGCAACTTCATTAAAACTGCAACAGTTGATTGCATGAAGTGTCCAATATTCCACACTTCATTTTTTGGTTATTTAAATGCATCATCCGGGTATTTAAAGTGCATCTTTTTCTTTTTGGAATTTTCAGTGTGAACACACAACTCACATCATTTATACTACAAAACAACATAGAATAGTGCATAAGTACACAACTACTATTTACATTTGATGTGCGAAAGTGAATGTTCCAAATCCATTTGTCCTCTTGTCATCAGTAGTCCAAGCATGTGGAGTATGTTGTAAATAGAACAGGTCATCCATTTACTGTCAGAAATGTAACACATTGCACCGCATCCAGTGTAGACAGTACTGCTAATTATAATCATTTGCTTTTGATGCAACCCTTGCATCCAATGCAGACATTTTGATGAAAAATTCATTTTTTCTTCGCCATCAAAAATAGTGTTTTAAGGACTATTCTTATGATTAATTTATTAGTCACATAATTCACATTTTGTCATCAAAATAACATGCTTATGTTGTATTCTGCGATGTTGAAAAACACAGCACAATGTCAGCATGATAATTAAAGCAATGTCTTTAAAAATATTACAACTAAGATAAGTGCATAAGAAAATCTAGACGACCTCACTAATCAACTAATCAGTTTCTAGACGTCTAGTCAATCATGACTCAGCCCTGCTCAACATTGTCTTTAGCACTTCCTTAATGCAGTGAATATCACAGCTGCCTTGCTCTTATTTGAGAATATGACATTGTCTTCAATTCCTCTTTTATACTTTTTAGTTTTATTGTGTGTTTTCAGCTTTTCACCTACTCCTTTTTCAGTCTTGTAAATCTTTTATTTATTTATTCATTTATTCATTCATTTTATTTCATCATTTTGATACATTAGCTGTTACAGAGGCACTCAATCCAGATGTAATGTTGCTTTCTCTCTTTTGGAGTGGTGGAGCAAACTGCCCTGAGGATGACCACCCTGCCCCATCAAAACACCCTCAGCTCCGGTTACGTCTCATCTCAGTCACGCTACTGTCTGCTACGGTCTCTTTATCCACCCCCCACATACACTGTCATGCAGGCTGAAGGGAGTGTTGACATGTTGTTATTTGTGCCTACGTTCCTATTATTTTTGTGATCGTACAGTTAAAGATATTCCTCACTGTTTCTTGTCTTCCCTGTACTGTTCTCTTCCTGCTCTATTTTCCTTTTTTTGTTTCTGCTCACCTTGAGGCTGTAGAAAAGAGGAAATATCGTTCATTTTCCCTTTCTCGTGTCAAAGAGCGGGGTCTATTTCAAGCTGTTGCTTGAACAAACAGCTCTTGTCAAAGACGTTTTAATTGCTACAGAACAAAAGACTTGCGACGTGCCGGGCCAGAGAGACATAGGCACATTGTATTGAATTTACAGCGAGGATCCGTCAAATTATGCATTATGCAGAACAAAGCATGGCCGAATGGCAATGGTTCATATTTGGCTGCCATTCTCCAAGAACAGCCCTTTATTAATTGAATCTGTTTTCTCTATAGATTCAGCATTGTGTGTCACAAACCAATACCTGCATACACATGCATACACATGTTTACATGTGTGCAAATAAAAGATTCTCAGACAAAATTCCTGTAGGATTCAATATAGGTGTGTATACACATGAATCTGTTCTTATTCTCCTTCTAATGTTTATGAATCTAGAGTATTGTAAATGAGGGTGCGTGTTTATCAAAATAGTGTGCAACAGTCAGTTCCCAAAGTAAAAACTTCATTCATTTTCTCCATAGGGAAACAGATTTTTAATGATAACTAATAAACCTTTAAAGACAGTCCTACTGTGAGCTATGAGATTGTTAATCAATGTTATATGCTTTTGTGAAAGCCAGCCGTTCCCTTTATTTAAACTTTTTTTTTTTAAGATAAAGCAGTCATATACTGTTTTTATGCACAAACACTGTATTATTTAGTGAATTAAACATTGCATATCTGTAACTCTTAGTAAAACTGCGCAGTACACCAAAACAGAGATATTTGGATGAGCATTACAAATCAGTGTGCTTGTGTTTTAAATGAAGATGCAGCTCGGTTTCCCTTTGTTAAGAGGTTTTCTACTGTAATAATTATCTATGTGAATGATGCTCACAACACTGAAGACAGTCACCCAGATTCAGAGAAATCCTGCTCTTCCACTGAGGTCTTGCTTTGTTTCACTGACACATCTTTCTCATGCATGTGCTATTAAAGATGGTAATCTGTGTCGCTCTTTGTTTGTCTCTTGTTCTGTTCCCTCACACTCTCTCCTTTCTCCAAGAGTGAAGCTGTTGTCACACTTTGGAAGTGTGTCTCCTCATCAAAAGTGTGACATTAGCATGCTGCTGGCCACTGTCAGATTCCCAAAACATGCCCTTTAGTGTGCTGGCAGTGCGATATATCGTGCCTCACGGGACAGTGACTCTCCATTGGAAAGGAGTTAATTATCACATATGCACATCTGTCTTCCTCTTTATTTTCAGTCCAGTATTATCCTGGAAACCTCCAATTATGAAGCTTTAGAAAAATTAAAATAAATCAGGGAATACCTTTTGAGCTGGAGCCAAACAAGGGTAAACAAGAAGATTGCCACCGGCCCCATCATCTGAGAGAAGCAATACTCATGGGAGACTAAACATCATCAGTCTCAGGTTATACTGATACTCTCATTCAGAGGGAACAAAACAACATGACTGCTAATGTTAGGGTAATAACACTGATAGGCCTTTAGGAGCTCCCTGAAGGTGAGGGTGATTAGTACTGAAGCTAATGCAGTATGATCCATGCAGCGTTTGTTCGGGGCGCTGACACATACAGGCTTTCTCTGAGCTGCTGTCCAGGGTCCTGAACTCAACAAACGCTCACAACAGCAGCTCAGTCTTTAAGAAGAGTCCAAATTTATCACACAAAAATTAAAAGATGGAAATAATTAATTAAATAAATACATTTATTAAATATAAATCATTAATTAAATAATTAATTAATTACAATATATATATATATATATATATATATTATTATTATTTCATGATTCTGGGCAGATATTGGGTTTTATTTATACATTACCATGTCTGTTTTCTCCCTTTCTCTCCCTTTTTTTTTTCTTTTGCATTTTGCATTTTGATTCATTATAATTTATTTACTTCATTATAATTTTTTATTTCATTTTATTTTTAACAATGCAAATAAATGGGGAAAAAAGTAATTTTTCTTGTTCTTATTAATGCAGAAAACATAATATAGTTTTTTTTTTCAATTATTTTTCAATAAAGTATTAATGCATCAAGAGTATTTGTGTCAGGGTTCTGCTGTGTGTGTCATGTGTTCCTGCCTCTTGTGTCCATATTTGGTTTGTTTCCTGTCCTTGTTTCATGTCATTATGAGTTAATTTGTGTCCAGCTGTGATTATGTGTTAATTACCCTGTGTATATTAGTCCTGTCTTTTGAGTTTGATTTGGTCTGGTCTACTCGTTACTTCCCGGTGTATCCTGTCTCTCAGCCTTGTCTTGTCCTGCCTTGATGTCTGATTAAATACTATTATTTGAGTTTACGTCCTCGTCTGCGTGTCCTTGTTCCTCCCTCGTGTGTGCACCGTGACAATTTGTTGTGCTGCCTTTATGCCAATTTAAATTTAAAATTATTTGTGAAATCACTGTAAAAAAAAAATATATATATATATATAATTCTCTGAGAATATAGACTAACAAAAAACTTTAAAGTAAAAACCCGGACATATTCAAAAGATTCTTAAAGGGAAAGTTCACACAAAACTGAAAATTCTGTCAACATTTTCTCACCCTCATGTCAAACCCATAAGACTGTTTCATCCTCAAATCTGAAATGAATATTTGTTAATATTCTCTAGTCATTTTTATCCATCCACTGACAAGTCAATGCAATCAAAATTTAACCAAAAAGTGCATAAAAACAGAAGCTTTCTTGACATGCAAGAACAAACCTTGTTGGTTTTCATGCGTAACACACATTTGAGTTTTAGTTTACCATATTTGAAGTGCTCTTTGTATGTGGGTTGATCAATGTTCATATATGAATAAAAGCCTGTTCAATCTATTCAACATGTTAAATGATTGTGTCTCTTCAGAAGTCTCAAATTAGTATTTGTCAATTACAGTAGTAAAATATTTGAATTACTCCATTCATATGGATTATTTTGATGATGTCCTTATGTACTTTTTAAAGCTTGAAATACTTGGTTGCATGGCCTTTCAATGGATTTTGAAAACTGACTATAGAATATTAAAAAATAATTTAATTTGTGGTTTGGAATGACATGAGGGTAAGTAAATGACATAATTTTCATTTTTGAGTGAACTATCCCTTTATTGGTACAATAATCTGCATTTCATCAGTACATTTATATATTAGAGATTTCTCTTGACCCTGTCAGCTAATCTTAAATTAACAAAATTTGTCCAATACAGTCTATGTTAGAAGGCTGTTTGGAAACCGTATCTAGGAAGGCAGCTGACGATGTTTTGGAACAGAACTAATGTTGTCAATCACTGAGGATAAATGACATCCTTTCTCTCTCCCTCCAGAATGACTGACAGAATAATTTCACTTTGTCCAGTTTTCACAATTGTTTAGGCAATTCTTTTTGAAACATTGTGTTATCATTAGATCCCAGAATAACACTAATAACAGCACACATGCCACGCGGTTCTGCTGCTCATTCACATGTGAGTGAGTGTGAGCTTGTTAGAGACACTCGAGAGACTCAGACATATGTGTGTCCTGTCCTCAAAAACTGAACATACGCACTAATAACCCGACGTGATCTCATGAGTATTCATATGTATATTTACATGAAGTGTGGTTCTGCTGCATGTACATTTACTTGGGTTTACATAGACAGTGAAACTTACAATTCTGACAGCATCTAATACGGTAAATTATTTGCCTATGAACAACAGACATACAAATATTTATGAATACTTATTTATAAATACTGAAATCAGGTCATTAATATTTTGATTCTATTAAATAGTTCTTTGTGACTTCTCTAGTATTGGCAGTGTGCTGATTTTTGTTTATTGACAGTGAAGTACTCCATGTGATCGAGCACCTGCCTAAAGTTTTTTGGATGTGTGCATATTACTTTTTCTTTCTTTGTGACTCCTGCCAACTCATTTAGAAGGATTACATAATGTAATTCATTTTTGCAATTTCATGTAATATCATGTAATATTTATGCTGTTTGCTGTGAACACATAGTGTTTTTTTCTCAGTATAGGCCTATGCTGTGACTGAAAATAGAGTCCCATAAATACAACAAAAATGCAACATAAAATCACAAAAGTAATCAATTTTAACACTTTTTGTGAGAAATTAGAATTATTAGAAGCATTTATTTTAACAAATCAGTGGTGCCATTTAATGTTTAATTCATCTTTGAGAGAAGCATTTTTGAATATGTGTGGTAATTGGTTTAATTCATTGCATACTCTTGTGTTAAAAACAACACGCAGAGCAGAATAAATGCACTTTCATTGTAAACAACTCTTTACTCGGGACTGGTTTCTCAAAGTTACCTCTTAAAAAGTTGTTTCAGTTGATTGCAGGCAAATATCTACTTTTAAGAAACCTCTACAATTGATTCAGAGAGAGAGCCTCCAAACAAATCTAACTAAATCACAAATCAATTCTGATCAAACCCTTTTGGCCAATTCACCAAAAATCATTAATTTACAAATGTAAAATAGCCAACAAAATGCTCATGGTGTGCAAAATGCGTACAGCTGCAGGCACCAATGAAACAAAACTACAATAATATATATATATATATACAGTATATATATATCTTCTTTCTTCCTCTTATGCATCAAACCTTGAGATGGCAATCAAAGCTTAAGAGGAAGTGCGAGAGAGAGAGCGAGTCTTCGAGCTGTCAGGTCATATCTGTCTCAGAAAGGAACACTCTGTGTGACAGGTGTTGCCCAGTAGTCACGCAACCAGAGCCCTACACCATCCTGCCGTTTGACTGACGGCCAGAGCCAGCCAACACCAGCAGCACAGGGGGCGGGGCCACAGCAGCCATCACCCCGTCACAGCGGGGGCAGCCAGCTATGCTAATGCATTACATGACATGCATCCACACTACAGGAACCAGCATTCATGACCTGCACGGGAAACAAATCAGCATCTTATACAGTACTTCTCAGTCTGAAAACAACAACATGATACGGGATGTTATTTTTGTTGATTTAACATATTAAGTATTAATATTAGTAAGCAAGCATCCTTATTGGTCATACTTTGAACAAACCCTTAAAGGGTTAGTTCAGCCAAAAATGAAAGTTCTGTCATCATGTGCTCACTCTCAAGTTGTTCCAAACTTCTTCAGCTGAACGCAAAAGAAGATATTTTGAAGAATGTTGGTAACCAAACAGTCGCTGGTAGCCACTGAATTCCATTGTATGAAACAAATAATACTATGGGAGTACTATGGGAAAAATACAATGCTACCAGCAACTCTTTGGTTACCAACATTCTTAAAAATATCTTCTTTTGTTATTTATCAGAGGAAAGAAAATCATACACCTTTGGATTAATATGAACAGATTTTCATTTTGAGGTGAACTATCCCTTTAACACTATTTATACGACAGGTCCTTGGATCTGATTGGTCAAGCAACAATCCAACAATGCAGATCAACCAGAACAACAGCACTGGGACTTCTAACATTTGGAGAGGGAGTTCTAGCCTTTCATCAGCACTGAGGGACAGGCCCTCAAAAAGTGTTCCCATATTTTGATACTCTTTTTTTAATATACTGTTATATATAATTTTTTAATGCAGTACAGAGTCATAAACAAGCTGCATTCTCCCACAAACACTGCAGTCTGATTAAAGTAAAGTGACTAAAGTAGAGGACAAGTTTGAGAAGGAAATTCAAAAATAATCGAGTACTCGTTGATGTTAGATTTTGATGTAAAATGTTTGATCAAAGTCTTATTATATGTGTGGAGCTCAAATTATTATTCAATAGGAAATATAAAGAATTTACTTTATACATAATTATGACTATCTGTGACTATGACTATGTGTCAGTCAATTAATTATTTACTCAAATGATTTGTTCAAAAACACTGATGTATTCAGGAATAAAACAGGTGGATGGCTTTGTAAACTTACTCAAACTGGTTACTCAACCAGTTTGTTCACAATGCTGAGTCTTTAGGGAACAAAACACCACTCTTTGTAAATGAGTCATTGAATCATTTACTCAACCAGTTTGTTCACGATGCTGAATCATTAAGGAACAAAACACCACTCTTTTAAATGAGTCATTGAATCATTTACTCAACCAGTTTGTTCACGATGCTGAATCATTAAGGAACAAAACACCACTCTTTGTAAATGAGTCATTGAATCATTTACTCAACCAGTTTGTTCACAATGCTGAATCATTAAGGAACAAAACACCACTCTTTGTAAATGAGTCATTGAATCATTTACTCAACCAGTTTGTTCACGATGCTGAATCATTAAGGAACAAAACACCACTCTTTTAAATGAGTCATTGAATCATTTACTCAACCAGTTTGTTCACGATGCTGAATCATTAAGGAACAAAACACCACTCTTTTAAATGAGTCATTGAATCATTTACTCAACCAGTTTGTTCAAAATGCTGAATCATTAAGGAACAAAACACCACTCTTTTAAATGAGTCATTGAATCATTTACTCAACCAGTTTGTTCACGATGCTGAATCATTAAGGAACAAAACACCACTCTTTTAAATGAGTCATTGAATCATTTACTCAACCAGTTTGTTCACGATGCTGAATCATTAAGGAACAAAACACCACTCTTTTAAATGAGTCATTGAATCATTTACTCAACCAGTTTGTTCACAATGCTGAATCATTAAGGAACAAAACACCACTCTTTGTAAATGAGTCATTGAATCATTTACTCAACCAGTTTGTTCACGATGATGAATCATTAAGGAACAAAACACCACTCTTTTAAATGAGTCATTGAATCATTTACTCAACCAGTTTGTTCAAAATGCTGAATCATTAAGGAACAAAACACCACTCTTCGTAAATGAGTCATTGAATCATTTACTCAACCTGTTTGTTCACAATGCTGAATCATTAAAGAACAAAACACCACTCTTTTAAATGAGTCATTGAATCATTTACTCAACCTGTTTGTTCACAATGCTGAATCATTAAGGAACAAAACACCACTCTTTTAAATGAGTCATTGAATCATTTACTCAACCAGTTTATTCACAATGCTGAATCATTAAGGAACAAAACACCACCACTGTGTGTTGCTCTGTGTTGCAACAACTTTGCAACTATAATTTGTTGGTAGAGCTATAACAGATAAAGTAGCTGACAGTTTTGTGTTCAAAATATACGTAACTCCATATTAACCTCTTGTTTATTGAATTGCTGTATAAAATACACTCTCATGCTCATGTAATAGTGCTCTAGTATTAAGCATCAGTGTATAACTTGTTCAGCACAATTTGTGCTCCGGATATGAATGATTCCTCAAATCATGTGTCTTATTGAGGAGAGGTGTGCTGTTACTTTACTGTGATCTTTAAGTGATCGACAAACTTTTTTTTTTTTTTTTTTTGAGTAAAAAAAAAAAAAGTCCCATAGACCCAGAACATACACCTCGCATTCTTTTAGATGCTGGAAAATTGTTTCAGTCAGTCATTCACACAGTACCCCTGCATGCTCAGCAGCTGGATGATGGGATGCCTTGCACAGATGTGGATTAGTGGTTAGCAAGCTTATGAATGTCAGAGATTTGGAAATGAAATCCCCTGATGTCGCCTGGTCTATAGTCACAATGGAGTCTCAGACACATCCACACTGACTCAGATGAAATAGCCCACAGCAGCACAGCACACATCCTGAGAGGATCTGCAGCACTCAGGCAGATGTATCCAGAGAGGGCCGCCTGCCAGGCATGACAGATTCTAGTGCCCTTCACGCTTAAATCAAACCCTTCACCACAAACCAGTGAGCCGAACACCAACACCAACAGTAAAGAGCTAATGCACAGACACGGAGACAGTAAGAACCACATACCAAACAAGACCTATTCAGACAGGATTGCTGATCACTGAGCTGAGGTACATTTCTATTTTAAAGATGCACTTTATGATAGTAATCCCATGAATTTCTTTATAAAACAATAGTAAAAGCTGAATTACCTACTCATGGGCAGTGATGGGAATAACGGTGTTATAAATAAACGGCGTTACTAACGGCGTTATTGTTTTCAGTAACGAGTAATCAAACTAATTACTGTTTCCCCCGTTACAACGCCGTTACCGTTACTGACAATAAAATGCGGCGTTACTATAATATTATTATCATTTTATTTTTCAGTTTATCTGAATGGATGCGCAGTGTAGCTGTATTTGACGTACCGTAAACTCTAGTGTGAAGCGCACGGCTCGCCGTAGCTTTGTCTCTCTCACACACACACACACACGCGCGCGCGCGCGCAGAAAGATACAGAGCGAGAGAGTCTTTCATAACATGCAGAATTGACGCGCTACATGTAAACGATATTCTTTGTTGTATTTTCGTGTCAAAATAACGGAGTTTCTTTGGAATTCTTCAGCTTTTAAGAACTGCCGTGTTCTCTGTTAGTGGGCGGAACTAATGCGCAAACGACAATCTCATTGGCCGGCGCTCACCTATTATCATCCCTGTTTTGATTTCAGCAAATCAATTCGAGCGAACTCATACAACGTGATTAATATTCATGAACCCAGCAGCTCATTAATCCTTAGTGTGTTTTATATTGTTATTAGTGGTATAATTCGTAGTAGTTTTGTTATCTTATCAATCCCCCCCCCCCCTTTTTATAGAAACACTAAATGACAAACAATATCTTAAGCACCAGTCCTAAGTTCAGTCAACATGACAAATATGAATTCATACTTGGTTATTCTAATTACTAAAGTTCTATCATCATATAATGCTAAATTATCATAATATCATATTATAATGCTTACTGATGCTAAGTGTCAGTAGATAAATAGTGTAGATTAATGTACAATGTTTTATAATAATAATTTACTCTATGTAGTGTCCATTTCATTCATTTAACATATTTAATATTGGGGTATTAGTTATTTGACTTTTTTTTTTTTTTTAAAGTAACGCAATAGTTACTTTCCCTGGTAATTAGTTACTTTTATAATGATGTAACTCAGTTACTAAATCAGTTACTATTTGTGAGAAGTAACTAGTAACTATAACTAATTACTTTTTTAAAGTAACGTCCCCAACACTACTCATGGGTTACAAATTGAAATTAGTCTATCTGTACAGGAATATCTGTGAAACTTTCTTTTTTCAGAACAATTCCATTTATTTTGATCTTCACATAAACAAAAAAAAAAAAAAGTGAAACAATGTGTCATTTATCTAAATAGCATTTTTATATTGGTCTAATCGGAAATCGTGGTTTCCAGGTTTATATCTGTTTTGTTGAGTTTGTCTAAAAACAAATAACACTTTCCATAGAATTTTCTTCCTGTTTCTCTTTTTTTTCAAATAGTATTTTGATTTGGCTTGATATCAAAGTGTTGATGTGCAGTTGATGTGTAGCTTTTGTTAGTTATTGTGGGTCTTATTCATTTTTCAGTTTTTTTTAACAGAAGTACATAACAGAAGAAAATGATAAATATTTTAAAAATATTTTAAGAATTCTGCTTCAATATTATAGCTTATTTAGCTTTTGCTTATGGTGAAACTGTGTTGAAAAGCAAATAAATAAAATTAAATAATTATATTCACCTATAAATAACATTTTGGCTTAAAGATTTATTAAGTACTGTATATAGTCTTTATAATAAATAATCTTTTTACTTTGCATGAATGTTTTTTTCCTTTGGGAAAATAAATATTTTCAATTAATATTACAACAAAAATAAACAATTTGATGATCCAAACCATACATATAACTTCAGAAAACGAATCAAGTTTTTAAGTCAATAGTAAATAATCAGTCAATAATTGTACATTTTACTCTGTGCTGTTGGCATCCATCTGGCGTAAAAATAAAATTTGATCAATAAGAAGAATCCAGTCATTTGTATTGACAGACTGCTATAGTAGCAATTATAACTTTTATAATTTTTTATAACAATTATAATGTACATAATTATAATGGTAAATTACATAAATTATATATAATTTATAAAACTAAATCGCATTTATATCTTGGTTATTTCACAGGGTTTGGTGATGCTCTCATCCAGTGTACATGACCAGAGCACAATCCCGTCCCAATCAGTACATAAAATCTTAGAGGTCAACAAAAAAAAAATTTAACTCAAACATTGTTTAGAAAATGTGTTCCATCCAAATAGTGCTACAGATATTCTCATGTTATATAAAAGAGAATACAGAGGAGGAGCCCTAACACTTTAGTTGGCAATAGCTTTATGAATGATTCATCCAGAAGACCATGAGCAAGAGAGAAAACATGAACGTTTATCAGGATGTGAAGCAGCTGATCCACATTTGGGAAAGATAAAAAATATCCACATTTGCGAACCTAAAGGCTATGAAATGCACAGAAATAAGTTTAATGATAACCAACTTCAATCCTCTTCAATCCTCTGAAATGAGGCGAAAACGTCAATAAATTAAGATCAGCGCAGTTATGAGATAGCATGTTGTGTAAACATAGAACCTAAAATAACTATGAACTATAAACAGTGCTGTTAGAATTCACACATGTGTAGTGAGACGCAATAAGCTCTCGCACACTAGCATTATTTCATATGTCAAAAAAAAGGGTTTGACGAATCCCCTCCCAGCCTCACAGCACTTGGTGAAAATGTGGCACTACAACAGTCTGGAAACGCCCCTGATGCAATTATCTGCCTGCTTCTGTTTCTCTCAGTGTACACTGCACTATTTCTCAGTGCCTTGGCTGGCCAAAAGAATGATCAGCCTGTTATGCAAGATGGAAATGCTTGCACCACTTTTCTTACTGAGCTATTTTGGAGCTCCATACAGCAAGTGTTGGGCAGGGCTGTAAAAAATAGGTCAGAGCACCTTCCTCTGCTTTCAAATAGACCGTGCTAAAACAGACGATGTTGTTTGTGTTTTCTAATGCCTCGTGCATGTTTTTATTGAAACAAAAAGACCTTGCAAATTAACGTCCAGAAGAAATAGCTGCGTTTCCAGAAATATACAGTACCACCATTGTAGACCAACAGAATAAAGAAAACTGGGTAAAATATCAAGTGATTTGTGAATGTTGTTGGCTCAGTGTTTAGTAAATCCAGGACGAACAATAGCAAGAGGTAGCTTCTGGAAGTAGGGCAATTCCAGCATGCAGCTGGGGGTCTCACACGCCTCTTCACAAAACTGCTGACAAAAGCACCCCTGGGACTCACTTCTGTCTCTTGGTCTTACAATTCTCTCCACACCTCTCTGTGCACTTGCCTTAGTATTTGATACATGTATGACTATGGTTTGTGCATGCAAACAGGTTATGGGTATGTCATTGTTTCATAATATTACCTTTAATAGCCCAACAACCAGAGGGCAAAAATGACTGTCATGAACTACTTTGAGCTACAATGACCAGCGCATCATTCAGACAGGATTCGTTTTTTTAAGTATATATGTTTATATTTATTACTGTGGACATCTAGAATGTTTATCATCCATTTACACAGGATAAGTGATATATCGAAACCACCAACATGTGTGTGCTGACACATGTAACAGAGTGCTGCAGGGCTGACGTATTTTTGTAAGTCAAAGCCTGGAAAAAAGTTTCATTTAAGCACTTTCAGTTCTCACTGTCTCAAAGTCAAAGTTCTTTTTGAGAGGGTTTTTGTTAAATGCCTTTATGTTATTCTACAAATTAAAGTAGATCTGTACGACCTCCTTGTGATTTTATAAAAACTCATTCTTGAAAAATGCAGTTGCTAACAAGTGTTTAATTAGGACTACATGAGGTTGTTTATGAAATAGATAAACTCATCTACTAACTAGTTGCTTTCATAGCCTCATTTGTTTATAATCATGCTCTTGCAAGGTATTCTAAGGGAGTGTTTACACAACACCGTTTTCAAATAAAAATGGAAAGCTTTTTATGTGTTTTGGACATTCATTTACACAACAACAGTGTTTTGGGGGCCTGAAAATGCAAACTTTTGAAAACAAGTTTCAAATTGCAAGTTTTTGAAAACGATGTTGTTATCGTATCTGTGTAAACTACAAAAGAGTGAATTTGTGAAAATGGTGACATCATGCATGTATTCAGTCTATAGGAATGCATATATGAGTAGACATGTAGTGTTTCTTTATGAAGAGAAACCAACTACTGGCCCAGCATGCATAATACAGCATTTTTAGTTTTTTTTTTTTTTATCCGTGTAAACGGAGATCATTTTGATATGGTTGTTGTCTGTACAAGAACATTTCTGTTTTTATTTAGTACATCACTTTCATGTAAACATACCCTAACTCACGTTTTTAAAGGAAAGCCTGAAAGAGTTGTCAGAAGCTAAATGGTGGTATTGTTGAAGTCATGTAATCGTGAACTTTTCTCAGGAAGTGCTTTAGGACTGTGTGAGCTTTGGGACTGTTGATGGAAGTGATCTACTTCATCTATTTTTTGATCATCATTATGAATCTGATCCAGACCTAGTCTTTCACAAACTTACCCACGTTAAAGTGTTCAATCAGCTGTTGATTGGATGTATATTGGACATGTAGTGTTAATGTTGATTTAAATGTTCAGTTTTATCAACATTTAAGTTGATTGTGACTGCTTTCAAGACATGCTTTCATGAACACACATTTGAATCATGTACCTTAAGTTACTGTTTTAATAAAAAACAATAGGCCCATCTAACACTACATAGTTTAAATGTATCATCTATCCGCTGATCTGATGTTTGCTGCTGTAATGAAGATGAATGAACTCACACTTTTAATAAGCAGGGAAAATTCCTGACGTTGTTACTGGACAGTAACGCAGAAACATACATTAAGTACAGTATATACATTACAACAGGACCTCAACTTGAAATGCATTAAGCCAATCACTGGTATATTGTTTCTAACCTAAATCATGCAACCAAATAAAACACAAAGAGAGAATTTGTTTTGTGTATTCTAATATTGAATTTTTATGAAAGACCCTTCCATGTTGTCCGACATGCTTTGAGATGGTTGTCTTCTTTCCAGAGCTTCTCTGAAAGTCGAACAAGTTTTATTTGGGGCAAACAGTACAGGCAGAGCACTTGATTGATTTTGCGAATGTCAAAATGAGCTATCAAGGTGTTCTGAAAGCCTAAAGAGCAGAGGCGAAAGAAATCGATAGCTCAAAGTAATTGCGCTCGTAGCTAGGTGAGTAATTTCAACACACAAAAAAAGTTTTCGTACAATGAAAAGAGATGCAATCAACAATAAGTGAGCTTCATTTGTTGGCTGACAGATCACACCATTTCAGCTTTTCATTCTCCTGAATAGTCAAAACTGTATGAGGGTTTTTCTCTGACAGCTTTACTTAAAGAATATTGGTCTGTCATGGAGTTTTGTGATGCCCTCACATTTTTATACAATGTTCAGTATTTCAACATTTTTCATTGATATCTAAAAGCATTTTCTTATACTTCATATACTGAAGTGTAGCAAGTCTCCGACCAATCATGTGACTGGGTTTGGTCATTGGTCACTAAATTCATTGCATTTTTCTTCAGCAATTATCAGAAATTATAATAACAGACTGCACTTTTCTGTTTATGCTTTGATATTTCCCATTAGAATTTTATCATTTTTTTGTTCACACTGATATTGGCCTCAGAGAGTTCAGCTCTGTTACTGGTAAATCTCAACAATCCACTTTTCTCAGCAAAAAGCACAAAAATGTTGAGTGCAATGTAGGGTGATGCAATGATATTTGATACTTAAGCAGTTGTTGAACTTCATAATGTTTTCAGTGTAACAAAAGGAATGAAAGAGAAATGTCATGGGTTATTAATATTTACTTCAATTATAATGTGCACTGAAACAGAGTGATAATACCAGAATGCATTCAGTTAACTATTCAGATTATGATTCTGGGGTTTAAAACAATGCACTTTGTGATTTGGTTTAGGATTTGTGATGATAAATGGCTTTTGGTAGATATTGGTAACCACACATTTAAACTTGGTTAATAATTAGGAAACCCATTTGTTGACAACTAATCTATTGATTGAATCAATTGAAAAGCATCTTTCCTTAAAGATAACAATAACTTACAATCATCATCCCTGATTACAGTTTGCATTTGATTAAAGCCAAATCAAGCAATGTGTGCAAGAATGAGGTGAGAACATCCGTTTAGAAACAACCATGAAATCACGATTGTACTCTTACCTTCAGCTATTACACATTCAGTCCCAGTGGTATCACTTGTCTTAATCAATTATCCATTAGGCAGGGAAATATTTGCCCAATATTTCAGTCGTGTGACTAGAAGACTTTACAGTGATCAAAACCGACAAATCTGATTTAAAGAGCAGCCATAATAAGAGTCCTGCGCCCTCACCAATATGCTTGATGAATTATGGATGGCTGTTTTGTAATTATTTTCCAATATCACTCTGCTCTTCTTAGCCCTGTGTGGGGAGGACTATTTTTGCCTCCATAACGTTTCATCTCAAATGCTTCTTTCCATTGGCAGACATGCACTGAATGCCATTAACATTCAAAGACAGAGGTTAAAAATCCAGCGGGAAGTCTTGAATTAGCATTTCCAGGGATTTTCTGACTGCTTTTCCAATCCTACATCCACAAAGAATGGCACTGGCTGATGTATGGGTTAAATGTTCACAAACATGAAAACATTCATATTTATGTACATTATACCCAAAATATCTAACCCGAATATTTATGGAAGCTGTCACAGTGAGCCATGCCAGCAGTAAGGGAGTTGTTGACAGCATGACACTCTCATGATGTTGGTGATATTCGTGGTCACATGATTTTTCACATGAGTTCACATGCTGCCAACATCTTTATAGCTCAAACCCTGCACAAGCAGCTCATTTAAACTGAGCCAAATATCATGTAGTGACCAAATATGCATCGTATTCATATAGCCTGTGACAAAGTGTATGAATTATGGGTATGACTGCCAACAAACTGTAAACAATCAGCTGCTGCAAATGGCTTGCTGTACATGAGATGTAATAGCATGCACCAAAAAAAATGCTACATAAGAAATCTTAGAAGCAAATCTCAAAAAGTGGTCAGATATTATTATCAGCACCATCTTTATAATTTATTAGCATTGTATCCTGACTAGCAGAATAGTTTTAATACAACTCAGTATTCATTTATATGCTTTTATTATAAACAGTCAAAAACACCTATAAATCTTAGAGTATAATTTCACAATTAGACCACAAACATTGTAAAATCAAAACTAGAGTCAATCTTATTTTGAATGATATTAGAACGTGGCTTTCAAATTAATGAGATTGTATGTTTATTGTGGAATGGCTTTAGTTTTAAACAATAAACAAGTCTTCTTTGGCTCTCAACTATTTTTTTCCTCCCCGTCCTCTCCCATTTTCCCTGCTTGCTCTCTCGTCTGTATCTGTTCTATTGAGAGACTCTCTCTGCAATTCACCAAAGAAAATTTGATGATCAACTTTTCAGACACCATCGGATATCTACCTATTCGGAACCATGTAAAGGTCTTCTGCTGATTGGATGTGCCCTGGGTTATCGAAAACAGAAAACGGGAAAGCTCCAAATAAAGGCTGCCCGTCACATGAAGCAGTGGGCAGAGCGGTCAGCAGAGACTGAGACTATTAACCGCTAATATTCTACATGGATGAAATATATTCACATGGAGAAGCTACGGCTTTGCAAAGGAAATTTACATGGAGACAGAATTGGACAAATAGAGTACTGTGGAATTTGGAATGCGGTTACTCGCCCCATAAACAACCTCATCTTTTGGCTCCCCTAAAACTGGCCTTGGCCTTGGCTGCTGCTGCTGGAAAAATCAGTAGAGTAAAGACAGCTGCTGATACACACACACACACACTACACACAAAAACTATTACAGATACACCTCCCAACCCCGATCCCTCGCCTCCATCGCTTTGAACCGCCAGCCTGACAAGCGGGTCTGGACCAGCGCTATCTGGCTGAGGACGTGGCTGATTGCCAGCTGGAACTTCCCCTGTTGCAAAGTCGTGTGTCTATGAGTATTATGTGCTTTTGTGCAGAGGTGTTTTTCCTGTTCTCACACTTACTCCTGGGGGAGCATGTCTGGTTATTTTTTTCTCCTTATATACATTCCTCTTGTTTGCTGTATTTCTCAATTCCCTGTCTTCCTGCTTTACCCCATTGTCATATATGTATGTTGTGTTGGACAGGTCGATGGCTAATTTCGCTGGTACTTGTGAAGTGACAATAAGCTACTACTACTACTACTACTACTACTACTACTATGGCTTTAGTCATTAATAAACAAGTAAGCCCTACTCTACCCTACTGCATTAAAGGCATAGTTCACCCAAAAATGAAATTTCTGTCATTAACTACTCACTCTCAGTGATTAAACAACTGATGTCACATGGACTGTTTGACCGATGTCCTTGCTATGTTTCTGGAGCTGGGAACATTGCAGTTGTGTTGCTGTCTATGGGAGGGTGAGAAAGCTCTCGGATTTCACGAAAAATATCTTAATTTGTGTTCCGAAGATGAACGACGGTCTAACGGGTTTGGAACGACATGAGGGTGAGTAATTAATGACAGAATTTTTATTTTTGTGTGAACTATCCCTTTAAAGACATTGAAAGAAGCAATACAAATAACATTCCATATGACTGACACATTACAGTGGCTGACTAATATATTAAACGTATAGGATCTATAATATAAAGCATTGTACCTCTGCATTGACATGTTCAAAGTAGATAAGGTCTGTGCTCAGAATGGATTACTAGCGTACTGCTTGATGCATATTATGTGCAGTATACACTGCATTATTGTCTATTATTATAACTATTTTTAAAAGTTTGTTATGGAAAACATTTATTTCAGTAATTTCAATGTATTAAATAAATTTGCACACAGACAGATAGTCTTTGGTTCATTGTTGCTCACATTTAACAAAAACCCACCAATTCACTATCTCACATGACCTCATTTTTAGTGAATTGTCATTGCATTTATGTATATTTCATTTAGCTCCTTTTGCTTTAATTACTCTATTCGGCGTGGTTGTCATCTCTGAGGTGGTAGAAATGAGTGGCCTTCAGGTCATCTGCATTGTTGGGTCTGGTGTCTCTCATCTTTTTAATCATTCTCTATTAGGTCAATTTTGAATCAAGCAAAAACCATGTCATTGCAGCTTTTGGTACCTTTGGCAGTGTCAGGTGCCAGTCCTGCTGGAAAATGAAATCAGCCTCATAAAGCTTTCAGCAGAAGGAAGCATAGTGCTCTAAAATTTCCTGGTGTTGCGTTGACTGTGGACTTCAGAAACCATGGACCAACACCAGCAGATGACTGGCAGCCCAAAAATGACTTGAAACTTCACATGGACTTACAAAATGGATTCTGTGCCTCTCATTTCTAACTCTGGGACCTTGTTTCCAAATGAAATGCAAAATTTACTTTCATCTGAAAAGAGGACTTTGGACCACTGAGCAACGTCCAGTTCTTTTTTCCACAGCCCATAGATGCTTCTGACGTTGTCTCTGGTTGAAGTGGCTTGGTAGCCCTTTTCCTGAAGACGTCGAGCGTGGTGACTTGAGACTGACTCCAGCTTCGTCCACTCCTTGTGAAGCTCTCACAAGTGTACGCTTTGCTTGACTGTATTCTCAAGCTTCAGTCATCCCTGTTGCTTGTGCACCTTTTCCTACCCAAATTCTTCCTTCCAGTCAACTTTGCATTTAATATGCTTTGATACAGCACTCTGTAAACGCCACACCTTTCAAACCTTCTGTGATCTTGATGTTCGTCTTCTGGACTTGCACGCAATTGACAAGAGATACCCAGAATTTATACTGTAGGGATTCATTTAGAAACTCAAATGTAAATATTCTAATATTTTGAGATCTGATTTTTGACTTTCTGAGCTTGCTCTAATCATCAAAATTAAAACAAAAAAAAACTTTTGAAATGTTTTACTCATGTAATGAATCTAAAATATATGAAAGTTTCACTTTTTAATATCAAGAAAAAATTAACTTTTTCACGAACTAATTTATTGAGATATAAAAGATCACCAATCATCATAATTTAGAACAGCGAGCTGCAAGAACAGCTTATATTTTAAAAAACCTGCAATACTCCGACAATAAAAAGTGCGTACGTCTGCTTAGACCCTGACGTGACGCTAAGCACTTTTCCACGTCAAAGACAGTTTTTATAAATACGAACGTTGGCGTGGATTTAAGCGTACGCACACTCTAAGATCACATCTGAGCGTACGCATGCTTTATAAATGAGGCCCCAGGTATGTTTGTTTTCAGGTGAAGTTAAGTGCATTGCATTGTGGGATATAGTATTCCTCACAGTGGTTATGTTCAGAATGCAATACTATAGCTTACACTTACTGAACACTGCACAGTATGCACTGTATAATGCATACCATTTTAGTAACTAAAAGGCCTTAATGAGAAACATCTCAAAATATGTTAAATGACCTCCTCACATTGCCATCCATTTATGAGTGTGTGTACTGGACCTTCTGGCATTTTTTTATATTACAATTTATGTTATGTTAACATTTTTAGGTTACCATAAATGTGCATAAATAGGTGCATCTCAATAAATTAGAATGTTGTGAAAAAGTTATTTTTTTCTTGTAACTTATTTCAAAAAGTGAAACTTTCATATATTTTAGATTCATTACATGTAAAGTAAAACATTTCAAAAGTTTTTTTTGTTTTAATTTTGATGATTAGAGCTTACAGCTCATGAAAGTCAAAAATCAGTATCTCAAAAGATTAGAATATTTACATTTGAGTTTCAATAAATGACCATCCCTACAGTATAAATTCTGAGTATCTCTTGTTCTTTGAAACCACAATAATGGGGAAGACTGCTGACTTGGCAATGATCCAGAAGATGAACATTGACGCCCTCCACAAAGAGGGTAAGTCACAGAAGGTCATTACTGAAAGGTGTGGCTGTTTACAGAGTGCTGTATCAAAGCATATTAAATGCAAAGTTGACTGGAAGGAAGAATTTGGGTAGGAAAAGGTGCACAAGCAACAAGGATGACTGCAAGCTTGAGAATACTGTCAAGCAAAGCTGATTCAAACACTTGTGAGAGCTTCACAAGGAGTGGACTGAAGCTGGAGTCAGTGCATCAAGAGTCACCACGCTCAGACATCTTCAGGAAAAGGGCTACCAAGCCACTTCTGAACCAGAGACAACGTCAGAAGCATCTTACCTGGGCTGTGGAGAAAAATAACTGGACTGTTTCTCAGTGGTCCAAAGTCCTCTTTTCAGATGAAAGTAAATTTTGCATTTCATTTGGAAATCAAGGTCCCAGAGTCTGGAGGAAGAGTGGAGAGGCACAGAATCCATGTTGCTTGAAGTCCAGTGTGAAGTTTCCACAGTCAGTGATGATTTGGGCTGCCATGTCATCTGCTGGTGTTGGTCCACTGTGTTTTCTGAAGTCCACAGTCAACGCAGCCATCTACCAGGAAATTTTAGAGCACTTCATGCTTCCTTCTGCTGACAAGCTTTATGGAGATGCTGATTTCATTTTCCAGCAGGACTTGGCACCTGCCCACACTGCCAAAGGTACCAAAAGCTGGTTCAATGACCATGGTGTTACTGTGCTTGATTGGCCAGCAAACTCGCCTGACCTGAACCCCGTAGAGAATCTATGGAGTATTGTCAAGAGGAAGATGAGAGACACCAGACCCAACAATGCAGATGAGCTGAAGGCCACTGTCAAAGAAACCTGGGCTTCCATACCACCTCAGCAGTGCCACAAACTGATCACCTCCATGCCACGCTGAATTGAGGCAGTAATTAAAGCAAAAGGAGCCCCTACCAAGTATTGAGTACATATACAGTAAATGAACATACTTTCCAGAAGGCCAACAATTCACTAAAAATGTTTTTATTTATTGGTCTTATGAAGTATTCTAATTTGTTGAGATAGTGAATTGGTGGGTTTTTGTTAAATGTGAGCCTAAATCATCACAATTAAAAGAACCAAAGACTTAAACTACTTCAGTCTGTGTGCATTGAATTTATTTAATACACAAGTTTCACAATTTGAGTTGAATTACTGAAATAAATGAACTTTTCCACGACATTCTAATTTATTGAGACGCACCTGTATAATGTCAAAAGCACTATTTGGTAGCAAGTTATTTTAAAGTGACAGAATTACACAATATGCATAATTACAAGAAATTAACCTAAATCAAATCCTAATCTTAACCCTACAAAAAAATAAATAAATAGGTGCAGAATCTCAGAAATTGCAAGTAAATTTCACAAAAGAAACACCAAGTAACACTGAATTAAACATGACATTTTTGTAGAAGTAGAACAACTGAAATAGTAATCTCTTATAAAATGTACTCCAGTAATCTTTGTTTTATTTTACTCAAAAATACATTTTAGCGTATAGTCACTGCATGTAGTTAATTATTATTAGAAGTGTAACCCAGTATTTAGTGCATAACTGAGTAAAGCCTGCACTGAGGTCAAGTTAATCAGTCAAGTGAAATCAAACCAAATGACGTCCCTCTCCAACATCTGCTGGCGTAGAGTCACAAAGCTTTCAGACACAATTCTCACAGCGCTCTAAAGAAGAGCGTAACACCAGGAAGCATTGAAAGCATCCTCTCTTAAAGCAGTGCTCCACTAAGCCTGGTCAGAGGAAGCTTGAGCCCTCAAAGAAAGGCAGCGGTAATCCTCCTCCTCTTCTGCCACACAGTGATGAGTAACCGGCGGTGTCTCTAGTGCTGGCAGTGCGGCTCGCCCCCGACCGCTGTCCTGTCACAGGCCTGCAGAGCACATAACTCATGCAAACCCCTGTGTTTCTGACACGCGTGACTGTCATGTGATCAGGTGAGCTGAGCGGCCCGGCGAGATGAACGCCCGCGGGTGCGTGTTGTACCAGTAGGTGAGCGCTGGTATTAATCACCCGTCTACTTCACACTCCACACTCTCCCATACAGCCCTGCACTAAAGTCAAGATTGATTTTTAATTGGCTGAGCTATTCAGATATAGATCATGTTTTGATATGGATTATGATGAGGAATGAATGAATGGATAAACGTCACGCATAGAAATCATGATCACAATTACTGATGTGGCCTTCACGCCTAATAAACATCAGCCGTTTCTCCATCACCCGTTCACTGCCAATACTATTCAGTGACTATTCAGTGATTTTGAGTAATTGAGTCACTGATTTAATCCATTAGATTTATCTGAACCACCAAAACGCTTATAAAATGATTTATTAGTGTAGACCATCTTAGTGTACTCCAAAAGTTAAAGCGATAGTTAAAACTTAAATACATATGGCACTTCCAAATTTACATAAAAATAAACCCTCTGTCATAACCACAGGTCTTTCTATACACCCAAATTATAGTTTGGACCAACATAAAAAAAACATGGTTTGGTTTAATGAATGAATTTTAATTAAAATTTTATTCAATATCAATCAAAATTATTTGTTTTTCATTCATCAAGTAAATTACACTTAATCTGTATATTTTCTTTAGACATAAGCCAAAATGCTACTTAATGTAGGTCTATTTATTTATTTAGGCTTTTTACAACTTAACTTCACCATAAACAAAAGCTAAATTAGCTACATTATGAAAGTAGATTTTTCACTTAAGATAAAATGAAAAACATTTTCTTCAATGTTTATTAAACATTTTGGTAGTCAATTTAGTTTACTTACTAAATAAAGAAACCTCCGAAAAACCTTAATGTGTATTATGATGTCTTTTTAAAATAAGCATTATATTTTTGTACCAGTAAAAAAAAAGAATAAAACACTAGAAAAATAAAATAAAACAATTCCTCTAGTTAGCAAAGGTAGTCAGAATGCATTCTGCACATGAAGCTAAAAGACTATTTAAACAAAATTGATTGAATGGTTTTCTATGAGAAGTGTGATTTGCTTTTAGGCAAACTGAACAGGTTTCATAACTACCACGTCTGTAATGAAAACTATATTACCATAAACTATAACAGTAGTAGTCAATTCAACAACTCTGAAGTCATGTGAAAGCTTTGTGTTGGGAATACACTGATATTTCAGTCATTATTCATTGATTATCTTCCCCTCCAAATATGACAGTCGTTGTATGAAGCTTAATTGCATGCATTCAACTGAATTTCTGCCTTCATGTTCCTCATAAAAATACATATGGGTTTGAAGCGATAAGATACGGAGCAAATAAAGGCAGAATTTACTTTTGAGTAAACTATGCCAATTAAACAGTATACTCATTTACAGCAATTAAAACAGTATATTCATATACAGTAGGGGTGGTACGGTTCAACTTTTTCACGGTTCGGTTTGTAAGTTTTTACAAGTTTTAAGTTGATCCGCGGTCCTAGCACATGCCGAACCGTGTGTGGAGAACCGTTCGGTTCGTTTTTTTTCCGCGAACCGTGCCATCCCTAATATACAGCATCATGAGCACCGGATCTTCACTGCTGTTGGCGTCTCAGCCGTTTCTCTCAGTGGATGGGCTTTCCTGGAGCTCAGGTCACTGTGAGTGAATGAATGAATTCTATCACAGATTGCCACACTGAGCTTTGAGTCAAGCTCATGGTCTCTCTGCCAAACACAACAAGCTCCTGTGATATACAGGACGTGCTATTTTTACAATAATCTCTCTCAGACACACACGACAGACATAAGTAGTGTTTTCAATCATCACTGTTTTGAGCAATGACTCTGTCATATCAAAGAAAACACAAGACTTCTTCACATTATATACAATACAACATACAAAACTGACAAACATGTTCTGGTCATTGATGCTTTCCTGTAGCTCAACTGGTAGAGCATGGCGCTAGCAACGCCAAGATCATGGGTTCGTTTCCCAGGGAAAGCAAGAGCTGATAAACTGTAAAAAAAAACAAAAAAAAACTGTAACTTGAATGCAATGTAAGTCGCTTTGGATAAAAGCGTCTGCTAAATGCATAAATGTAAATGATACATCATTCATTACTGGCCTTAATTATCAATGTTATTTAGAATATAGAATCAGCATTTCCATAAACACAAATGATTGCAAATACGCTCCTTTTAATATTGCA
The DNA here is from genome assembly GCA_027422415.1 of Schizothorax lantsangensis. Classification (NCBI taxonomy): domain Eukaryota; kingdom Metazoa; phylum Chordata; class Actinopteri; order Cypriniformes; family Cyprinidae; genus Schizothorax; species Schizothorax lantsangensis. The sequence goes on along the minus strand of CM049858.1, from coordinate 3,005,921 downwards.
ATAGATAAGCAAAATCTCTGTAAAACAGATTAAGCATGACTGTAACTACTGACTAACAGATTTCTGATTAATTGATTCATTACTAAACAACAAGAATCACAAATTAAAGCTTATCAATTGTAATATCAATAATACATGAGCAGCCGTGTGATATTGCTGTATATCAGCATGGTTGAGATTCAGCTGTAGGCAGTCAAAAGTACAAAGACAGTGTTCTGATATACAGCATTAAAGTTAAATAAAATATAAAGTTATAAGAGTTTGCCTTCAGCCAAAACTATTTGCTCTGGAACAAATAATAGATTAAAGAGACCAAAGACTCCCCGTTCAAATTTACCAAAAACCCAGCAAATTCCAGAAGATCTGGCCGAGGTGAGGCTGCTCTCGATGGGTTCATGGCGCACTGAATCTCACATCTCCGAAAATGTCGAAGCACATATTGAAATAGACATTAACAAACCGCACATTTGAAGTCTAAGCAATTATATTATTGCCTAAAAACTCTTAAAACTACATTCTGTGACACAAAAACAGTATTATGTATAAAGTTATAGTGGATTTGGGTGTCCGCCATGAGAGTCAGTGTGAGAAATACTGCAAGCGGAGGGATACAAACAGTAAAACGGTTCCTGTAGTGATACTGGGTGAATATCTCATGGGTGGAAAGACCTCTCAGCCAATCAGATTTGAGGACCAGAACAAATTGTTGTATATAATATAATATAATATATCAAGTTAAATCATACAGTGGGGAAAAAATATTTGATCCCCTGCTGATTGTTGTACGTTTGCCCACTGACAAAGAAATGATCAGGCTATAATTTTAATGGTAGGTTTATTTGAACAGTGAGAGACAAAATAACAACAACAAAAAATCCAGAAAAACGCATTTCAAAAGTGTTATAAATTGATTCGCATTTTAATGAGTCAAATAATTATTTGACCCCTTCGCAAAACATGACTTAGTACTTGGTGGCAAAACCCTTGTTGGCAATCACAGAGGTCAGACGTTTCTTGTAGTTGTCCACCAGGTTTGCACACATCTCAGGAGGGATTTTGTTCCACTCCTCTTTGCAGATCCTCTCCAAGTCATTAAGGTTTCGAGGCTGACGTTTGGCAACTCGAACCTTCAGCTCCCTCCACAGATTTTCTATGTGATGAAGGTCTGGAGACTGTCTAGACCACTCCAGGACCTTAATGTGCTTCTTCTTGAGCCACTGCTTTGTTGCCTTGGCCGTGTGTTTTGGGTCATTGTCATGCTAGAATACCCATCAACGACCCATTTTCAATGCCCTGGCTGGCTTCAATGCCCTGGCCCTGACGTTACATGGCCCCGTCCATCGTCCCTTTGATGCGGTGCAGTTGTCCTGTCCCCTTAGCAGACAAACACCCCCAAAGCATAATGTTTCCACCTCCATGTTTGACAGTGGAGATGGTGTTCTTGGGGTCATAGGCAGCATTCCTCCTCCTCCAAACACGGCGAGTTGAGTTGATGCCAAAGAGCTGGATTTTGGTCTCATCTGACCACAACACTTTCACCCAGTTCTCCTCTGAATCATTGGCAAACTTCAGACGGGTCTGTACATGTGTTTTCTTGAACAGGGGGACCTTGCGGGCGCTGCAGGATTTCAGTACTTAACGGCGTAGTGTGTTAACAATTGTTTTCTTGGTGACTATGGTCCCAGCTGCCTTGAGATCATTGACAAGATCCTCCCGTGTAGTTCTGGGCTGATTCCTCACCGTTCTCATGATCATTGAGACTCCACGAGGTGAGATCTTGCATGGAGCCCCAGTCCGAGGGAGATTCACAGTTATTTTGTGCTTCTTCCATTTGCGAATAATCGCACCAACTGTTGTCACCTTCTCACCAAGCTGCTTGGCGATGGTCTTGTAGCCCATTGTAGTCTTGTGTAGGTCTACAATCTTGTCCCTGACATCCTTGGACAGCTGTTTGGTCTTGGTCATGGTGGAGAGTTTGGAATCTGATTGATTGATTGCTTCTGTGGACAGGTGTCTTTTATACAGGTAACAAGCTGAGACTCCCTTTAAGAGAGTGCTCCTAATCTCAGCTCCTTACCTGAATAAAAGACACCTGGGAGCCAGAAATCTTGCTGGTTGATAGGGGATCAAATACTTATTTCACTCATTAAAATGCACATCAATTTATAACTTTTTTTTTAAGTGTGTTTTTCTGGATTTTTTTTTTTTGTTATTCTGTCTCTCAGTGTTCAAATAAACCATTAAAATTATAGACTGATAATTTCTTTGTCAGTGGGCAAACGTACAAAAATCAGCAGGGGATCAAATAATGTTTTTCCCCAGTGTATATTCATTAAAAAAATCGCATATTCAACACAGAGAATTATATACAATAAAGTAAACTCAATCACATTTGCATACTGGTTTTTCAAACAACTCAGATATTGTATGCTGGATGAATTGAATTTTCATTGAAAAATGGCTCTATATGGAATAAAATGTTTCTAATGTTCAGTATCTATGTCAATGTCTGTATACAAGAAAGCAATGTACATTTCCACTATTTTGATAATAGCACGACATACATTGCCCTTTCACTCACAGCGTCGAGTGTGTGAGTCTTACAATATAGATCATTAAGACAAAACAAAGTGCACTCTGTCTCAGTTCCAGACTACAGTACAGTGCTGGATCGAGTTACATCATGCAACGTAAAAGAGCGTTTGCTTCACATCACTTAGCAGACAACTGAAGGAAAGGTTTCTGATTCACAGTTTCTTACAAATATCATGATCAACCAGTTATGCTGATGTTACTTCAGAGATTGTTTGTTGACATATGAGTAAGATAAAGAATTACATATATGAAAGCAAATGTGTCACTCAAAATATATGAGCTGGGATAGGGAATGCTCAGTGACACAAATCTATGGGATATTTAATGAGGAAAAATTGTCTAAACTAATATGACCACTACATAAGCAACCACTTTCTTATGAAGACATGTCCATGTGTTCTTCCTTGAAAACAGCTCATTTACACTCGTCTCAAGAAAACTGAAGTTTCCCAGCAGCGCACAGATAACAATGAAGGTTTCGAACAGTCCAGCCTTTGTACAGTAAGTCCAACCCAGAACATATGGACTGTAGTGCTGTGCCATTTCACACAACAAACCAAGCCCACAGAAGCTTCTGGAGAATAAGCCCAACAGCTCGTGACCTGCGAGACATGTTTACCTCTCACAACATCCACATTAGCATGAATGACTCTTTGAGCAGCATGCCAACACAAAGTATATGGCTGCTTGCTGTACAACACTAATGCAGTAGCAGTAATAGTAATGTAGTAGTGCTTGATACAGAACAAATGACTGTGCATTGGGAAAAAAAATGTTTAAAAAGGTATAGTAGGATCACAGAAAACCAAACTATAATCTTCTGAACAACTGAACTTCACTCATTCAATATGCTCATTTAATCATCCCACCATACCTTCACTGAAAAATAAATAAATAAATAGATTCGTATTTTGTCTTGTTTTGCATTTAAAATGACTTAAGATATTAAGTCTTGGTATTTATCAATAACACTATTAAAAAAAATAAGATCAAAATATCTGCCAATAGGTCGGGAAAAAATAAACTTGATTCAAATGGGGAAAAGTCTACTGGCAGATTTTTTTTTTTAAAGCATAAACACTTAATTTTGATAAATTCTTCAGAAAAACAAGAATTAAGAACTTAAGTCATTTTCCTTCTCAAGTAAATGCATCTTGATGTAAGAGTGTTAATTTGTACTGGAAAACAAGACAAAAATACTGAGCAATCATTCTTATTACATTGTAAAAACGTTTTTGTTTTTTCAGTGAAAAATATTAATCTACTTTTTCAGATATTAGAGTAACTGTTTAATATGACTACATCAACTTTATTACAATAGGTCACTGTCACTATAAGCTCATCATTTCTAAGAGTCTGGTAACAACTGCACTACACCAACTAATAAACACGCGCTGTACAAGCTCAACTCTTCAATCAGAGCAATGTCTGCAAAGCAATCCAGCCAGAAATAAAATCACGAGTGACCCACCAGTCTGGAAATGTGGTCTTCGCTCAAACTTTCCAATCGCTGCTGATGGTATTTTCCAGAGTCCTTCCTTTTGCGCACTTGTTCTCCTGATCACTCGCGCTGGAAAGTTCCTCTCGCCTCCCGTATGCTAATCATTCTTCACGAGTGTAGGGAAGACGGAGGAAGAGGAGAGACGTGGAGACAGCCGGAGAAGGGAGAGAGCAGATAACGGTGGAAGGCAGGCAACCAATTGGCCTGGAGCTCTGAGAGAGAGAGAGCAAGAGAGAGAGAGAAATCAAGGAATGGGGGAAGCACCAATGAGGCGGAGCAAAAGGATGTGAGGACTCGGCCGCTATAGAGAAAGAAAAAAAACAGCTGTACGTGAGTCAGAGCCGAAATGCGAAGCGCTTACCATCAGCGTGATGCCTGCATCCTCAGCTCAGCGCCCAGACCTCCACCCATCCCGGTGCCACCGGCGCGAATGATTAGGATGCGTTTGCCTTCTCTGTATCATGGACTACATTTGCTCTATCTCCCTTCCTTGCTCTGTGTGTGGCGTGTTCGCGTGTTTAGCTCGCAGCATCACTGCTTCTCATAGGCCTTGCGCTCTGAGTGTGTGTGTGTGTGTGTGTGCTTTATTTGGGCTAGTATCAGGGAATCTCATGCATACGTCCATCATTTGCCTGCAGAAGAGAGCGGGACTCGCTGGACTCATTAATGTCGTCAGGGCTGTGAGATCTGGCAGAGCACCAGCAGCGTGGAGCTCAAAGATAACTGGCTTAAGAAGCAGTCAACCTCCCCTGCTCCGGCAGATAGATCTGTCTCCCAGACAAAAGCGATGCTATCCATATATCCGCTCCACGCACATCCACACAGTCCATGTGTTGGGCTGGTAAGTGATATCCCAGCTAGCAAAAAAAAAAAAAAAAAAAAATGTTTTGATAATGGTCCCGTTATGGAAACATTCGTTCTAATGTTCTCTGAACGTTCAAAATGTACAAATTTCAAAATGTTTTAATAATGTAATATAATGTTTTAATATAGCTAATTTTCTCTGAACGTTTTAAAACAAATACCTAGTAGTATCATTTACAAAACGTTGATGAATGTCCAAATAAGAACTTTCGGGGGGGACAACAAAATCTACTTGAATTGTGTAAATAATGTTTTTGCGCCAGTGTTTTAAAGACCAGATAACTGTTTTTTTTTTTTTGATAGGACAGTATTTTAAGACAGGAAGCGAGATGGGATAGAGAAAGGGGGGATGGGATCAGGAAAGGTCCACGAGCCAGGACTTGAACTCGGGACGTCTGAAGCGTAACATATGTCGGTGCGCTGCCCACAAGGCTATTGGTGCGACAAAACCAAACAACTTTAAACAAATGTTCTATTAATGTTTGTGAAATAACGTTTATGTTCTAAGAATATTTTGATAATGTTCCCATTATGAAAACATTTGTTCTGTATGTTCCCTGAACATTCAAAATGTCAAGTTTTCTAAATGTTTTATGAATGAATGAATGAATGATGCATTTATATAGCGCTTTTATTGTGTATTGCCATACACCCAAAGCGCTTTACAATCATGTGGGGGGTCTCTCCTCAACCACCACCAGTGTGCAGCATCCACTTGGATGATGCGACGGCAGCCACAGGACAACGGCGCCAGTGCGCTCACCACACACCAGCTACAGGTGGAGAGGAGAGAGAGATAGAGCCAATCAAGTGGATGGGGATTATTAGAAGGCCATGATTGACAAGGGCCAGTGGAGGGAATTTGGCCAGGACACCGGGGTTATTTATATGTGTTATAGTGAAAACATTAAGGGAACGTTCTTTATCATTTTGCAAACAATATGGGAACGTTACTTTCAAATGTTCTCTGAAAGTTTTAAAACAAGTAGTTAGTAGTAATGTTTAAAAAAAAACGTTAGATGAACAACCAAATAAGAAAATCTCAGGGGGGGGGGACTTAAATGATGTGCAGTAAATGATGTGTATGTGGTAATGGTTTGAGAATGTTAATAAAGACTAGATAACTAGGAATGAACATTCTGTTAACATTAGAGGAAGATCTGTGTTCATATCTTTGAAAGAACGCTGCCAGAACATTAGCCAAAGTTCTGAGAATGATGCCTGTTAGATGGAATTCTAGACTGTAAATTTTGCCCAAATTTAACACAGAAGTGCATGTATTTTACAGACACACACACACACACACACACACACACACACACACACACACACACACACCAAAAAAAAAAAAAACACTAATTCAAGATTGCTGATAATCCAAGAGAAATGACACAGAATATTCATATACTGTTCAAAAGTTTAGGCTCAGTACAATCAATCAATCAATCTATCTATCTATCTATCTATCTATCTATCTATCTATCTATCTATCTATCTATCTATCTATCTATCTATCTATCTATCTATCTATCCATCCATCCATCCATCCTATCTATCTATCTATCTATCCATCTATCTATCACACATTAAATTGATCAAAAGTGAAATACTTTACATTGTTACATAAAATACATATTTAAAATAAATGCTATTCATTTAAACTTTCTAGTCATCAAAGAATCCTGCAAAAAAAGTATCAGTTTCCACAAAAATGATAAGCATGCAGCACAACTGTTTTCAAGATTGCTAATAATCAGAAATGTTTCTTGTGCAGCAAATCAGCATATTAGAATGATTTCTGAAATATCATGTGACACTGAAGACTGGAGTAATGATGCTGAAAATTCAATATTTTACAATATTACTGTTTTTACTGTATTTTGATCAAAAACAGTAAATGCAGCCTTGGTGAGCAGAAGAGACTTCTTTCATAAAACATTTTTAATTATAATTCCTTCAATACTGACATTTTAATCAACAATGAACTATTTTACTTAATATTTGAGCTTGCTTTGTATTTTCAGGCTTACAAGATCAATTTTGTCTGCTTCCTTTGGAATCAGTCGTTGCACTGTGGTTCTTGTGTGTACTGTAATCTGCCGTCTCTGTACAGTAGAATGTTCCAAATCACTCAGAGATTCCATTTCAGCATTTGTTTCAGTTTTAATTCTGTGGCTAAATTACCATTCTATTGTCAGCTCAATTGTCATTTGTTTTACGTGATTATGTGTTTCATTCATTACTGCTTTATATGCTATTATTCAACGCAAGAATTCATTTTTTTTCTTCTGACAATCCAGTTTATTTATCTTTAATCCACCGATGCTGAAAAGAAAAAAATGATTAAATGAGATTAGAAGGTGATTATAAAACATGATATCCGTGAGCACATGCCATCAAATAACTGACAGGGAAGTGATTAAAGATAAAGTGCTTGGTTTTGCGTGAGATGGAGTGATTGTGCGTGGATGTGATCACTGGGCTGTTCATCATTCTGACACTAAGTTGTGTGGTAACTGTGAAAGACGCATGCAGGAGCTCTGCGTCAGCCAGAAAATGACAAGCATTATTTATATAGTTTTTATTTTGAAATAAAAATATAAAATTAGCCCCCTGGGGTAAGATGGGCCACAAAATTGCCACAGAAGGCTTTGAGTGACATGTTGTTACTAGTGTTACTCTTTCTAAAGTTAACACTTATTGTAATTAATGGGGTTATTATTTAGTATCTCCATAAATATCATGTACATTTCAGACATCTTAACGTTTCATTTAAAACTATAGGTTAATTAAGTGAACCCATTCAATTTAAATTCATAGTGTTGCTTTTAATTGGCATATCTTCAATTAAAATGTGGTCAATTAAATATTTGAATATTCATAGAAGTCATAGAATAAATTTACCTTTAAAATCTCTTTTACTGGGATTCTGCTCTGTCTGCCATTTAATTATTCTCCTAAATTGTCAACATAGCATTTTAAATAGCATAGGTGAATTAGTATTTTACATTAATGACAGTTCATATATATGAATATTAATAAGAATTACATAATTTATATATTCTGTGAAGGTTTACCCAGGGGAGTGTCTTGCCCCAGCAGTGGCCTCTTTGAATAATTTTACATTTTGTAAAATAAACAACTAAATTAGCAAATTACTCATATCTGAGTGATACCATTTACTATTCCTTTCAACAATTGCATCAATTTTAATTCCATTTTTTACTGATAAAAAATAAATAAAAATAATAATAATAAAATTTGGCTACCATGGCATGTTCATTTAACATGTTCTAAGAATGCTTTTATAACATTTCCATTAATTTATAAAAAAGACAATAAAAAAACATGTTCTCTGAACATTCAAAACATCCAGTTGAAAAAAAAAAAAAAATCTTGTTTATGCAAACAATATTAAGGCAAAGTTTAATTTTGCAAACATTATGGGAATGTTACTTTTGAATGTTCTAGAAGCATTAGGTGGATGTTGAAATAAAAATGTTTCACAAAAAAAATCTTCCTTGAATGATGTATAAATAACATTGTGGTGCTAACATTTTGGGATTGACAGACCAGACAACTTTCAACAAACCTTCTGTTAATGTTTCTGGAAGATCTTTGCTCTTGCTATGGGGAACGTGGACTATGGGCGTAGATTATGCGGGGAACGTGTCCCCCTCTCTTTTAATATCACGTAAATTCATCCCCCGCACTTTTTCGGGCAAGAGTGTTCGCATAGAGGTTTTCAAGAGCCGGTGTGAATAAATATAGATTAAAATTCAAAGACAGGATAGTATGTGCATGACCGGATGTTTTATTCGTACCCAGAATGACGCGATATGAACTGAGCGCTAAACACTCTCATGCAATGTTCCATTCATACTCGAAGCCGGAGGGCGCTCTCGCGCAGAAAGTAGTACCAGGAAAACAGAAAAACAGAAACGTTTGGAATCATGAAAACATTGGCTGTATCCGAAAACTGAAAAATACTGCCTTCAGAGGCAGCATTCCAAGGCAGGAAGGCATCAAGGCACGTCCGAATCCAAAGTTAGCTTTACATCCTGTCTCATGGGATGCCTTCGTCTGATCGATTTTTGAAGGCAGCATAGATGTATCCTTCGCTGTCTTTGATATCCCACAATCCTGTGCGTTCCATTCTGTGCCGGTTGAGCTAAAAAATAAAGATGGCGTCTGAAAGTTGTGTTTGGTGGTTAGTTTGTGTGTAAATGTATATTTCTGATTAACTTTTTATGTTATTTCTAGCGAGAAATTAGTATTATAGTAAATAAATATTTGTTTAGTTATCATTAAAACTCGTTCTATTTTGTTATAGATCATTAAACCGTTACACTGCCTCAGAAGCCTGTCCGAAATCAGTTTCATGAGGCAGCGAGGCAGCAAGTCAGCTGCCTAAGTTTTCAGATGCAGCCATTAAATACACGATTGCAACAATATATGGTTTATTTGTGTTTTTCAAGGTCATCTCTAGGTAATAAATAAAGTATATTAACAATGCAGTGCTATTTGACATAGCATTTATTACAATATAGAAACTATTCTGCCTTATTATGTGATAAAACTGAAAAAAATTAAAGAGGAAAATTAAAGTTGCCTATAGATATACATTAACAGTCAAAAGTTTTTAAACAGTAAGATTTTTAATGTTTTTTAAAGAAGCCTCTTCTGCTCACCAAGTCTGCATTTATTTTATCCAAAGTACAGCAAAAACAGTAAAATATTGTAATGTTTTTACTATTTAAAATAACTGTTTTCTATTTGAATATGTTTCAAAAAGTAATTTATTCCTGTGATTTCAATTTTTTTAGCATCATTACTCCAGTCACATGATCCTTCAGAAATCATTCCAATATTCTGATTTGCTGCTCAAAAAACATCTGTTATTATTATTATGTTGAAAATTTTTCAGCATTTAAAGTCCTTTGTAACATTATAAATGTCTTTCTCATCACTTTTGATCAATTTAAAGCATCCTTGCTAAATAAAAGTATTAATTTATTTCCCCTCCCAAAAAAAATATATAATATATATATATACACCCCTGAAGAGGACCTAATATGCAAAAGCCACTTTTATATTGTTTTTGAACATAATTATGTGTCTGCAGTGTGTGTGTCTGTTATTTTCCCCATAAATCACAATAGTTGTCTTAAAATGAGCCAATCAGGCTCCAATGTACTCCAATGTGACGTCACATAGGAACAGGCCTGCGCATGACTGGTAACAATCTCTGCCTTATTAGCTTAGCTCCTCCCCTGAGTGTGCTGTACACAGTCGGCCATGTTTATGTCCTCGCTAGAGCATTCAAGTAAGACATTTATTATAAAGCTACTTATGTTAAGTCAAGAGCAGAGATCATATGACTTTCTGTTTTTATTGTGTTGTTTAATTCAAATGACCAGCACAGACAGCAGTAGGTTCTGTATATTACACCACTGTCACACAGATCTAATATACACATGCAATTTCTTTCCCAGCTGTTTACGTTCACAGACATAACGGACTGTGTTTGTGAACTTCAAGTGATTTGACATAACCTTGAGTGTATTTGACACTTTAAGCGCAATAAGAAAGAGAACTTAGTTTTCTAACAGTCAGCTTTCTGTGTGTGCGCTTCGGAGGTGTACGCTCACAAAACCATATATCAGACGTTTAAACTGATGAGCATGAGCACGACCAAACATCAAGACCAAACAGTTGTTTTGTTTTAGCAGAGTATCTGAGGCAGAGCTGTAAATGTACAGCCCTCTTCTGGAGAAGCAGCAGCTCATTTGCATTTAAAGATACATACACAAAAACAGCATGTTTTTGAGTCTGTTAAAATTGTAATTTTCAGTGTGGAATAATAAATGATCTGTGGGGTATTTTAAGATGAAACTTCATAGACACATTCTAGGGACACCTGCGACTTATATTATGTCTTGTAAAAAAGAGCATAATAGGTTCCCATAATTGCATAATAAACTCTGGCTATGGTGGCAACTTCATTCTTCTCTATATATATTCTTCTCTATATTTTTGCATTGGTGGACTGACGCTAAAGGTTTCTGATTGCTCATGGAGTGGACAGCGCCTGGTGCTGAAAGCTGCAACCTCAGAGCTGTGATGCTAATGGGCAAGACAGTGAGAGGAGGAGCCCTGGGTAAAGGAACATCAGCCCACATTCACCAGTATTATCCTGAAAAATAGCTGAAACACAGCTGGAAGTGGAGGCTGTTTGAGAAATACAGCAGATGAGTGTAAATAGGTTGTGTTTTGAAGGAGTAGGCCATTCTGGCTTTGATATGAGGGGGCTGTACAGCTACAGCACACGTGTATTTTAGGAACTAGGTCAGGTTTTATAGCCCGCCACACAACAGACAGCGAGCAAAAATAGACATTTAGTTCACATGACATTCGTGCCGCTTACAGCTGAAATCAAATACAACTGCTAAAGATTAGTGAATCGAACATTACCGGATTCAGAACGTAAATTTACCATAGCAAAGACGATTAAATGATTTCATGCTCACAGAAACTGGGAAATGCAAAGTATTGAAATAACAAGCAGTTCATTTCAAGACTGGCAATCAGAAAACCTGAATAAATCCCATAATTCAAGAGAGCGCACGAGCATTCGCCTCAGCATCGTATTGTGGGTTTGAATGAATAATGCACATGTATTAAAATTCCTATATGCTTTTTGTGCAAGCATGGCTGATTTGATACAGAGTAGGAGTTTCATGCATGTACCAGGAACGCGAATCACCCAATCAGACCCAAGAGGACCCTGTTTAGCCCTCTTGCTAATCGTTATTGGATGCTGGTGTAATAAAGCATGCAGACTGTTCTAAAGCACAGCGACTACAGTCAACTCACCAGAATAAACATCTGTGCTAATAATGTTTCACACTCCTACTCGTCCAACCCCCTAAACAAACACACACACACAACCTCTCTGTCTCTCTCCTTTGCTGCCTCCAAACCCATGGCATATGACCTTCTGTTAAATAGATAAAGAATGCGCTTATCAGTCATGCAAATGAGGCTGAATTCATTTTGCACAACAGATGGTCTCATAGATAATGATGATGGAGGAGAGAAAATTAAATGTCTCTTGTGCGGTGGTCATGGCAACGGAGCCCAGAGTAATATCAATAACAAGCACGGCGCATAATAAGGTTGTCAGTCCTGCGAATCAAAGTCTAAGCCGGGGAAACCCTCGCAAGTTTACCTTTGGTCCTTCTGATGCTTCTCTTTTAGACAAAATAGACGGCATCTACTTTGATGCTGCTGTTAAATATGGAATATTTACCCAATATCTTGGGTCAAGCATTCAAAGTAATTGTGCATTTAATATAGAACTATGCTTAATGTTTTAAATTAAAATATAATTCCATTATAAAAGTAATAGGCTATGCTTGAGAGAATGCAAATTATTTACTTGACTATAATTAATCAGTGGGCAGAGTTTAGTTTTTTATTCTTTTGTTTTCATTCCTTAACAGACAAAAAATCAATTAATATAATTCATGCAAATCAATGCTATTTCTGACAACATTAACCTTCAACAGCTGCCCTCCTCTTCATTTGCACAGATTTTTATCTGGATTTTCTAAATGTCTAACAGTAAAACTTTGTGCATTCTGTATGTGTTTGTGTGGAAACATTGCTCGTTATGGCATTCACAACCCATTTTAATGTCATAATATGAGTGGAAAAAAATGCTTTTAATAAGAGAAAATGCAGAATCGGTCTTTATTTTAGGCAAATTACTGCACCTTATGATATTGAAGGGAATTTGTTTGTTTAGAATAATGATTGTGTACTCATGACTGGCTGATTTTTAAATATATATTATTACTAAATAATGAAACAACTATTAATAACATACAGCACCAATAACAAATCAACTAATTAATAAACTCATAATGATTAATTAACCGACTGTTAATTCATGACTGATGAATTAACAACGATTTGTTGACAGTCATACATCAGTGTATTCAAGTATATGAATTAGTGAATTTAGCTAGTGAATAATCAGCTCATTTAGGTTCATTAGCTAATACTAGCAGTGTAGTTAATTCCAATATAATGATATATTGTAAGACACATATGATAGAAAACTAAGGGTAATTTGTAACTTACTTTTGTAGCTTGTTTTAAGGTGTTGGTTATGTGGTTTGGTGGTTTCTTCTCTTTTTGTTTTTAGCTTTTCTGAAACGATCAAGAACCTCTGCTTTGAGGCAACTGAAATGTCTATTCCAATAATTTCCCCAAAGCATTCATCATCCCCCTCAATTTTTCCTCTCAGAAATAGAATTAATGCAATAAGCAAGGCCCTGCTGCCCCCTACCTGCTCATGCGCTTCCTGTTGTGTCCGGTCCTCAGAGCACTTCCTGTGAGATGAGTCAGCGGTTTTCCGGTGAGGATGATGGAGTGTCTGCATGTGTCTGCATGTGTCTGGCTGCTTGTGTTAGATCAGCGCTGGCCGCTAACCTCCGCTCAACCACACCATTAGATGAAGGGCGGAAGAACTGATTTACTGTGAGATGTAGAAGGATGGAGATGACAGTCAGAGATGAGGAAATACGAATGCTTTAGAAAAGTGATGAGAGAAAGACTGAAGAATAGTAAAGATACAAACTACACTAGGACACACTGGAGGAAAAGACGAGGAAGGTTGAAAGAAATATGCTAAATATGAAATGTGAGAAAAACATATGGATAAAACAGTCAATGAGAACAACAATCCTATATAGTATTCACAGGTTCTGAGGTGAATCTCTCACAAAACTTGTCACTGATATCATATTTTTTATATATATTTTATACTGCATATTTATTATATTTAATATTTATTTAGTATGTATTATATTTTGCATGAATAAAGCTTCATTTAAGGAGCATTATTTATTACAATCGACTTATTAGAACTTTAATTACAATCAATTGATCAGGCACCGTGAGGCTCTGTGGCACTGATATATCTGCTACAGAAAATAAATACAATATAGCTAGATTTAAATTCTGAGGATCATACAGTGCCATCCACTAATATTGGCACCCTTGGTAAATATGAGCAAAGGCAGCTGTGAATATAAATCTGCATTGATTATCTTTTTTATCTTTCATTCAAAAAATTCATAAAATTCTAACCCATCATTGAAGTAAAACAGTTGAAATTGGGGGGAAATCTCATTGTGAAATTCTTTAGTTCATGTTGGCCACAGTTATTGGCACCCAATTATTGCAGCGTCCTTTTCCCAAGATAACAGCTCTGAGTTTTCTCCTATAATGCCTGAAGAGTTTGGAGAACACCTGATAAGAGATCAGAGACCATTCCTTCATCCAGAATCTCTCCAGATCCGTCAGATTCACAGCTCCATGTTAGTACTTCTTCTCTTCAGTTCACCTCATTCATTTTCTGTAGGGTTCAGGTCAGAGGACTGAGAAACCCATGGCATAATTTTGTACTCAGTGACCCATTTTTGTGTTGATTTTGATGTTTGTTGATTTTGATGTCCTGATGGAAGATCCAAACATGGCCCATTATAATATTTCTAACAGAGGCAGTCACTTTTTGATTTTTTTATCTGTTGGTATTTGATAGAATCCATGATGCCATGTGTCTAAACAAGAGGTCCAGGACCTCTGGCAGAAAAACATGCCCACGACATTAAAGATCCAGCAGTATATTTAACCATGGGCATGGGGTACTTTTCTATCCCTGTTTGTACTAAACTCATCTGGTGGGTTTGCTGCCAAAAATCTTTTTTTTTTTCAGTTTCATCTGACCATAGAAGCCAGGGCCATTTGAAGTTCCAGTCGTGTCTGACAACTGAATATGCTGGAGTTTGTTTTTGGATGAGTGAGGAGAATTTTCCTTGAAACCCTCCCGAACAACATGTGGTGATGTAGGGGCTGTTTGATATATATTTTTAGACTTTCTGACCCCAAGACTCAACTAATCTCTACAATTCTCCAGCTGTGATCCTTGGAGAGTCTTTGGCCACTCAAACTCTCATTCAAAGTCAAAAGTCAAGTCAAAGTCTGCTTTATTGTCAATTCTGCCACATGTACCGTACATACATACAGAGAACTGAAATTGCGTTACTCTCAGACCCTTGGTGCATACAGATAACACTAACAGTAGAATGTAAAAATACAGATAAATACAAATCAAATATATATATACATATACAGTATATATACATATACATACACATATACAGTATATATACATATATATATATATATATATACATACATACACACATAGAATGCAACTATTACAAATATACAAATAAGGACATGTAAAAAATAATAATAATAATAATAAATAGATAAAGTAGCATAAGGCACATGGTAGATAGAGTGCAAAACAGTGAAATAAACAACAGTGCAGATATAAATGGTGTAGTGAAAAAGAGCTTATCAATCTATTTAAAGTGACAAAAAGCTCAGAGAGCAGTCTTTATTCAAACTGTCAGAAGAGGTAGTTGAATGAGGTCAGTCCAATGCTGTACAAAGTGACTGGTGCTGGTCACAGTGTGTGTGTGTGTGTGTATGTGTGTGTGTGTGTGTGTGTGGGGGGGCAGAGTTCAGTGGTGCGTGGGGTAAGAGAGGGGAGGGGGGGCAAGTTCGGGAGGGAGTTCAGCTTCCTAACAGCCTGATGGATGAAGCTGTCCTTCAGTCTGCTGTTCCTGGCCTGGAGACTCCGCAGTCTCCTCCCTGATGGCAGCAGACTGAAGAAGCTGTGTGTCGGGTGGGTGGGATCACCTGCAATGCAGAGGGCTTTGCGGGTGAGACGGGTGCTGTAGATGTCCTGGAGGGAGGGGAGAGAGACACCAACAATCTTCTCAGCTGCTCTCGCTTTCCGTCTTGCGGCAGGATGTGTTGCAGGCGCCATACCACACAGTGATGCAGCTAGTCAGGATGCTCTCGATGGTGCCTCTGTAGAAGGTGCACATGATGGAGGCCGGGGCTCTGGCTCTTCTGAGTTTGCGGAGGAAGTAGAGACGCTGCTGTGCTTTCTTGGCCAATGCTGCAGTGTTGTTAGTCCAGGAAAGGTCCTCTGTGATGTGTACACCCAGGAACTTGGTGCTGCTCACTCTCTCCACAGTCGCACCATTGATGGTCAGAGGAGCATGCTGAGTGTGCACTCTCCTGAAGTCAACAACAATCTCCTTCGTCTTCTCCACATTCAGAGAGAGATTGTTGTCACTGCACCACCCGGCCAGGTGGCTCACCTCGCTCCTGTAGTTTGTCTCATCTCTGTTGCTGATGAGACCCACCACAGTCATGTCATCCGTAAATTTAATGAAGAGGTTGGACTTGTTTGACGGTGTGCAGTCATGGGTCAGCAGAGTGAAGAGGAGGGGGCTCAGCACACATCCTTGGGGGGCCCCTGTGTTCAGTGTGATGGTGCTGGATATGTTACTGCCGACCCGTACTGCCTGAGGTTTCCCGGTCAGAAAGTCCAACAGCCAGTTGCACAGCGACGTATTGAGCCCCAGCTGGACCAATTTATGAATGAGCTGTTGAGGGATGATTGTGTTGAATGCTGAACTGAAGTCTATGAACAGCATTCTGACATATGAGTCTTTTTTGTCCAGATGTGTGAGGGCTGGTTGGAGGGCAGTGGCGATGGCATCATCGGTCGAGCGATTGGACCTATATGCAAACTGGAAGGGGTCCAGGGAGGGGGGGAGGACAGACTTGATGTGGTGCATGACTAGCCGTTCAAAGCACTTCATGAGAATAGGAGTGAGTGCTACTGGACGGCAGTCATTGAAGCAGGATGGAGATGACTTCTTCGGGACTGGAATGATGGTGGTAGCTTTGAAGCATGTGGGGACAACAGCCTGACTTAGCGAGATGTTGAATATGTCTGTGAAGACATCAGTGAGTTCCACTGCACAGTCTCTCAGTACACACCCGGGAATGTTGTCAGGACCCGGAGCTTTGCGTGCATTGATCCTGCTGAGGGATCTCCTCACGCTGTCCGGGGACAGCGTCGTCACCTGGTCGCCGGGAGGATGTGGAGTCTTCTGTGCAGTGGTACTGTTTTGTGCCTCAAAGCGAGCAAAGAAGGCGTTCAGCTCGTTCAGCAGGGGGATGGTGCTGTCACAGGTCTGTGGTGGGGGCTTTTAGTCCGTAATGGTCTGTATCCCCTGCCACAGGCTCCGAGTGTCTCTGCTGTCACTGAAACGATGGGCTATCCTCCTGGAGTGCTGTCTCTTGGCCTCTCTGATGCCACGGGATAGGTTGGCTAGCTGTCTTCAGGCCCTCCTCATCTCCAGCTCTGAAGGCAGCGTTCCGAGCCTTCAGGAGTCTGTAGACCTACCCTGTCAGCCACGGCTTCTGGTTGGCCCGGACAGTGATAGTCTTTGTGACCGTTACATCATCAATACACTTGGTGATGTAGGCAGTGACAGTCTCTGAGTACTCTTGGAGGTCTGTGGTGTTGATATATGTGGCAGTCTGCTTAAACATATCCCAGTCATTGGTGTCAAAACAGGCTTGAAGTGCCTCTGACGACCGTTCCGGCCACATTTGTATCTGTTTGTGTACTGGTTTGGTGACTTTAACGAGCGGTCTGTATGCAGGCATTAGCATGACAGTGATGTGGTCTGAGGCTCCGAGGTGGGGGAGGGGTAGGGCCTTGTATGCTCCTCTCTGGGTGGTGTAAACAAAGTCCAGAGTGTTGTTTCCCCTTGTTGGAAAGTCTATGTGTTGGTGTATTTTTGGGAACACACTCTTTAAGTCTGCATGGTTGAAATCCCCAGCCAAGATGAGAAAAGCATCTGGGTGGGCTGTCTGCTGCTCACTGATGTGCTGGTACAGATCATTTAGTGCCTCACTCCTGTTGTTGTTGTTGGAGCAGGGAGGGATGTATACACCAACGAGCAGTATGGCTGTATATTCCCTCGGTAGATAGAACGGCCGGCACTTAATAATCATAAACTCCACCAGGGATGAGCAGTGTTTGCAGACCACAACAGCGTCGCGGCACCATGCATCATTGATGTAAACACAAAGCCCGCCGCCGCGGATCTTACCTCCCTCGACGAGAGCTCTGTCTGCTCGATAGCATGTTAGCAGTCCGGTAAGCTGTTGTTAAGCCATGTTTCTGTAAACACAAAAACACAATAGTCTCTTACAGTCCTCTGAGTAGAGTGAAGTAGTCGGATGTAGTCCAGTTTATTGTCCAAAGAGTGTACGTTCGCCAGTACGATGGTGGGGATAGCTGGCTTGTGTGGGTTAGCCGCTAGCCTAGCTCGGATACCTCCGCGCTTACCCCTCTTCTGCTTCCTCTCACGTTGCTTGTAGCGCCTCCGCTGTGGGCGAGATGCAGTAGTGGGGGTTGGTGATGGTGTAGGCCTTCGGAGCAGACCGAGGTCCCACAGCTCTTCGGCGTGCGCGGAGTTTAACTCTAAAAATGTGATTCTGCCGACATCGAGCAGAAACTCACGACTGTATGCGCGCTTAAAGACAGGTATGCGTGACGAGGATGTACAAAAACATTGCGACTTACAAGACAAAAAACACGAAAACACCGTTCTGTCGGGAGAGAGAGAAGCCGCAGTGTCTGCGCGCGCCGCCATTGTTGTATATGATGGCGGCGTCCTATATCGTCCTTCTCACCGTGCATTAGGACGATATAGACACGTCCTCTTCCAGGCAGATTTGTAACATATTTAGTTGACTGGAACCTCTTAATTATTGCCCTGATGGTGGAAATGGGGATTGTCAATGCTTTAGCTCTTTTCTTAAAGCCACTTGTTTTGCACATCAGAACTATATTCTTTAGTTTTACTCCTTGTGATGGATGATTAAGGGAATTTGGCCTTTGTGTTCCTCATATTTATAATCCTGTGGAACAGGAAGTCATGGATGGACAATTTCATGCTCCTATAGTCACCCTGGTGTGTTAAAAAATGTAAATATGAATGGGAATATAGTTCAGAGATATTTTACTCATAAGAACTTCTAGGGCTGCCAATAATTGTGGCCAACATGCATTGGAGAAAAACATTTATTTCATCATGAGATTTTCTCCCCACTTACAATTGTTTTACTTCAATGAATGGTTAGAATTTTTGTGAATTTTTTGAATGAAAGATCAAAACGATCAGCGATGCAGATTTATTTTCACAGCTGCCTTTGCTCATATTCTCATTATAGACCTATGACTTTCTGTAAAGCTGATTTTAAACTTCATGTGAAATTTCAAATTGAATTTGAAATTTGATGTGTAATGAAAAATGCCATAAAAATAAAATTGACTTGAAAAATTACCACAATGTGAATAGTTTACACTCATTTTCAAATCACAATTGAAAACAAAATGAGAATTCAAAAAAACAAAAAAAAATTTAATTAGGTAAGATTCCTTTTCTGATTCAAGCATCATTTCCTTTATTCAAAATAGATGGACGAATGGATGGATAGACAGAGACAGATGCAGTTATCATATACAGCCATATCACCCTGCAGCCCAAGACCGGTTGCCCACTGAAGCTAAGCAGGGTTGAGCCTGGTCAGTACCTGGATGGGAGACCTCCTGGGAAAACTAGGTTGCTGTTGGAAGAGGTGTTAGTGAGGCCAGCAGGGGGTGCTCACCCTGTGGTCTGTCTGGGTCCTAACGCCGCAGTATAGTGACGGGGACACTATACTGTCAAAAGAGCACTTTCTTTCGGATGAGACATTAAACCGAGGTCCTGACTCTCTGTGGTCATTAAAAATCCCATGACACTCATCGTAAAGAGTAGGGGTGTAACCCCGGTGTCCTGGCCAAATTCCCTCCTCTGGCCCTTGTCTATCATGGCCTCCTAATAATCCCCATCCACTTGATTGGCTCCATCACTCTCTCTCCTGTAGCTGGTGTGTGGTGAGCGCACTGGCGCCGTTGTCCTGTGGCTGCCGTCGCATCATCCAAGTGGATGCTGCACACTGGTGGTGGTTGAGGAGAGACCCCCCACATGATTGTAAAGCGCTTTGGGTGTACAACAAGACACAATAAAGCGCTATATAAATGCCTCATTCATTCATTCATATACAGTACATACTACATTCCTGTGATAGAACATGGTCTCTTTCTCTCTGACTATCTCTCTCTCTCTCTCTCTCTCTCTCTCTCCCAGAGCCAGCAATTATATTCCATACATCAATAGCGGGCGAGCTGAGAATGCTGGTAAATGACAGAGCGT
The DNA here is from genome assembly GCA_027422415.1 of Schizothorax lantsangensis. Classification (NCBI taxonomy): domain Eukaryota; kingdom Metazoa; phylum Chordata; class Actinopteri; order Cypriniformes; family Cyprinidae; genus Schizothorax; species Schizothorax lantsangensis. The sequence continues at coordinate 2,985,746 of CM049858.1, read as the reverse complement.
GTGAGATGTGTGAGAAAAAGCAGCTCCCGGATGGCCATCATGAAGGATTCTGTGTCCTACTTTAACCGCTCCTGTAAATAATGCATTTTCTCTTCGATTGAGGGAAAAATAAAGACAGGGATAAATACCCATAATGCAGTGCTCCCTGATGTGTCTGCCAGCACAGATGAGAGGATGCGCTCCGACTGGAACCGTACACCCAATGCTGAATTACAGCTGCATATACAGTATGGCATCTTTTTAAAAAGAGGGAAAAACACTGGAAAAACTGAGATATAATGAAAGAAAGGGGGAAAAGGGCATTTGAAATATAAAACAGCCACATATGTATTTGTTACTCTTGCAGTTTCCTTTTTAGATTCCCCCACCCCCTAATAATCTTTCTTTTCCTCTACCAGATCTCTCTCTTTAAGTCATTGATTGGAAGGATGGCCAACATTGCCTACCAAATACAGGACAGGGTATTTATTTGTTTATTTTGAATTTAACAATTTAAAAATTCATGTTTGTCAATTGCAGCACACTGGGTGTGCTGTGTTTGTCATTTATTGTGTGCAACCAGTGAAGACATCACAAAACACACAATAATAATAATAACGATTTCATTTTCAACAATTTTCATTGTATTATTTTGCAGTGCCAAGATTCATCTTAACACATCACATTCAATTCAAACTGAAAACTCATTTTTTTATACATACTATTTATATCATGTGCATACTGTTTTAGTTTTGTCCATTTGAATGGTGTTTAGTGAGTGAGATCATCAGATATGACCGGCACTGCAGGTGGATGGAGTACTTAAGTAATCTTAGTGCAGTGATTCAGTGCATTGTAAGTCTTTTAGCTTGATTGCAGGTAGGTGAGCATCATCTGGAGGAGAAGGTTCAACATTCCTCAACACTGGCTGTCTAGCCCTGGGGAAAACAAGACGGATGTCTTCCCGAGCTTTTTTGGGAAGATCACATCAGGAGATGAGGGCAGAACGGCAGCTGTTTACAAACCCAACACTGCTTTCAGGAGCTGTGAGCCTAAACCATAGCCGAATTACAAAGAAGATGAAACAAACAGGCTATAGGGGATTGTTTTAAAAGCAAAAGTGAGGGGAAAAATTCTTCATTGCAATTAAAATTTAAAAGGCTTATAATTGATGTATATGCCTTTATTGTGTCAGCTTACTAAAAGGCTACAGTGAATCAAAAATAAAATCTTTCTCACTACAAAATGTGTTACACCTGATATGAAACCACGAATGACACGTCTCAATGAACAAATAATTTAAGACACTAGATAAAGCAGTCCAACAATAGAAAGTACTGACATAAAACACCATGAGACAAAAAAGACCTTTACTATTACTTTGAAGAGGAATAAAATCCTCAGTACATACGTACATATGAGACACATGATTTGTTAATATTTCTTAACAGAAAGGCTATTATACACACTGCATTTAAAAATAAATAAAAAATACAGTAAAAATAGCAATATTGTGAAACATTACAATTTAAAATAACTGTTTTCTATGTGAATATATTGTAAAATGTAATTTATTTCTGTGATTAAAGCTGAATTTATCATCATCATTACTCCAGTCTTCAGTGTCACATGATCTTCAGAAATCATTCTAATATGCAGGTTTGCTGCTCAGGAAACATTTCTAATTATTATCAATGTTGAAAACAGTTGTGCTGCCTTATATTTTTGTGGAAAGATTTTATTTCATATATAGGCTCTATATATATATATTAGGGCTGGTAATTTAACGCGTTAATTAGATTAATTAATTACGGTGAAAAATGACGCGTTAAAATTATTAACGCATTTAACGCACTTGCCCCGCCCCAGACCTGTGTGGGTCATCTGACATGTCATACAGTTGATTGATGACAAATATGAGGCAGTGCAACAACTCACTGCGTGATGGAGCCTAGAGAACGTGGTTAGAATGTCCATAAAATTCTGGGGTAAAAATGCCCGTTTGAGTTTTTCGCAAAAGAGTAGGGGTGTAACCCCGGTGTCCTGGCCAAAATTCCCTCCACTGGCCCTTGTCAATCGTGGCCTCCTAATAATCCCCATCCACTTGATTGGCTCTATCTCTCTCTCCTCTCCACCTGTAGCTGGTGTGTGGTGAGCGCACTGGCGCCGTTGTCCTGTGGCTGCCGTCGCATCATCCAAGTGGATGCTGCACACTGGTGGTGGTTGAGGAGTGACCCCCCACATGATTGTAAAGCGCTTTGGGTGTACAACCATACACAATAAAGCGCTATATAAATGCCTCATTCATTCATTCATTCATTCATAGTTACATCATATAGTTAAGCAATATCACACACGAGCAATAGGATAAGTGTAATATCACACGAGTGCAAATATTGATCTTATACAACAGTTCAGTATGTAAGTAAGTTAATATTGTGTTATTTTAGACACAATTTTGTTTTGCTCACTTTTGCCGACGAAAATATAAAGACAAACTGTTCGTCTCCGAGCAACACACAGCAGCATTGCATTTCTTAATGCACGTTTTGAACGAATTGGGTGAACCATTTGGCGCGTTGCACCATTGGCCATAGGCACGTTGGATTTGAAGCGGCGCTGCACAGATCGATCGCTGTATGACATCAAAGTACCGCGAGCGCGATTCAAAAGCATGAGGAGTCGTCTGCTCTCTATAGCGCTTGCGGTACTTTGATGTCACACACAGATCCAAGTTGATGGTGATGATCCGCTTCAAGTCGAACAAGCCTAATGATTCAATGGACCATTCATAAAGAACCATTTACTTCACTGAATCAATCATCAGCCATTTGATCGAATCAAATGAATGAATAAATGACTCGATGACTTAATCATTAAGACATTTACCACCACCTACTGGCAGTTTTAGTTTATTATTTAGAGTATCATTTCATTAAAGAAATAATTTCATATTTCCATAGTAATAATAATAAAATTAATAAAATAAATTATTAAAGGTATAGTTCACCCACCCAAAAATGACAATTAGCCTATATATATATATATATATATAGTGGGGGAAAAAATTATTGGATCACCTGCTGATTTTGTATGTTTGCCCACTGACAAAAATATGATCAGTCTTTAATTTTAATGGTAGGTTTATTTGAACATTGAGTGACAGTTATAAATTGATGTGCATTTTAATGAGTCAAATAAGTATTTGATCCCCTGTCAATAAGCAAGATTTCTGGCTCCCAGGTGTCTTTTATTCAGGTAAGGAGCTGAGATTAGGAGGATCTCTTAAAGGGAGTCTCAGCTTGTTACCTGTATAAAAGACATCTGTCCACAGAAGCAATCAATCAATCAGATTCCAAACTCTCCACCATGACCAAGACCAAAGAGCTGTCCAAGGATGTGAGGGACAAGATTGTAGAACTACACAAGGCTGGAATGGGCTACAAGACCATCGCCAAGCAGCTTGGTGAGAAGGTGACAACAGTTGGTGCGATTATTCTCAAATGGAAGAAACACAAAATAACTGTCAATCTCCCTCGGACTGGGTCTCCATGCAAGATCTCACCTCGTGGAGTCTCAATGATCATGAGAACGGTGAGGAATCAGCCCAGAACTACACGGGAGGATCTTGTCAATGATCTCAAGGCAGCTGGGACCATAGTCACCAAGAAAACAATTGTTAACAAACTACACCGTGAAGGACTGAAATCCTGCAGCGCCGTCAAGGTCCCCCTGTTCAAGAAAGCACATGTACAGCCCCGTCTGAAGTTTGCCAATGATTCAGAGGAGAACTGGGTGAAAGTGTTGTGATCAGATGAGAGCAAAATCCAGCTCTTTGGCATCAACTCGCCGTGTTTGGAGGAGGAGGAGGAATGCTGCCTATGACCCCAAGAACACCATCTCCACCGTCAAACATTGAGGTGGAAACATTATTCTTTGGGGGTGTTTTTCTGCTAAGTGGACAGGACAACTGCACCGCATCAAAGGGACGATGGACGGGGCCATGTACCGTCAGGGCCAGGGCATTGAAGCCAACCAGGGCATTGAAAATGGGTCGTGGATGGGTATTTCTAGCATGACAATGACCCAAAACACACGGCCAAGGCAACAAAGGAGTGACTCAAGAAGAAGCACACTAAGCTCCTGGAGTGGCCTAGCTAGTCTCCAGACCTTCATCCCATAGAAAATCTGTGGAGGGAGCTGAAGGTTCGAGTTGCCAAACATCAGCCTCGAAACCTTAATGACTTGGAGAGGATCTGCAAAGAGGAGTGGAACAAAATCCCTCCTGAGATGTGTGCAAACCTGGTGGCCAACTACAAGAAACATCTGACCTCTGTGATTGCCAACAAGGGTTTTGCCACCAAGTACTAAGTCATGTTTTGCCAAATATTTGAATGTTGAGCAGAGAGCTACCGATTGGCTACCAATACAGGAGAGAACCAATCAGTTGTGTCATGTGATAATGATGTCATTATGTCATATTAGGCTTGTTCGAGATGAATTATACTAGCCTGCCACCGGCTGGCGAGAGTAGCCGCTTGCAGTCGCAGCGGAATTAAAAGTGGAGACGTCAAGTCAGTTTTCAGCATAAACATATAGGGGAAGTTCTATATGTTCCCCTAACACATTGGGGAAGTTGTGGCCTAATGGTTATCGAGTTGGACTCGTAACCTAAAGGTTGTGAGTTCAAGTCTCGGGCCAGCAGGAATTGTAGGTGGGGGGAGTGAATGTCCAGTGCTCTCTCCACAATTTAATGCATTATATAATGTATCTTTTAAAAAAACAAACTTTACTGACCACTTTTCCTGAGCTTTGTTTCTGCCAGATCTAATGCTTTGTAAAACTAGCTGATAATCATTTTAAACGTCAAGCAAGTTGATAAATCAGAAGACTTCAGTAAGTCAGTAATATGTATGGAAAGGTTGCACAAAATACATCTGTCTGTTTTAGATTGCCATGTTCTTTGGTTGGCCTGTGTTTGTTTGTTTGCTCTGATGCAGCTGAGTAAACAAACAGCATTTTGCAGGCTCTCAGCATCGTCCAATTAAAGCGTTTCATCAGCCAGAACAGGAAAATGGATGGTTGCAGTAGAGGGGTGTAACAGCCGGGCTTTTCCATGCACGCAGACACTTTCATCTTATGAAGGACTGCATTTCGCCCCACACTCACATTCAAAACATGATTTCGGTAAAAACAAATAATCAGCCCTTATTCTGCTGTGGGCTGATGTTGTCACTCAACAGTAGATGACCCAGAACCCCCAGTGTGTCCTTAAAGCGACGGCAGCGCTGGGATGTGTGGCACGCCTCGCTGACCCCTGCCTCACAGCAGGTCGCAGCATCTGCTGAAAGCAGCCCTCTAATGAACCCACAGCTCCACACACACACACACACACTCACAAGGGCAGGCAAAGGTGTAAGCCAGCTTCTTCCAGAGCCCCTCATTTACTGCCAGCCATGGGTGCTGGCCATCCTGGACAAAACCTCTTCACGCGGAGAGAGCTCATGCAGTCACACTGCACAGCAAAAACAAATTATGGGATCTGGCACAAATTCAAAGTCTGTTGACCATAAAATCACACAATGTAACTATATTATCACCTAGTTCTTTATTAAATCGTTATATAAGTATTTCCAAATTTAAAAGCATACATACAGTGTCACATAAAGCAATTATACTATATAGCAAAACTCAGATGTGTGATTGTGTATATTATTGCAAAAAAAGTGTATCATCGCACAGTTCTATATTTTATATTTATAAGTTTGATATATATTATATGCATGGTATACTGACAAAGTAATATACAGTTTAGAAAATCTCAACTGCTTGATTTATATAATCGCAAAATATAATCTATTATAATCGCACAGCTCTTTATATCAAGTTGTATATATGCATCCATATTAATACTCGCATAGGGTAATATATACTGTACAGCAAACCTCAACTGCCTGATTTTTTTTATTTTGTTGCAAAATGTAACTATATTATCGCCCAGCTCTTTATAGAAAAGTAGGATATGTTAATTTATCCACATGCATACAATATACTCATGTAGGGTGATAAATAATATATAGCAAATCTTATAGCTTGATTTTTTTTATTTCGTCACAAAATGTAAGCTATGCTATCACACAGCTCTAAATATAAAGTTGCATATATTTCCATAAGGTGATACATAGAAAATCTCAACAGATTGTTTGTATGTATCGTCACAAAATGTATCTTATCATCCAGCTCTAATCTGATAAATGTGACTTTAAATTAACATCATGATTTTATGTAAAGCTGCTTTGAAACAATGTGCATTGTGAAAAGCCCTATATAAATAAACTTTCTGAAACTGAAAGTCCAGAACTAAGAGGAAAAAAATATAATTTGCTACAAACGTTGAAATCTCTTCATGCACAAGCTTTTTAAATTACTATGATTATGATGGTGATAATTATGATAATGATGGTGATCAAGGTGATGATTAAGATGAAAATCGATGATGACAAAAGATATTTCTTTTTGAAAGGAGGTGATCATCTACATTCTCAAAACTATTGCTTATGCAAATTTCAGTTATTAACAAGTAAAAAAAAAAAAAAAAAAAACTGAAGTGATCACCCTGTTGATAATGAAAGATAGACTATGTCACAAAGACTTTATGTTCATTGTCATCACTATACAACTGTTATGTAACAATGTTAAGGTATTCCGTCTATTTTATTATTTTTGACATAGCAGTTTCTTTACATTACATTACAACTTTTAAACTGATTTGTACATTATTGTAAGCATGCATAGTTCACCAAATATGTTTGTCTGTTAGCTAAGTGTTGTGTCCTTTTTAGTGTTATATTTTAAGGACTACAGTGGTGGCCAAAATGATTAGAACACTAGTATTTTCACCAGCTAAAAATAGTTTTAAGTCAGTTATTTTGTTATCTTTTTGCTATAGTGTGTGAGTAGGCTATCTTTTATGTTCAAGAAACCTCCTGCAAAGCTCCTTGAAAAACTATGTGCAAGTGCACCGAGGGCAAACGCTGCTTTAAACACAACGGATGGTCACAAATGTTGATTTAATTTAGTCAATAGAAGTTAATTGATAAAGAAAATCTATTTCTGACATTATTTTTGACAGCATCCTCATTTAACAGCATTTTTACACAAGTGCCTAAAACTTTGAACAGCACTGTAGCTTTGCAGGAGGTTTCTTGAAGCGTCTTGGAGACACAGTTCTTCTGGATTTAGTCTCAGTTTGTTCTGTTTCTTCATGTGACTCCAGACAGACTGATGATGATTAGATCAGATCTCTGTGTGGAGCACAAAAATCTCACTGGATTATTACAATTAATGGCTAAATGCATGTTTGAAAATGTAAACTGATATTTCCTACTGACACACTACAGCAAACTATAGAAATAACTGACTTCAAACCATTTTTTAGCTGCTGAAAATACTAGTGTTCTAATCATTTTGACCACCACTGTACTTTTCTACAGTACATCTATTGTTGGGATAACAAGCGCAGTGATCATCATTCGGTTTGGCAGATACAACTGTCCTGCTTTAAACTCCTGTTTAAATTATAGGACTTCTGAATGTGCAAAGAATCTTTGTGTACCGTACTCGCTAAAAAACAAATAAACCCGACTGTTTTGTGACGTGACTTTGATGATTAGCATGGATGAAAGTGTTTTCCTCCAGATATTCTTGTAGGAGTTTGCTAAAGGAAGACGGGACTGAGAAACTCAGGGAGATAGTGTGTGCTAATTGGTAAATCAGACTCAAGAAGTGACGGATTCTTTGAAACTACAAGCGTGTGCCGGTGGTGGCCAGCGGTCGTCTCATGAGCAGCACAGTGCTGCCTAAAGGAGACGCCGTAAACAAATCAGACCGGCTGCATCCCGAGGGCTACGAGAGTGTGTGGAGGTCAAGCATACAGTCCAGTGGATATAAAATAGTTTGTTACGTGAATTTTGTTGGTTTTAATATTGCATCGAATGTGGAAAAGGATCTGACGTGATTTTTCTTGGATTCTTATTTTTACATCTCAAAAAGCTGCATTTGTAACAGGGGTGTGTAGACTTTTATACCCACTGAATATCCTCACATTTCTCACATTCACTCACTCTCTGTGGATACTGGCTGCTGAAATGCCAGACTCTGGTGAGGAATGAAACCATTCCAGCTGCTAGCATCAGGGATTCATCAGTAGATCTTCTTTCCAGTGCCTACAAATACATCTTATCTGTGTGTTCAGTCCAGAACTGGCACATCATTACTGTCCTTTTTGCTTTTCAGTTGCAAAAGTAGGAAACACTTTATTTCGATAGTCCCAGCCTGGTCTCATGTTTATACGTAGGTATTAATACGTAACATTTACAAACACAAAACGTACATTTTTGTACGATTTTATTGACGCTAAAACGTACAATTTAGACGTATTTCAACGTTCAAAATGTACAAATCGATATGTATTTTTAGCTAAAAAAACGTAAAAATATTTACGTATCTTTTATATCATTAAGATATTCGTATCAATGCATTTTTAGTGATTTTTTTAGTGCAGTTGATAAGGATGGCTGGATAAGAATTTTGTAAAAAAAAATAATACTTTTTTAGAAAGATTGCCGTCACAACAAGCAATTTTAATCAAGTAAATATTTTACACAGAACAAGCAAAATGTGTTTAGAAGTTTTGATGATCTCGCAGAGGTGTTAAATTGAGCTCCTGGAGGGCCGCTGTCCTGCAGACTTTAGCTCCAGCTGTAATTAAACACACCTGAAGCAGTGAATCCAGGTCTTCAGACTCACTGGAAACCTCCAGGCAGGACAGCGGCCCACCAGGAGTAGAGTTTGACACGGTTGTTTTAAGGCTTGAAAAATCACAATTTAAAATGCTTTAATATTTCTGATGACCATGAGAAGCCTGTATTTTTATAGCAGTTGTGTTTATGTGCTATTGTCCACACATTAAATCTGTCCTACAATACAGAACATCAGCAGTGTTATTTCAGTATCATTGATATAATATGAATTTTTGAATTAGATTTGATATTTTGTGATTTTATTTTAATTTTAATTCATTTTTTGTTTTTGTCAGTTGTGTTATTTTTTTAATTTCTACATATATTTTTTAGTTTATGTAGTTTCAGTTAATTTTGTGCTTCATTATAAACTAATGAATAAAAAAAGAGTTGAAATAAAATAAGATTTTTATATTTTATTTGATTACAGTTAATTTTATTTTATTTCTTATTTTATTTTATTCTTATAACTGTTTTAGTTTTAGTTAACAATAATTGTAAAGAATTCCAATTCAACCTTTTTTTTAAATATGCACATATAATATTAAATAGAAACACAGACAGGATTGATTAGGTGTCCACTGAATTTGTGCTGTCGTTTCTGACTCTCTCGGAGCTCCTCTACTATCCACTCTCTCCATCTCTCCCTCCATCTGAGGTCTTTAAAAATGAATTCTGTCTGCAGCCACCCTTTGGCCTTTTGCATCTCAGGCAATACTGCGGTTTCTTGCCTCCTCCCACGCTACATCGATGTGCTCCTGCTACAGTTCAGCACGCTGTTTTACCCATCAGTCCATGCTGCTGCACATCACCATCAACACCATCTACACACACATCTGCAGAGAAACACAACCCAAACTGCCCTGGATATTATATGATGAACTGTGTGTTCACCAGAGAGAAGAGCATTTGAATTTAAGTCTGATATATATTATAATAAATGCACTGCACATTTGTTGTTGCATATGTATAATATATAAGGTCATGCAGCACAAATAGTCCAGTTCCTCTTATATTGAAGAGTGAAATGACAAATGACTCCTGTCAGAGAGTTTTGTGATGTATTTGCCAAAATTATCAAGAATAACTTGAAGCAAGGGTAGCATGTTATGCTATCATACTTTGTCACTTTCAAAGGCATTTTCTAAATAAGAAAAAAAAGTAAATGTATTTTCTCTCAGGCAGACAAGCTACACTGTACCTATATATCTTTCTGGTTTCAGGCACAGCATAAAACATTATGCTGGTTACCAATATAACATTTATCAGTTTCAGCTAGCAGGGCATACACATTTGACACTTTCCAGTACAAAACGTAATGCATTACATTATTATGAAATATATTCTGTATTTCAGCAAAGTTTGACCTTGCAAAGAAAGTGCCAAATCATACATTTTAAAATGATTGTGGAGGAACATACAGTATGAATGTTCAGAATGTGACACATTTACAAACACAAATAAACTTAACAAATGATTTATACGATGAAAAAGACTATTTATTACAGAAATAATATATTTAAGTGTGAACTGAATGTAATGTTTGGAGACTTAATTGCATGTTTCTTGCAATTAAATGAAAATGTATTATACAGTAGTTTAAATTTATATTGAAGGGATCCCAGCAGACACAAGACGTTATAAGACGTTCATATTTGGTTAAATTTCGGTTGCGACATTGGATAACCAAAATTCAATGTCAATTCAACGTCTAATGTCAATGTTAATTTGATGTCCAAAACCAACGTCAGCTGACATTGATATTTGTTGTTGTTAGGTTGTTTAACCAAAATCCAATGTTAAGTCAATGTCAAATTGGCGTCAAATATTGACGTCAACCCGATTTTCATTCTCAACCAAAATGCAACAGCTGTCCAACGTTAATCTGATGTTATATTGATGTCCTGTGCTTGCTGGGATAGTTCACCCAAAAATGAAAATTTTGCAATCATTTACTCAGGTGAGTTTATTTCTTATGTTGAGCATGAAAAAAAGACATTTGAAAAATGTTGGTAACCAAACATTTCCATTGACTTCAATTGTATTTTTTCCATACTATAGAAGTCAGCAACTTAATTTTAACTTAAGTTATATTGTGTCAGTTTAAATAATGAGTTGAATCTTGTATAACTAACTTGTATAATTGCTAACTTGCTTCTATTGTTCTCCTCATTTGTACGTCGCTTTGGATAAAAGCGTCTGCTAAATGATTAAATGTAAATGTTAAATGTATAAATAATCCTCTGCAGTGAATGGGTGCCGTCAGAATGAGAGTACAAACAGTTTATTAAAACATCACAAACAAATCCATCAAGACATTTTAACTTCAGAACATCACTTCCAACTAAAATGCAAGTCTATAATCCATACTAAATATAATCAAAGTCCATCTCCTGTTGTCTCTCACATCAAAATCCAGCCACATATTTGTTTAGAGCCGTTCTGGACTGTTTTGGTGTGTAAACGGTGCTTGATCTGTGCACATTTCTCTCCTGATTCAGACCAGAAGACTTTTTCACTGGAGGAATTGCAATATTATGGATTAGTCATGTTTTTATCAGCTGTTTGGACTCTCATTCTGACGGCACCCATTCACTGCAGAGCATCCATTGCTGAGCAAGTTATGTAATGCTACATTTCTCCAAATCAGTTATCATGAATAAACAAATTCATCAACTGTACATCTTGAATGTCCTGAGGGTAAGTACATTTTCAGCCAGTTTTCATTTTGGGGTGAACTATTCCTTCTAAAGCGAAATGACACTAAATCAAACCATAATCTCTATACACTATAGCATAGCATATGCATTATCTGTACATAATACATTATATATGCATAATACATTGTATAAAATTTAAAAAATCTTTTCTTTTCTTTTTTGGCTTTTGGTGGAAAAAACTGGTCTTTTAGTGTTTACAAATGAACAGATACACTCTGGCAATGACTTAAACCCCTATATTCTAAAGAAACTATACACATGTGACATCCCATCATTCTTTGACAGGAGAAACATGTTCTGTTTAGAGGATGGCCTTTTTCTAACTCACCTTTTAGCTAGAAGCACAAATATATAAATGAACACAAATTATTCTTGATATCTGATTTGATATATCATCAGCAAACGCTATATATAATTACTGCATGATAAGATAAACCCTTAATCATGTTCAACTAAAGACACCTGCATCTTAATCAGAGAAGAAGCATTTAGCAGAAAATCTCATTGTCTGCCTCAATGGTGTGAAATTGATTCTGCTATTTTTATTTCCCTTTATAACTTGCAGAACGAAAGCAGCACATGCAGAAAGAAGCGCTGATGTCTTTAAACTACAATCTGTGATAAGAACGACTGAAGGTGTCTTGTGATCTGGGACCTTTTCATTTTATATTTGCACAATTTTAAATAAACTACCCTAGAATTTTTTTTATATACAACACATTTGAAATCTTATTTTTAAAGAACACTCTGATGCTCACCAAGGCTGCATTTATTAGATTAAAAAAATACATTAAACACAGTAATATTGTGGAATATTATTACAATTTCAAATAGCTTTTTTTCTATGTGAATATATTGTAAAATGTTATTTATTTCTGTGATAAAAGCTGCATTTTCAGCATCATTACTCCAGTCTTCCGTGTCCTCGGTGTCATAATTCTAATATGCTGATTTGCTGCTCAAGAAACATTTCTGATTATTATAATTGTTGAAATCCGTTGTGCTGCTTCATATTTTTTATATATATTTCATTTTATTTTTGAGGAATCTTCGTCATTTATTTGAAATTTTATATAAAAATTTCTTTACAGCCACATTTTTTTTTAAATAGCACATCATAAAACATAAATGTCTAGCCTTAATTAACAAACCAGCAGTAATTGACAGTGAATTTTTCAAAATACATCTACGCAACATTAGAATCATATAGCTATCTAACTAAACTATGTTTTTGATATCCATTAGTGCCCAACATTACGAAAGATGCTCATTTACAATGTTGTTCACAGCTTGATAGCTACTGATATGTGGAGTTTTTGCTTTAAACCACACAGAGTAGATGCCACAGCAAATATATCAGCAACTTGTTAATGTGCATGACAATCAAATCAATTATCAAGCGTTAAAAATAAAGCAGGATTCAAGGAGTGTAACGTACCCGTGTATAAAGCTCACATGTGATGCACCTCTGCGACAGGAACGCACACACACACAATGACAGGGGTGTTTACTTTTCTTTTTTTTTCTTTAATTAAAGCATGCTGTAAGTGTGAAATGAACTCTCTCCTGCTCCACGGCTCTGAGTGGGCGCTTCAATCAGATTTCTTTGTCTCTCACGTAATTATCACCTGCTATAATGAGAGCGCAGCACGTGTCCACTACCAGCAGGATGAAAGAGAAACTGTAGAAATAGTAAAGGACAGACAGAATGAGAGAGAAAGAAGCAAGGAAGAAGAGAAACATGGGGGGTGAAGGAAAAGAAGGGCTGGTTATTAGCACCTTGAAGAAAGAAGCCTGCATGCCGAGTCCCGTGATAATTGACCGTTCTGCCTCCCCACTGAAGAAATGCAGAGAACAGAGGAGACGGGAATATGAAAGAAACAATATACAGGGTGATAGATGACACAATTCTGAGGGGAAGAGAGCCAGAGAGTTCTATGAGCAGCAGGAGTCTCGACTGAGACAGAACGGTCCTTTAGACGTCTGTAATAACGTGTAGATTCATCCTGATTAGTTTGTCTTGTACTCTCTTTGTCTACATGAGCTACCAGCTGTCCCCGCCGGCTGAAAGACAGATAACGTACATTCTCCTTATGAAAGAAATATCACTCACATATATGTTTAGCATTGGGATGAAGATGAAGGTTCACTCTTGAAAATAAAGGCTCCCAAAGAGGGTTTTGACGCGATGCCATTAAAGAACCTTTTCTTGGTTCCCCAAAGAACCGGTCAGTGAACAGTTCCTGAAAGAACCTCAGTGTGAAGAAACTTTTAACAATACGAAGAACGCTTTTCTATGGACATCCGTTCTAACATTTAATCTGTAAAACCATATCTATTTTCATGCTAGTACTTATTTTAGCTACTATATTCCATTAATAAGTCTTACTTATTTGTTAGCTTCTAGTAACTTTTTAAAAGCTTCTGGTGCTCATTCGTTATATACTAGCACCTATTAAATAGATACTAGGACTTATTCAATAGATACTAGTACATATTTATTAGATACTAGCACTTATTCCAAATGTTAGAAGAGTTGGTTACACTTTATTTTAAGGTGTCCTTGTTTCAGTGTAATTATACATTTAACCCTTGTGCACACTTTTGGACATTTTTGTCCATTTTAGTTTAGTTTTTTTGATAATTTTGCCTGTGTTAATGCTAACTGCATAAATTTTGGCTCAGGTGTGTATTTTTATTGGAATTTTACTTATTTTATTTTATTTACTGGAATTTTTATTACCCTCATTTCCTTTAATAAATTTATTTTACACTAGGTACAAAAAAGTGAACCACTCAGCACCTTTTGGACAAAAATGTCCCCATTGAAACCCATTAAAATTGATATTTTTTATCGCAGTGCCGTTTAACTGTAAAACTACACAATTTTTGTTAATAGGCTTCCATTCTGTTCGTAAGGCTTCAAAAAAATTTTTTTTTTTTTTTTTAACAAATGGTGCCATTTTTTCAGGTTTGGTCTATAAAGCAAATACTCACCTTATACATGTTTTCTGCTTCTGCATATTATAGAGCCAATTGGATAAATAATGCAGCTATAATTGTGTGTGTGTGTTGGTATAAATCTCAGAGTGTGGTTTGTATGTGTGTCATAAAAACATTGTGTGTGTGTGCTTGTAATATTTGATAAATAAAAACTCTACAGTAAATCACAAATCCAAGCACTGTGTGCACCAGCAGAGTTTTGCTGGCATCTAATGGGGAAAATTTGGTTCTGCGCCCAAACAAAATCTTACTGAGAGCTCATTTTTTGAGATATCAACCTCAAATTTGGAACACAACTTGTTTAGATTTATGGCTTTGATTTTCTAGCAGGTTTAAAGTTCAAAATGTTTCATATATAAAATATTCATAAAATAATATATAAAATATTGTTCATAAATCATTTTCATAAACTTCAACCTGTATAACTTTTTTTTGGTTTCACTTTTAAACTTTTTTTACTTCAACAATAATCTGTCATGAGTCTTCTTTAAAATGAGACCACACTGAAGTCTGTGCTTTAGTTTTTTTGACATGGATATTTTTGTCCACTATGGACCTAAGTGTAACTTTGTTTTATTGATGCACAAGGGTTAAGTACTGCAGTATTTGACCCTCTAACTCTACACTGTAAAACAAATTAATCATGGGTCTTGTAATTTTCATTAAAAAAATAAGGTGATATTTAAAATAGTGAGTATATTTCATTAAAGAAATTGTGATTCAGTGTTGTATAGAAAATATTGAGGACTTTTTACTAATAAAACCAAGAGATGTGTTTTCCTCATTTTTTTAAAGGAAACTTAATCAGTTTGAGTTCCTTGATTTAAGGAACTGTTTAAACTAAAAAAAAAAAAAAAAAAAGGAAATAAGGCTACCTCTTTATTTTAAAAGAATTAGCTCAATTTTGCAGTTTTATTTTAGAGGTGATTGTTAGTTCCCATCATGCTTTGCAGGCTGGATATGGAGAGTACATTTTGAAATTAAAAGCTATTTTATGTGTTTTTGAGTGAAGGGAAACATCTAGTAATGTTTAATGTTCAGTTATCTTTGCTGTTTGAAAGAGTTTCTGTTACACTGAAGTTTTCATTGGTTATGATACTACTCCTATAAGGCATTAAGTCTTGTTCAAGGAGCAGCTTTGCTCGTGCTAGTGCAGTATTAGTATTTCTCAAGTATTTTCCTATTTGAGCTGTTTGGCTGTATACAGTCTTTTAAATGTACAAAATAACTCAAAGTCAAATACAAACAGGCCTCACTCAAAATCACAGACTTGATGACTAAATGAGCACATTTCACTAATTATATTAAATTCATTGTGTCATAGATTAATTAATTTAGGAGATTTTACATGATTTATTCAGGTAGATTCCATTAAAAAACAAGCCTTAAAAACTACTCAAATATATTAAGTGTAATATTGTTACCATCATTTTTTTAAGTAAATAGCTCGTTCCATTCTTTACAGTGTAGAACTCTCTTTTCTAATTCTATTCTTAAAAAAATTAAATAATACTAACACTCGCTTTTCTAATCTTTTTGTATTTTATCTATTTGTTTTCTTTTTATTTATTATACAATTAACAAAAGCAAAAAAGGCCTCTAACACTAGCTTGCTCTATTCCTTTTCTATTAAAAAAACTTTGTATACTGCATTAATCTAACTGAGACTTGTTATATTACAAGTGTTATATTGTTATATTACACTTACGTATTATTGGTCTTTTGTTGGTTTTGATTGCTTCTATTGTCCTCATCTGTAAGTCACTTTGGATCAAAGCATCTGCTAAATGACTAAATGTAAATGTAAATGTAAGTACTGAATAATATTAATTAACTACATGTACTATGTGCACCTGCCCAGCCTTCAGGACTTGTACTACTCCAGAGTGAAGAAACGGGCAGGTAACATCATCACAGACCCCTCTCACCCTGGACACGACCTGTTTGCGCTTCTCCCGTCAGGCAGACGCTACAGATCTCTGTGCACTAGAACATCTAGGCATAAAAACATTTTTTTCCCCTATGCCATCTCCAGCCTAAACAACTAACACAGGAATTATTACCTGTGTTCTGTAATTCATCCCCCGTCTCTAATTATTTACTCTCTCTAGTACTATGTAAATATGTATGCATAATTTTCTATACAGCTGTATATAGAGTAAATAAGGCACAAATCTGTACATAAATCTTCTGTTCCAGATTCATACACATTATTATTATTATTATTGTTAAGTCTTATTTAAATGTTCTGTTCTCATGTCAGATATGTATGTATGTATATATGCATGTATGTATGTATGTATATATGTATGTATATATGTATGTATGTATGTATGTATGTATGCATGCATGTACCAAGAGCTTCTTAAAAAACCACAACAAATTCCTCGTGTGTTTGCACACACTTGGCGAATAAAGCTGATTCTGATTCTGATATATGGTTATGGTTAGGATTAGGGTTTGGCTTAGGGTTACTTGCATGTAATTATGCATAATTAAATGTTATTATAATAGTAAGTACATGCAACTTGTAACAAGGACACCTTAAAATAAAGTGTTACCGAAGAGTTTTTTTGAATAGTTTCCTATTGAATACTTAACTCCCTACCGTAAATATATCAAAACTTATTTTTTAATAGTAATATGCATTGCTAAGAACTTCATTTGGACAAGTTTAAAGGCCATTTTCTCAATATTTTGATTTTTTTTTTTTCACCCTCAGATTCCAGATTTTCAAATAGTTGTATCTCAGCCAAATATTGTCCTATCATAACAAACCACAAATCAATGGAAAGCTTATTTATTCAGATTTTAGATGATTTTAAAAAAAAATACCCTTGTGACTTATATTGTGTTCCAGGGTCAAATATTGCAAAATCTTCCTCAAACAACGAGCTCCAATATGACTCTGTTTGTATGTGTTTTCTAAATCACGCAGGCTTTTTGACTTTTTTTCTTCTGCTGAACACAAAAGAAGACATTTTGAAGAATGTAACTAAACAGTCCCATTGGCTTCCACAGTAGAAGGATAGGTTTGTTTTAAAACACTGTTGCAACTACAGTTTATGAAGATATCCTGGAGTACAGCGGTAATCCACAAGGCTTCTATGATTATATCCCACTATCTCACAAGACAGACATTTAACCATTTGCATAAAGTCTGGCACATATTGTACAAACTTTGTTCCCTTCCATCTAGAAGTAATGAACACTGAAATATTTCAGTGACTCACTCAAAGCAGAATATGCAGATGTGCTCAAAGGATTTGTTGGCAAACATTAAAACAACAGCCTGGCTATTTGTGCTTCTTGCAAAAGTTTTTTTTTTTTTTTTTTGAATCACGATTCCTCAAACTTTGCAAACACTGGCAATCCAACAAAACTTCTCTGCCTTCACTGAAAATGTCCGCTAACCTCTATACAACATATTAAAAATGAGTAAATAACATAACTCAATCAATTACAAAGCACCCTGTCAAAAAAAGTTCAGACTTCATGGATTCAGTTCTGAAAATTCATTCACGCATCTGATTATGACGAGGACATGCTACCAATGCTATACTGAGGTAGTATTTGTTTCAGCACTTCAGCATTGCAGGCAATGTGACTGATGTGACCAATACAAATCTTTTAATAAAAAAATAGTTGTGACTGTGCTAAAAAAAATAAAAAAATAAAAAATAATAATACCTCATATACTCAGGGGCGCCGCTACGGATTCTGGGCCCCCTGGACAGCATTTTCACTCGGGCCCTCCTGCGTTCCGGATAATTCTATAATTATATATTATAGAAATCGCGATTGCGTTTCCGAGCCAGTCTTTTTTTCCCCTTCTCCCAAGTCAGATTATACTGTTTCAGCTATTAAAATCGTTCAGTTTTGTATGTAATGGCAAAGTGATAATATTTCGTTTTGGTTTTTTATTAAGTTAATTTAGAAAAACGTTTGGAGCATTTTTTTTTATCGTTAAATACGTTTTTTCTTTCTTAAAGTAACGACCAAGCGGCCAGCGGCAGACAGTGAGCTGATCATAGCCATGTTTGATCAATTTAGCCTTCTCAAATCATCACGACTTGCCTAAAATAAAATCTATAGATATACTAAAACAGTTCAAGCATATAACAATGTTTTAACGTTAAACCTGATAAATGTGCGCTGCATCAGTAGTTTGTGCGGAGAGTGACATGGAGGCACCAGTGCAATCAATTGCATTTTTTTTCAATTGAAACAACTTGCAGTAATTTTTGCTCATAAAAGCAAGAGTAATACATCATTCGGAACTGTAAAGGGTCTACTTTACAAAGCTTTTTATAAAATATCAGGGCTCTAGACTCATTCTTCCCACTTTCTCAGTTGGTCGCACGAGCACATCATTTGGTAGCAATTATTTTTTTTTTTATACAACATTTGATTAATCAATGCATGCTGATGAACTTTTATCATAGTTTATAGTTATATGGTAATGAAAGTGTTCAACATTCAACCCGTTCTCTTTCATCAGTATTATTTGTGATTTATATTTTGTGACAGGAATTCCTTTTTTTGCTTTCACTTAAAAGATCTTGGTGTCAGCTTTACAAGAAAAGATAATGGTCTGTTTTGCTTATATCTATACACCTTTCACTTTTTAAGACTAAAACAAAAGATGGATTCATTGTTATTCTTAATTAAAAAGCACAACAACAATAAAACAGTACTTTACATGGACAAACTAGCATAACATTTATTAACAAAAACGAATAAGACGAGGCATAGGACACATCACATGCTGTATTATACCGACTAATACATAACAGAATGTTTAGCAAACACTGAGGAATCAAATAATAATAATATAAAAAAATAAGGAAAGCCTCCATAGTGTAACATGAGGTAAACAGCAAAGATATCAAGCTTTTCAAAACAAAAACAAAAAGTAAAACTAAACTGTCTGTCGCTGACAGGACTTGCATGTTTTCTCTACAAGAATACCAACATGTTCACCTTCTCTGGTTTAAGACGCGGTCTTTTACTTTAGTTTGAAAACCAAATCCACCGTTGTGCTCCGTCCGCTGCGCGCACCTTCACGCTCGTGCTGACGTGCCCATTCTGCATACACGCTGCCTCTGCTCTGCTCACGCCTGCGGTGTGTGACACAAAGTGCGACCACTTCAAATTTTTACTCGCACACTCTCAAAAAAATGGTTGCAGTCTAGAGCCCTGAATATATAAAATTATTTTATAAAATAAAGAAAACAATGATGTGCTGTCTCGTCTTGAACAGGAGCACTTCACAAAAATGAACCGAAAGTCAGCAAATACATGACTCACAGACATGATAAATATATCTATAGAAAGATTTAAATTACTACTTAACGAAATAAATCAAATCGAAAACAAAAACTCTTTCATTATAATCCGTGAAGATGCACTTCTCTCTAAAGGCGAGTCTAATGATGAGATGGTGAGTCAGGATCTTCATCTGATTCTTCATCTTTGAGACACTGACACAGAAAACACTAGTTTATTAGTAAATAATTCAAATATCTCCTTACTATTTCCCCCTGACACATTCATGGTAATTACTTTTGCTGGGGCTTTATGGCAAGCTTTATTGTGTGTATTTGAAGCAGAACTCTTCAACTGCTGACAGCTCTCTGCTGCTGCTGGACACTAAACACGTCGAGACACTCTCGACAGTCGCGACACGGTCTCGTGTTGTTTCCACCAGCATGGCAATTTTTTTCATCACTAATTGATGGATGTCTAAAATATAAAGATAAGGAGAAGCCTAAAACAGGCCCGAGGCCCGGCCCGCGTCTGAACTATGACGTGAAAATTGGCCCGATCGAAGCCCGGTCGGGGTCGGGCTGAAATGCAGGGCTCTAGCGTTCCCCTCGGTAGAAATCACGTTTCTCCCTCGGGGCCCCCTCCCATCGTCGGGCCCTTAGAATCGTCCTCACTTTCCCCCCCCTTATGGCGCCCCTGCATATACTGCTACTGCATTTTAAATGATATGCTGTAGAAAAGTGTATCTCATACTGAGATTAAAGTGTAGAGAACATATTAGTTGATAAAACGTTTCAAAATAAAAATAAAATATTTATTTATTTATTTAAAAATAAAATATTTATTACTCTTAGTAAATGCTTTATTTTCATTTTTAATCATTTTAATCTTACAATGAATTAATATGAATGCCCACACTATGGGTTTACAAACAGCAGCTAAATGCATCTGACAGGCTCTTCTGTTGTTTTTCCAGTGAATGTGAAAATAAGCGAAGCAGTCTGAACGCCGTGTTATCTCTCACACATATGGTCACCTCAGGGACATTCGGCTCATTCTGATCTTCCACCGCCCAAATGTGCACTGCAGGCACAAAAGTTTAGTCCACTTCTCAGTGCTGTCTGTCAGATAAAACAATTAAAAGCCTCTGAAGAGCCCTGCAGAGACACAGCACACAGCGCTGCTTCTGTCCTCTAGTTCCCCTCTCTGCATTAAACTCAAGCACAACAAACTGCTGAAAATACACTAGATGAAAACAAGCAGATCTCAGCTATTAAAGGGATAGTTCATACACAAAAATACAATTCTGTCTTCATTTACTCCAAAACTTGACAACACAACAAGAGCGGTTCATTCATAAATCATAGTATCTTACCTTCACAATGTGGAAATACAATTTGTAAGACAGAGGACAACGAGTGCAGCGCTGAAAAGAGCTGGAGCTACATAAGGGCTATAAAGTTGTGGCTTAAAAAACATAGATCAACTCAAAATGACTCTTTTTTTTCTCCCATGAAAAAAAATCCTGTCATCATTTACTCACCCTCGTGTCATTACAAACCTGTGTGACTTTCTTATTCTGTGGATCACAAAATTATCATTTTTTTATAAATTTGCCAATGCTATTTCCCATGCAATTTCAGAAAACAAGGGTAGTTGAGCAGATCAGCCAGCTAAAACAGCTTATACCAGCCAATGAACAGCTTTTACCAGCTACAAACAATGCAAAACCAGCAGCCATCAGATTTTACCAGAATAACTGAGCAGAAATTGTCCACAAAAAACACAATAGCTATGTTTACATATTTATGACTCAATCGGACTGAAACACCTTCAACTGATCAGAGCAGAGCTTGAACTGAAATTTCAGTCTGATTGGAAGATCCTATTAACAGAAAAAATAAGCATGTAAACTCTTGAATCCATATCTTCTCAATCAGATTCGAAAACACCTTAAACATATGCGTAGTGCCATGATGCATATATTTATTTTAGTGTTGTCAAACGATTAATCATGATTAATCGCATCCAAAATAAAGGTTTTGTTTACATAATATATGTGTGTGTACTGTGGATATTTATTATGTATATATAAATACACACACATGCATGTATATATTTAAGAAAAATATGTTACGTTTATACATTTAAAATATTTATATATAATATCAATTATATGAATATAAATATATACATGGAAATACATGGAAATATTTTCAAAATATATACTGTATGTGTGTGTGTATTTATATATACATAATAAATATACACAGTATACACACAAAAACTTTTACTTTTGGATGTGATTTATCGCGATTAATCGCTTGACAGCACTAATATATATAGAATATACTCAGTACACACCCATATATTGTGTAAAAAAAAACTTTTTTTAATGTGATTAATTGCGATTAATCATTTGACAGCGCTAATTTATTTACATTTATTGTTTTATAAACTGGTCAGTGAGTATTTACTAAGTATTTGCTAAACAAAAAGAAGCTCTTCTGCCATATTTGTCAGCTTTTTTATAGATATGTTATCAAAATAAATATTTTTTGATTGTTAATGCATTGCTCTGTGGTTACTTCACTCAATTCAAGAGTCTCTCACTTCAACTTGCATGTGTTTGGGATTTGAGACCACATCCCTCTTTCACTGCATCCTAACTCTTCCTTTAAATGACATGCTTAAATTACAAGTCCAGCCATTAGCTTTACAGCACTTCATAAAGCAATGCGTTTAAGAACAAACACATCGTCACTGGGACCAGAAGGATATGTTCACCCTGGTTTGACATGCCAATGAACAGAATTATCTCAGATGGAATCTGCTATATATATACAGTATATATATATATATATGTATGTAGGCCTAATGTCTTTGAAACGTGCGTGATTGAGTTCAGTGTCACGAAAGTGTCTTTTCAGAGTGATATGAGTGTTATTTTTCTGAGACTTTTCACTGATGTCCCAAAGCCATTTACAGAGCTGCTGCACATTTGCTACTGATACGAAAACATAAAGCGAGACAGTACTGTACATGTCAAAGATCTGAAATATTATTCCATTAAGCCTCTCGCTTCAAAGTGCGTGGTTGGGAGAGAAATACGAATGGCTTTCACCCACAAACATTCGCATGAATATTACATGATTTCCTGTTTATTATGTGGAATTAACACAATGACTCCGGTGGTTTTCGGTTGCTTGTGCGCGGCATACATTATCCTGCCTTCATTTCACATACTAACGGATCTCTTATTAAAATTCATATGAATCCTATTCAGTTAGCTTAGCTTAAGCTCATTTACCTGATAGAACCCGTCATAAAACTTGAGTCCTATTAATCCACGGCAAACTGATGCCAAGTGCTAAATGCGGCTCACGTTCGTATAGAAAAGCCAACAATATGCAGATGCATTCACAGGGATGAAGAGACACTGAATTTATGGAAAGCAGGCTGTTGTTTAGGACACACGAGTGTCCTTGCTGTGTTTATGGGATTGATTTGAGAGCTGGCAGAGTCTCAGATGTTTTGCAGGGACGCGACCCTTTTATTAACAGATAACCAGACTGCTGGACAGCAGCAACTATACTGCATAATTATGCTGACTTATTTCGCCTAGTTCTTAAAGCTGAGGTCACTTTTACAGTCATTTAGCCAAATTTTACAGGCAAAATCCAGTCATTCCGATGGGAATCCCATGCAAATTTCACTCATTTTCAAGTTGATTACACAGATTCTCCAGCCGTGCTTCATGCATCGCTACTCTATTATCAATAACAGACAATGTATCTTTTTGCCCACAACAATTTGCTGAAATTTTGCTAATGTCATGGCGGATACATTGCTTACCGAAGCTATGACTTTGAAAGTCATGGTGGAGGACACGCCATAACCAACCCACATGAAAATGATAGTTCTTTAATGAACAACTTTTTCTTTTTACCATTTTGTATTATTGTTTTAAATAGAAAATGTTTACAGAAATTATGTAAAAACATCATTTTATGAAACTATGAGGGGAAAAGAGTTACATATAAAATGGGCTTTTTTGAGTATTTTTGAAGTATTTTTGATGTCCAGCTCACATCCAGTTTTATCTGAATTAGGGTTATTAATCATTAAATAAATCTAAAAAACTAAAACTGTAAGAAACAATTTCTTATTAAAAATAAACAGGAAAAAAATCTTTATTTTTTTCAGCTAGTTGTCAAGGCAGTATTTTCTTTTGAAGTTAATAAAATAAAATAAAATGAAAGAAGAAAATCTAAAAGATAAAATCTAATTTGAAATATTAACACTAACTATAATAGTATATCAGTGATACCAAAATAACACTTATCCAAATACAGATAGAAATAATTTTGTCATTGCTATAGCTACAGATGTACTCATTGGCTTTGCTGCACAGGTTACACAATGATTCAAGAGCCAATCTTTGAATAAAAACAGCTAGAAGCTGCAACACAGAATGCAGGGGTCTCATACTAAAAGGTATTTTTAACTTGAAATGGTGTTTGAAAATGCAGTGCTCATGCTGTGAGACTCTGAAAAACAGCGAGACGACTAAAGACATCTGTCTGCATCTGCAGATCTACATCTTAAAATGGCGGTGCCAGTGTGTCATTTGTGATCATAAGCGGTGGTATCTCGTATGTGAATGTTTGTTATGATCGCCCAACCATACATGCAGGAAATCCAACAACCCGCATTCATTTTCTCACCAATTAATCAAATCAGTTGAAAATCTCTCAACGTTTGCAACCTGACAAAGGCACAATAACAGAAACAACCCGAGAAGCTTTCTATCAGCTTCAGCCTTTGTTTCTCACAGCGCCACCCTGCCACTAAACCGCATTACATCGCATCATTTTTGGAGAGCAGTCGTGTTGTTCTTCCACGCTCTTCTGAATGCAAATCCAGCACTCAAACACTGAGGTGGAGGCTATGTAGGTCACTTCCTCCTCCTCACAGGAAAAAGGAACTCCACACAGGAGCGGCAACCAGCACACATTCTTATTATATCACACACACAGCAGATAAAGCAGCTTCAGCCCATAAAGCAGGCTTACTAATTCTCAAATCATGGACCCAGTGGCTTAGATAGAGGTAATAACAAACTAGTGAGAGAGGAGGAGAGGAGAGACGGATATTTTCTCCTCCAGAGGAAGGAGGGGCTGTGAACACCGCTGGGAAACAGTCTACCGGTACACTCCCTGAAATAACTCCTCTCCGCTCCGCTGAGAGAGTGTGGGAGGAATATTCATACACTGCTCAGTGCTCAGACTGGAGATGTGCTTGAATAATTACAGTGTTCAATTACATTTGCATCAAAAAGATGGTTTCTGGTAATAACAACAACAACATGAAAACACATTCTAATAATTACTGTGCATAAAACAGTAATAATGACTTAAAATGCAAGCGAGAGCAAATGTGAAGCAACGCTTGCATGGGAGCAAAATGATCATTAAATGGATCCGCAAACTTGAGCTTCTTGACCAAATAATTGTGTGCGCAGTGATAAAGCCAACGGCTCTGACTATTGCAGAAGATCTGTGCACGGGCAAAATTGAATCAACCAACAAATGTACAGTCACATATTGCAATACAGTAGTAATATTTCATAAGAACTGCAATAATATGTGCACTGCTGGAAATAATAGTACATAAATACTGCTAATAAATGTAATAAAATGCTACTAAGTAAGTGCCATTGGGAAACTGTGATTTTTGCATACATATTGGTTCCAGCTCTAAATTTAGAATACATTTTTGTCTAAATTCAAGATTTTAAGATTTGTTCATGAAAGCGTTTGTGAGCAGATTTTATGCATAAATTCATGTCAAAGTATAGGTTATAAATAAAGACATGGGGTCTCATTCACTATTATACATATATATATATATATATATATATATATATATATATATGGATTTTTCATACAGAAAAACTTCTCAGTGATAATTTCTATTAAAAAAAATCAGTGTGTATGCGCACTAATTTGTTTTTAACCTCGTTTTAATGTTAATGAATTAATAATATTCTAAACGAGCGACCACATGCCTCAGGTTAGTCATTTTCATAAAACACGCCCAAACCATCTCCATATAGCACAACCTGATATTGCCGAGTGCGACGTGTTCCTGGGTCAACATCTTTGTTGACCCTGGAACAACATTGTGATTAACCAATCAGATTTCAAGAACCAGTTTATAATTTTTGTGAAGTTTAGGATTACAATCAGTGTTTGGTGCCTGTACATCAGTGTAATTCATCTATCAGTTCCTCTGATTTTAGGGATTACTCATGGGTAAGGTTAGGTTTAGGTGTAGGAATATGGTTAAGATTATATTTTTGGATTAAAATGTTGTTCCAGGGTCAACAAAATATGTTGACCCAGGAACACGTCTAACTCGGCAATATCCGGACGTGCCTCCATATACAGGCTTTCTGCACAGTCTGTAGAGTCATTTGTCACTTTCAGCAAACATGTGATGCTCTCTAAAGACGCTCATATCCTCCAGCAATAAGGGTAAGATCCTCCAGCAATGTCAAGTGTGCCGTCCTCAAAACCAGATCAAACACAATAAACAACTTAGATGGAAGTAATAGATAATAGATTTCACATTGTTCTTGTTCTTTGGACCTCTTCTTAGCTGACAGTGTATATCATATATATACATCGAGTATATACATCGCAATATTATAATATATATATATATAACCTAAAATTAATTTAATTTTGTAATTTCTAAATGCATGTTACTGATCTTAAATCTTGCATGTTATTGATCCTATTTTGTTCACATCTGCCTTCACCCAATCAACAACTGATGCAAAATAGAACCAGGGTTCCCTTTCGAACGGTCACTCCCGTTGCGTGAAGACGCATATGGGAAAACTCCTGTTTTACTCTGTACTGAAGCATGATTTGTTCACGTTTGTGTACTGCAAAAACCAATGGCGCTTTAGCCCGCCAGAAAGAGCAGAGCCGACCCCTATATAAGTGGGCTCAGAGCGCCATTCATCAGATCATTCTCCTTTAGTGACGAGGATCATATCTTCGCTGACTATGGAAGAAGCCGAGAAGAAGAAGCTCCAGCTCTGCTCGCCGCCGTCGAAAACACCCAAGCAGCGAGGATTCCCTGCGGCCATCCGGCGCATGAAGAGCAAGCCAGAGAGCAAATTTCCTAAAGAACAAATTTCAGCGCGTTGTTGCAAATGTCGCGCTGCGAGTGTGGCTCATGCAAGGATCCCTTGCATGAGACGGACGGGCACAGTGAGTGCATCGCCTGTCTAGGCAGCGCCCACGCAGAGGCTGCGCTCACTGAAGACTCATGCTCCCATTGCGAGAGTATGAGTCTTTCCCGTCTCCGCAGAAAGAAACAGCGGAGCAGCGGGTCCTTCTCTGCGGGTTTGAGCGGTGTCACGTCAGCTCAGCGCCCGCGTGCCCTGCCCTCCCCATGTCCTCTCGTCTCGCCGGTGTGTTTCACACAAGAGGACCAGCGCCCCACTTCGGCTGCTTGGTCTCTTTTGGTGCATCTGAAGAGGACGTCATCATCGAGGACGTTATTGCCGATGACTCCATGTCCTTGGCAGCGTCTGATGCAGAAGAGTGGGGAGGTTCCAGCGGAGAGCCCGAAGTCCTTCCCCCTTTTCAAACTCCGAGGCCGAAACCGGACACCGAACTCATCTGCGTCCTGTCGAAGGCAGTAGAGGATCTGGGCCTTGAGTGGTCGGCTCAGGAAGAGCCCGCCCACGGCCTGTTAGACGAGTGGTACCTGCCGAGAAGCAGTCAACAGTCGCCAACGCCCCGCCCCGTTCTTGCCTGCAGTTCATGACGAGCTCACCAAGACGTGGCGCGCCCCCTACTCGGCCCGAGTAAATCCCTCTACAGCAGCAGCTCTCACCACTGTTGACGGCTCTAAGTTCTTGAAGGGTGCACGGAGGCTGAATCCTCCTCGCCCTCAGACTGTGATCTCTTGGGACTTGTCTATAGTTCTGTGGGCCCTAAGAGGGCCCCCCTTCGAGCCGCTCAGTTCGGCTGATTTGTGACCCTTATCGCTTAAAACGGCCCTCCTCCTAGCCTTGGCGTCGGTTAAGTGTGAGTGACTTGCAAGCGCTGTCAATCAGCGCCTCATGTCTTGAGTTTGGGCCTAATGATTGTAAAGTCGTGCTTAAACCAAGACATGGTTATGTTCCTAAAGTGCTCTCAACTCCGTTCAGAGCTCAGGTGATCTCCCTTTTGGTGCTCCCCATTACAGATGGTGAGCAGGGTCCAAATATGCTCTGTCCAGTGAGGGCTCTGAGAATATACCTAGAGTGCTTTCTAGGCAGTCAGAGCAGATATTTGTTTGCTTTGGAGGCCGCCATAAAGGACTGCCGGCCACAAAGCAGCAACTTTCTCATTGGATCGTTGATGCGATAGCCTTGGCTTACGCCTCAGAAGGCTTACACATTTGCCAGATTCTACAACTTGGACGTCCCTGCTTTACAGGCGCGAGTTCTTTCAGTTTAGTTTACCACTCTTCCCCCTTGGGTGAAGCTGGTTATATTAGTGCTTCTCGGCTACTAGCTTGGGGCACAGTGTGCTCATGTTCTTAGGGGTCCTTATTAGAGCTCCAAGACGGGGCTGGCAGAGCAGGATGTCCTGTATCTGCTCATAGCGCAGCGTGATTGGATGTGTTCCCCATATGCGTCTTCACGCAATGGGAGAGACCTGAGATAAGGGAACGAGCATTGCGTCACTTGCCACGCTATAAGCTGCACACAAATCAATGACTGTCACTTCAGTCGAATGATCTGATGAATGGTGCTCTGAGCCGACTTATATAGGGGTCGGCTCTGCCCTTTCTGGTGGGCTAAAGCACCATTGGTTTGTGCAGCTTCACAAACGTGAACCAATCAGGCTTCAGTACAGAGTAAAACAGGAGTTTTCCCATATGCCTCTTCATGCAACGCTCGTTCCCTTATCTCAGGGAACCGAGGTTATGTTAGTAACTGGAGCAGGGCCGGCGCCACGGGTGCCACGCGTCGCCCCCTCACTTGGACTATCCCGCCCCCTCACTCAAGATGAGTGTGGAAATAGATTTTATTTATGAAATATAATGGTTTATTTAAAAAACACAGTTGCCAAATGAATAGGCTTTCTAGCATTAATATGATGCTACTATAGCAAAAATTTAGGACAGTCTGTTTCACAAAGTCGCATTTTAATTGTTACATCTGACACACAAACTTCCCGCGCAAGCGGTTCAACTAAATGCAGGCATTATGCAGCACTACTGACTAAGCTAAAGGTATGATGAAATAATTTTTTAATGTTTAATAGAGGGCTAGATTATCGTAGTTAGTTGATTATTTTGCTGTATTGTTTGATGCTGTTCAGTTTGTTAAACTTAAAATGATGCATCTGTTAAATGGGCCGCAATGAATGTGTTATGTCAGGGAATCGGTCACAATAAGCTTGTGTTTCATTGTAAAACAGCCACGATTGAGTATTTCTGGTGGTTGTGGTGGTATTTGACTGTATTTGTGGTAAAACTGCTGTCCTAAGACATGTTATTTCCTGGATGTCAGATTTTTGAATTTGATGCGATTTTGTTTTATTATACTCTGCCATCTGTATTTGCTAAGTAGGCTACCTTTTAGTAGGGTCATTCACTCAGAACGCAGTTTTCATTCCACTGCGGTATTTTCCATTGTATTTCAAAGTAAATGCGCTACGGATGTCTTTGAATTTGAATGCTGCGCTCTCATCTTTTATAGCAGCTTCTCCGCGCTTAATACATCATTCTAAAACACTGCACTGAAAAAAAAAAGAAAAAAAAAACCATTCCACTGACCTGTCTCGCGACCAAAACACTATCTGTGTGTGAACCCAGTATTCTAATAGTTGTAGTAGTAGCGCGGGCAGGTTTGTTTACGGTCCGACAAATACGTGAATGGGCCACATATGTTTTTATTTATTTGAATTTTTTTCACTTTGCGCTACGTCAGCCGCCCCCTCATCAGTGCTGTGCTGGCCCTGGCGCCGGCTCTGAACCTGAGCATTATTATAGTTAACTAAAACTGAAATTAAAACTAATAAATAAATACATTTCTACTAGATTCCCTTTATATTAAAAACTGATTCAAAAACTGATTCTGATTCAACGATAACACTGGAACCAAGTCCCGCTCTCTCTCTCTATATATATATATTCTTTTTCTTAAACCATTTCACTCAAATATACATCACAATACAGAAGAAAACATCTGTTGCTACTTCTGTTTCATCGTGACTTTAAAGCATTTATGTGGCCATCTTTGTGTGCAGACACAGTTATGAATGAGAGCTATTGTTTTGCTACACGTGTTAGTTTGTTGCCATATAGCTGTTATACAGCTCCAGACAGATGACCCAAAAGCTCAGTCTTACTGGATGCTGAAAATCCACGACTCTTTTTACTGTTGGTCAGATTTATTTATCAGTGACATACATAATGTGTGCAGCGATCTCTATGGTGTGTAAATACAGTTAAATGGCAGAACATACAGTACCATCAACACAGACAGACCAAGGAGAAAAGCCTCCACTCTCTTCTGCAGTACAGTATATTCATTAGACCCTTGCCACACTGGACTCGAGGTTGTGAGATGAGGAATGTCACTGCAGAGGCATGGGATCACTGTTAGGACAGAAACGGCCCCTGTTTGAAAGCGATCAATGGCTGTAAGCCAAAACTCTCTAGAAGAAGAGCTCCATCTAACTCACTCCTCAGAGGCCATATCGCTGGAGACAACGGACATGAGAAATGAACACAATTACGCCATTCCACAACCAGTTATATGTTCAGTGTGTTGGCTAAGGCCCATACATAGCACACTTTTTAATCAATACAGTGAAGTTCATGTAAGACAAAACATGTGGTGTGTTATATTTTTGCCCGTTGTCACTATGGCCAAACCGAAGTGCATTTTTTTATGCTAATTGTCAAGTTCAGCTGGAAGATGCTGCATATGTGCTCAAAACTTTTCATAAAGTCATTTAGTCTGAAAAATGATTGCATTGGGCTTTTATTTCTCTTTTTCACTTGATGACAAAAACAGGAAGCTTTTTAGCACTAGTTCAACACAATTAAAGGCAACTGATGTGCATTAGGTTGGGAACTACTGCTTTATTTAATCCTCTGGGCCCCTTCATTTTTGGGTCACACTTGGCAGTCAGAAGTGACCGAAGCCTTGATTTTTTATTATTATTTTATTATTATTTAGAATTTTGGGGGGATTCATTAGAAATTTTATGATACAATTTTTATGAGCCATTTTTCCACTGTCATTCTTGACTGCAAACGTGAAGTGTTACTTTTTAACTTTTTATTTTCGACCCTTTAGCATATCCGAATCATGTGAATCAATTTGTATGTGTTTAGTTCACATAGCTAATGTGACAAAAGTGTCATCCCATTCTGATGAAGCAAAAACATTTTAAAATTTCAAAACAACATTTTTCTGTCAGTTCCAAATGAAGAGGCCCAGCGGGTTAATAATTTTATCATTCTTATGAAGGAAATATTTTGTAGAATGTGCTTTGGCATACAACAAAAGTCCAGAGCGAAAGCTCCAAAACATCAAAAAATAGTCCATATTCCAATACATCTTGTACTTTTCAGCATCTATCTAAATGTATATTTTAGTACCTGTAAATTATAATAACAATGAGATCAAGCTGGACCATATTTTAAGTCATTATTCCAGTGAAAATCTTTCCCTCCACTGCAGCGATTCAGTCTAATATGTGGATGCACATATTCAAACTAGCTTGAGCCGAAGAGTGCACACATTTTAATAGCTGGAGGTTTATGCAAAAATCAAGTAATAGGGAGAGCAGCATGAGGACTGATGAACACATGATAGGCTGGATGTGTCTCTCCTCATCTGCGTATCGTTTGTCACTCGACGTGGCTGTCCACATTCACCGCAGAGAAACGGCAAAAGCTGCGGCTCTCGTATGAATACAAATAGCCATCAAGCTAATACACATAAAGCTGCTGCGAGTCATTTCAGCTCCACTAGCAGCACCAAATACAAATGCAAAAATAATTCCATTTTAATCCAAACTGGTTTTCCAAAACCCTCGAACTGCTCCCAAACAGCTAGTCCTGCCCCAAAACCACATAAAACTCAGACTGGAGAAAATAGTTTCCCCAAAAATGACACTTCACCTCCTTTTACCCTGAAAGCAGCGACGAGACTGGAGACAGTAATGTAATGACACCAGTGCTGATCTCATCACTCGCTGCTCTCTGTCCTTCACTCAGAGAACAAGGTGAAAGACTTACACAGCCGTGTCAATCTTTCAGCTCTGCTTCAGTTGCTTCAAAACTGCAAGGGACTGAAGAATGAACATTTGTGTTGAAGTATTATAACAGAATATGGCAACTCAGTTACCATGTTTACATGCACTAGTATATAATCAGAACTTGGTCTTATTCTGATTATGTATGCTCATGTAAATCACATTGATCCATTAATGCAGTGTTTTCTCTTTTTATTATCTGTTGTTTTTTTTTTTTTTTTTCGTAAGTGCTCAATACTGTGCAATTCTTCTCACATGCATGTCTGATTCTAATGGGTTTTGAGTGAATAACAACTCAAATTTCACAAAAACAGTTTTTCAAGCAAAGCAGTTGAATCAGTTCAGACGACAGAATAATGCAATACTTTTATGATATTTGTTAGAGCTTGACAGTTGCAGTCACATCCTCTCATTCTGCGTCTTTGTGTTTGGATCAGCATGTTAGGATTTCTGTTTTATTCCTTTCATATTTCTTCTGCAAAACAGTAGGCTATCATTTCTTATTTATTTATTTTTAAGATATTTTAAGAGCCATTTGTGTGCAATAATTTGTTAGTAATACAAAAATGATCATTTAATTTAACTTGAATAATAAAAAGTTATATTACACTTAAACCACAAAACAATATAAAATGAAGGAAAATAAACCTCTCATTTGTTTCTACTTTTTCACTGTTTAGTTTAAAGAATTTTTTTTCATAACATAAAAATCTTTTTTTTGACAGTTTCATCATTAATGACTTAAGAAGACAACAGAAAAAAATATTTGTTTGTATATGCTGATTTCTGAATTACCATTTATTCACTGTTCAAAAGATTGAGGTTATTTTTCAAGAAATGAATACTTGTATATAGCAAGGATGTATTAAATTAATCCTAAGTGATAGACGTTTACATATTTATGTATAATGTTACAAAAGATTTGTTTCAAATAAATGCAGTTCTTTATTCATCAAAGAATCCTGAAAAATAAAATGTATCACGGTATCAGCAGCACAACTGTTTTCAACATTGATAATAATCAGAAATGTTTCTTGAGCAGCAAATCAGCATATTAGCATGATTTATGAAGATCATGTGACTCTGAAGACTGGAGTAATGATGCTGAAAATACAGCTTTGATCACAGAAATAAATTACATTTTACTATATATGCACATAGAAAACAGCTATTTTAAATAGTAATAATATTTCACAATATTAGTGTTTTTATTGTATTTTTGATCAAATAAATGCAGTCTTGGTGAGCAGAAGAGACTCACTGACCCCAAACCTTTGAACATTAGTGTAGTTGTGGAACTTGGAATAACCTTTATCAGGAAAATGCCATTATGTTATTTCCATGCAGAGCCGTTCTCCAAACACAGCAGGACACTAGTCAACTAGTGCAATGGATTCAAAAACATTATGCTTTTGAAATGCAAATAATCTGAAAAAGAGACATAAGCTGAGAGAGGCAGCCACGCAGCGAGAGTCATATGAAAGAATCTTCCCCGAGGATTCCACAAATAGAGAAACACTGAGTTCAGAAATATTCCCAAGGCCATCCCAATAGCCTCTGATTACTCATTCCCAGCCAGTCCTTCCACATTCCTCCCGTCGTTCCCTCCGTTTGCACGTTCCTTTTATTTGCTGGGGTTTATTTCTGAATGCTTATCAGAGCTCTTGTGAAGGTAATCATCACCTGGGCTCCCCAAGGGCCGCTCTCCCGCACAAGAGACAGAAATAAATTATTAAATGAAATCTAATTTCATTTAATTCATTTGCGAGCAGCTGAATCCAATTTTGGCTGGGCCCTCTGGGAACTGCACAACAGTGACCCTGTGGTTTTAATATTGAATGTATTCAATAGATTTAACAGTATTTAAATATGACAGATACAAATATACACCACTGGAAACACACGAGCGCGCTCCAGTCAGACAGAGACAGCAATCAAATCATTATATCACAGAGCTATAATACACAGATGAATGACAGTCACTGTCCCGCTGTGAGAGAATGACCTGCTGTCTGCTGTGTTACTGTACAGATGTTTGTGCTACAGTATGATTCAGTCTGAGAAAAACATGACTACATACTCTTTCAGCAACTTTACTTTCAAAGTATTTTTCACACTTATTTGGGGAAGTTGGCTGGTTTATGGTTTTAAAAGTTTGCAATATTTGTATTTTTTCTTATACACTCCTATTGTATTGTTTCAGATAACACTGATTCATCCAGTGGGGTCATATGAATTATTGTCATGATGGCTGTTAGTGCTTTTTTTAATTCATATTCATTATATGGAGTCACAGAGATGGATTATTATTATTATTTAAATCTTCATTTATATTCATCTGAAGAAAGTCATATACTGTACATTTGAAATGGCACGAGGGTGAGTATTTTTTGATGGACTTTCACTTCAATGTCGCTTGAAAAATTTGTTGAAATAAATAACAACAAAACCATATACTTACAGTCATAGCTTAAGTTTTATTTATTTATTTTTTGTAATGCTTATCAAGAAAGAAAACTGTTAACTGGTTTACTGTAAGTACATTTTAGATGGTTTAACATCACCTTATATGTAATTGTACACATGAAATACTCAGATTTATGGTTTTGCAGGTGAAAACTATGAATTACTGTGGTGAAAAACATCATATATGATTATATTTAAAATGTATTTTTTAACTTTTTCAAACTTTCTGGTCCGGCTTTCTCAAGCAAACTTAAACTTTGTCTAGACTAACTTTTTTTTATCTAGGTTAAATATTTTTTTTTTCCATATTTTTTAGCCATAATATACATTGTTGTTTTTTTTTTAAATATTTTCTGTTATTCAGTTAATGATCATCGCATTATTGTAGTGTCGTGTTATCCTGATGGTTTTGTCTTTGTGTTGTTTATGACCCTTTATATGTATTTACAGTGGGGGAAAAAATATTTGATCTCCTGCTGATTTTGTACGTTTGCCCACTGACAAAGAA
Organism: Schizothorax lantsangensis; assembly: GCA_027422415.1. NCBI lineage: Eukaryota > Metazoa > Chordata > Actinopteri > Cypriniformes > Cyprinidae > Schizothorax > Schizothorax lantsangensis. The sequence continues at coordinate 2,950,654 of CM049858.1, read as the reverse complement.
ATGATCAGTCTATAATTTTAATGGTAGGTTTATTTGAACAGTGAGAGACCGAATAACAACAAAAAAATGCAGAAAAACACATTTCAAAAAGTTATAAATTTATGTGCATTTTAATGAGTGAAATAAGTATTTGATCCCCTATCAACCAGCAAGATTTCTGGCTCCCAGGTGTCTTTTATTCAGGTAAGGAGCTGAGATTAGGAGCACTCTCTTAAAGGGAGTCTCAGCTTGTTACCTGTATAAAAGACACCTGTCCACAGAAGCAATCAATCAATCAGATTCCAAACTCTCCACCATGACCAAGACCAAAGAGCTGTCCAAGGATGTGAGGGTCAAGATTGTAGACCTACACAAGGCTGGAATGGGCTACAAGACCATCGCCAAGCAGCTTGGTGAGAAGGTGACAACAGTTGGTGCGATTATTCTCAAATGGAAGAAACACAAAATAACTGTCAATCTCCCTCGGACTGGGTTTCCATGCAAGATCTCACCTCGTGGAGTCTCAATGATCATGAGAACGGTGAGGAATCAGCCCAGAACTACACGGGAGGATCTTGTCAATGATCTCAAGGCAGCTGGGACCATAGTCACCAAGAAAACAATTGGTAACACACTACGCCGTGAAGGACTGAAATCCTGCAGCGCCGTCAAGGTCCCCCTGCTCAAGAAAGCACATGTACAGGCCCGTCTGAAGTTTACCAGTGACTACGTTTACATGGACATCAGTAATCTAATTATTTACCTTATTCTGAATAAGACAATATTATGATTAAGGTGTTTACATGAGTCGCTTTTAGAATAATCCTTTCATGTTCCCGTTTTACATGTTATAGTACATAGATCGATTAATGGCATGCGTCATTACGTCACCACGCGACGTAATCTGACGTCCCCTCCAGAATTTCACTTATAAACATATAGTTCGTCTTCGTGATGATGCCATATACAGTTTTAGGTGTTTCATTTTTCATTTTATGAAAGCTTCAAGTGCAGTTAATTATTTTCGTGCATACAGACGACGGCGGTGTTGAAGCTCTTTTATTTGCCGTCAAACGGTTAACCACTGTGTGTGTGTGTCCTGTCGTAAAATGCGGCGAAAAGTCCTACAGGACGGTAATAGTGTGATTAAGGTGTTTACATGTCTGTACTGCACTTCAATAATGAGACTAAAATAGGAATACTCCACATGTCTTAATTCAATTTGTGTTTACTTCGATTATGACTTTAGCCGGATTAAGGTAATCAAAAATCTCTGTTTACATGGTAGACTCTTAATCAGAGTATTGTCTTAATCGTATTAAAATCGGAGTATTGATGTCCATGTAAACGTAGTCAATGATTCAGAGGAGAACTGGGTGAAAGTGTTGTGGTCAGATGAGACCAAAATCCAGCTCTTTGGCATCAACTCAACTCGCCGTGTTTGGAGGAGGAGAAATGCTGCCTATGACCCCAAGAACACCATCCCCACCGTCAAACATGGAGGTGGAAACATTATGCTTTGGGGGTGTTTTTCTGCTAAGTGGACAGGACAACTGCACCGCACAAAGGGACATGTACGGGGCCTGTACCATCAGGGCCAGGGCATTGAAGGCCAGCCAGGGCATTGAAAATGGGTCGTGGATGGGTATTCCAGCATGACAATGACCCAAAACACACGGCCAAGGCAACAAAGGAGTGGCTCAAGAAGAAGCACATTAAGGTCCTGGAGTGGTCTAGCCAGTCTCCAGACCTTCATCCCATAGAAAATCTGTGGAGAGAGCTGAAGGTTCGAGTTGCCAAACATCAGCCTCGAAACCTTAATGACTTGGAGAGGATCTGCAAAGAGGAGTGGAACAAAATCCCTCCTGAGATGTGTGCAAACCTGGTGGCCAACTACAAGAAACATCTGACCTCTGTAGCCCCTTTCACACTGCACGTTGGTCCCGGAAAATTGCCGGAGTGCCTTCTGTGTGAACGCAAACACGTCCCGGGATTAATTCCGGGATCGATCCCGGGTTGGGGACTTAGTAACATTGCCGGGTTCAGTCCCGGAACGAGCTCTGTGTGAACAAAAGCCAGAACCAATGCCGTAAAGGCTGATGACGCGTTATCATGCGACTCTTTTACCGGGTGTTTTGAAGGCAGATCAAAGTTCACACAACGAAAAATGTGTAAACTGGAATGAAGCAGCAATCAGGGAGCTCCTCACTATCGGTGCTGAAGCTGACATCGTTCGCCAGTTTAGTGAAATGGTGCACGGCGCATTATACACGTCACATGAAATGTCACGTGTCTTTACGGGATCTTTACGGGTTGTGTGTGAACGCACGCACAGATTCCAGAAAATCACAGGCAGTGTGAATGAACCAAAATCAAACGATCCCGGGATGATTTCCGGAACACATTACCTGTGTATTTTCCGGAATCTCTGTGTGAAAGAGGCTGATTGCCAACAAGGGTTTTGCCACCAAGTACAAAGTCATGTTTTGCGAAGGGGTCAAATACATATTTCACTCATTAAAATGCAAATCAATTTATAACTTTTTTGAATTGCGCTTTTATGGATTTTTGTGTTGTTATTCTGTCTCTCACTGTTCAAATAAACCTACCATTAAAATTATAGACTGATCATTTCTTTGTCAGTGGGCAAACGTACAAAATCAGCAGGGGATCAAATATTTTTTTTCCCACTGTATATATATATATTGGCCATTTTTTAGGGACAGCTACTTATGATGAACTCTGATTCATCATGTGGCTTCCCACTTTACCACATTATGGTGGTTATCAAGTACAATATAATGTAAAAAAACACGCATATTTTGGTATATTAACATTAAAGCATGCCATCAAATTACAGGATGGCATATTAGTGCCTATGTATTATATGTAGTTATAAGTTGTGAAATATACAGGCAACAATGTGCCATCTTGTAATACCTGAAACACTATCTGTGTTTTTATGGTGAATTTCTGACGACCACAGCTGCCAGTTTTTGAGTGCATAAAGACCAACTTGACCATCTGCAATGTTTCATAGTTTCATAGTGGTGAATGGTCGCTGTTGAGCTCATTTCTTAATTCTGTTTCCACAATAAAAGCACCTTCTCTGATTGGTGGATCTTTCTTCGGGATTATGGGTAGTGTAGTCCTTCACCAGAAAATCTTCACTTTAGAAATGCAGATGTGTACTTTACAGTATGTCATCACTGAATGATCTCAGAGCTCATGGTGGGTCTGTGTTGAGAGATTTAGATGTTAATCTTTCTGAATGTTGAAATGAATGGGATTTTTACAACCAGAACGAGACTGTTGTGCTCTATTAGGTTTTCTGAACTTCTAAATAGGAACTTTCATAAGTGAATACAACCTTTCATGGAGACACATTGTGGAGATGCAGTCGTATCTCTCCATGCGTACTCACAACCGGCACGTCCACAGAAGAGCAGGGGCAGCAGGGCTTGTGACAGACCACGGAGGGTTAAAATCCCTAAACTCCAAACGCATTTAACCTCCCCGCATCACTGACAACAGACGGCGTACGTAAAGAATCCGAGGCACCCCTCGAGACAGCGAGCGCTGACATTATGCATTCAGAGACTCATTCCGCCGGCCCTGGTATTGACGGATTGGACCGCGGCTGTCCCTTGGCAGCCCGAGATGTGGAGAGTCAAGCTGCAATTAAAACAGACTGTCACTGGAGGTGCTTTAACGAACACTCGCCTCGCAATTACAGACGGAGGAGAGGAGAGCCAGATAAGGAGAGAAGGACATCAAATCTTGCTCTTTAATTAAAGCTGTTTTATGAGAAACATACAGGGGTAATTAGGCTTTCTCTGACAGCTCCACAGAGCATTGCTTTTGTTACAGCGTACATGATAAGACACATAATCATAATTAATCTTCAGGGTTCTGATTTCCCACAGCACCAAACAGAACACGCAAAAACACAAGAACACCGATATCTGCATTCATATTAACTAACGCAGGTGCTGATGAACGACAGACCAGCTCAATAAATCATCAGGTGTTGGGAAATCACCACACAAATACAGTGACGAGTAACAGCTCAGCTGCTGCAGACGTTTGATGCGATAGAGTCCCGTATGAAGTCAAAGCAGGATTTCACACATCCACGTCTGCAGAAGCTGGGAATGTGAGTTCATCCTGGAAAAACAGACAGACCAACTGTTATTTTTTACACATTACTCATTATTGAATAGTATCATTAGTGTCCCTGTTTTCCATCATTCTGTTGCTCACCTGCTCTACAGTAGGATCCGGTATTTGAGGGCTCGAGGGACTCTGTTAATCACCAGCCGGCCGTCATAGCTGAGGGAGGCGAACATCCAGGGGTCTGCAGCAGACCACTCCACCGCATACACGCTGTCCTCGTGCTCCTCATATGTGGCAACGATGCTGTCCTGCAGGGGCTCTTTCACCCTTCACACAACAGACATGAGCAGAGTAAGTGATGCCGGTAATATATAGCTGTACTTGTACTGTGACACACAAACTGAATGCAACGGAATCAAACTGAACCAAACTCAACTGAACTGACATGTACTGAACAGCATTAAAGTCCATGAAATTTAATCTATTTTAAACTTACATTTAATTTTATCTCACTGAACTGAAATTGCATTGAATTGTACTGAACGCAATTGAAAAAAAGAACAAATGTATTTTGTGGAATCAAAGCTGAATCAAACTGGACTGAAAAACACTGAGCTACAGTGGGTTGAACTGAACTGATCTGATCTAAACTATACTGAACTGGACTAAAATGAATAGAATTGAATAGTGCTAAACTCAATTGAAAATAACAAATGTATTTGAACATTTGTTTGTGAACTGAATAAAACTGGAGCAAAAAATACTGAGCTAGATTGAACTGAACTGACCTCAACTAAATTGTACTGAAATGGACTGAAATTAATAGAAAATTAATAGAATTGTATTGAACTAAACAAAAATACATTTGTTCTTTTTGTGGAATTTAACAGAGCTAGACTAAACTGAACTGACCTGATCTAAACTATACTGAACTGGACTGACATTATAAGAATTTAATAGAACGGTATTGAACTCAACTGAAAAATAAGCGATCTGAACTAAATTGTACTGAACTGGATTGAAATGAAAGAGAATTGTTCTGAAATCAATTGAAAAATATAGCTGCAAGCAGCAATGACGGGGCCAAGCACATCAGCGGCAAAATGAGGAGCTAAGCATAGCATGGAGCATTAGACCAACTTCAGCAATGAGTAATTGAAGGCATTTTAAGATTATTGTAGTCCAAATGCCTGAAAAATAATTTAAAACTAATAGTAATGCGATTGAATGACTTTTCACTTTTGACCACGAGGTGGCGCTGTTATCAAATCGATGTGGTGTGTTCTGTGTGAGTTGACAATGGCGCACACAAAGTTTGGTGTCAATATGTCAAAGCATTGCAGAGATACAGCTTCAAGTGTCATTTTGGCATCATGCCTCAAATTCGTTGCTGTGGTATGTGAAAACGGTTTTGTCTATCGACACAAAATCTTTTTCTAACTTTTGGTCAGCATAGTCTGAAGATGAAACGATTCGATTTTGGTGAAAATCGGTCCAACGGTTTAGGAGGAGTTCGAAAAAGTAGGTTTTCAACATAAATTAAAATGGCAAACAAGAATTTTGGCTGACTATGGCAAAGTTGGTTATCACTGTTCTCAGCATGACCCAAGGAATCTACTAATACCAGTCTCATTACAATAGGCAAAATTCACAGAAAGCTATTAGCATTTATTTGACATTTCATTGTAAATTTTGACCACAAGGTGGCACTGTCTCACAACGTTTTGAGTACTTTCAGGTCATGGTCTCAATGGTACATGGAAAGTTTAGTAATGGTACACCAATGCATTCGTAAAATATAAAATTTTTCATCATAATACCCTATTAGAGTCAATGGAAATTTCATGTTTTGTTCAATTATAGCGCCACCAAGAGGCACAATCCCACCACATTTTTTACGTGTCCTTAGGGTGTGCCCATACATATGTGTGTCAAATTTGGTGAAAATATCTCATTTTGTTTTGGAGTTATAGACATATTTGTGTGTAAGTAGATGAAAAATGACTGACTGTTGAGTTTGTTTGCATTTTTGTGCCACATACTATCAAAATTTTGGCAATTGGGTATTAGCATTCCACCGGGACGCTAAGTTTCCGTATTTCCTACGGTGGTTTCGTGTCGATCGGAGTGACGGTTTCTAAGATATTGGCAAATGTTTTTTAAGCGCTACAATGCAACGTTGAACAAACCATAAGCCAAAATCTGGCAAGTTTGGTATTGCTGGACTCGGCAAGGATTCAGGGGTCTAAAAATTTAACTCTCGTGAAAATACGTCTACCCCACCCAAAGTTATAAGCATTTGAAAATTTGATTGTAACACTAGGCGGCGCTGTTTCGAAACGTCTCAGGCTCCTTCAGGGCATCGTGCTGATGACCCATACCAAGTTTCGTAATGATACGCTAATGCGTTCGTAAAATATAGCATTTTAGTACAAAATTCAATATGGCCGACGCCCATATGGTCCTGACATGGGATATGGTTGGACTCTGCATGATGCACCGAATCTAATGAGACCCTTTTTATGATTTTAGGCCAAACCATTCACAAGTTATAACCAAAAATATGCATTTTTCGTATCTCCTGACCACTAGGTGGTAGAGCGCCGAAACACTGCAGGTAGCCTCAGGTCATGCTTGTTATAACATAGACCAAGTTTCGTCTCAATCGGTCAAACCCTTGCGGAGATATAGCCTCAGATCCATTTCTACGTGCTTTTCGGCGAATTCGTTAGTGTGGTATTCGAGAACGCTTGGACGAATCAACTTGAATTCCATAACTTTTTGCCACCATGGTCTGTAGATGATCTGAGCCAATTTTGGTGAGAATCGGACAAACCGTCTAGGACAAGTTCGACAAAGTAGGTTTTACGAACAATTGAAGATAGCGAAAAAACTAGACCTTACGATTTTTGAATTTTGGACTTGATTCGACTCGGCTTGAGCCAAGGATTCAGAAGAAATCATTTTCATTTTGTGGCTTACGGTTCAAAAGTTATTAGCATTTCAAAATTGAATTTTTGGACAAGTGGTGGCGCTAGAGAGTTTGAGTTAGAGACTCCAAATTTGGTGTGGATACTATTGAGAGTATCATCTATCAGTGTGCCAAATTTTACAACTTTCCCGCAAGCGGTTCTATGGGCTGCCATAGACGCAATGGCGGAAGAAGAATAATAATAAGAACGCTAACAAGCACAATAGGTGCCTACGCACCTTCGGTGCTTGGTCCCTAATAAAATATATATTGTGGAATTTAACTGAATCAAACTGAACTGATCAAAAAACACCGAGCTAAACTGACCTGGCCTAATTGTACTGAACTGGACTGAAATTAATAGAATTGTACTAAACTTAATTAAAAAGAACAATACTGAGCTAGACTAAACTGATCTGAACTAAACTATACTGAACTGGATTGAAATTAATAGAATATATATTTTGAGGAATTTAACTGAATCAAACTGGACTGAAAAATACTGAGTTGGATAGAGCTGAACTTGACTGAATTAAATAGAAATTTATAGAATTGCATTAAACTCAGTTGAAAATAACAAATGTATTTCCTATAATTTAACTGGATCAAACTGAACTGAAAAACACAGAGCTAGATAGAATGGAACTGACCTGATCTAAATTATACTGAACTGGATTGAAATTATTAGAATTTAATGGAACGGTTCTGAACTCAACTGAAAATGAACTCACCTGACTTAAATTGAACTGAACTGAATTGAAATAAACAGAATTTAATAGAATTGTAATGAATTCTATTGAAAAAAAGTGTTTCCTAGAATCTAACTTAATCAAACTGGACTGAAAAATACTGAGCTAGACTGAACTGACTTGAACTAGGGCTAGGCGATATGGTCAAAAAAATTATCACGATAAAACTTTTTATATCATCGATATTGATAAATTCAAATCTCTATTTCTTTCAAATTTAAAGGCAGATTTTTGCTGAAAATTGTGGTTTTAAACTACTGATCATGGTCAGAACATGATAAACACTTCACATTTTTGAATTCTTTACACTTTTGCAGTTGTTTTCCCTTACCAAAATAAACAAAACAAAATAAAATAAAAATAGATAAATTTATAGAAACAATTATTTCTTAGTTTCTGCATGTTCTAATGAGGGATAATGTTTCAAATCATGAAACAGATTTGTGTTGCCTGACTCTCTTAGAAATGCACATTTGACAGCAGCTTGAGTTAGGACGCAGATGTAAATTAATGTTCATTATTAAAAACAGTAACATCTGTAAAAATTGTAACAACTTTAATTATTTAATTATTATAACTGTTTGAGTTTTAGCAAAATGAACTATTGGTCTTCCATAGTAGCATATATTTAGACCATGATATCCACAGTTAAAACCACACACCATGGTGCAGTTAGTGTTACTACAGTAAATCCATGGTAAATGATGGCGATTTGTAGACAGAAAAGCCTTCTGACTGTATCGTTGCTTACAGTGTTTCTCCTGTTTGTCAGCGCTATTTCTATAAACTAGTTTACATCACAACTCATTTGTGTTCTTCGCTGAATCCAAGCGCTTCACGCCAGATCTCACAGTGTTGTTTAGTGTCACACGACCGAGACTTTCAGTGAGTAAACGCATCTGCTCTAGTAAGCTCGCGCTGCGCTGCCGTTTGAACTTTTAGCTGAGCGGATAAACGCTCCATGTGGCTCGATTCAAATGAGTAGCGCTGCTTCATTCTACTGACCTGGAAATGAATAGAATTGTACTGAACTCATTTGAAAAGAACAAATATATTTTGTGGAATTTAACTGAATCAAACTGAAAAACACTTAGCTAGACTGAAGTAAATTTTCCTGAACGGGATTCAAATGAACAGAATTGTACTCAACTGAAGAGAACAAATGTATTTTGTTGCATTTATATAGAAAATCTGAGGACACAAAAAGGCTGATGTGGAAGGTGAGAGAGACAGAAAGGGATGTATACTTGTCTTCCTGCTGGCTCTCCTCGTTGTCACTGAGCTCGTCGTCGTCCACCAGGTGTCCGAACGGCTCTGAGGAGATGGACACCATGTTGGACAGGATGACCCTGCTGTCGCTGCTGCCGGTGAGCAGCAGCTGGTCATGAGAGTGATTGTACCTCACACTCCACACCCTGAAACACACAGCACAGAGTCACACACGCCTGCGTTCCTGCCCTCACCCACGACACCCGGACTTATTTCTCTTTTCTCTTCCTCCGTCTATATAAGCCCCGGGCATGGCTCAGAAAATGATCCCAGCCTTCATAGCCAGGGATTGTGGGAGGATAACTCAGCTGTCAGCAGTAAAATCTGGCTCAGTCAAGACTTTTCCCTAACTAATCTGTCTCCTATCCCAAAATATTCCCTAATACCTCCCAGCCCGAGGCTCAGCCGAACCCCTGTCGCTGCAAACACAAGAAATGAGAATCATGTACGGGACTCTGTTGTCGTGGCTCTTTCCTATCTAAATAGGATCAAAACAGCTCTGATTGATCCGGCGCCTCTATCTTTAAGAAATAGCATCCTGTGGCTGACATGCTATCATGCCTTGATTGGTGTACGCCTGTGTGTGTGTGTGTGTGTGTGTGTGTGTGTGTGTGTGTGTGTGTGTGTGTGTGTGTGTGTGTGTGCGATTCTGAGGCAATTATATCCAGTGACTCACACCTACGAGCAGATACTCTCTCACAATCACACACACTCCTCTTTCTCCACTGAAATAGATCTGCAGTGAGCTAAATCCAGCTACGCTAACACACCCCGGAGCACTACAACACACAACTATAGCATCAGCAAGATGTAAGAGCACAGATATACACACACTAATTAAAATACTGTCTTCTACATTTAAGATAACCATGTTGAAACCCGACACGCACAGATAAAATAGCACAGGAAGGCTGGCTTTGAGTGCGGCTGGATTCAAGAAAGATGTGAAAGATTGCGCTAACACAAGCCTCAAACCTCATGAAAAGATGATTATCTTTGACTAAAATACAATTATAAATGTGGCTGCGAAGGTAAGTCACATTAGATAGATTAACGGCTAATTAACAGAGATCTCACACAGGCATTTCAACTAATAAAAAGCTACCGCTGGCTGTAATTTAGCACTAATGAACAGGACATAACCGGACACTAGTCTCATTATTTGAGAGATTCAATTCTGTTTAGTGTGTAATACAAACAAACAAAAACACTACAGTTCAAAAAAGCTGAGGTTGGTAAGATTGTTTTTTATGTTTCTGAATGAAGACTCTTCTGCTTTCCAAGGCTGCATTTATTTGATTAAAAATACAGTAAAAACAGCAATATTGTGAAATATGATTTAAAATAATATAAAATAAAACCATTTAAAATTTAGTTTTCTATGTGAATATATGTTAAAGTGTAATTTATTTCTATGATGCGCAGCTGTATTTTCAGCATCATTACTCCAGTCTTCAGAGTCACATGATCTTCAGAAATCATTCTGATATGCTGATTTGCTGCTCAATAAACATTTCTGATTATTATGAATGTTGAAAATAGTTGTGCTGCTGAATATTTTTGTGGAAACTGTGATACACTACCATTCAAATGTTTGGGGAAGTAAAGATGTTTTTAAAACGATAATCCTGAAAAAAAGAATGCATTACAATTTCCAGTCAATATTGATAACATAAATAACCATTGTTAATAACTGAGCACCAATATAACATAATAAATAATAAGACTGGAGTAATGATGCTGAAAATACAACTTTACATCACAGAAATAAATTACATTTGAAAATATATTCAAGTAGAAAATAGTTGTTTTAAAGTGTAAAAATATATCACAATACACTATTTTTGATGAAAAAATTAGCAGAAGATACATCTTTCAAAAACATTATTATTCCAACTTTCTGTATTTGACTGGTAGTGTAAGTGTACATTTTCAGATTTCTTGTGCCGTGTTGGTGTGTGTTGGAGTGTATTTCAGTGTCTGACCAGTGAGAGTGCTCCTCCAGACACTTGACAGGCTCGTTGATGTGACGCACGTCCCAGAACTTGACTTTACAGTCATCGCCGCAGCTGGCCAGGTAATACTGCTTGTTGGGGTTGAAGTCCAAGTCCCGCACCAGCTGCCCATGAGCGTTTTCAATGCAGTAGATCTGACTGTGAACAACAAAAACATCACACACTCAGACCAACGCATTACGAGAAAGCAAACGAACAACTGAGAGAGAGAAGCACAGAAGAGAACGAGAGGAACAGACAGAGAGGGAAAGCGAGAGATAAGTATAGAGCGTTTCTCATGAATCAAAAGCAGCCAGAGCATCTGGGTCTGAAGGTCAAACCTCCATCAAGCGGCGTATAAAAGTGTGACAAGCCATAAAGCACAGGCTGCTGGCGTCCTCTCGCAAGGTGATGACTTCCTAGGCTGCAGGCTGGTTTGCTTGTAAAGGTGCTGTGTGTGTGTGTGTGTGTGTGTGTGTGTGTGTGTGCGCGCCCTTTAGAGGACCTCAGGCTCATCTGTATGGACTAAACACAGCCCAGACATATTACTACACCATCACGTCTGGATTTTTCTACTCCCATTAGCCGGCTATCTTGCCACACACTCATTAGACAATTAACATGCTAATTAAAAATCTCATTAAAACATGAAGTGAAATATTTGACGTGTGAGAGTGTATGGAGCTTCAATTAAGACTCCATTCAAGACAAGTCTACCTCAGCCGCTGGAGAGCCATGTTAACATTGAGAGTCGTTTTATTGAGTGGAAATATTAAATCAATAGCGGAGGACATTCATATGCCATGTAGGGCTGCAACTAACTACTCTTTTGGCAGTCGAATAATCTGACATTTATTCTTTCAATCGAATAATCTGACAATTATTTATTTTATCAAAATCTTAAGTGGTCAAATTATAAAAATATATATTTTCTTATTTTATAAGTGAAATATGTTGTTATTCCACAGCTTTCTCAACACTCTCTAGGGATGCAACTAACAGCTAGTTTGCAAATCGATCAATCTGAAAATTATTTAGCCAATTAATTAATCGGACCATTCTTTTTTTAAACGATTATAAAAATATATTTCCTTATTTCATGATAATTTTATGATGCTGTTATTCTATATCTAGCTCAGTGTTCTCCCTCCATAAATTGTAAATGACAGTAATCAGCAAATATTTTAGTTATTCTATGTAAGATTTAAATTAATTAATTCAATTTGGTTCATTTATTGATCGACAACAAACCTTTTGTCAAAATGTTTTCTCATTTTCTGTCAACAGTGAAATAAGAACTGAATTCAAAATAGCATAATATACCACTTTTCATTTTCTATATTTTTATAGGACAGAAATAGTTATGAGTAATATGCTAGTATGCTATTTCAATTTCAACCAAGCAGTAATGACAATACTCATGATGATATTATGATTTCATCACATTTACAGATAATAGTATACAAGTTAACCTATACAACATATAAATAATCTATCAAAGACACAGCAATCTGGCCATATGAAACTATATGACATTCATTGAAGATTTTAATAAAACAGTACATTTTATTTTCATTACTTGTGAAGGTTCCTTTAATACTACACAGACTAATTAGACATTTAGTCATTTGGCAGACGCTTTTATCCAAAGGCCTGTAATTAAGGCCTGAGCACCGGTGGTGCGAGGACCCTATTGAAATTGCTCAGTTATTTCTTCTTCTCCAAAATAAATCACATTTTTGAGGGTCTAAACATGTTTGAAAACTCATGAAACTTTGCACACACGCCAGAATTGGTGAACATTTATATCTGATATGGGTTTCAGAAGTGGGTGTGGCAAAATGGCTCAATAGCACCACCAATAAAATTTCAACTAAGTGCCCCTCGAACTATGTTTCACGTACATGTACGAAATTTGGTAGACACATGTAACACACCAATACCTACAAAAAAGTCTCACAGTACGAAGTCCGAAACCCAACAGGAAGTCCATTATTTTGAATTTTCTCAGCAAGTTCTGTGTCGTTTTTGCCATTTTCAGGTGTTGTTTTTAAACAAACTCCTCCTAGAGATTTAAACAGACCAACACCAAATTTGGTCAGTGTAATATAAAGCCCTTTGTGACGTTAAATTGTGAAGATCTTGAGTTTTCACTGAAGGGCGTGTCCGTGGCGAACTGACAAACTTTGATGTTTCGCCATGAAATAGGAAGTTGTTATAATTCAGGCATACAATGTCCGATCTGCTTTAAACCTCACATGTTTGATAACAGTCCTGTCCTGAACACATGCCCATATTCAGTTAGAGTCATAGCACCACCTGCTGCAAACAGGAAGTGGCATGTTTTATGTTCTAACGAACTCCTCCTAAAGATTTAATGACATCAACACTATATTTGGTCAGTCTACTCTAAGGATGCAAAGATGTTGAGTTTTCGTTAAAGGGTGTGTCCATGGTAGCGTGACAAAGTTCGATGTCTCGCCATCAGAATAGAAGTTGTTGTAACTCAGCCATACGATGTCCGATCTGCCCCAAACTTCACACGTTCGATAAGAGTCCAGGTCTGAACACATATAAAGGCCAATATTCTGTTTTATTCATAGCGCCACCAGCTGGCAGCAGGAAGTTTGGCACATATAAACGACTTTGACATATTCCTCCTATATTTACCAATTTAAATGCATATTGCTGACCATTCACTGTTTTCCTAAAGCCACCGGGTGGTGGTGAACCCGGGTGCAAGGGCACTTTCAACGCTGCTTGCAGCTTTAATTCATAATGAAATTTATTGTTGACCATCATTATTGATTTTTAGTGATTCTTTTGATTAGTTGTTGTAGCCTTTATTCCATCATCTTTTCATTTTTTCAGAGATTTTCAGCACAGCCTCAGTCTGTTCACTGAACGTCTCATGCATTTTGCACAGAAAAGTTGAAAAATTTACACAGATTAAAGTGCAAAAGAATTATAAAGACACTTTACAATAAGATCTCATTAGTTAACATTAGTTAATGCTTAATGAAGAAAGAAATGGAGTAATATTAACAATTGTCTTGTGACAGAGTTTATAAAAGTACCAACAATGAAAACAAAGCAGAAGAAGATATTTTGAAAAAAATAGGAACCACATTTGCTACAGAAGTTAATAATCTTTGTTAAAAAATACAACTCTTAGTACATGTTAGCTCATTAAATAACACAGTTGCAACTTTTGATTTTAACAACGTGTTATTAAATATTGGAATTACCTAAGATTAATGAATGTTTAGAAGAATTTTTCATTGGCAGTTTATGTTAACTAATGAATTAACTAATGTTTACTAATGAAGCCCTAATGTAAAGAATGTAAATGACCGAACAATAAAGAAGCAAAACATTTTCAAACAATATCTAGGGCATGTTGTAGTCCAGATTAAAATGTAAAAAAGTTTGAAAATAAATGGCCTATAAAGTCTAAATATTTAAGTATTTGGCGCTGTGATGAACACCATAGTGAATACAAAAATGTGAATGGCTGTTTAAATCATTTTTTGAACATGTTTCAGAAACTTTGTTTCCGGGGTTTCCGGGGTAACGGCTGCATTTCTGCTGTTCAGCGCCATCTGCTGTCAGAGAGTGAAAGTGCTTTCATCCAGAAATTTCATTTCGTCTCTCACACACTCCGCCATGCGCTTCTTAGTCTCGTGTAGCCAGACCGTCAGACTGACGGCTGAAGGGCTGGGAACTTTGGCCGCTTTGGATGGCCAAGGGCCGCCCAAGAGGCCATATGACTGACAGGTAAAGCAACCAATCACGTTTCGTCACGTCATGTTTAGGGGCGTGGAAATGTCACCACAATAACAGACCGCTGTGTAAAACTCTCGGACATATTTTAAAGATTCTATGCCACGAACTTTAAAAGTTTCACATACTTTTAAAAATTCAGCGTTTAGTTGATCCTGACAAGTGCTCGTCGTCAGTTGTAAACATGACGGCACGACGGCGCCACGGCATTTTTGTTTCCAGGCAGAACGTTAAAGAACGCGACACACACGTCTCCCAGAAATCCTGTATAATTCAACCAATCCGATGGTGACTTCGAAACTCCTGAAGTGTTTCCAGATAAGTGTACCATATGCATCAGACGTTTAGCCAACGTTCCGTGGGCGTGACGTCTGAGGCTGAGACTATGTGCTTCTCATCCGTGCTTGTTTACATCAGATGAGATTTGACACAGCATACAGCGTGTTGTGCACTGTGACCAGTTGATGGGAAAAGTATTCTTAAAATGCATTCAAAATTCTGAATAATTTGTAATAAATAATTAATATAACAATAATTAATAAATAATAACTAATAACTATAATAAATAATAACTATAACAATATCGTGAATATTCATTATTGTGATATATTGCATTACCGAATACCGGCACATGTCTAGTCCCCATTGACTTCCATAGTATTTTTTTTTAAACTATGGAAGTCAATGGGGACCAGCTGCTTGTTTACACATTCTTCATAATATCTTCTTTTGTGTTCAGTAAATGATGACAGAATTTTCATTTTAGCTGGACTATCCCTTAAACACTAAATGCCCCTTAAAAAAGGGTTTTATAGGTTGCTCTTGACAAATGGACCAGACTCTATGCTGATATTGTTGCATGCCCTCTAGTTGGCCTTCTCAAACCATGCATACGTGACAAAGGAGACCTCTAGCAGACGGATGGGTTGCGAACTTTCTCCCTCTCCCATTTAAGGAGCAGGGGACGCATCCCAAGCCACAGCCAGCACCGACCCAGCCAAGGAAATGGAGCAAGAAATGAGGTTAGCGGCGCTGCTCCTGAGTCCTTCATGCTTGTAAATGTGAAATTGGGTTCCGATCAGGCAAAGCCTGGTTGAGCACCCGCCACACAAAATCGGACAGAGATTAGTTTGTGTTGATCCGTAAGCCTGCGGACATGCACCGGCCAATCTGCATCCCTTTCCTGACCGCAGAAGTCATTCTGAGCCGCGGTTCCGCACTGCAGCGAGGTAAGGCCGGCTGATAAATGGACGTGGCTGAGCGGATCGGGCTGCGGCTCCCCAGCGCTCACGGAGCCGGACCTCTGTTTCCATGGCAACAGCCAGGCACATGATGGCTGAACGGAAGGGCTAGAGGCCTGATGTCTGCCTCCGTCTACGAGGAAGACAGTTTAAAAGCATGTGGATTTCAAACAGCTCTTAAACGCTCTGCAGGAAATGCCACTTTCTGAAGGCTACGGGTTATTAGATAGACAGCAGGAAAGTTAAAGGTCAGGAGACAGTTTGTGGATGTTTGACACACTGCGCAGACATCCGGTGTAAAAACACTGATGTTTTTTTGCAGTAAAGATGTCATGATATTAGTCTTGTAGGATCTAGAAAAGGGTTGTCACACACACACACACACACACACACACACACATGTTGGTTTTTATGGTTTATGAGGACTCTCCAAAGGCGTAATGGTTTTTATACTGTACAAACTGTATTTTCTATTGCCCAATCGCAACCCTACACCTAAACCTACCCCTCACAGGAAACTTTGTGCATTTTTAGATAATTTTTTTTATTTATTTTATTTTTTTAATAATTTGTATTGCATATTTAATTTTATTTTAACTTTTTAATTGTTATATTTAAAATGATAAAATAATTTAAAAATTGCATAACTTTATTACATAACATATTTTTAGCTATAGCAGCACATGTACATATACATTTTGGTGTATTGCATGTTATAACTTTTATTTTAACTTTTTATTTTATTTTATTCACTAAAAATATTGGCATATAAAATTATTTTGTTATATAAAAGTCGTTGCTTTATTATTAGAAATGATACATGAATACAGTTTGACTGACAAGCTGTAATTCAAATCAGTCAAACAGTTTCTATTTGATTATGAATCACAGTCATTTTAGTATGTGTAATCTAAACGTTCCTGGTCAATGAAATGAGTAACATCTGCATGGTTCCTTTTATTGGACCCAAATACTGGTTGTTGAAGCAACATAAAAAAATCCCTAAATGAACAGGTTTCCATCTAAAATGGAAAATAACATATAGAAAATATACATATAGTATCTCATAACCATTGAAAAACTTCATCTGGAATAGATACAGATGACAGAAAATGTTCATCACTGTCAAGAGCAATGTAAATGAATGTACCTTTGGACATATATGGCATTATTCTTGGAGAGGGGGAGAGAGAGAGAGAGAAAATGCATTTATGCAGAAACTTTTGATGAAGCAGTTCCTTTAACACCTTCCTCACTGAACTGTAAATGAATGTGCTGACGTCTCCTGAAAACAGTGCAATCAAACTGCAGGGCATATTTTCACTCAACAGTTATCATACGACCTCAATCTATCACAGACTGCACTTTATACCAGAGGATCCTCCATCAACGTTATACAATCATCATATTGAAGTTATCTCAACTTTGTAGGTTTAATACATAGTTTGATATAAACTGCATTACGGATGGAAATATGACAGATTTCTCTTTTTATGACATTCATCATGTAAGGCTAAAAATAAGTAACTGAAATACTTTTTGGAGTAACTTTTTAAGAATATAACAGTGTAGAGTCATCGGCATGTTTATGTGTAAATGGTGTACAGTGTCAAATGTATGTGGGAAGGGTTTCATGTAGGGGTGCTCCGATTGATCGGGTATCGATCATTATCGGTAGATAATTGCTTTGGGATGTTTGATCGGCGGTCTCTAAAAAGGCCGATCTCAAAAAAACAATCTCAATCTGATGACGCGCGTGCCGTGAAAGGTTTGGCACGACATGAAGCAGCACCGTCTCAGTCTCTGTCCGGCGCGGGTGAAATAATTATAATGCTGAATGTGAGGTACAATTCATATTTATTCATTAAATAACATATAAAGTCATTTGAAACTTTCTGTGAGACATAATTTCATAAACAGCCTGTGAATCACCGCGCGCGCTTTCTCTCTCAAAATGCGCAAATGGCTTCAAATCACATCGCGTCTGCATTATAAGCGAGCTGCACGCTGCATAGTTGACACAGGACATATATTTGACATATAAATCGTTTATAGCATTATAAATGTTTTAATGTCACTTTTAAACAATTTAATGCATTCTTGCTGAATAAAAGTATTAACTTCTTTTAAAAAATAAATCTTACTGAGCCCAAATTTTTGAACTGCAGTGCAAATGCCATATGAGGTTTATAAATATGGTACTAATGTATCATAGTACCATGGTACTGCCACATATAACCATATATTATTAAAAAGAGTAGCCATGCACACTGTATCCGGATGACGCTCCTCACGTCTTACCTCATGCTCCGCAGGTCCCAGCCTCGGATGGTCGTATCATTGGCCGTGGCCAGCTGTGTGCTGTTGTGATGTGGGCTCCACTTGCCTGCTGTGAACTTCAGCTGCCCTTTGCCCTCCAGAGTGGTGCTGCTCGAGATCTGTGGGAGGAGAATCCATCCACATACATCTCAATCAATGGCTGCATATTCACCAGCAATCTGAGGCAAGCCTACTTACAGTCCCTGACGGACACAGAATACACTGTGTTCGTGAACACAGCAGTGCCAAATACTCTTAACGACACAAGTCAACAAGAAACAGTGCCGTTGTTGAAGAGCTGGGAGTTCAATGAAAAGGTGCTCTCAGTCTGGAAAGTCTTCGTTGGCTTTCTGTATTATTCAGAATGTAGGCAAAGTGTAGGATTTACTTGGAAACAATTTTCACTCAAAAAATTGCTAGTAAATGTCACAAAGAAATACAATGAAACATCAAGTCACACATTGAATCAAGCTAGTAGAAAGACTGAAATAGTGTTTTCTTGTAAAAAGTACTCCAATAATCTTGGAAAAATATTTTTTACAGTCTCCACAGAGAAGAATCTTTAGAGAAAATGGACACATTTGTGACACATGACGGTCCACTGGTGTCTTATGGAGGTTTTTGACAAGACCAGAGAAGGACACTTTGTTTATTTGTATTTATTTACTGACACATGACGGTCCACCTTGGTTCTGGAAGTATCAGGCATTTTTTTAAGCATTTTAAAAAAAAAAACCTTTGTCTTTATTAAAGCATTATATGCCATGAACCAAACCAACCTGCTATGAGGTCATTCAAACTTGATTTGAAGCAAAAAATGACAAGACAAAAGTACAGTACTTAACAGAAGGCAAACTAGATGTAAAAACGCCAGACAAATGTAAAAGTATTGATGTAAAATTGTTGATTATATTTATAAGAGCAAAATTGTTTACAACCCCAAATCAGAAAAAGTTCTAACAAATAAAAAAAGAAAGTAGTGTATTT
The DNA here is from genome assembly GCA_027422415.1 of Schizothorax lantsangensis. Lineage (NCBI taxonomy): Eukaryota > Metazoa > Chordata > Actinopteri > Cypriniformes > Cyprinidae > Schizothorax > Schizothorax lantsangensis. The sequence continues at coordinate 2,931,246 of CM049858.1, read as the reverse complement.
ATTTACTGTATTTCATTGCAGACAATTGAACACAAAAATATGTTTTGTCTGCAACTTCAGTCATTTGTAAATATACATCCTTTCCTGTCACAGTGCAACACATTCCAAAAAAAGTTCGCATTTACCACTTTGTAATGTTGCCACTTTCACAACACTTCAGTGACCTTGGTTCTGTCCCATTCTTCCTGAAGTATCACGGGGTCTTCGTTGGCATTTTTTTATTGGGCATTGCAGGCAGGCCAGTCAAAACCCTCTTCCTCCGCAAAAATGTGTGCAAATGTGGTTTTGCATTGTCTTTGTCTTTATGTCTTCTTGAAGGCAAAGCTCCAAAATCTCATTATATGCAGAAGTGCATGAACCAAACCACCTTGGCTTTTGGACCTGCTATCCTTTTCTTCTTTGGTGAGGTCATTCAAACTTGATTGACCACAGTGACTGTGTGAGTCCATCCCAAAAAATCGACGGCGCAACAAAGGGCTTCCTTTTGGCAAGACAAATTTGTGGAGTACATTGTGGTAGACAAAGGTTTGTGTCCTAGCCCTTAACTTATAGATGAATGAGCTTTAATGAGGAGGCTTGCGCCCTTGTCCTTTACGAATTCCTCCTCCAATCTTTTAATTATGTTATGCCTGTTGAAGGTGTATCCAAAATCTTCCTATCTTTCTTTACTGTTTTAAACATTTCAAATGATAAATTATCTTTGCTCCTAAAACGCCATGCTGCTTTTGTACCAAATCATAATTACAAATGTAAAAGTTTCAAATCACATCATTTAACCAATTTACCTATTGATTGCTCCTGTAAAATTGTTGATTATATTTATAAGAGCAAAATATCCCAAGTTTATATATATACTGTATATATATAGTATGTGTGTGTGTGTACTATATATACCGTGCTTTCTTGCACGTTTCAGGACACTTTCAAAGTGAAAAGTCCAGTAATTGGAGCTAATAGCGATCAGAAACAGATGAACGTGAATCTGGGAATGTTTTATTCTGTCGGTTGTTGTGCGTATCGTGGCATTTTGGTAATGAAATGTCTGGTGAGTGGTATACTGTAGCACCTACACTAAACCTGACTCTTAAACCTAACTGATAATGTTAACAAAAGCAAACATGAGATAAAATGCAATTGCTGAAGCAACCATGGAATTGTTATCTTGCTTCAGAAAGTCTTTAAGCTCTTTTATCATTATTCGTGTTTCATGGGACTCGTACCCGAGCACTTCACATCACCAGTGCAGTGCTGTACCGGGTGTGCTACAGAGCAAGTTTACTATGTCAGAAAAGCCAAACATATGGCGCTGTTTATGTGATGCAAACATCAAAATGTGTTAGTTTACAAATCATGCACTATGGTAAAAGTGTTTAAAGCTCTAAACATATTATTGTGCAAAAAAACTACATTAATTACTACACCTGTAATTAATTTGTGTGAAAAGGAATAAAAGTTATTTGTGTTTTACTGCCTCTAGTGTTCATTTCAGCTGGAAACTGAAGTGAAGTGCATGCATAGCTATAAGTTGTTGAAGTTTTACAATAATCAAGGTGGAGGCATATTCTAAGGTGAGATCTAAGATGCTAAAACCAGAACAGTCTAGGCAAGTATCTGAGAAGTCACTAGAAAATACTCACAAACCTGACACCTACTGCTAAATAAATTAAAAACTGGTCTTTTCTTGAATAAATAATCACAGAGCACCGAGTGAACGCTTTGTTATTTGTACTCAGTTGTGGTTGTGAAAGCTGTTGAGAAGCAGATTTTCCCGTTCTCTGAACCTCTCCTGCTGATTTTTTGCTCTGCTGTAGCTCATTGACCGCAGAGAAAACCTATTCAATATTCCAGCACAAACACCAGTCTGAGCGACTGAACAATAACACATTGATCCACCTTTTGATAATCTGCCTATCAGACATTTTAATGCATGATAAACACACTCAAAACATCATTATTCGTATTATGCTACTTTTTAAAATGATTTATTTCACTTAAATGGTAAGGCAGCATCACATGTGTCCTTTGCTGAGGAGAAGAAACACAAAATGACTTCCAACAAGCTCACTAAAAAGTTCACAGAAAGAAATATAAAATATAAATATACTTGTATTTTTTATATAATGCTAAAGCACATATAACTACAATTCAGTCCTATTAAACTGGAATATTCAGCCAAATATTTGTGTGATATATTTTAGCTTATTATCGAGCATGATTTTCATACATAGTATTTTTGTCTTGTTTTTCAGTACAAATATCTAAACATTCTTAAATCATAATTCATTTACTTAAGAAGCAAAATGACTTAAGAAAAATACATCAAAATTAAACGAATTTATGGTTAAAACAAGAAAATATATCTACCAACAGCACAAAAAAAACAACAACCTTGTTTTCCCTTTGAATTAAGTTTATTTTTCTTTCCCCATATGGCAGATATTTTTGGTTTAGCATAAACTCATTTGATTCTGGTACATTTTTATTTAAAAGGCTTAATATCATAAGGTCTAATATCTTAATATCTTGATTTAAGAATGTTTAGGTGTTTCTTTTTTGCAGTACTCTAATGGAAGTCTCTAGTGTGCTTCACATGAGGACTGCTGCCTGTGTAGAGCGTCCCAAATCAGTCTCTTATCAGGTTAGGATGCTGCCCATGTTAACAACAGACAGAAGCTTTAAGAGCTTAAGTGTGCAAATGTTAAGTGATGTAAAGAGTTAGTCAGCACAACAGCATCAGTCTGTTTGGGTTGAGCAGCTGTCCCTAATTTTTTGGGATATTCCCGAAATTTAGAGCTTTCTCCCAAGTCCTGCAAGACGAGAGCAGTGTCCCGCATTTCAATTATGTCTGTATTATTTTTTTTCTTCCCTGAAATTACAATACCACAATAAGAGATAAAACAATAAAAAACGTGATTGGCATTTAAAAATCCATTTTTGCAGCCGTCATGTTTTAAGTAGTGCAGGAAAATGCATTTAATGTTTGTATAGTCTAATAAAGAAACATAAACTAGTTGCTACTTAAGAAATTTGAGTATAGACCTGATGTAGCTCCTCCCCTTTTCAGCGCTGCACTCATTGCCTTCCGTTCGTTATTTCCACAGCGTGAAGGTAAGGTCATATGAATTCATGAATGAACTGCTCAGTTGAAAATCTTCCCGGTCAACTGACATTTGTTATGACATCCGTTTCGAACATTACAATGCACATGATAACTTTCGTTAACTCTACAATAAGTAAATCCACTTCAGCAGCTTATTACTCTTCAACAGTGATGCTATAGAGCAACCGAAGCTCAAAGACAAAATTACACATATTGCTGCATGCTTGTTTCTCTAAGCTCTATAGAATGTGATTTTTACCTACTAGCCTAGTTCATTATATTTACAGTAGCAATTCAATGTACAAAATTACATTGTATTCTATCAGTCCAATCTGGGCAAACAGTGCCGGTCACAATTAAGCTTATTGATCATTTAAATCATTATATAGTCTAGTAGTCATAAATGTATCTCTCACACGTGTCCTGCAAAATCACATCTACCGTCCTGCAACATAGCAATAAACAAACGGTCCCCCTATTCAGAACCACTATTTGATCTCATATTTTGCTATATTTATTTTCTTAAAAATTGAATTTTTTCTTAAAAATAAAGATTCCAATAAGGGGTTTTCGCAGCGAATGCCATAGAAAAAACATTTTTAAGCGATAAGTTCTTAAAATATTTTTTATTCCTAACTATGCTAAATATTTTAATAATCTGAAGAACCTTTTTTTTTTTACTATAAAGAGCCTTCTGTGCAATAGAAAGGTTTCATGATATTAAAGCTTCTTCATGAAACCATCAATGCCAATAAAGAACCTTTATATTTAAGAGTGTACTGTTGATTATTTTTTCAGTCAATTTGTTTGAGGATGCTTGTTTCTTTGGAGAAAACGCCCCAGATACATGCAGACGTGAGCTTGGTGGCTGCTTCTCGCCTCCTTTACTGTTTGTGGGATTCAGCGATATCCGAATAAAACACTGGCAGACGCAGCGTGGTGATAAACACATCAACCTGAGCTGTTCTGAAGAACAGAGGGATGAGCGGATGGGGGAGGCTGACGAGTGTGTGTGTGTGTTGTGAGGACGGGGGCGGCATGAGGGAAGATTTGCATGAGGCAGATTAGCATTCTTCACGACACCGCTGGAATCTAGCTGTGCCGAGAGCTTTCCGAACATCCTCTCTGTCTCTTTCTGCCTCCCCCTCGTTTCCCTGGCTCTGGTGTTTTTAATGGGTGCTGCACTCAGCAGGCCTTCCACTCCATAACCTCCCCTTGCTTTGCATGCAAAGCTGACAATAGCGGGACCTCACGGAGCGGCTCAGTGTGATGTCAACCAGGGGCCTCTTCTCCAGCCTCCTTTGAGAGCGAGAGTGTTTTCACAAGTGACGCTTCGTCAAATGTCGAGTCAAGGTTATGTTCGCGAAGGCCTGTGACACTGCAGTCTGTGAGCGCTGGTCTGGGAGGCATTAATTAGTAACGACTGCAGCTGATTATTATTGAACATTATGCGCAAAGATGTTTCTTACTAATAGCACTGTCAGTGAACCGGGGAAGTTTCTCCTCACTATGAATATTAGGCATTTAGGATGCAGAAAATGAGGACGGAATCAGGGAATACAGTCATAAAAATGGAATTTACAGTGTAACGTGGAATGTCGCAGAATTTGTCAAGTTTTGGAAGGATAAATCAAAAGTAGGGCTGTACATTTGATCAAATCATGATAATATTACAATTCAAAAAGAATGAGAGCTCCAGAGCTGCTCTGACAGTCACTTCACCAGCATTTCAACATTTCATTTGAGAAAACCATCATCAGCTGCACACAGAAACTCAAAGGTCACTCGCAAAAATAAAAGTCCAGCTTAACCTCAAGTAATAATATTAATTATACAGCTTATTAAAACATTATTTTGAAGAAATATCACACAATTTTTCATCCATGTTTTAATTTAAACAGTAAACCTGCAGTGGATTATTTGCCAGAAAAAAAAATGAAAGGAATTGTTCAAATTTGATATGATTACATTTTAAAAGATTAATTGAGTTTTATGCATTGATTTGATTACCACTGTTTTTGGTAATATATTTGTATTAAATTATAAAACACAGAAAAATGACAACAGAAAATACAAAATTTCTGAATAAATAAAACAAATATTATATTATATTATATTGTTAAAATAAAGTAAATTCTGAAAAGTAAATGTAAAGTTTTATGACTAATTAAAACTGATTTAAACCATCAAAACCATTATATATTATATGATATTATATTTATTATATTATATTATATGATATTATTGTTAAAATGTTAATAAAGTTGTTAACATTTTGTTAAAGTTTTATGACTTACTTAAAACTGAATTAAAATCTAGAATCCAGAAAAATGAAAACAGAAAACATGGAATTTGGGGAAAATAAAATGGAATTTAAGAAAAAATAAAACAGATTTTTATTGTGACCCAGGCATTGGATAACTCAGTAAAACACGTTTATGCTTCAGAAAAGGTTTGACCAAAGCATCCAACATGCTTAATGTTTTGTGTATTTTTCACATCATTAACATCTTAAATAATTTTTGCGCTTGCTTATTGCACATTCAAGTTTGGCTGAATGAAGACATGTCACCAAATTTGACATCAACAACACCAAATGAAATTGCATCTCATGTGTTTCATACCCAATTGTGAAGCGCCACATTTGTGGAAGTGTGAATGAGATTTGAAAGCTACGGCAGATGGGAAGGTTTTCGGCAAGTAATACATGAAATTGTGAAATTTATATTCACGTTTTACATTTAGCATTCATTTACATACATTTAGCAAATGCTTTTATCCAAAGCCATTACAATAGAGGAACACAGAAAGCTGTTGCATGACTTCAGATGACAAGCAAAGTGCATGATCATAGCCATACCCACGGGCCCCAGTGTTTTTACAAATTATGTATAATACAAATTGTGAAATAACTGCTTAATAATAACTGTACTTTGGTGTGTTCAAGATAGATAACCAACTCTCATCAGCAAAACAAATTCATTACTAAACTTTTTTGATCATTATTCATATTTATTCCTTTAATTTTCTCTTTTTGACAAGAAACCCTCATTCAAAAGATGTCTCATTCCAAACCCAAATTTGGAATGAGACTGTTTTATTTTTTATAAAAAAAATGAATATTTTTAGACTAATGTGTTTAATTTTTTTAACTCATGTTTTAAAGCAACCCAGGCTTTGGAAATACGTGTCTCTACATAAATTTCTGAAACGTAATTATGTACCTGCAGCACGTTTCGCGGCAGTTTCAAAGATCCAGAGAGTGGCGCTAAAACACATGTTTAATATGACCGTCCGTTTTTATTACGTTGGTAACCGTATTGCAGTGTTTTTAATGCTGCTTGAGGTGTTTTGCCATCAAATATCCGGTGAGTGTGCTAAAGATTAAGCTCTGAAGTGGAAGTTTACACCAAACCCAAACCTAAACCTACCCAAAAGTTTAACAAATGCAAAATAAAAAAAAATTCGCTAAGCCGTGCTATTTTTAGACTGTTTTGTTAATGTGTTTGACGGGAAATTTTTTTACGTTTTTTTCAGTTTTGCAGAAATGTATGTAGAGACACGACATGGTTTTAAAGCTAATGTTATATAATTTTTGCCCTCCAGACATTCTGAAATACAATTAGGGGACTCATAATTTTTTTATTCCTTTCCAATGCTTTCATTTTATGAACATTCTTCAAAGTACCTTTTCTGTGCTCCATTAAAGAAAGAAGTTCATAGAGATTTGAAAGAATATATGGGAACTATTTTTTTTTTCTTAACACAAACTCATACTACATTCACTAGCAAGTCGTACATCTATACTCATTGAATTGTCTCAGTAATATCTAATAGGAACTGTAAGTGAATGTCACTGTTAGGAAACTGAACGTGGTGCCTTGTATCGTTGATATGCCATGCTGGTGGCTCCAGTACTGAGAGAAAAGCAGTGAAACATGGCAATTATGAAAATAATGAACCTCACCGTGGCCTTGGTGGAGCTCTCCTGAAGGTCCCAGAGCAGCACGTGGTTTTCAGCCAGAGATATCACACGCTTCCCATCACCCATGGGCTCCCACAATACACTGCAGGAGACATGAGAGAGGACACTGACAATGGATGGCCACAAATACCGTCATGTGTATTTATCCAGTGCAACGTTAGTCTTTAATACAATGTTTGAATGATGCTCTTTGCATATGTATGAAGAATGTTGATATAGTTGTGAGGTGTACAGAAATTAACCACACTGCAGTCCACACATCTATTATCATTAGCTATCAACAGAAAACACCTGTGTGAGAGAAAACTTTTCTTTATGAGCGCATGTCGTCCAAATGCAGTGCAATAATCATCCAAATTTTACCCAATCAGGGAAATCTATCCTAAATTTGTTTAAAAAATAAATAAAAAGTCAACAATTTCGATGATCTTGCACAAAATTTATGAATTTATGAGGTGGGGACATCATGCCCAATTTCCTTTTCCTGATAACGTCATTAATGATTTATTTTTCGAATAAGGTATCATTAGAGTAAAATACTAAATCACATATTCGGTGTAAATGTATGCCGTTTGACAATCTAGTTTAGATTTATTAATTAATTACAGTATAATAATTTAATGAATAAATGCAGGCTTTTATTTTAATTGAAGGGATGTCATAACAGATCATCAAATAAGATTAAATGACTCGACTCAATTGCTCCCTATGGTTATGATGAATAATGAAGATATTTTAAATGAATCTAATTCTAATCCATTATTAAATAATACCTCCATCAGACCTCAAGAGTTTAATTTATTTATTTTTTTACTTCAAAATTAAAACTATTCATATTTTTGTGACCTATATATACTGTATATACAGTATTTTGTAGATGAACAGTCAATATTAATAAGAGCATAACCATTACTGAGATAAAAGTTTAGTTGTTTAGATTAATCTATAGTCAAGAGAAAACAAAGGTAGGGGGGATTTTACCTCATTTTACCCATACAGCAGGTGACATTACATTTCATTTGCATGTCAACTTTGGGAAAAAAAAACTTCTGTGGAACTTTTTTCACCCCATTTACTCTTATAATTAATATGCATGCAGCTTTTTATGATCTCATATTAACTGAGAGACTAAATGAATATTTGTGCGTTAAAAATTACTGTGACAAATTCCTAAAAGTATTATCAAATATTTTATTTAGTAATGTCATTAAAATATTGATGTTGAATAAAAACGTCCATGGACACTAAATAAATACATACTGGGGAAGCCGCTTCAAACTGTAGTTTGTCAAGCTACACATGATCAAGCATAAGTTGTGTAGAAGTAGCTAGCAAGATATAATCTACCATTCAAAAAAAAAAAAAAATACATCTAAATCTATTAAAACTATTGAAAAGTGCAATCCTGTTTTAGTGCAATTTAGTGTGACTTCATCAAACCTGAAGACATAAATTTAGGCTAAATACAATTCATGAAGAATTAAAAACAATAAACAACATGCTTTAACTAAATATTTAGTCACTGGGCAATTAACATAATGGCACTATTTTTAGTTAATCTGCAGTATATATAAAACTAACCAGGAAGAAGTGTATATTTGATGCTTTGGTAAATGGCTCAAGTTTGATCTGAGGGAAGAAGGTAAGGTAGGAGGAGAGATGTCAGGAGGGAACCCATGTGTAGCAAATGTCCACAATATAAAAGGTGTGTGAGCATCGACTGGCCCCTGAACATCACAGAGATTACTCCATCATTACTGAAAGTATTGACTGACCTATATAACACAGTTTGCTTTCGTTTCTTCTTCCAATTGATCTAGCAGCGGTGGCTCTGATAACCCATCACACAGCCATTAGCCTGTCTCACGCTGCCTTCGCTACACGCTCAGCACGTCCTAGGCACACATTCTCACAAATGCTCCATTGGCCACAAAGTGCTCAATGGGCATTGATTAAGAGGTGTCCGCTAGCTCTCAAAATGAAGCAATTATTTTCTGTGAGGGACAAAAAAAAATAACAAAACATAGGTGACAACAAGTCTTTTTGGTACATTTTTCATTGATATCTTGTCTATTCTCTTCAGGGAAGCATAAATTGGAATGTTTTCAAAACAGGCACATACTCACTAGAGACAGAACAGAAATTTTGTGCAAGGCATGAAAATTCCCTACAATGCATGTTAACATTAGTCTCACATGGTCAGAATCTTGTCTATTTGACCAACGTGTAGAACAACAACTTACATTTGGAAACAGGAATGTGTGAATTGCATCTGTAGCTGATCTGTGAGAAGTCAGAAGTGTCATTCATCTTAAACAGATGATATCAGCAGACTAAACACATTATCAGATCTCCAATCACACAGACAATGGCCTGAATCCATACAAAACATAAAAATCCATTACGCTTGACTGCACATAAAATAAACCTAAATATGATCAACTTTGTGGACCACAATGCAGCACAGTTCTGCTGCTTTATGGTTTACAGTGCAAGGAAAATCAAGTCTGTCTACAAACAGTACTCTGTTTTGCTCCTTGCCCGGTGTCTTCTATTTCATGACTAGATTACTGCAACTCACACCTTGTCGATTCACCAACACCAGCACTAAGCACATATTAAATACTGCCAATTGACTTATACCCAACAATTGAATCATCAATTACATTTGGCGCTCTACACTGGCTTCCAGTAAGTATTGGAACTACATTCATGACCTTCTCTGGCAATGCTGCCAAAAGCCTGCCAGAACAATTACTTTCACTCTGTGATCACGCTACATAACCTAACCATGCCGCCCTGATCAACACTGTACACCCTTCACCCAGGTAAGGTACAGTTGATCATGTCATTCACCATGCTTTCCTGTCTTTATCCAAAGCCATCTTGAGGGTTTTTCGGATTGATATTGCCTTTCCTTCTCATGGCTCCAGTCATGGCCAATGTGCTGAGGGCCTTGAAGAAAGCACTGGCCAAATTTCCAACTAGACCATTTTTCTTTCACTGGCTTCTTCTAAATGCTCCGTCTAGAGCAAAGAAATCTCCAAAAGGAGAAAGGTCTTGGTTGCCTCAAAGACCAGAATAATGCCTGGTATCAAATTAGCCTGAATTAACTTTAAAGGGTAGTATGTGTAAATTAATAATGTATACTCTTTCTCTGCGTTACCAGTACCAGTTTATTTGTCATCAAAATTAAAACGTGTTATCCGGTGGACTTTCGACATCTCCATGGCTCCAGTGCCTCAGCCCTCTCCTCTGTTTTCTCTAGTCACGTAGCACCTAAAAATCACCTTTCTATTGCATAAACAGCCAACATTTTGACACCTAATCTTGCCAAAGGTGAATTAATCCTTTAAGTTCTTTAGCCAAGGCTACTGAGACCTACCAGTCATGAGCCGATGCAAGGACCCATACCTTGAATGCAATGTAAGTTGCTGTAGATAAAAGCCTCTTTGGTGGTTCCTGGACCTGGCTGCTCTTTCAAAAGTAATCGTCTCAGTGGAAATACACTGCAGCATACCCTCCCCATCCTGGGCCACCTTTGGGTACCTGGTGTCCTTGTACATCTTCACCTTTCTTGCCAGAGACTTCAAGAGCAACTGTAGTATCATAGTAAATTCTGGTGAAAGCTGCAGACCTGCAGACCTGCATACCTCAACACAAACTCCGGCCAAAATACCCATTGGATGCAATGCAGGCCTTGTACTTTCCAGGCAGCTGTGACTAGTCGACTGCTCTCAACCAACCTTTCAGTTTGTGGCAGGTGGCCTGAACTGCTGTTGTGGCCTTCAGGCTGCTGCTGAACCATTAAGACCAGTGACCTGGACTTTGTTGGTTCACATCCTTGCCCATCAAATCAGCTTCAGTAGGATCCACCTGCATTCTGGTACTGATTTTTCAATGACTGTCAGGTACTGTAAGTCAAGAAGACCTAGACTGTTGGTGGTTGCACCCCAGTTTTAAATTGATGGAACATACTTGACCAGCATAAATGTATTGCCAAGGCAAAGAGAATCATGGAGATGGTGTAGTAACATAATTCCTACCTTTGCGGCACTTGGAAGTCAATCTCAGCCAACTCATTAATAACATCCAAATTAATCTCTGAGACAATACCTCAATTAAAACTCATACTCAACCTTACATAATGTTTTTAAATGTTGAAATAATTTCTCTTATCCAATTTATTGTGCAGAAACATCTATAAGTACCGCCTTGAGCTTGAGCACTCAGGTACAGTGTGACGTGTCTAATGTGCAATACTTGTGAGTTGTCCTCGTCTGGTATGCAATTTTTGTAAGACTTTTGTAGGCTGACTTACTGAAGAATGTAGACACTGAAATTGTCAACTGGCTGTAAACTGAGCTGACTTCACCCCTCTCCTCACCAGTCAGTCAAAACCCGATGTTATGGCTTGAATTGAGAGGTGGATCTGCAATTCCTTCGGCCCTCCCAACCGACTTTGTTTTGTCCCACACCTTGTTTGACCTTGCAAGAATTAAGGCACATCCCAGGTGCACACAAAGGAGGCAAACATCTAGTTTCTCATGTTTCTTTTGCTGTAACCTCTGTGCCTTCTCCCCTACATGCTTCTTCTCTGTCGTGTCTGCATCCTTTCCCTCACTTTTCCTCGTCCTTCCTAAATGATTCTACACATCCACATATGTGAGACACCCTCCAGCATCTCACTGATACATTTTGTGATCATTGGACCAATATCAGTGCTGCAGAGAGGTAATGGCACAAGTCAAATAACCCAGCCAATCTGACCCGGTATCTCCTTTCTGCAGTGCTTCTGTGGTCAAAATCACTATCAAAATACGATCAGCAACACTTCAGACACCCGCAAATTGTTTACATTGTTCTCCTCTCTCCTCTGGCGTTCCATTATCTGTTCTGACTGCTAATAACTTCATAATTTCTTCATTTAAGATGTCCTATAACGTAGATCCTATCCCTTACATCCAGCCCCGTAACATCTGCAAGATACTGTATCTCTACAATGTCGTTTGCCGCTTTCACTTCAGTCTTACGACACAGGCATATCCTACAAGGTCTCCTGGAGAGGAGGGGTGTCTGAGTCACACCAGCTAATCACTAAATCTCTTTGATATGCACACTGGACACAATCATAAAGGCACATGGCTTCCCCTGTCACTGATATGCAGCTCTATCTGTCGTTCCAACCTGATGATCCCACCATCTTAGCTCATATCTCTGCTTGCCTTTCAGACCGTTCAGCATGGATGAAGGAGTGCCAGTTTTTTGTTTAAGCTCAAAAAAGACAGAGCTCCTTCTAATCCCAGCAAACCCATCAGTCAATCACAACAGCACTATACAACTGGGTCCCACAACTCTAGGACAGCAAGAAGAATGGACTACTGGACTAGGCTGTTGTTGAGACTTTTGGCCAACGTGATTAAAACCCAGCAGGTGATACTGAAAATGGCAGTGCATACAGTCTTTAATCAGCCAACAGGGATCCCCACACAGCCCTCTTGGTCTCACTCCACTGGTTACCTACAGTTGTACCAACTTTGACCATCAGGAATCAGGACTGACACTGGAAATACATCGCCCCACTTAATTACACTCCTACAAGTGCATGTTCGCTCACACTGTTTACGGTCAGTGTGGTGCCTTCTTTGTTCCTCCGTGGTTGAATGGGCTGCCAACCTCCACCTGATCTGCTGAAACCAAAAACTATTCTCTGTTTATCTATTTTTGTATGTTTCATGTCTGCTTTAGCTAGTGTGAAACACTTGAAACTTTGTGTACTGCAAATATTGTTGACTTGTAATCTCTATTCCAGTACTCAAACACACTGTACTATGCCAAGAGAAGACACATACAGGAAAACAAATGGTAGAAGTCACAAATAACTTCAGTTTGTAAAGTGATTAAAAAAAGACACAATATCTGATGAGTCTTCACTGTCATTCAGTGAACATCTATTTCTTAGATCTGCTTGTTTTCTCTCAACAAAAAAGCAATAACATTCTTAAAGCCTTTTTATCCTCTTCAGGGGAAGACACACATGCTCCAAGCTGCCATGTTGTTCATGCACATGATGCCTTGGCTAAGAAATGTCCCATTATTACTTCAGTCTCGCTTTAGAACAGCTGCATGTGGGTTACTCAGGATTTATTGTAATTCGGGCATACTGATCCGTCATCAGGCTATTGTTTATCAAACACTGCATTTTTATAAGGTGCCTATGTTATAGTACAAACATTGCAGTTTAATCAATCTGGCATCTGCTGTTGATGGTCCCAGTGCGGTATCCACTATCTCCTGGCAGATGGATGAATGATGGGGAAAACTAGGGCAGGAATATCTTCAATCAACCAATTTCTGATGACAGAGTCGAGACTCATTCGTGTTTATCAATATTCAAGCTTGCAATATGTTGCACCAAGTTTGACTCCAATGGACATCGGTTGTGAGTGATTGAGACATGCAATGTGTGAATTTTGCAAAAAACTGTCTGTTTGTTTTGGTGGTATAGAAAAGAGCAGCTGGGTCATTCTGCATGACATCTCTAGTATTCCAAGGTAGAAAGAAAGTCAAAAGGTTTTGGAGCAACATGACAATGACAAAAATGTAATTTTGGCATTAACTATTATTTTAAGCTTTAACTTGGCCTTTCATTTTTCAATACAGTGGAGGAGGAGATCTGGATTTATTGTTTTTTTTCTTTAGCTGAAGTGAAATTCCATTAGTATGTGCAACTCCCTCATCTGATGGATATGAGTATGATGGCCTGCCATTTGGCAAAAGCTTCAAAACACAACAAGGATTTTTTTTCTTCTATTCTGTGTTGTGAATTATGGTGCATGAAATAAAGCATGTGACTGAGACAAAAGAAAAGTGCAGAGGTTGAAAATAAAACCAAACAGATGGGTGCATGAATTACAGAGCAAATAGATTTCTGTAATATCTAGAAAAGAACTGAACAATAGATTGAAGGTAGGCAGAGTCAAAATGCTGCAAGAGACGGAGATAAAGCGAGACGGAGAGAAAGAAAGGGAAATAAAAGCCATGACGAGAAGGAAAGCAAAGCTAGGAAAGTGGAAGAGAGAACGGGGAAGCTGCAGGGTTAAATCGATAGCGTGTGGCGTACCAGGCCACGCTGCCGTGGGCCGTGTTGTCAAGGTGACAGAGAAGCTCCAAGGTCTGCGGGTTGTTTGATGAATCATCGGGGGACTCGTGGCTGCCTGATTCCCATTCCGGGGGCATCCTCCACACTGCCGCACATGTGAGCACTCGACTCTCAGACGCTGGCCGACAGGAAACACACACACAGAATCTCACATAAGCATGCATGCAGACAAAACAGCTTAAAAACACAGGCACAGCCGCTTCGGCTCATTTGTAATCTGAAGCACACCGAGTGCATGACAACCAAAATAAATCAAAGATGCAGAGTCTTTAGAGATGCATTTAGACGTTATCACACCATCAACCGTATCAATCTGATCACATTATTTGATAGTTAATGTATATGACATATGTATTCATGGGGAATGTGTGTGGTTCGTTTCTAATGCAGCTGTGGATTGTCTTCCAGCAGCACATGGTGTGCAGCTCTGTTCTCTCAGTAGTGTATACTGCCTCTGGAGGCCAGATCACTCATGATGCTTTATTATTTCAAACACTCATCTTTAAGATTGGAATGAATCAATCAATCAATAAATATCATGTTGTTACAAACATACCCTGTTCACTACATTACAGATTTGGAAATAATTACATTAGTTAACATGAACTAACTTCTAAAGAATTAAAAAAAACTACTTCTAAAGAATTTTAGTTCATATAACTTCAACATTTACTAATAATTTATTAAAATCAAAAGTTTCACCTGTTCCTATTATTTAATCATGGAACTGAGCTGTCACAAATTAACAATGAACTGTTTTATTTTTATTAGCTAATTGCCATTGTCACTTAATGGCAGTTAATGCATTAACTAATGTTAATGGTGGACCTTATTGTACAGTGCTGCGAGGAAATCTCACTGAAAATCTGAATGCCAAATATATACAGTGCCTATAAAATGTCTTCATACCCCTTAATTTTTTTCATGTTTTGTTATGTTGCAGCCTTATGTTAAACTGCTTTGAATTAATTTTTCCACATTAATCTACACTCCATACACCATAATGACAAAGCAAAAACAGAATGGTCACAACTTCATAAATTAATAAAAAATAAAAAAACTGAAATAAGTACATTGCATAAGTCTTCATACCCTTAACTCAGTACTTGGCTAAAGCACCTTTACAGCCTCAAGTCTTTTTGGGTATGATATGACAAGTTATGCACATCAGAATTTGGCAATTATCTACCATTCTTCTCCTCATCTCTTCACGTCTCAAGCTCTGTCATGTTGGATGGGGGCAGACGCACATTTTCAGGTTTCTCCAGAAATATTTGATTGGGTTCAAGCTCAGGCTGTGGCTGGGCCACTCAAGGACATTCACAGAGTTGTCTATAAGCCACTCTTGCTGTGTGTTTAGGTTCATTGTCCTGTTGGAAGGTGAACCTTCTGCCCAGTCTGAGGTTCTGAATGCTCTGGACTGGGTTTTCATTAAGGCTATCTCAATATTTTGGTGCATTGAGCTTTTCTTCTACTCTGACGAGTCCCCCAGTCCCTTCTGCTGAAAAACAGCCCCATAGCATGAGGCTGCTACCAGCACGCTTTACTTTTTGGATGGTACTCTGCAGGTGATGAGCAGAGCTAGTTTCCTTCAAACACGATGTTTGGAATTGAGGTTCATCAAACCAGAAAATCTTGTTTCTCACAGTCTGAGGGTCCTTTAGGTGCTTTTTTGCAAATTCCAAGTGTGTTTTCATGTGTCTTCACTGAGGAGAGGATTGCATCTGGCCACACCAGCATAAAGCACAGATTGGTGGAGTGTTGCAGTGATGTTTGTCCTTCTGTAGGTTTCTCCTATCTCCACATATGATCATGGAAGCCCTTCTCCATCAATTGCTCAGTTTGGCCAGGAGGTCAGCTCTAGGAAGAGTCCTGGTTGTTCCAAACTTCTTCCATAAGGGTAACAGATACCACATGCTTCTGTGACCCTTCAATGCAGCATAATTTTTTCTGAACTCTACCCCAGATGTGTGGTTTGATGCAATCCTGTCTCTGAGCTCTACAGGCAGTTTGTTTGACCTCAGGGCTTGGTTTTTGCTCTGATATGCATTTTCAGCTGTTAGACCTTTTATTAAGACATGTGTGCCTTTCCAAATCATACCCATTCAATTGAATTTGCCACAGGTTAACGTCACTCAATGTGCAGTAACATCTACAAGCAATATGAATGCTCCTGAGCTAAATTTCAACTGTCCCAAATAAGGGTATGATTACTTATGCAATGGAATCATTTAAGTTTTTTATTTTTAATAAATTTGCAAAGATGTTAAAAACCTGTTTTTGCTTTGCCATTATGGTGTATAGAGTGTAGATTGATGTGGAAAAGAAAGTAATTTAAAGACATTTAACATAAGGGAGAAACTTTTACTCCACAACATTGTCTTAGTTTTGAAAACACACACACCTTTTGTTATTTAAAAATGAAGAAGTAAGTAATGTTATATAAAAATAGGCAGCAGTCTCTCTTCTGATGTGTGGGAGAATGAGAATGAGTGTTCGGTGCAGCGGCTGCTTCTTCCGGTGTAATGGCTGCTTTGGGAGACGTTAAGAAATACACATCAGCACTTTCTGCATCAGCCGAAAAGTGTTCTGCTAGTTATGGGTTACAGATAAAACCTGTAGCCAATAATTACACATTTACAATAATACATGGCTTGTATTAGGGATGTCAATTTTCAATAATTTCCATAATCGATCGTCGTTTAAATTAACGATCAATTAATCGATTAATCGTTAACCATAACTACTGCAAAATGCATCTATTGCAGTGGCATATAGTCACCGGCATGACAGGATGTGCCAATGCCACTCAAAACACCAGCTTCCTAAAACACCTAAATTTGTCTTCTCGGTTTTTAGTGTTTATTTAAAATGAGACGCATATGTTTATTATTTTTACAATTATTTAAAAATTATTTTAATCTCTAAACAGTTTGAGAATTCTTCTTATGCTTTGCTAAAATAAAATAATAAAGTGTTGGGTTGTGAGGGCACTTTTTTTTATAGCACTCACAGTGGATTACAGTTCATATCCGCACCGGAGTGAGCGCGTTTGGAGGCTTTATGGACATATTTCTAGACTCATTAACGTCTGTAAATTAAGAAATTAAAACATAGATATTAGTAGTGAATGTTTACAGTGGTACTAGCCTATAAAATAAAATGGTTATTTTTCTTAAATACTTAATTTCTGCCATATTATGCTTTTAATTATGATTAATCTTATAGTAATGTCAATTGTTTTTTTATCTCAAATATTTTGGTGGGTCTTGAAATAGATTATACTTGTCTAGGTGGGTCGTGGAATGGAAAAGTTTGGGAACCCCTGTTCTAGGGAACAAATTAATGAAACATGGACAGCTGCCACAAATTAATATGTCATAGGAACGAATTAACAAGTTGTATGAATGAATAGACTGTCCTGCTCGCGTGCGCAGCCCTGTCAAAGCAAAGTGCCCGATATGCAACAATTATCTAGGGAAATTATGATTGAACATGACTTATTACTACATTTCAATACAAAATAACTTTGTACTGTATCTCTTTTAATGTACTTTTAAAGTTTGTATCATATTAAAATAATTATTTTCTTGTAAGATCCAGCCCCTTCACCATCACTCACAGCCGTTTGCACGTGTTTTGCGCACGAGCTGCACGCACCCCAAAATGAAACTGCTTAATCGACCATCGATAGCTTTTATCGATTACGTCTCTTATCGACAATTAATCGATCGTCGATTAATCGTTGACAGCCCTAGCTTGTATATTCTCTCAAGTATTTTAAAGCTTATATCTTACATTGTAAAAAATATTCCATTAAATTTACTGTAAAAACTGCAAGTTGTGGTTGCAAGAAATTCACTGTAAAAAAATAAAAATAAAATGTTTCTGATGATGCCTGTATATTTTAACTATCATTAAGTGATACGTATACCCATCTACTTCAACTACCAAAATCTGCTTTTTACTTGCAAATAACCACTATGATAATACAGCTGGTGTCACAAATCCTGGCCATGAACTTCTGTTCATTCACCACCAGAGGTCACTCACCCATCACATGGACTTTCACACCACACAGTCAGTTACAGATCACACAAGGACTGCAATTCCCATCATCCACTGCACCAACACAGCTGTTTGCACTGATCCCGCACACACCTGAGAACAATCACCATCACCCAATCACACACACTATATAAACTCTGGACTTTCTCTTACACTCTGCCGAGTATTGTTAGCCCCGCTGCATTACAAAGCGTTCCCAGTGTTTTCCGAGTTAGATTTCCTGTGTATTGATTCCTGCCCGTGCTCCTGGTTTATTCTCTCTGCCTTGCCCTCTGTTTGCCGATCGTCGACCCACGCTTGCCCTTGGATTATTCTCTGCCCTATCTTTGTCATACCTGTTTGCTACTGTCCGACCCTGCCTGTATTGACCATGTCCTCTAATAAAAGCTTGCAGATGGATCCGTATGTCTCACGTCTCGTCAGCCCCGTAACAGAATACTCGGCCAAACAAGGATCCAGCAGCTTTCCCAACAAACATTGGTCAGGTATGGATGCAGCGATCTTGTTACTAGCCCTCAAGCAGGGAACTCGATCACTTGAGGGTTACATCACGGAATATTTGGCTTTGGCTAATGGCTCAGATTTACCGGACTGTATGTTAATAGACTTTTTCTGTGATGGCCTTAACCAGCCGTTAAAAGCGAAAATAATTCATAATGGCCCTCGTTTGTCACTAAGACATTTTCTGGATTATGTTCTGTGGACTGTGGGTTCAGCATTCACTGTGGGGGTCGCGGAGGAACGAGACACCGCACCCAATTGTGTGATCACAGCCGCGCTAGAGCACGCTCACAAAATGGCGGCCACAACAACACCCCGTAGCGTCATTGCTGCCAGTCACAAACAAAGTCAAGTCCCAGCTGATGTTAAAGGGCCAGGTCAAGTCCCAGCTGATGTTAAAGGGCCAGGTCAAGTCCCAGCTGATGTTAAAGAGCCAGGTCAAGTCCCACCTGATGTTAAAGAGCCAGGTCAAGTCCCAGCTGATGTTAAAGAGCCAGGTCAAGTCCCAGCTGATGTTAAAGAGCCAGGTCAAGTCCCAGCTGATGTTAAAGAGCCAGGTCAAGTCCCAGCTGATGTTAAAGAACCAAGCCAAGCCGCTGCTGATGTTAAAGAACCAAGCCAAGCCGCCGCTGATGTTAAAGAACCAAGCCAGGCCACGAGTGATCGTCACGAGTCAGGCCAGGCCACGAGTGATTGTCACGAGTCAATCCAAACCACAGTTGATCTTCGTGAGTCAAGCCAAGCCACAAGTGACATTCGTGAGTCAAGCCAAGCCACAAGTGATCTTCGTGAGTCAAGCCAAGCCACAGTTGATCGTCACGAGTCAAGCCAAGCCACAGTTGATCGTCACGAGTCAAGCCAAGCCACAGTTGATCGTCACGAGTCAAGCCAAGCCACAGTTGATCGTCACGAGTCCAACCAAAGCACAGCCCTCCAGCCAGAGTCACGCCACGTCTCGAGTGATTGTCACGAGTCAATCCAAACCACAGTTGATCTTCGTGAGTCAAGCCAAGCCACAAGTGACATTCGTGAGTCAAGCCAAGCCACAAGTGACATTCGTGAGTCAAGCCAAGCCACAGTTGATCGTCACGAGTCAAGCCAAGCCACAGTTGATCGTCACGAGTCAAGCCAAGCCACAGTTGATCGTCACGAGTCAAGCCAAGCCACAGTTGATCGTCACGAGTCCAACCAAAGCACAGCCCTCCAGCCAGAGTCACGCCACGTCTCGAGTGATTGTCACGAGTCAATCCAAACCACAGTTGATCTTCGTGAGTCAAGCCAAGCCACAAGTGACATTCGTGAGTCAAGCCAAGCCACAAGTGATCTTCGTGAGTCAAGCCAAGCCACAGTTGATCGTCACGAGTCAAGCCAAGCCACAGTTGATCGTCACGAGTCAAGCCAAGCCACAGTTGATCGTCACGAGTCAAGCCAAGCCACAGTTGATCGTCACGAGTCCAACCAAAGCACAGCCCTCCAGCCAGAGTCACGCCACGTCTCGGCTCTCCAGCCAGAGTCACGCCACGTCTCGGCTCTCCAGCCAGAGTCACGCCACGTCTCGGCTCTCCAGCCAGAGTCACGCCACGTCTCGGCTCTCCAGCCAGAGTCACGCCACGTCTCGGCTCTCCAGCCAGAGTCACGCCACGTCTCGGCTCTCCAGCCAGAGTCACGCCACGTCTCGGCTCTCCAGCCAGAGTCACGCCACGTCTCGGCTCTCCAGCCAGAGTCACGCCACGTCTCGGCTCATCATCCAGAGTCACGCCACGTCTCGGCTCATCATCCAGAGTCACACCAGGCCACTGTGGATCAGCATGAACTCACCCAACTCACAGCTGACCGGCCAGAGTCACGCCATGTCACAGCTGACCAGCCAGAGTCACGCCACGTCACAGCTGACCAGCCAGAGCCTATCCCACCCAGAGACTTATGGTCAGTCCTGCGAGTTCTCCGGTTGATATCCAGCGTGAGGGATGCACAGTTGGTGTCTGTACGCACTGCTGGTATCCCCAAATCCACTCACTTTGACCCTCCTGTCCCTGAACTGATTACCCTGTCTGAAGCGCTTCCCAGGATGGGGATCGCGTTATGTTGCATTTGGGCCGCATACACCATCACTGAACTGCCCCAGGGGATGGCGTCCACTGCAGAACCTCCCCAAGCGGTGGTGCTCGCCTCAGCCCCTTGCAAGGTGGTGGCGCCCAGCAATGTACTCTCAGCCTGTCATGTTACCACCGTAGAACCTCCAGAGGTGACGGCGTTAGCTGCAGAACCTCCAGAGGTGTCAGTGGTATCCTCCTGTGAACTTTCACCCTGTCCTGTCACGGCAAGGAAGGCCGTCTGTGAACTCTCGCCCTGTCCTGTCACGGCTAAAGAGGCCGTCTGTGAACTCTCGCCCTGTCCTGTCACGGCAAAGGAGGCTGTCTGTGATTCCCTGTCCTGCCCAGTCACGGCTATAGAGGCCGCCTGTGATTCCATGTCCTGCCCAGTCACGGCTGTGAAGGCCGCCTGTGATTCCATGTCCTGCCCTGTCACGGCTACGAAGGCCGCCTATGAATTCCTGTCATGTCCTGTCACGGCTATGGAGGCCGTCAATGATTCCCCATCCGGCACTGTCTCTGCTATGGAGGCCGTCTGTGGTTTCCTGTCCGGCCCTGTCACGGCTATGGAGGACGTCAGTGATTCCCCGTCTGGTCCTGTCACTGCTATGGAGGCCGTCTGTGATTTCCTGTCCTGCCCCGATGTCACTGCTATGGAGGCCATCTGGGATTTCCTGTCCTGCCCTGGCACGGCTATGGAGGCCGCCTGTGATTCCCAGACCTGCTCTGCCACGGCCCCTGAGACCAGGAAGGCTCTCCTTGTGTTGTCTGTCTCTACTCTCCCCGTGTTGTCTGTCTCTGCTCTCTCTGTGTTGTCTGTCTCTGTTTTCCCCAGATCTCAGACTCAGCCATGGTTTCCTGCCCGGGCTGCTTTCCTGTGGTGGTCTTCTGCTCGGGTCTGGTGGTCTTCCGCTCCGCCCTGGTGGGCTCCGGTCCCGTCCGCTCCGCCCTGGGGGGCTCCTGTCACGCCCGCTCCGCCCTGGTGGGCTCCAGATCCATCTGCTCCGCCCTGGTGGGCTCCAGTTCCATCCGCTCCGCCCTGGCTTCCTGCTCTGCCGACTTTGCCATGTTCCACAACCATTCCACTTCCACATGGACCTGGCCCTCCATCCCTCCCCCTTTTCCGCCTCCGCTCCACCTCCCTCCTAGGATTATTTAGGAGCGTCTGGAAGCCGCTCCTTGGGGGGGGGCTATGTCACAAATCCTGGCCATGAACTTCTGTTCATTCACCACCAGAGGTCACTCACCCATCACATGGACTTTCACACCACACAGTCAGTTACAGATCACACAAGGACTGCAATTCCCATCATCCACTGCACCAACACAGCTGTTTGCACTGATCCCGCACACACCTGAGAACAATCACCATCACCCAATCACACACACTATATAAACTCTGGACTTTCTCTTACACTCTGCCGAGTATTGTTAGCCCCGCTGCATTACAAAGCGTTCCCAGTGTTTTCCGAGTTAGATTTCCTGTGTATTGATTCCTGCCCGTGCTCCTGGTTTATTCTCTCTGCCTTGCCCTCTGGATACTGTTTGCCGATCGTCGACCCACGCTTGCCCTTGGATTATTCTCTGCCCTATTTTTGTCATACCTGTTTGCTACTGTCCGACCCTGCCTGTATTGACCATGTCCTCTAATAAAAGCTTGCAGATGGATCCGTATGTCTCACGTCTCGTCAGCCCCGTAACAGCTGGCACAACAGAAAGCCACATGGTGAAGCAGAGTTCATGGTAAGTAGTCTGTCCATAAAACATTGTCAATATAGACGATGCAAAGAGTCATAAACACAAAACACCAACAGGAAAACACTTATGACACTAAAATAATGCAATACATGAACTAAATAATAGAAAATATAACACAAAGCACCCTAATGTACATTACTGATAACAAATATGAGAAGAAATAAAGATATTCAAATAAAATATAATCATATCAGATCTTTCACGAGGGAACACTGGGAAAGTCCTTTCACTGTAATTTATAGTAATGTTTACTTACAAGAAATATAAATTTACATTAAAATTACATACAGTAACTCGATGTTAAAACCATTTACTTTTTTTTTTATAAACTGTATATATGGTATGGTAATCTACAGTTTTACTGTAGTATATTTACAGTATTTTACAATACAAATTACAAATATTTTTTGTAATGCATCTTATAGTAAACGCTAAGCGATTTCTAAGAAACGATGTTGATATTTTAATCACCATGGGCCAGTTTTACTAAACAGGGCAAATTAGCGCGAGAGCACAATTCCAAAAGAGCGCCGATGGTCATGGAAATTTCTGCGGGTGATTTCCTAACAATGCGCAAATTAAAGAACACAGACGCAACATCTCATTTACATATCGACCAATGCAATATACCAAGCACAGCGCAAATTAGTGTAGTCGCAAATAAAGAATAAAGAAATAAAGAAGCCACAGTATGTTGAAAAGAACCGGAGGACAAATAAATGAAGGTTTGCTAGAAGTTTTGATAGACCTGGTATTGTGTGACTCCTAGTTGAGGGTTCAAAGTTCTCTTTTATTTCCTGAAGCAAATTAAAAATAACATGGCTTGGCAAACGATATGTTTGGATAATGTGTTCTTCTTGCTTTCTAAGTAAATTAATACATGTGGAAAAAAATCCTCTCCTCTGCCACGTGCTCTCTGTTCTCTGCGGTGCCTCCTCCTAACAACAATAATTGTAGCCATTCGAAGCGCAAAATAATTTAAGACATGCTTTTTTGGGTGTTAAATAACGGTGCAAATACCAGTAATTTGACGAGTGCAAACGTTAGTAAATTTTCTTGCATGATTCATTTGAATACTCTCCTCCCAAAAATGAAAAAGGAAACTCCTAGAAATGTATATTCAATAAGGTGAGGAGTAAAAATAACTGTCCACGCCTTTTCAGCGCTAATTCTTCACTGCGTGTCTTTAGTAAAACCTGACAGAACTATTGTAATGCCAAAAGACAGTTTGCTCTGGTAAAACTGGCCCCAAATCACCAAAACAAACACGGCCCTACGCAAAAAAGGATCACACCTCAATCTTGATAGCTCCGCCCCCAAATTCATGAACATGCTATGCAATAAGGGAGTGGACACGCCCCTTACTGGTGATTGGCTACAAATGTGTTCTGGTGCTTGGTCTGATCCACTTTCAGCAGCGTTTCGCAGAAATCACTTACTGCACCTTTAATGCTTTCAAGAGATTTCTGTCATTTATTACAACATTTTTCATTATAGGGAAAATGTTTTACTTCTATTCCACCACATATCCAAAAGCATACTAACTTAATTTGGGCTCCACTACTTTCAAGAAGAAAAATAACAATGTTATTTGAAAATTAAGTATTTAAATATAAATAATTATTTTCTGCCTCAAACAAAGAAGATAATGCATATAATATCAGTTTTACTTAAGTGTATACAATCTAAACTAACTAAATAAATACATTTATAAAAAAAAAAAAAAAAAAAAAAAAAAAAAAGAGTTCTCGATTTTGGGATTTCAGAACTTAATTCACCACAGCTTAACTGTGATAAAAATCACTGTAATGCATAGCCTCTAATGGCTTATTGATTTTATAAAATGTCTGTAACAGCTATATGATTAAAAAAAAGTTACATTTATTAAAGGGGTCCTATTATGCCCTTTGGTTTTTGAGGTGTAGAATAGGTTTTCATCCTTGATTGTTTTAAAAACGCATTATTTTTCACTTATTTTACATTATTGCAGCACTTCTCTTCCCAGTCTGTCTATGTTTAGTTCCTGTTTCAATGAAGCTCTTCCTTTCCGAATAATTAAATGTGCTCTGATTGGTTAGCTGGCCCAGTGCTTTGTGATTGGCGAACCGCTTTAGTGCATGTTCCGTAAATGACACGCACCTTACCATAACCGTGAGTTCCATCTGCTCAGCTGTAAATATTAACGATGGCATCAGTTTCGGCCGATTCAGACCCTGAGAATGCTTGCGAACAAGAGGATCGTGCAGAACCTTTGCAAGCACAAATAAAGGGTTTTCTGAATCGGGGTGGAAGTCGTTTGTTGTAGTTACTGAAAAGTGTTTTCTGTTAAAGAGAAAGCTTATCTCCTTTTAAAGTGGACTTTGAGCTTTGCATGAGCTTTGTAAAAAGTTGAAAAAGTGAAAACGCTTAATAGGACCCATTTAATCATAATAACTGGAATAAAGCAATAACGGGAATTCAAGCAATCGTAATTCAGTGTGGTTGTGATTCATCTGAAGACACAAGGTCACAGGTAATTACAGCCGTGCTGATATTCAGAGTAACAGCACAATTACGAGTCTGATACTGCTTTTATACAACAGCTCATTTAGTGTACATTTTGGACAAAATCAGTTCAACTGTAAATCTGTTCATATACACTGGTGTCCAAAATGATTAGAAAACTAGTATTTTCAGCAGCTAAAAAATGTATTTAAGTCAGTTATTTCTATCTTTTGTTGTAGTGTGTCAGAAGGAAATATCAGTTTACATTTCCAAACATTAATTTTTCCATTAATTGTAATAATGCAGTGAGATTTTTGTCTGACAGCAGCCAGTTCTCCACACAGTGCTTCTCACATGCTAAACTGAGAAGAAACCTCCTGCAAAGCTACAGTACTGTTTAAAGTTTCAGGCACTTTTGTAAAAATGCTGTAAAATGAGGATGCTGTCAAAAATAATGTCATAAATAGATTCTCTTTATCAATTAACTTCTAATAACTAAATTAAATCAACATTTGGTGTGAGCATACTTTGTGTTTAAAGTTTTGCACATAGTTTCTCAGGAAGCTTTGCAGGAGGATTCTTGAAGCATCTTGGAGACACAGTTCTTCTGGATTGAGTCTGTCTCAGTTTGTTCTGTTTCTTCATGTGACTCCAGACAGACTGATGATGATCAGATCAGATCTCTGTGTGGAGCACTGGCTGTCGTCAGACAAAAATCTCACTGGATTATTACAATTAATGGAAAAATTTATGTTTGGAAATGTAAACTGATATTTCCTACTGACACACTACAGCAAACTATAGAAATAACTGACTTCAAACCATTTTTAGCTGCTGAAAATACTAGTGTTCTAATCATTTTGGTCACCACTATAGATCTAAGTTTGTTAATGTATCATTGACTAAGCTATGAATTGGTAGATTTCATACTGCAGTTCTTTTCTGCTGCTAAAGCTGTTGAAATGGCTGTCGCAGTGTAGTGGAGCACAAGCGTACAGCAGTGTCAGAATAAGAGCTGTTCTCAGATCAGATGGTTGAGTGTGGGTGGGGGTGATGATGGAGGCAGACTCAGTGACGCCCGGCTACTCCATTAGCTTGAATGTCACAGTAATTACATTCCTCTTTTGAACTCCACCATGACATCTTGCACATTGGCCTCATCATAATGAAGATGGAAAGAGAAATGAAAAAAAAGCCATATCCTAGTTTTCACTCAGTAAAGAAATGTTCCCCACTATGTGAACTGTCAGTAACCAGCCACAGGCGTCGGTCTTATAAACATGGGATTTAATTAAAATTTCCACTTTCAATTGTTTCTTCATGTTTGTGTACGTTTTTAATTGCCTCGAGGCAAGTGCAAGAATGTGTCATATATTGCTTTAACAGCCTGTGTGACATGACTGCACCAGTGAACTCACAGCACATATAACCACATACAAAGTAAAAAAGTCTTTTGAGAAGTTTCACTCATGAGGTTAGAGGTACACTGAATGCAAGTACAACATCTTGTACTAGTGGAAGACAACTTATTAAGAGATTTACTATTGACTAAAAGACTAAGATTCTGTTGCAAACCCTACCTACACAACATTATAATGCTCAAAATACAAAGGCTGTTCTAAACAGCAGACTAAATTATAGAACTACTACCTAGTTGCTTATTAGCATGCATATTTCTGGCATATTGTCTGATTATTAGTACTTATAAAGTCATATCAATGCCTTATTCTGCATGACAATATTTTAGATGACCATTTGTGACCCTGGACCACAAAACCAGTCATTAGTAGCACAGGTATATTTGTAGCAATAGCCAAAAATACATTGTATGGGGCAAAATTATCCATCTTGCTTTTATGCCAAAAATCATTAGGATATTATGTAAAGATCATGTTCCATGAAGATATTTTGTAAATATCCTACCGTAAATATATTACAACTTAATTTTTGATTAGTAATATGCATTGTTAAGAACTTAATTTGGACAACTTTAAGGCAATTTTCTCAATATTTTGATTTTTTGCACCCTCAGATTCCAGATTTTCAAATAGTTATATCTCGGCCAAATATTATCCTATCCTATCAAACCATACATCAATGGAAAGCTTATTTATTCAGGTTTCAGATGTATAAATACTATATATATTTAATTATTGATCCTTACAGACAGCATAAAAAAAGCCATTCTTTCTGAGTGAAACAGAATATTACAATTTTTTTCTTAACATGCTGCTGAATTGTGCATAATGAGACCAGGAATGTGCATTAGGAATGTAAATATAGTCCATTTACATTTCATTTTGACTTTAAGGGCCATTTTTACTAAACAGAACAAATTAACGTGAGATTGCAAACCTTACTAAATCACTTTGTATGATTGATTTAAATATTCTCATCTCATAAATTTTGCATCTGAAAGTGAAACTCCCACAAAAAATGCATAAGCAATAAGATCTGCCCCCTAAAATAACTGCATCCATCCACACCTTCAGTCAATCCTTTTCATTTAGTAAATCCTGCCAGTAGTTTTTAGTCAGTAGTCAATAGTGAGAGGAAGAGAAAGACAGACTCACTCTTGTTGTAGCACGTGGTCAGCACTGCCTTGTCTGCAGGACTGCCGCTGATGTGCCATATCTCACCAGCATCGTGCAGGAGAACGCTCTTATTAATCGTATTATTCTCATCATCAAAGTCAATGATGTGAATCTGCAGAAGAGAAAAAAAGCACAGCGCTGAGGAGAGCGTCCTGACGGCATTTCAAAGAGCTGGGACTTCACTCGCAGATATTTACTTTAATATGACAGTACATGAAATCTCAAACGCTTTTTAACTTCACACACTCCTGACACTCATTCCCCAGCTTTTATTCCAACTTTGAAGTGACTGCATCTTTTGAACTTATGTTAGATGCCTAAAAGTTATATGCAAATCATGGCACATTTGAAGAGGCAGTAGAAAGTTATTATTTTACTGAGGGACTTCACGTGCACTGTGGGTAATATTCTACTGTAAGTGTTGTCATTATGTGCATAATGGAGTTGTTGTGTGCTCTTCACAAAATACTATTCTGTGCCTAAAAACATCTAAACAGCCTTAAAACAAGATCAATTCACTTGGAGAAGCAAAATTGAAATACATTTGGTCTTTTAATCTTGATCCTATAAATAATTTAGATAAATAATCTTTTAGGACAAGACACTCCAAGCAAATCCATTGTTTTTTAGGGGTTTATTTTATTGCACTTTATCTATTTGCATCTGTAGATTTCAATTACAAGGTTTTCTCACAAGGAGTCAGAAATCTCCACTTCAGCAGCACATGCATACACCAAACTTAGCAGTTTTATTCATCTTCATATTCTGAAGGTTTTGACAGAGGAGTTTGTTTACATATAATTTGCCTGGTTTACATGACGTTATATTTATATTCATTTATATTTATTTCGAATAAAAGGAAATTTCCAAATTAAAAGAAAAAATCCAAAATCCCTTCTGTGAAAATCTTTAACTCTGTCAAAAAAAATAAATGATAATTTGAAACTGGCTTCATCCAATATTCAGATTTCTGCTGAAATTAATGCATATTAGTGCATATTTAATTAGATAAGGTCTCATTTGCATGTTTAAACATAACATTTCAGAAAACATAAAAACCCCAGAACAATTGTGTTAATATACTGTGATTAATCAATTGGGAAGGTACGGTGAGATCTATAGTATAGTAGATGTCTCAGTATATCAAATACTGAAGAGTCTAGGATTGGATCATTATTGCAGTGATTAATATGTTTCTGGCATGTTGTATGTTTTGCAACAATTCATTTAACCCTAACTGATGCAGTGTGTCGCTTTTCATTTTTTCATCAGACAACCATGATGGATGATGTACTCATGTCCATATTCCAGGATGACAATGTCATGATTCACCAGGCTCAAATTATGAAATAGTAGTTTAGTGAACTTGAGGAATCATTTTCATGTATCAGTTGGTCACAAGAGAGTCCTGATCTTAACCCTATTGAAAGTCTTTAGGTTCTGCTGGTGTTGAGAGTGGTTTGACTCTCCCATAGTCAATACAATATCTCTGCCAAAAATTGATGCAACTCTTGATGGAAATAAAAGCTGTGATGTTGCATATTATTGTCAAAACAGTGCCACAACGAAAGAACAACGTTATCAAAGCTAAAGGCCATCCAATGAATTATCAGTGCAACCTATTATTATTTTTTGGACAGGCAGTGTAAGGTCGACTCCAGCACATCTCAAAGACTTTCAAAGGGGGTTAATGTCAGGACACTGTGGTGGACAATCTCTCATAAACTGAGCCTGATGAATCTTGCCATTGTCACTGAATATGTATATAGGTATATATACTGACATGCTTGTTAGAAAAATGAAAAGCTACGCACTGCATCACATGCCAGAGACATATTAATCACTCTAATAATGATTCAATCCGAAAATCTTAAGTACTTGCATGTTAAATCCAGACAGAGTCTTTTTATATACACCGATTTAGTGATACTAGTTTTACACAGTTTACACTTTAAACAAAATCTAAGTACATTCAGTGAAAGTTTCTCCATGAATACATTTTGGAAATGCCCAGATTTACAAATTCTCCACAATACCATGCCTGAAATTACACGAAACTCTATATTTTAGAGTTTTACTCATTTCAAGATGACTGTTACTTTGAAATGTATAAAATTTCAGGCCTAAATCTCACTTTTTATTTTATGTGAAGAAATTTGTCATTGTTATACAAACTACAAAAAAAGTAGTAGTAAAAAAAAAAAAGAGTATGCAGTATGTTTTACAATAAAATACTATTTTAGTTTTTCTACTTCCAAATCTAATGCAATGTACTTCCCATTTCTTTTTAATTGTTTGTGAAATTTCTGAGTGAAAAAAAAATTTTATACCTTTTTTTTCCAGTGTTGGTATAACATTGTTATATTAAATTTGGGATTTTGCTGTGTATCCTCTGACATGGGTCAGTAAACTGGTAGAAATAAAATCTCAGTGGTGTAAGAATCATTCTCCACATCATGATTTTAGCAAATGAATGTCATATTAATTAGCTGTTTGCAAAACTAGAGCAAAAGGCATGCGTCTTGCTGGTCACCTGTGTAGGTGTATGACGTGTGAGCGAGTGCATGCATACATGAGGACATCTCTGCTGAGAGTTGGAGAGGAAGCCATTAACCTTGGGTTGGACTGCATTGAAGGAGAATTATTAGGCAACGTTATAATTTTATGGAGGGAAGCAATACAAATAAATTCCGATGGCTGGACAGGATAATTGGAGGCGTTGGAAGGTTCTGTAATGAGCGCTGGGCTTGAAGAGACTCGCTCGTGATTTATCAGCCTCTACAGAAGCTGAGTGAATTATCACATGAGCCTCGTCTCTTGCCGTAGTGGTTATGTGAAGGAGCGGTCAGGGGCTCAGGTTCAGAGGACCACCGTAATGACATGTGCAGACCTGCTGCTGGGGAAGGTTTATGAAGTGTTTTTCAACACTGCAACAATTGCCTTACTATGCTAAATGTTGTAACTGTATATGCTAAAAAAGGGGTCATCGGATGCAAAATTTACTTTTACATGTTGTTTGAACATAAATGTGTGTTGGCAGTGTACACATCCACCCTATAATGATAAAAATCCACCCATTGCTTTTTTTTAATCCCTATAAATAGAATCCCCTTTCTCAAATCAAACCGTTCTCAGATTCTTGGCTTTGTGACATCACACAGACCCAGGCCCCTCCCAGGCTCCCACGATTGTTGATTGACACTGGTGTTTTATCACAGACCCGCCCTGAGAGAGCGGTCATCAGTCCACCATTGTTTCGATGCCGGAGCAGGGGTAGACAAGAATGGCTCCTAAGCGGTTGAGGCGTTTTGTTGTTGGATGTAATAATGATTTATTTACTCCCGACATCTGAGCCGCTGAAGACGCAGAGTATTACGTTTGTTTTTGAAGGGAATGCATCCTCCGATCTGCCTAAATGCATCTATGTTCAAGCGAATCATTCCTGATCCAGCTTCACCTCCAGAAGAAGTATAAGGTTATTTTATGAATCTTTGCAAATCGCCTTTCCTAATTAGTAAGTTCCGCGTCTAAAGTAAACAGTCTCATGAGAACGGCTCGTCACCCCACGGAAGAGAGGGGCGGGGTCAGCAGAGCTCATCAGCATTTAAAGGAACATGCACTAAAACGGGTTGCTGAAAACAGAGCTGATTTTTGACAGGGTAAAATGTTTGTTGTTTTTTGTTCCTGTGGCTCAGTGGTAGAGCATTGCGTTAGCAGCGCAAAAGGTTGTGGGTTCAATTCCCAGGGAACACACATACTGATAAAAAAAAATGTATAGCCTGAATGCACTGTAAGTCGCTTTGGATAAAAGCGTCTGCTAAATGCATAAATGTAAATGTAAATGTAAATTAGGGGTGGCACGGTTTGCGGAAAAAAATAGAACCGAACGGTTCTCCACACACGGTTCGGCACGCGCTAGGACCGCGGTTCAACGTAAATCTGACAAGGCATGTGTAATATGGTTTGTTATAAATAACACGTAAAACAAACAGGGTTCAGCTAATGTATGTTTCTGTTAATGGATGCGCATTCTGGCTTCTTAGTACATTACAATAACAGCGATAAAAAAAAAAAAAGTGGACAAACCATTCACTCTTGTTCAATGCGAGTGCCGTATGCTGGATTATGAGCTGTCATTTATTCTGTCATCACCCGGGTGCTGATAGCTCGTGTGCACAGGTGAGACCTAGGGTTGGGTACCGAAACCCGGTACCATTATGGCACCGGTACCTATGTAACCGGTATGTACTAGAACCGAATCAGAACGCAGATTTCGGTGCCTCATTTCGGTGCCATGCCTGAGCGATCGATTAAAATATTTGTCCTTTGTTTCTCCGAAACTCACGTAAGAAGCATCACAGGCTACAACTACAAATATTTCAGCAAAATGTATATTTTAGTCAGAGTTATTGCGCTCCTATTTCATTGTGCGCCGTCTGTTTGGCGCGCACGCGCACGGCGGCGCTCATTCTAAATGAAGTCTGTGAAGTTTAGCAGAGAATCGCAAAGCAAAAGCTCACGCACTTCTGACAGCAAAATGGAAATATTTCCATGGCTTTCTAACATTTACAGATGGAGAATATACCTGTGAATTGTAAGTTATGCATTACGGAAAACAGCACATCTCAAACACATTAAACAGCGCGAGAAGCATCTCTGTCAGCGGCACACGCAGCCTTTCTGTCAGAGCATCTGACGGGGCGAGCGAGAGCCGCTTTAAACTGAAACTATAAACTATAGGCTACAGTATCTTACGAGTTTTTTTATGTCCCTTCATATAAAGCTTGTCACATGAACAAATTGTATTATGCACTTTCTCCGCAGCAGTTCAGTCTGTGTCCTGCCTAGATATTTTATCAGATGCGCTCGTATCAAACTACTGTATATCAATATTAACTGTATTGCTTCATAATAACGTATCGATTATAAAGAATATATCGATATATCGTACAAACTCTATATACCGCCCAGCCCTAGCTTTAATTAAAATGCCTAAAGCTAAAATTCTCTTGTATTCGCGTTTTTAAACCTGTTTAAACCAACAAAGTAGAACATTATAACCTTTTTAGTCCACAACACCAGTTAAATGCTTCCTTTTGTGATCTGATAGCTTCTTGTCACAGAATAAGGCAGAAAACATGTTACATAGGCTACTAATGCATTGATTAGCAATGGATTTTAAATATACTTAATTATTATGAAAATACCAGAGATGGCTTGAACAACACAGACAAACTATATATTGTCGTAGTCGAGTGTTTAATGTATTTGTTTTATCATTCAAAACGTTCATATCTTTGGTTTACTCAGTTACAGGAATAGCAATGCCTTTGTCCATATTGGTTATTTCCTGGAGCTTCATTAGTTCCATATACTGTATGTGTGTGTGTGTGTGTGTGTGTGTGTGTGTGTGTGTGTATGTATATATATATAAAACAAGTATCGGTTCAGGCACCGTTTAGGCACCGGCACCGTTTTAAAAGTATCGATTTGGCACCGGTATCGAAAAAAAAAAAAACGATACCCAACCCTAGTGAGACCTGAACAGCACACATTGATATCGGTGTTTAAACTAAACTCATGTAAGCTTTGCCAGTTTAAACATAAGAGCCAGAGGACGCGAGCTCGCGCGCGCAGTGAGAAGATGTGTGCGTGCGCTCATCAGAAGCGCGCAAACCCGCGCCTCAGAACGCACGCATTAAGCTCTCTCTGAAGTATTGTGTTTGAATGGACAAATTCACACAAAAATTATGTCAAAATGCCCGTCTTCGTAAGTATCCTAGCTAGGGTTGGGTATCGTTTGGGTTTTTTCCGATACCGGTGCCAAATCGATACTTTTAAAACGGTGCCGGTGCCTAAACGGTGCCGAACCGATACTTGTGCGCGCACACACACACACACACGCATACTGTATATGAACTAATGAAGCTCAGGAAATCCCCAATATGGAGAAAGGCATTGCTATTCCTGTAACTGAGTAAACAGAGATATAACGTTTTGAATGATAAAACAAATACATTAAACATCGACTACGACAATATATAGTTTGTCTGTGTTATTCAGCATCTCTGGTATTTTCATAATAATTAAGTATATTTAAAATCATTGCTAATCAATGCATTAGTAGCCTATGGAACATATGTTCTGCCTCATTCTGAGACAAGAAGCTATCAGATCACAAAAGGAAGCATTTAACTGGTGTTGTGGACTAAAAACGTTTAATGTTCTATTTTGTTGGTTTAAACAGTTTAAAAACACGAATACAAGAGAATTTTAGCTTTAGGCATTTTAATTAAAGCTATCTGGGCGGTATATAGAGTTTGTACGATATATCGATATATTCTTTATAATCGATACGTTATTATGAAGCAATACAGTTAATATTGATATACAGTAGTTTGATACGAGCGCATCTGATAAAATATCTAGGGAGGACACAGACTGAACTGCTGCGGAGAAAGTGCATAATACAATTTGTTCATGTGACAAGCTTTATATGAAGGGCTATAAAAAAACCTCTGAAGATACAGTAGCCTATAGTTTATAGTTTCAGTTTAAAGCGGCTCGCGCTCTCAGATGCTCTGACAGAAAGGCTGCGTGTGCCGCTGACAGAGATGCTTCTCGCGCTGTTTAATGTGTTTGCTGTTTTCCGTAATGCATAACATACAATTCACAGGTATATTCTCCATCTGTAAATGTTAGAAAGCCATGGAAATATTTCCATTTTGCTGTCAGAAGTGCGTGAGCTTCTGCTTTGCGATTCTCTGCTAAACTTCACAGACTTCATTTAGAACGAGCGCCGCCGTGCGCGTGCGCGCCAAACAGACGGCGCACAATGAAATAGGAGCGCAATAACTCTGACTAAAATATACATTTAGCTGAAATATTTGTAGTTGTAGCCTGTGATGCTTCTTACGTGCGTTTCGGAGAAACAAAGGACAAATATTTGAATCGATCGCTCAGGCATGGCACCGAAATGAGGCACCGAAATCTGCGTTCTGATTCGGTTCTAGTACATACCGGTTACATAGGTACCGGTGCCATATTGGTACCGGGTTTCGGTACCCAACCCTAATCCTAGCAGACATAGCCAGCTGAATGTACAGTATCAGTGCATTCTCTTAAAGTGACAGCACTTTCTTAATATTAATCAAACAGCAACAACAAAGAAATCACTCACTGCTCTTGATTGAATCGCTTTTGTAACTTTAATAAAGATTAATCTTTAGTTTATACAGTCAAATATGCAATGCTGTTTTACATTTGATTACTTTATTCAATTTCTGTACCTAAAAACTACTGCTATAGACCTACCTAAAAAAAAAACTGAAAATCACTGATTATTTTATTTGTATCTTTACTCTATTGTATTTTTTTTGTGCTGTTGCTTGTAGTTAGATAGATTATTCTTATTTTCTTTATTGTTATTTGACAGTATAGTTTTTCCCTAAACATACTGAACCGTACCGAAACCGTGACTCTAAAACCGTGATACAAACCGAACCGTGAAAAAGTTGAACTGTTCCACTCCTAATGTAAATGTAAATGTTTTACACTACCATTGAGAAATTTTAACCAAAGAATGTTTATAGACTTTTCATTAAGACCCTAAAGAATCATATCAACTTGTGGAAAATGGGCATCTGATGACCCTTTAAAATAAGAAAAACAAAACTTCTTGGAAGCTGCCAAGTGAGAAAATGATCATACAGTTGTGCTCATAAGTTTAAATACCCCTTACGGAATATGCAAAATCAACAGAGATTCCTTTTTTTATTCTGTGGAACAGAATAAAATTCAATGTGACGAATGCACATTGAATTCGTCAAAATATCTTCTTTACGTCTTTCCACAGATGAAAGTCAAACAGGTTTGGATTTATACATAAATGAGTGACTAAATTATTATTATTTATTTATTCCTTTATTTATTTATTTTATTTATCAGAAAAAACACCCCTTTGTCATGTATAATAAATGTTAGCCATTTTCTTTGGGGCAAATAATATATGATTTTATTTACTGTTAATCTTATTATTGATCTTTTTATTAATAATTTTATTTTTTTATGTATTTATTATTTTATATTTGTTATATATTATTTTATTGTAAATATCACCCTATTTATTTTATAATCTTAAATCTTAATAGTACTACTTCTTATTGACCTTAATTACTATTAATTAATATTATTAAATTTGATGTTTAATGTCTAATGTATGATCTTATTTATTACTGTATTAATCTTGTTATTGATCTTATTAATCATTTTATATTCTTGTTTATATAATTTTGTATTATATTTATATATTATTATCTCATTTATTATATTTTATTATTTATTTTTGATCTGACTTATTATAAATGTATTTATCTTATTAATTTTGTTATATTGTTTTTTAAAAAAGGTTAAACATCCTAAATATTCTGCAAGTTATGATGAGCACAACTGTATAATTTGAAAGAAAGTCTAAAAGCCTTATTCAAATGAGAGAAGTGTTTGGGAAACCTGTTTGCAAACAGTGATTTGTAGTTGCTACCGATCACTATTAATGCCTTTTTTTAATGTATATTAATTTTCCAACTACTAAATCAAAGTCTGATGTAAACAACAATAAACTAGCAACAGACTTGATACAGTATCAGAAAGGTTGTTGGCGTATGCACTAAACCTGCCACCGTACCCTAACAAGGGCTAATGTAGTGATAAACACTCTTTTACATGTAAATCTGTGATTTGTGTTGTGTTGTATTTCTGAGGTGTTTTCTCAAGTAGTCGTAAAACTTTGGTAACACTTTACAATATGTTTCTATATGTTAGGCCTAACATCAGTTGATGCAATAGCTGGTGAACTAACAACAAACATTTCAAGTTGTATTAATCTACATTAGTTAGTGTTTTATGTGTGAACATGAATTAATAAACATGACTCAAGCACACGCATTCAGAAACCTGTTAGAAAGAGTCCTGCGAATATATAACATCATTATAGCAAATATGAGGAGTCTAGAAAAATCCCATGCATCCATCCACTCACCTGGTTATCAAATTTGAGTGACTGTGTGCCCACTAGAAACCTGATGGCATCTGTCTCAGCTGTCTGAGCTGTGAGAGCACGCGCCTGAAACACACGGAGAGAACGACAGACCCTGCATTAATGATACACAGCCAAAATACAATACATATATGACACCAGATGCCTGTGAGCTGCTACCTAGACTGCATTTTTAGATATTACAGGTGGGCTCATTAGTATGTTTGATGTCCTAATGGTAGTTCACGCAAAAATGCTGACTAAGTAAGCAGCTTACTAGATACATGTTTGCTATGTAGGAAGCTTTACAATCTAGACAAACAGCTCATTTGATATCCAAAATTGCTGTTTATGAACAGCTCAATAGATGCCCAAAACCGCTGTCTAGCTAAAGTGATCATTTAAATGACCTAAAATGACATCTGGGAAGGCAGCTGAACCAATGCCAAAAACACTGGCTAGGTAGGCAGCTCACTAGACACAGCTAAAAATACATAAATACTGTCTGATCCAGTCTTATTTTAGTATCAGTGAGGTGTTATTATAGTTTTTATTCATCTTTTTCATTTTTATATTTTCCATTTTCATTTTAATTTTAGTTAAGGTTTTAGTAATTTTGTTGTGTTTTGTCATTTTTATTAGTTTTTTGAAGATATGTCTATATTCATTTTAATTTTAATTTTAGTTTTAGTTACTTTAGTACACCAAGATGAACTAAATAGTAATAAGCTAAAATAAGAGCTAAAAGGGATAGTTCATGTTACTTTGTTATATTTGATTTAATTCAGTTAAGATTTATTTTATTTCAAGTAACATTTTTATGGTTGTAGTTTTAGTTTAGTTAACTATAATAACCCTGGACTGATCTCAAATATGTAACCAATTGTACAAAAAAAAAACACTTTAGATCTTTTTTATATATATATAAATAACTTACATTTACTATTTTTTTTAGTAAATGTAAAAATAAATGTATTTTATTTTTGCCATGGCATATGAAATATGAATATGCCAATCATAGTACATTGAAGTGCTATGGTATTACCATCTGATTCTTCACTTATCACATATGTATATTTTATACATTGTGACAGATGTTTGAAACGGAAAATATATCTCCATTTGTTACGTTTAATACAAATTCTTGTTTTTAATATTTAACATGTAACGTTAAATATCACAACAGTGAAACACAGGCAGCAGTTTACTGTAAAACAGCTCATGTATCTATGTGAGACTGTTGTGTGCGAAACTGAAAAGATAAACAGAGCTACAGTAACTTACCTGAAACTCCAGGCCGTAAATAATCGGTGCATCATCCTCCATCTTTATTCATTTATCAATTAATTCAGAGTAAAACATTCTCCTGTTTCTCAAATACTAATAACAGGTACAGCAGTTCCGCGAGAGTGAAATAAGACTTACGCAAACGGCGCATGGAAACTACCGTAACACTCTTCAGTGTGATATAGTGCTTTAGGTTTTGTGAACGTAAGTTTCGTTCGTGAATACCAGCCTCCGCCGCAACGAAGATGTTTGACACCTTTCGCACACCGTAGGGTTATTTTGCTTACGTCAGTGCGCATGCGTGTGTTTACACTGCTGTCATCCTAGCGTTCATTTAACAGAAGGTAAAGTCTTGCTTTTACTGTTTTATTATAATATTTTAATATAATATTTGTATTATGCGGAAGTGTTGTGAAGAATATGACGGTCTCCAAAATGTCAATTCAACGTTGTCGTGTATTAGTCTAAATTCATCATGCAGTTGCAACAGAGCTCTTCAGATATGCAGGATATGATCAGTAATATCGATAAACTGCATTTTAATCCTATTTCTGTATTAATTTTCTCCTTCAGAATGTTTGGATTTCTATCATTACTTATATTATGATCGCAGGGGCTCGTTTGATATTCTGTATTTATTATTGTTTAGGGGAAACAAAAAAAAAACAAGAAAAGGTTTACGAGTTTTATTGTTTCAGAAAAGCGTAAAGGTTATTTGTCAAATAATATTTCTCTGTTATTTAGTCTTCTGATTTATATTATAGTATTTCGATAAGTGATTGTTTCCTTAAATATTATGTGAACTATAGAAAAATGTCATCTGTGCTCTCAAAAGCACTCTGAATATAAATTTAAATGTATAAACTTTTCCATGTAATTGCAGTTAACATGCAATTAAGTGTCCAAAACATTATATTAAGTATATTTTTTAATGTAGATTATTTGTGACCCTGGAGCACAAAAGCAGTCATAAATAGCACAGGTTATATTTGTAGAAATAGCCAACAATACATTGTATGGGTCAAAATAGTCGATTTTTCTTTTATGCCAAAAATCATTAGGATATTAAGTAAAGATCATGTACCATGAAGATATTTTGTAAATTTTCTACCATAAATAT
Source organism: Schizothorax lantsangensis (assembly GCA_027422415.1). Classification (NCBI taxonomy): domain Eukaryota; kingdom Metazoa; phylum Chordata; class Actinopteri; order Cypriniformes; family Cyprinidae; genus Schizothorax; species Schizothorax lantsangensis. The sequence continues at coordinate 2,892,060 of CM049858.1, read as the reverse complement.
ATCAAAACTTAATTTTTGATTAGTAATATACATGGCTAAGAACTTCATTAGGACAACTTTAAAGCTGATTTTCTCAATATTTAGATTTTTTTGCACCCTCAGATTCCAGATGTTCAAATAGTTGTATCTCAGCCAAATATGGTCCTATCATAACAAACCATACATCAATGGAAAGATTATTTATTCGGCTTGTGGTCCAGGGTCACATTTGAACAATAAATATGCTAAAGTGTCCTTCTTTTTCACAAGGATGTTTTTGTGACAATCATAGATGCAAACTCCTCACCTTTTAGTGAAAACACCTTTTTGAGATCAAATAGGTCACCTTTGAGATTTGTGTAGATCCAATGAGAAAGTGTTTTTTTGGTGGGGGTATTTTTACAGTACCATTAGTACTAATTCATATCTGTACCCACTTGTAGTCAACCACTTTTAAACGCTCCTGTGTGTTTTTGGGTGTATGCTCTGGTTTATTTACGTGTTTTTGCAGCATTGAGTATTGTAGCCAATCACAGGCATCTCTGTTGAAAGCAATGGCCAGTCAGAGGTGTTTTCTGTAGATTAATCAGAAGAATCCCCTCTGAACTAATTTTTGTTTTCGTAAGTTTACAGTGTTCTACACGCTTGCAGATCTACCTAATATAATCATAGAGAGACAAACCGCATACACACGGTATAAATAAGAGATTGATTGTGTAGTTAGTCATTGATTTATCAGGAGTTTTCACGTAAGCTGAGTCAGTTGCGCTATAAGAGCTTTGCTCTGTTTCTCTAGAATCTCTACATAATCCATTGACAATTTGAAGGAAAGTTTTGTTTGTCTAAGAGGACCGAACGTCTACATATACTGTTTCAAGAGTGACAAACGCAAGTGTAAAAGATTACGCGAGTGAATCTGCTAAATTGTTCCTTCAGTCGGTATTGACAGTGATAACTGCCCTGGGTGGAATGATCTATCTGACAAACCGATGTCAAAAACAAACCTGTGAATCAAGTGATGCAGAGTAAATTCAGAGTAACAAAACTACAACAGCAACAAGTCTGTGTTGGCTGAATATATTTAGCAGCTTCTACAGTTAAAACACTCTTTTTGATGTGTCCTTTTTAAGGCAAAAAAAAATGTAGTTTTTAAATTAAATCTAAAAATACTTCAAAATATTTAATGCATTATTATTTAATTGTACTTGCTATACTACTTCAGTACAGTACAGTACAAAAATTTGTTATAGTCATCATTTTATAATAAATTCAAAGTCAATACCTGAAAACTAGGGAGTGGAAATGGTAACTAAGCTATTGAGTGATCCTCTGCTGCCATCTACTGGATATAATGGTCATTTCGTTTAATTGTCATCTCAAAAGTTTTTGTTTTTCAGAAGGTTTTTTGGCACATTTTTCATCATCTCCATGAATGAAAAGTGAATTTTACTGCACAACTGTAAAGTTAAAAATAATAAGGCTTTTAAATATTTTATAAGCGTTTAAAAATGTGTGTCGTTGTCACCTTTTTCACCCATGATGAGTTTGCATCCCTGGACAATAGTTTATTTATTAGTCATTTATCCTGATTCATTGATCTCTGTTTTGTTTGAACTGGGATCACAGGGAACATCCAGGCTGGACTCATGGACAGCAGTGAAGGTCCAGCCCAGAGGCCTGTTACTCTGGATATAGATGGAGCAGATGAGACGCTAGAAGCCTCCGTCCCGCCCCAGACTGACCCGGCAGAAGCATCTTTCCAAGAGGAGAGCATCGACCTGGACGCCGAAGCGTTTGTTTCACCGCAGGATGACAGCAGTCACTCTGAGGGCCTAATAGACAAGCTGAATGACCAGATGATGGAGAGCGTGATGATTTCAGACTCCCCGAATAGCGAGGAAGAGGACGTGGTTCCCATTGACTCGCTTTTGGAGCAGAATGAAGAGGAGGAGGCCAAAACACCTGACGGAGATACAGAAGAAAGAAACGAAGACACAGCTAGTGCTGCTGAACCTGAGGAGGCATCTGAGGCTTTATTTAAAGAAGAGAATGACGAGGAGAAGATTGTGCAGGTGGATGACAAAAGGGAAACTGTTGCACTGGACGAGCCAAAACCAGAGGCTCCCAAAACTCAGGATACAGCGCTTGAGATCGATACGGATTCGCCCCCCACAAACGAGGCTGTCCCGGTGTGTACCATCTTCAGCCAGGCTGTGCAACCCAAAGCACAAGCCCTGATTCCCGACGGCTTTCAGCCCACGCTGGTAAAATCTCCAAGTTTCACCATCGGCAACACAGAAACTCCCAACAAACTGGTCCCTCAAGTGTGTCAGCCGAGCCCCAGCCTCAGCAAGTTCTTCACGGATAACGGCGCGGTCAACCCCGCCTCAGACTTCTTCGATTCTTTCACGACGTCCACGTCTTTCATATCAATCAGCAACCCAAACGCAGAGTCGCCCAAGACAGCCGCCCCTCCAGAGTCTCCTCTCTTATCTGTCCCCACCGTGACGGAAACCGTACCGACCAGCACATACTTCAGCCCCGTCGCTACCAAACCTCAAGTAAGTCCCGTAGAGCCCATGAACAAGCTCCAGGCTGTGTTCCCGAGCGGCGACGACCCCTTCGCAAGCGCTCTGATCACCAGTGAGCTGGATAAGCGCTATGATGCCTGGCTTCCCTCAGAAGACACCAGGAAAGTGCTGATATCGGTGGCCACACAGCAGATCAGTCCTGTCCAGATAGACAGAGAGCAGCTGGCCATGCCTGGACTCAAGTTTGACAACCTACAGGTCAGTACAAAATTACATTTTCAAATTTCAAATGACCCAAAAATGAATTTTGTGTCATTATGAAAGGTTATCTTTGCCAAGTTTTTAACAGGCTTTGTATTGTGTGTCAATAGTGTATAGAAAGGATCAATGCGTATATCCAAGAAGAACCTTTAACATCCATAGAAACTTTGTTGTGAATAAAGGTTCTTTAGATGATTAAAAGGTCCTTCACACTAAGAAAAAAAATGGTTCTTTGAAGAACTCTTCACTGAAAGGTTCTTTGAGGAACCCAAAATGGTTCTTCGATGGCATCACTGCAAAACTGCATTTTAAAAACATTGTTTTTAACAGAGCAGACGATGTAAAACACATTACCCGGTGACTTTTTGACACTCCCAGGGCTTTTGTGAAAACTAGATCATACTTGCACATTTTTGTATCTCTTCTCATGGACAGTTGGATCGAGCACAGTGCATTATGGGTGTCAAATTTGCCTTTATAGCAAACCAAAGCACTTTTTGTCTGTTTTCTCTAGTCACGTAGTACTGATTTAAAAAATAAATAAATAAATTTACATTTAACATGGAATATGCTGCATAAAGTTTCTCTAAACATGTTTCTGGGTTTCAAGTAAAAATAAATTAATTAATTAATAAAAATAAAAAAACGCTTTTGATTTTTGATTTTATTTTATTTATAATTTTTTTTTATGTGAACTCTTCCTTTAAAGACCACATGAGAGTTTTAAGCCTTTTAGTCCATGTCCATTATATGCCAGTTAGGCTGATATGTTAGATTCAGGAGTACGCTAGCATAACCAATGCTTTCTGGCTTTCTGTTTTAGTAGGAAATATGGTAGCCACTACCATTCATAAGTCTGAATGGTTTTGGAAGAAATTGATCATTTTATTCAGGAAGGATGAATTAAATTGATCAAATGTGGCAGTAAAGACATTTTGTTACCAAATATTTGTATTTCAAATAAATGCTGTTCTTTTGAACTTTATATTCATCAAATAATCCTGAAAAATAAAAAGTATCATGGTTTCCGAAAAAAAAAATTTCAGCATAACTGTTTTTAACATTGATAATAATCATAAATGTTTGTTGAGCAGCAAATCAGCATATTAGAATGATTTCTGAAGATCATGTGACACTGAAGACTGGAGAAATGATGCTGAAAATACAGCTTTGATCACAGAAATACATTACATTATACAATAAATTAACATAGAAAAATATTTAGAAAAAATATTTAACAATATTACTATTTTGCTGTGTATATATATATATATATATATAAATCTTTCAGGGGCCTGTTTCATAAAACAAGTTTACCAAATAAGCCAGGCTTATTTCAGTTAGTCTGACTTATTTTGAACCAAATGAACTGACAATATGTCAGTCTAACTGAAATAAACCTGGCTTATTTGGTAAACTTGTTTTATGAAACAGGCCCCAGGTCTTTAACTTGCAGTAAATAAACAATTTTTAGTTAACTAAGATATAACGAATAAACCAGAGACAAAGACGATAGTCACTTTTCATTGCTCTTGGTGTTTTAACTCTGTGTAACAGTGAGTAAAGCAGAAACTGAAGCTCTCTGATTTACAGGGTGATGCGGTGAAAGATCTCATGCAGCGTTTATTGGGCGACCAGGCAGCTATGAAGAGACAGGTGCTCTCGGCCAGCTCAGTGGAGCAGAACTTCCTGGGTCTCAAGAGGCTAATAGTGAGTAGCACATCATATTTATTCCTAATTTTTGACTCGTTTAAGCACAGACAGACACGTGTTTGGTGTTGGAGGTGAGCGGCATTTATGGTTCATAAATTCACTTTTTGTACTTCTTCACCATCTCCATTTCTTTTTGAGTTTCATGACTGTCCAAACTAACTTGAGGCAACTGAATGAATGAATGAATGAATGAATGAAGCATTTATATAGCGCTTTTATTGTGTATTGTTGTACACCCAAAGTGCTTTACAATCATATGAGGGGGTCTCTCCTCAACCACCACCAGTGTGTAGCATCCACTTGAATGATGCGACGGCAGCCACAGCACAACGGCGCCAGTGCGCTCACCACACACCAGCTACAGGTGGAGAGGAGAGAGAGAAACTAGCATTGATTTGCCCCGAACTGGAAATTGGTGCAAAAATCAGAGCTAAAACCCTGCACTGTAATGTATTCCAGCCATTAGTTGGCAAAGTAGCAGTGTTTCTCTGAGACTAGTGTAGGACAGACAAGCAATACAGTATATAGGATAGTCACTCACAATATAGATATCTGAATTGAATCCTCTCAACAAAAACCCAGTAGGATTTTTCCATTGACATTTGGATTATTGCAGAACATAAACTCTGTGTGACCAACACAAGTTTATGATTCTTACATGTTTTGTCCAATATGATCTTCACAAATGAACACAACTTATGAATTTTAAAGCCTAAATACAACTGGCAAGTAAAAAGCTAAACACAGAACCGGAAATACTAAAGAGAAGTTGTTTCCAGGTTTTGATGTTATCCCTGCAGCTCTCTATTGAGAAAATAGTCACATTCAAGCATTTAAGTGCTTTAGTTTTCTGTTAAATCTGATTATTTAAATTCTACACCACTCCTTCAAATCCAATCAATTTCATTCTGATTGAACTCCGTCGGATCAATTGAGGTGTTTACATAAAGATTTTTCAGTTCGATTGAGCCACCAATCTGATAATAAATGGGCTATTTGGGTGCATATAAACATGCTAATGTTGCTTGATTTTATATCACTAGCAAAATCATCACACACACATATACAGTATATATCAGGAATATTCAATATATCATCCATATACATGGTATATCCCCTAATATTGGCCATCTCTGTCTGGGATTGTGTGTGTGTGTGCAGTGCTGTATCAGGCAGCATGAAGTGTCAGCTGGAGCTCTAGGGGCCCAAAATTACTGCCTCACTGATTTACTTCTGAACACACAGACAGGCCTGAGACGCACAGCCTTGCCCGCTGTGCCCACGTCCTTCACCAAATGACAAGGATACACTGCATGCGTGTGTGTGTGTGTGTGTGTGTGTGTGTAGCGTTAGTGCTGAGCCTGTGGAAGCTTGAGCTCTAATCCCCAGATCCTGGACTTCACAGACCAGATCACAAAGCTCTGGAGCAGAGAAACACACAGAAGATCAGTTCTCTCTGTATATAGTGAGGCATTCACAGGCAGTGCACTGTATTGCTCTTAACAAATAGGAAATATGGACTGAAAACTGAACTCGTCAAGCCATTTTGAATTTTTATATCCATAAATTACCCTTCAAAAAGGTTATGTAAGATTTGCTTCCAAATACCGTCATTTTCTGGTTCAGTGCATCTGTTTGGCTTTTCTTTGGGGTGTATGTTACACTACACACCACTGTGTGTTTGTTATGCTGTGTTGTATGTGCAGGAATTTACACAAAGTATGTCTGCTAGCGTCTAACTGTCAGGTTCATGCATGTAAGGTCATGTCATGTATTGCATTATTAATACAGGGGTTTTCTGAAGGTCTGTTAGCTGTTTGAATGAGTCTGTAAATTCATTTAAATCATTCATAAATTGTGGTTTAGCTGAAATAATTGTGCAAAAAAAGTTACAACAATTACAGTAATTATGACTAGTAACTAGTAGCCAGGTCCAGGCATATACTGGCACCAGAGGCAATTTTGCTTTCATAGCTTGACTTTCTTTCAGACTAGTGCAAAGAAAACATCCAAAATTCACATTTAAATGTTTATCTATTTATTTGTTTATCTATATGTATCTGTTTGCGTCTGTCAATTTCAATTCCAATACATGTCTTTAAAGGTTGTCAGACAGAAATCTGCTTGTCATTAACCAAACTTAACAGTTTTATTCCTATCTAAATTCTGAAGGATTTTACAGAGAGGGATTTTTTTTTAAAGTATTTTCTGAAAAGAGAAACCCAAAATCCCCTCTGTTAAAACCTATAATTATAGTATGTATCAACAAAATTAAACAACCTTTATCCAATGTTCAAATGTTTGTTCTCAAAATGTATGCAAATACATGCAGATTTAATTAGACACTGCCTCATTTGCATATTTAAACATAACTTTTCAGAAAACGTATACAAAATACAAAATAATTGTGTTAATGTACTGTGATTTATCAACTGGGTAAAGTATGGTGAGATCTATTATCTATAATTTTTATTCTTTTCTCCTGGTGTTAAAGCTCTGTAGTACAAATGGATGGAAATTTTAATTGTGGTGTGTGTGTGTGTGTGTGTGTGTGTGCATGCACCTGGTATTCCCTACATTATGAGGACCAAATGTCCCCACAAGGATAGTAATACCAGTACATTTTGTCCTTGTGGGGACTTTATTTTTTTGTCCCCATGAGGAAAAGAGTTTATAAATCATACAGAATTATGTTTTTGGAAAATGTAAAAATGCCTATATTTGTGTGAGGGCTAGGTTTAGGGGTAAGGCGATAGAAAATACAATTTGTACAGTATGAAAACTTTTATGCCTATAGAGAGTCCCCATAAAACATGGAAACCCAACATGTGTGTAAGTGATGGATAACTTTTGACTAATTTTACACTGTGCAATGGAAAAGCCTCAGATAGTTTGGAAAGGTGTGTTGAAAAACATTTGTCATGAGCCTTGTGGATGTAGTTCTCTTTTCTTTTTATTGGTTATATATATTTGTACACAGGACATTTAAGGTATAACTGTTGAAATAGTCTGGGACTGGGACTGGTGTAGAAGTACATGCTGATCCAGATCTGTCATCCCCAGAGAGAAGAGATGTGTGTGTTAGTCAGACAGAGAGGAGAGTCTCAAACACACCTGAACCTGAGAGAAAATCACTCATTCTGCAGAAGACCGAGCTCTCAGCCACCCTCGTTTCCCCTTGTCTGCTCATTTCTCTCTTTTATTCTCTGTTGCTTCTCATCTGGCTCTTGTCTTCTCAGTACAGGGTTCCAGCTATTTATTTTTGGCTCTGAATCAGTCTTATTTCTCGCGGCACCATCCTGACTTCCTCTCCAGCTGTTTAAAATAATGTTACTCAGCTTATTTTTATGCCCACAAAGGACTGAATCTCTCACTTCATCTCTCGGTTCAGTTTAGATAGTGAGACAGTTAATGGATTTGCAAAAGATAACTAACATTGCATTTACATTGAAACAATCATTTTGAGTGTTATGTGGTTAATCCATTTAAAGTGAAACAAATACTCAGTAGGTGGGACAAAACTGGCCACAAAAGTGCAAAAATAAACATTTCCTTCAATAATTTGGATTATTCTTCTCTTCAAGGTTTTTACCTGTGTTTGTGGGCATCTCCTGCTCCTTCTGTTTTTGTATGTTTTTTTCCTTACCAACATTGTCAGATACAAAAATCAGCTGTCAAATGTTTATAAATATGACAAATCTACCGTTCTCTTCAGTTAATGAATTGCTCAGCTTCATTTAAAAAGTATTGCAAAGAAATGGAAAGTAGCATTGAATTAAACATGAAATATAGAAATATACTTCAATAATCTTTTTATTTACAACTTCAAAAAAATTTTTTTTTTACAGTGGACAAAATGATTCAGGATGAAGACTGTCTTCATCACTTTATAATTTAGCTTGATTTTAATAATGATTCATTAACTATCTGATTTGTTGATGAGAAGTCAAGCTGTGAAAGCTTCTAAATGTTCAAATGAGCCGCTATAGTAGTGATGCTCCTTTACTGTCTCAAACTGTCACAGAAAGCAGAGAGAGAGGTCTGAAATCAGTTTGAATTTCATTTAGAAATAAATAAACTAAATATTTAAATCCAAAAGAATCCAAAGAAAGTCACTGACTTAAAATGGACCGAATTGTTTTTTGCAATATAAATTAAATGAATTTATGGAATATACTGGATTTGTTTCTATAACATGGCAAAGCTAATTAGTAATTAGATTCATCAGCATTTCGTCCATCACTCAGCCTGGATCTCTGCTGACGTTGGGAGATGATTCTTGCCAGCTTGGGTCATTTGTTTTCTCATTGCATTCAGATTATCCCTGGCCTTCAGATCATGAGGAGTGTTTGGTTGATGGTTTACCACCACGGACTATATGTGAACATTCATTTTGATATTAGTAGATTTGTCTGTAACAGATCCTATCGGTGATGATAACGATGTGATAACAGCATCAGCTTGCCGTAGCATGTAGTAACTAAGCGCTTGCAGGTTAGCATGGGTTAAACGTTCGGTGGTTAACCTCTGGTCATCAGGGTCTAGCACAGTCTTCTTTAGTCTTGCTGGTTGTTTGAACTCATTGCTCTTTACGATCCACCACTAGGTCTCTGATCAGCCTTCTGTCCTGCAGGATGCTTTTGTGTGCTCAGAAAAGCTCACAAGGAAACAGAAAATTGTTGTTGTTGTCAGTTGTTTCTTTGCTATTGTGTGCTGTGACTTACTGCCAATATAATGAACAGAATTTACTGAACTTCTTTGAGAACATCAATTTTATGAATTTTATGAGAATGTCAGCCAATTCATTGCTCTCACGCTGTATAGAGTTAATACAAATGAGTATGTTTATTGAAATTAAATGTGATGCTTTCATTTTGTATGTAGGCTTTTTTTCTTCTTCTGTAATTTAAGTTTGAAAGCCAATCTTAATTCTGAACTTTTTGTATACTAATGTTCAATCTCACAACAATTTTGATTTTACGGGTTCACTTTGAAGTCTTTCTGTTTAGTTGTTTCTGTCTTCCCATTGATTCCTATGTTTACTTAGTTTGATTTGTTGCCATAGTGTTTGACTAGTGTTTCTTGGTTTACTTGTTATCATGGATATACATTAAAATTGAAATTGAAATGAATTGAATTGAAATACATGTAATTGTCCACAAGGGCAAATGTGTCTTGGACTCAAGATGTGTTTACACTGACAACACGGATCCTTAAACAATAAATACAACAATGACAACCAAGTTAAAAACAATAAATCTGGACAGTACAATAAAAATGCATTATCTCCCTGTGTTTTTGTGATAAAAGATGCAAATAGATCCACACCCTTTAACTCAATTTCCTTCCACAACCAAACAGTGACAAACAGGGTTTCTGTAGCACTTTCAGTTTAGTAACTGTTTTACAAGGCTGTAGTCACATATTTAGGATTAAGTAAATAAATAGCAATAAATGCATCAGTGATTTTTGTAGCATCAGTGATTGTCTGACTATAAAGCGCCACATCCACCATTTGAGCCATTAGTGTGATTGTAAATTACTTTCAATGAAAGTCTTGCTGTAAAGGTGACTTTGGTGAAAGCTTTCAGAATAATAATGAGTTTCAGAGTGGACTTTATCATCAAAATAATTCTCTTGTACTGCGGTTTAGCAATAGCATCATATTGACGTCTTTACAGGTATAGTTACTGAAAAATAAAAATGTTTCCATATTCGGTTTTGTATGTGCTTCATTAAATATGAAGCTGTTTTACTCAAGATGCCTTCAAAGGAGCTACCAAAGATGAGCATAACCAATGTCCATCACACACTGATATCTAAAAGTGTTTTTTTTTTTTTTCTTACTAACATTCAGATATTAAAATTAAATAAAATGCCAAAAAAGGTAGGTTAGCTGATTACTTTAAAAGTCCATGGATATTGCTGTCAGTTTATACTGCTGTAAAAACTTTCTCCAGCAAGCATTTACAATGAGACCTGTTTACTGTGTTTGTTTATGCAACTTTTGGCATAAAGCTTATTGTGAGCCTTTTGAGAAGGATCTTTTTAATTCATTGATTGAATCTAGTTTAACTTACTGGCTCTGTGAAAGACTGACTTGAATATTATTGAAAATGTCTCCTATTGTGTTCTACAGAGGTCTAGAATGACTTGAGGATGAGTAAATGATGGCAGGTTTTTAGTCTCTCTTTAAAAGAGCAGAATGTCTGATCTGTCGTGTGTGTGTGTGTGTGTGTGTGTGTGTGTTTGGAGTCCCCGAGTGTGCAGTACATCAGGAAGGACCCTCATTTCCCCTGTCATTGGCTTCTCTTATGTTTTATCTCAGTGGCGGCTGCTGCTTTTGCCCGTTTTCCTGCCAGTGGTTTTCGGCTTCATTTGCCGCTCTAATGAAGATTTAGAGGCTCTGGGGTCTCTGACAGAAGAGAGAGAGAGAGAGAGAGCAGAAAAGAAGGAAAGCAGAAGTGAGAGGTTATAATGGCGATGAAAATGCAGAAGAGAGACTCGACTCAGGATGAGAAATGAACACAGATGGAAAAACAGTGCTAAGAAACAGCATCCCATGCGAGGGACATGTCCACACTATGAGCCAGATTACAGTGCTCTGCTCAAATCCCAAGTTAGATTGGTGTGAGAATCACATGAAGTGGAACCAACAAACTACATGAGGTCAAGCGGTGAATTCTCGATTAAGATTTAATCGATTTGTTAAAGATTTGTTAAATTATTAAAGTCAATTAAGCTAACATTTTTTTACGCCCAAAAAAATCTATACATTTTGAGGATTTTGATCTATATATATTTTTTCTGATTAGATGATTAATCCTTTTGTTAACTTATCATTAAATAGTAACTTCTGCCTTTTTTTGTGTTTTATTCAAATTTTATTTTCCACCCAGATGCTTTTTCAAAAAACTGTAGATAAGCAAATATACAAGATAAAATAACTTTGTCGGTGCACTGTTTGTCTCTAACAGACTTACAGTCTTTACAATGGCATGCACTAAAGATCCTAGATTGTATTTTTTTCCCCAAGTTTTATAGAGTTATGGGAATATGTTTCATCAGCTGTATAATTAGCATGAACACGCTGTACATCTATGACTCAGCCTCATTTTCTTTCCTGTAAGAAATTAAGATCACTATTAAGGCCCAATGCTCACTATTAACTAACTATTAACTAAGACTTTTGCCTCAAACTCATAATTTGCTGCTTATTCATTCATAGTTAGTAAGGTAGTTGTTATGTTTGGGTATGGGGTAAAGATCCAATGGATCCAAAATATGTTCATGCATAATAAGCCATTAATTTGCCCTTTATAAGTACTAATAAACAGACAATATACTAGTAATATGCAACTAGTTAATAGTGAGAATTGGTCCTTAAACTAAAGTGTTACCAAGATTAAATATGGCACTACCCCCTGCCTTTTGGCTGCATCTCTTGTCGTGTCTTGGCAAGACAAGACTCATTTATGTGCAGTGAGCTAGTTATTTTTGAACACCTTTCAATCCGATCGAAATCAGTCGAATCGATTGAGGTATTTACATGGAGACTTTTCAATCTAATTCAGTCATCATTATGATTAAAGCAGATTTTTTGGGTATATGTAAATGTAGCTGCTTACATCCAAAAAACAGATCTATGCCACATGTGAGTAAATTTTTGGTGTGAACAAGCCTGATATGTCAGTCCCCTGTTTGTATTGCAGTAGTTTATTTTTGTTTATTTTTTTTACAACATGTGCTCATTTTGAAGATTTTTAAGTGGAAGTCTTGGTGTAATAAATGACAGCGTCATGTAAAGCAAGCGCTCGCAGTGACCTTGCCGTCATTACGGGTGCCGGGTCTCTCTCACGCCTCCTCCTGTGTTTAATGGCTTCATCTCCTCTCACAGAGCACTAAGAACTGGAGGGCAGCCGTGGACCTGACGGGCAGACTGCTGACGGCTCACGGCCAGGGCTACGGCAAGAGCGGCCAGCCCACCAACCACACCACTGACTCCCTGCAGGTGAGCAGAACCACTAACACACTGGGGCCAGATTTAGCTTGTGTCAGGAGTTACTAAAGACACATTGAGACATTACCGATGAAAGGCCATGAGCACAGTTATTTTTGTGGCTGATCTTTTTGCTTATGCATTTGTTGGAGTTTCACTTTAAGACGCAACATTTATGGGAGGAGAGAATTTAAATTAATCATGCAAAGGTGATTTGCTAATATAACAAGTCTAAAAACATTTGTTTTTATGATTGTGTTCTCAACATTGCATTTCACTCCGTACAAACACATTTCAATTATTACTTGAATGAGGGCTAATGTAATGTTTAATGCATAACATTTTATTTAATACACTTTTTTGTATTTTTTATAAATAACAAACAAAATAATTATATTCAAATCTATGCGGTAAACAAGTTAGGTCAAAAGCAATCAAGAAGTAACTTCCTTTTTTACATACATTTATGTTACTAACTACAGTTTTCGTTATGTAATTTGTAATCAGTAGCAGATTACATTTTGTAAGTTATCTACACATTCTGCTGGCAGATCTCTCTAAATTATTAGTTCATGACATACACTTGTCTATTATAATTGCCTTCTTTATATTTACATGTTAACCTGCAAGACCATGTTTAATGGTATTATTAACCCTGTGTGTAATACTGAAGATAATGTATGCTCAATATGGAGCAAATACTTGCTAGTTTCATAATGCCTGATTTCATCAGTGGATTTAATTACATTACTGGATATGCACTTTATTTAACATGTTGAATGAATGCAATCACAATAACCTACTATTTTAAATCGAAAAAAGCAAAAACAATGTCACTACAGTAGATACAAATATAAATGTTAAGCTGTAAAAACATTTTTTTTTTAAGTTTCAAACATTTAAAGTACATTATGCAGTCAGCAACATCTGTGTATAACACATTTTTGTATTTTCAGCAAAGCAGAATTAGGAATATTTCTGTGCTGATGTCACCATTGCAAAAAAAAAAAATTAAATGAACATGATTTAAGGAAAATAATTCAAACTAATGTGGATATAAATAATGTGGATGTGTGATATAGTGCAAAAAATAAGGGTGCAGCATTTCTGTGCATTTATATTTTTATATTTTGAGCAAAAGATAAACAAATTACAGGAGTATTCCATGTTTAAGATCAACAGCATTTGTAGCAATGTTGATTTACAAAACAACAACAACAAAATAACTAAAAAAAAAAATTAAATATTAAAATATTAAAAATAATTATTCTCTAAAAACAAAAATCTCGGTTAGAGTGAGGCACATACAATGTAAGCGAATGGGATCAAATTCTGGAGGATATATAGGATCAGTGATCAACCTTTGAATTGCACTAGATCCAACAAGTAACAGTATGAACCCAGTGAGATCTGAGAGCCCGTTACCACCTCCTTAAATCAAGCAGAACACACAAACCGCTAAACAACATGGGAGTTTGAGCTCTTTCTCACACGTGAAGTGTCCTGAAGCAGGGCTGTGTCAGTGTTTTAGGAGACGGGTGAATCAAAGCCTCACGTGGCTCCACACATACTGCTGCAGAGAAGAGTTACGCTGTAATACACCCAGACCACAAAACACAGCTAAACTACTCTTACTGAAAGAAGTCAATGTTGATTTGCTTTGTTGAAGCAGGCCGCTCTCTTCTCTCTACAGCTGTGGTTTGTGCGTCTCTCTCTTCTGGTGAAGCTCAACCTTTTCCAGAATGCAGAGCTGGAGATTGAGCCCTTCGGGAATCTGGATCATCCAAATCTCTACTATGAATATTATCCCACCGTTTACCCGGGAAGACGAGGTAGGAGTTCTGGAGTTATTTAACTACATTTCAGGTGTTGGGGAATAGCTACCCATACAATACTGTTCAAGAAGAGTTTTTTTTCTGATAGAAATCAATCGTTTTATTTAGAAAGGATGCATTAAATCAATCAATAGTGAGAGTGAAGAAATTTATAAAGTTAGATTTCTATTTCAAATAAATGCTGTTCTTTTGAGCTTTCTATTCATCTGTGAATCCTGAAAAATAAAATGTATGACGAAATGTATGACGGTTACCACTAAAATAAGCAGCAGCACAACTGTTTTCAACATTGATAAAAATCAGAATTTTTTCTTGATCAGCAAATCAGCATATTAGAATGATTTCTGAAGATCATGTGACTCTGAAGACTGGAGTAATGATGCTGAAAATACAGCTTTGATCACAGAAATAAATTGTATTTTATAACATATTCACATAGAAAACCGTTATCTATTACTGCTGAATTTATCAGAAATTGATGCCTATCTGTAATCACTGATTATGTAATTAATACCGTGCCTAAAGTATTATTAGATGGCTGACAACACTCAGAATAATGTGCTTTATCTCTTTTTTTTGTATCTGTTATCATTATTATTACCTATATTATTTGTATTAGTTATAATTGTAGTACTAAAATAAGTCCTATTATACTATTATATTATACTACTACTGACTATAAGTAACTTTGCAAATACATGTCAAACTTATCCTACTAACTCTAACCTTGACCATAAACCTAACTTAGCTGTCTAATAATAGTCTGTTCTGTGTTTGTTCTGTGAGAAAGCAAAACCACTCAAATAAATGTAGGGAAAATATAGAAAAGTCATGTGAAATTGTAATCATATTTGACAATATTATGGTTTTTACTAAATAAATGCAGCCTTGGTGAGCAGAAGTGACTTCTTTTAAAAACACTGAATAAAATGCCTCACACTTTATTTTAAGGTCCAATTCTCACTAGTAACTAACTATTAACTATGACTTTTGCCTGAATAAACTGCTTATTAATAGTTAGCAAGGTAGTTGGATTAGGGTTACACTTTATTTAAAGGTGTCAGCTAAAAACACTAAAAATATATTCAAATAGAAAGCAGTTATTTTAAATAGTAAAAATATTTCACAATATTATCTTGCATCAAATAAATGCATTCTTGGTGAGCAAAAGAGACATCTTTGAAAAAAACATTAAACATCTTACTGTTCAAAAACTTTTGACTGTTAGTGTAGTTCTTTCTCAAAAGCAATCATAATATCAGCCCATTACCCAACAGAGCTTTATTTCAAGACATGCAGATATATAATATAAAAGCTTATGCAGTTGGTCAGGTGAAATCTTCAGACGGTGATGCAGTGCTTGACTCAGGTCTGTGTTTCAGGATCCGTCCTGAATCCTGATATCAAAGAGGCACATGATCAAAGCCTCAGGCCCTGGTTTCACCAGCATGGAGTCTGTTTCTGAAGTGTGTTTCTTGACAGAAAAACAGAAGCGAGAATAGAAAAATTGTGCATTTGGTTTTTGCAGAAGAGAAAGAGCATGCATTAGTGTTGATATCTCTATGTGTTTTTGTTTTTCATGGTCTAGGCTCGATGGTGCCCTTCTCCATGCGTGTTTTGCACGCTGAGCTCCCTCAGTACCTGCAGAAGCCTCAGGAAACTCTGGACCATCTCCACAGATTAAAGAGCGTCTGTCAGAAGGTGAGCGCGACCCCGACCTGTTTTACACCTCAGTGCCTGCACCTGCTCGCAAATTGAATTAGCCTCGCTGTAATTAGTGTTGTAAAACTTCTGCTCCTGTCTTTCACAGATCCTGAGTAACCTGCAGGAGGGTCTAGCTGAGGACGGGAGTATGATGAACCTCACGCAGGACAACAGACTCGGTACAGACCACTCAAATCTGTCCTCTGCATCACGCGCAGGTCAAATACATAGTGCTGTTGAGTCCAACAGAATGGAGAATCTGTCAACTTTCACTCGCCCTCAAGTCATCACCCTTCAAACTAGTTATTTATGAGATTTCATATAAGTTAAGATGATTAAATTACAGCACAGACTTTTAAGAGATTTGCACATATAGACGTAAAACTGTGTTGAGGAAAGACTGTAATAAGAGAAAGACGGTATATTGAAGTGTATGTTGATCATCTTGCATTCACAGACCTAAAAATATTTTTTTTCTAATATTAGAATACTTTCTAACATGAGATAATGCCCTGACTTCCTATAGGACAAAAATAGGGAAAATATCGTCACAAAAAAGACACCTGTGCTCGTCATGTCTGTTTGAGGTCCAATCCCATGTAAAAAATATAAAATGTATTAAATATAAAAATATATATAGTTCAATAATAAACATATTTAAGTTAACATTAATTAACGAAGTAACTAACATTAACAATGAGCAAGATATTTGTTATTAATCTTTTTTCCATCTCAGGTCCATGAAATAATACTAAGATATACTTAGATTTTGTTGAAATTTACATTAGGTTAATGATTTAAGAATTTGTATTAAAATTAAATGAAAATAAATTATTTTAATATATTATAAATAATACAATATATTACAAATATTATTTTTAATGTAGTTATATTTTTCTATTACATTAAAATTAGTGTAATTAAACCATTACATTGTTTATATATATATATATATATATACATTGTAATGGTTTAATTACACTAATTTTATATATATACATATATATATCACACTTTGCATTTACCCAAAATGTATTTTAAGATTGGCATTTACTTTCCTGCCCCTTGAAATACATTTTGTAATATATTGACATTTTGTTTAAATGAAATATATTTTCAGTGTGAAAAATACAAATACTTTCTGTCCACAGTATGTATTTAGTGTATATTTGTAATATATATTGGCCATGGAAAAGTCTATATTTTGAAGCATCACTATTTACCATCGCCTTTAAACTTCGAGCCTCTAAGCTTTGTCTGGCCCGTGAGTCTGCTCTCTCAAACACCCTGAGAAGGAGCCGTCGATGGCAGCATAAGATCTCGTCTCGAGCGATCCATCAGAGCTGATAGCTGCCGCGTCTGTAAGTCTCGCATGCTCCATTGACTTCCTCACATGTTGTTTTGGTGAAGACAGAGATAAATACGTGCTTCAGCATAGCTGTGAGGAGAGTGTGTGATTTCAGCAGCCCCCTGCCGTCTGTGCATCTGATGTGCTTTCACTGCCAGGTGCTGACAGACCGGCGGTCCGGTGCCAGACTTTACTCTCACCCTGAACCCTTTCTGTGTGGCTGTTCATTGCTCCTGTTTGCCCCCTGGCAGCATGAGGAAGAGGGGTTAATCAGAGCAGGATTGATTCAGATAGACCACATACATCCTATAATCCTGTAACATTGAAGGTGCAAATTTTGTCTGAGCTGTGGGTGCTTCAGGTTCAAGTTAATATAATTTTCAGTATTATCAATATAATTTTCTGTCCTCCATTTAGTATGCTGATAAAATGGCAAAACCCAAAAAACGATGTGACCACAGTAGAAAATGTTTTATTCAGATTTGTATTCTGCAATTCTAATCAATACCTCTAATATCTCAGAGATAATATATTGACATATGTGGTTAATTGCAATTAATTTGATGGACATAATGAAAATAATTTGGTTACATTAAATGATCAACACTATCGAAACTTTGCTGAAAAACCTGTTGCATATCATCAGGCTTTTGAGGAGCGTTTATTTCTTCATCTCTCAATCATCATTGGATTGCATTGCATTTTATGTTTTGATCATTTAAGTATCATCTTACTAAGACATTAATGGAGATATGTATTTTAATATGCAAAAATGGGCGTTTACTTCTGAGTCTAGAATGAGCCACGCCCATCCAAATAGAACGTTCAGACGAAATAGCCTGTTACTTCTAAATTATGTATTTTTATGGAAAAGTCTTGTTAATATTATAAGTGGACCTCAGAGAACATGATACAAAAAATGTAAAGGGGCCTTTATTTATTATTATTATTATTTTGTACTGTTCACTGAGGTCCACTTATAATGTTATCAAGATTTTTACATCAAAAAGCATAATAATTTAGAAGTAATAGGCTCTTTTCTGTCCTGTTTTTGACCCCCCCACTGCTGTGATTGGCTAATAGTTGTGTATGTTTGACAGCCTACATCCTTCACAGATGGATGCTGCTGTGATTTAGGTCAAAAACACATAAATAACTCAAAACAATCAAGCCAAACGATCTGTAAGAAGAGACAAAGCAATAGTGATTACGTAATAAAAACAGTTACTCGCACTTGTGTGTTGCGACATGTCTGGCGGATCCAATATAGTCGCACAGCATTGTCTTTTAGTTTCAATCTTTTTTTAAATCCTGCATCGAACTGTGCCTTGTTTCTAAATGAATCCACCGTAAAATAAAATAAAATAAAGTTTATTCACTCTATCCTAACATTGGGATCAGAAGCAAGGCAATGCAAATATTGTTTTTCCACAGCTTGGTACTGCACAGCGTCTTGTTGTCTTTGGAGTCATCTTCATTGTTTGTTTCTACCTAGACCTGCACATTCGCCTCTCTCGTAAACACTACATGTGCGAATCGGTGGGCAGAGCAATGATGTAGAATTGGTAGGCGGGGCTAAACAGGCAATGATGTAGAATCGGAAGGCGGGGCTAAACAGGCAATGATGTAGAATCGGTGGGCGGGGCTAAACAGGCAATGATGTAGAATCGGAAGGCGGGGCTAAACAGGCAATGATGTAGAATCGGTGGGCAGGGCAAAACAGGCAGCGATGTAGAATACGTAGGCGGGGCTAAACAGGCAGCGATGTAGAATTGGTAGGCGGGGTTAAACAGGCAATGATGTAGAATCGGTGGGCAGGGCAAAACAGGCAGCGATGTAGAATCGGTAGGCGGGGCAAAACAGGCAGCGATGTAGAATTGGTAGGCGGGGCAAAACAGGCAGCGATGTAGAATCGGTAGGCGGGGCAAAACAGGCAGCGATGTAGAATCGGTAGGCGGGGCAAAACAGGCAGCGATGTAGAATTGGTAGGCGGGGCAAAACAGGCAGCGATGTAGAATCGGTAGGCGGGGCAAAACAGGCAGCGATGTAGAATCGGTAGGCGGGGCAAAACAGGCAGCGATGTAGAATTGGTAGGTGGGGTTAAACAGGCAATGATGTAGAATCGGTGGGCAGAGCAAAACAGGCAGCGATGTAGAATTGGTAGGCGGGGTTAAACAGGCAATGATGTAGAATCGGTGGGCGGGGCAAAACAGGCAGCGATGTAGAATTGGTAGGCGGGGCTAAACAGGCAATGATGTAGAATCGGTGGGCGGGGCAAAACAGGCAGCGATGTAGAATTGGTAGGTGGGGTTAAACAGGCAATGATGTAGAATCGGTGGGCAGAGCAAAACAGGCAGCGATGTAGAATCGTTGGGCGGGGCAAAACAGGCAGCGATGTAGAATTGGTAGGCGGGGTTAAACAGGCAATGATGTAGAATCGTTGGGCGGGGCAAAACAGGCAGCGATGTAGAATTGGTAGGCAGGGTTAAACAGGCAGTGATGTCAAAGCAGTCTTTGATCATCTTCTGTGGAGGCGGTGCTTATCCACACTATTACATCATAGAGTAGAACATTCCACAAGCTGTTGTTTTGCCAGACTGCCTTCAATATAAGCTGTTTTTAGAGTAACGACAAAGTTTTGAGTTCTGAAACTTATAGGATGGTTTTATAGAACAATGACCTCTTATACTGTATGTCAAAAGCTCAAGGGAATTTTGGTTTCTCAGTTCATGACCCATTTAATTAGTATGCTTTCAGGAATATTCTCACAATTCTGATTTGTGTGGAAGGACTGGAGGAAGCGTGATGTTGTGTCGGTCTGTGCGGTCACACAGTATCAGTACTGAGACACATGCGCTGAAGTCTGTTCACACACACACACATATGAGATCAGATTGGCTCACTGATGGGGGTCTACAGTGAGCCAGAGGGGGAAAATAAATGCGATTGTCACTGTGTCTTTTCCTCCTGCACTATAATTCCCGCCAGCAGACAAATAATTGATGGTTTAGAGCCGGGAAAAGGAGGGAAAGACTGCAATTTCCAATTTTATTCCATTTGCTCAATCTTTCTCTCTCTCTGCTCTGTGTTTCAGCCTCCATCCAGCTGTGGAGGTCACGTCTGAGCAGGGTGATGTACTCCATGGCCAACTGTCTGCTAATGATGAAGGTACATGAGTGGAAGAGCAAGAAAACATACTCACTCACACATTCATATCTGACCTGAATCATATCTGTGCACATGCACAGACTCTAGGGTTAGAGAGTACAGGCTTTCCTTCAAGCAGGTGCCTACTGAGAAAATAGCTTTTCTGATTACTGTTCTGCTGGTAAAACAGTGTGTATGCACACATAGCCTACTATATCTTTATAGTATACCAGACTGTCAGTAGCTAAAGAAATGCCTGTTTTTTGCAAGTTATCATGTTCAACAAGTGCCATCTGCTGGCCAAAGACTGTAGTGACACACATTGGTTAGCAGACTCACAATCCAGAATCCTTGTTGTAGTGCATCTTCTTTAGAATATACATTGTATAAATGTCATACTTGGATTTCCTGTGGATTTAAGGGGGTAAAAAATGGGTTACACTTCATTTTAAGGTGCAGTGTAATTAAATTAAATCATTTAAATTTAAATAAACTATTGTCAGTTATATTTCTAATTTATGTTAATATATATCACTTATGTGTTGATTTATTTTCTATAAAATAAACATTAAAAAGTATTTCACTGCATGTCATACAATGTATGGTTGTGTGTGTATGAAAAATGAAATTTGAAAAAGAAAAAAAAACAAAGAAAGGTAACACTTTAGTATAGGGACCAATTCTCACTATTAACTAGTCACTTATTAACATGCCTATTATTAACATATTTGCTGTTTATTAGTACTTATAAAGCACATATTCTGCATGACCGTATTCTACATCCCTAATCCTGCCCAATACCTGAACTTAACAACTACCTTACTAACTATTAATAAGCAGCAATTTAGTAGTTTATTGAGACAAAAGTCATAGTTCATGGTTTGTTAATAGTGAGAATTGGACCTTAAAATAATTTAATTTGAATTTTTGAATTGACGTGTGGCCAAGTATGGTGACCCATACTTGGAATTTGTGCTCTGCATTTAACCCATCCAAAGTGCACACAGTGAACATACACCCGGAGCAGTGGGCAGCCAATGCTGCGGCGCCTGGGGAGCAGTTGGGGGTTCGGTGCCTTGCTCAAGGGTCTCACCTCAGTCGTGGTATTGAAGGTGGAGAGAGCGCTGGTTATTTACTCCCCCCACCTACAATCCCTGCCGGACCTGAGACTCGAACCCGCAACTTTTGGGTTACAAGTCCAACGCTCTATCCATTAGGCCACGACTGCCCTAATGTGAAATAAAGTTGAAAAATTTAAGTTCTTTTAAGTACTGCATAATATTAATTAACAATGAATACTTACTATAGGGTTAGGCATACAATTATGCATAATTTACTGTTATTACTATAGTAAGTACATGTAACTTGTATAACAATAAGGACACTGTAAAATAAAGTATTAACAAGTTTTGTCTTTATCCTCTCACCGCTGTCATTCAGAACCCAAATACTGTTCACAAATAGACTCACGTTTGGTCTTTTCAGTGACCACGTCTGTCAAGCTCAATGATAAAAATGTATCTTAACAGTAGTTCATACACCTTATAAACTATATTCTAAGTCTTCTCAAGTCATTTACAGCTTTGAATGAGATGAACTATCCGCTGCAGCTGTCAAATCTCATTCATCCCACAATATTCAAACTGACACGATGACTTTAGTCCATTCCTCCCACAAAACTATCATATGACTTTAGGAATCATGGAATATGTTACCTCCTCCTTAATCACTAGAGGTTCCTAAAAGTCATATATGCATTTTACGGTACTGTCATGGTGTTTTTGTTCTTTTGCAGCTTGACAGTCATGGAAAAGTTTCTTAAGAATATTTCAACAGAACACAGTTTTGAAGCAATGAGAAGGTGTGTAATGTTGACAGACTTGTAAAAAGCCTTTATTTTCTCTTTGACATGAAGGACTATGTGCTGGCAGTGGAGACGTATCACTCCATCATCGAGTATGAGCCGGAACAAAGCGTGCAGCTGCTGAGTGGAATCGGACGCATTTTCCTACAGGTGAGACACCAGGAGTCCCTGCATCAGATGCCATCAACAGCAAAACACAGTTTACAATTCTGAACTTTAGAATTGTGCTTTAAGTTTTAGCATGTGTCTGCTATATGTACACTACTGTCCAAAAGTTTGCTGTCAGTCATTTTGAGAAATTAACAATTATGTCCATCAAGGGCACATCAAAGGTCTGAAAAAATAAATAAAGGTAAGAAGCTTGCAAATGCTGTAAACCTTCACGTTGGATCCATTTTTGGTTGAAATATGCGGTGTTTACCTGTAAGTGGAAAGCCAGTGATTATTGCACAGAACGTCTGCCGGATGAGTGGACGTTGTCTTTGCTCTGCAGAGTTGATAGTTTTTGAAGAGGATCAGAGAGTCCGCTTCACTCTTCATGTTTTATCTCCACACAGATGATAATTAACATTGTTTGTTCATATGATTAGATTGGAGACATCAGAACTGCTGAGAAGTATTTTCAGGATGTGGAGAAAGCCTGTCAATCAAAGGGAAAAACACCTAATGAAGACACCTCAGTGCTGATGAACAGGTGAACGCTGATTTCTGCTCGGAAACAGCAGCATGATGCCAGTCATTTAATGCAATCTGTTTACACTCCAGCCCGTTTTTTAAAATTATTATTATTATTTTTTATGTTTTTGAAAGATAGCTGCATTTATTTGATACAAAAATATGGTAAAACAGTACTATTATGAAATGTTATTACAGTTTAAAATAGCTGTTTTCTATGTAAATATTTGTTAAAATGTAATTTATTTCTGTGATCAAAGCTGAATTTTCAGCATCATTACTCCAGTCTTCAGTGTCACATGATCTTCAGAAATCATTCTAATATGCTGATTTGCTCCTCAGTTATTATCAGTTAATATTTCTGTTCAATTCTTAATAATGGTTCTTCTTATTATTAATATTTAAAACATTTTTTTTTTTCTACCTAACATTTTTGTGGAAATCATGTTACTTTTTCAGGATTCAATGAACAATATTTACTTAAATATAAGAATTTTAAATAAATATTTTAAATGATTCTACTTAAATATTTTTATATTAATAAATTAATATAAAAATGTATTTCCTGTCAGTTTTGATCAATTTAATGTGCTCTTGTTGAATAAAAGATTTATTTATTTATTTTTATTTTGTTGGTATTGTGCATCTTGGTTTAACATCAAAAATATTTGGCAGCACAACTCTTTTCAACATCGATAATAACCAGAAATGTTTCTTGAGCAGCAAATCAGCATATTACAGTGGTGTGAAAAAGTTTTTGCCCCCTTCCTACCTTTTTTGTTTTTATTTTTTGCATATTTGTCACACTTGAATGATTCAGATCATGAAACAAATTTTAATATTACACCAAGATAACGCGAGTAAATACAAAATGCAGTTTTGAAATAATGATTTCATTATTAAGGGAAAAAAGCTGTCCAAACCTACCTGGCACTACGTGAAAAAGTAATTGCCCCCTAAATCTAATAACTGGTTGTGCCACCCTTTACAGTAACAACTGCAAACAAGTGTTTGTGATAACTGTCAATGAGTCTTTCACATCGCTGTGGAGGAATTTTGGCCCACTTTTCTTTACAGAATTGTTTTAATTCAGCCACATTGGAGGGTTTGAGCATGAATGGACTGTTTAAGGTCATGCCACAGCATCTCAATCAGATTTAAGTCCGGACTTCGACTTAGCATCTCCAAAACCTTAATTTTGTTTTTCTTGAGCCATTCAGAGGTGGACTCGCTGGTGTGTTTGGGATCATTGTCCTGCTGCATAACCCAAGTGCGCTTGAGCTTGAGGTCACAAACTGATAGCTGGACATTCTCCTTCAGGATTTTCTGATAGAGTGCAGAATTCATGGTTCCATCAATTATGGCAAGCCATCCAGGTCCTGAAGCTGCACAGCAGCCCCGGACCATCACACTACCACCACCATGTTTGACTGTTGGTATGATGTTCTTTTTATGAAATGCTGTGTTGGTTTTACACCAGATGTAACGGGACACACACCTTCCAAAAAGTGAAACTTTTGTCTCATCAGTCCACAGAATATTTGCCCAAAAGTCTTGGGGATGATCAAGATATTTTTTGGCAAATGTGAGACGAGCCTTTGTGTTCTTTTTGGTCAGCAGTGGCTTTTGCCTTGGAACTCTCCCATGGATGGCGTTTTTGCCCAGTCTCTTTCTTATTGTTGAATCATGAACACTGACCTTAATTGAGGCAAGTGAGGCCTGCAGTTCTTTAGATGTTGTTCTGGGTTCTATTATGACCTCCTGGATGAGTCGTCATTGTGGTCTTGGAGTAATTTTGGTAGGCCAGCCACTCCTGGGAAGGTTCACCACTGTTCCAAGTTTTCTCCATTAGTGGATAATGGCTCTGACCGTGGTTCGCTGGAGTCCCAAAGCCTTAGAAATGGCTTTAAAACCCTTTCCAGACTGATACATGTCAACTGTTTTGTTTCTCATCTGTTCTTGAATTTCTTTAGATCACGGGATGATGTGTTGCTCTTTAAGCATGCTTCACTTTGTCAGACGGGTTCTATTTAAGTGATTTCTTGATTCAACAGGTCTGGCAGTAATCAGGCCAGGGTTTGTCTAGTGAAATTGAACTCAGCTTTCTAAAATAATGTGCTTAATCACAGTTCTTTCATGATTTAACAGGAGGGGGCAATTCATTTTTAACGTAGAGCCAGGTAGGTTTGGACAGCTTTTTTCCCTTAATAAACTAAATCATCATTTAAAAACTGCATTTTGTATTTACTTGCATTATCTTTGTGTAATAATAAACATTTTTGATGATCTGAATCTTTTAAGTGTGACAAATATGCAAAAAAACAAAAACAAAAAAAAACAGGAAGAGGGCAAAAACCTTTTCACGGCACTGTAGAATGATTTCTATAGGATCATGTGACACTGAAGACTGGAGTAAAGATGCTGAAAATTCAGCTTTGATCACAGAAATCAATTTAAAATAAAAACTGTATTTTTGATCAAATAAATGCATCCTTAACGAGCATAAGAGTCTTCTTTCAGAAACATTTGTTCATCTGTAGTATATGTGCTTCTGTGATTCTCCTGAAGCTGAATGTGATGTCGTCCACAGGGCTTTTGTTTATCTGAGTCAGAATAACTATGCAGACGCACACACGTGTTTCTCCAGCGTCTTGAAACTTGATCCCAAGAACCCAGTGGTAAGTTGAACACATGTGATGGATGAACACTGGATAACCTGTCAGCGATAACAACGGCAACTTTGTTCTTCAGGCAAACAACAATGCAGCTGTGTGTCTGCTGTATTTGGGAAGGCTGAAGGAGTCCCTGGGCCAGCTGGAGAGCCTGGTACACAAGGACCCGGCGCTCTACCTGCACGAGAGCGTGCTGTTCAACCTCACCACCATGTACGAGCTGGAGTCCTCACGCAGCACGCAGAAGAAGCAGGCTCTGCTGGAGGCTGCCGCCTGTAGAGAGGGAGACAGCTTCAACGTCCAGTGTCTCAAGCTAGTATGAGACGCCACCGTCCAACACGCAGGCCGTGCTTGAAAATACTGTTCTGCATTTGAAGCTTTTACAAGTTCACGTATGTTGTTCTTACCATGTACAGACAGGACCAAAGTTAACTTGATAACAATGATATTTGCTCAGCACAGAGCAGAAAAAAGGGTTAAGGTTACCTGTGTTTCAAGAATCAAGAG
Organism: Schizothorax lantsangensis; assembly: GCA_027422415.1. Classification (NCBI taxonomy): domain Eukaryota; kingdom Metazoa; phylum Chordata; class Actinopteri; order Cypriniformes; family Cyprinidae; genus Schizothorax; species Schizothorax lantsangensis. The sequence continues at coordinate 2,865,825 of CM049858.1, read as the reverse complement.
AAATGCTTTTAAACGCATTAAATGATTGTTTTCAAAGTCTAAGCTAATTATAACTGTACTGTGTATTTCTGAAGATGAGAAAAGGAAATCTTGTTAATAAATGTGTGAAACCCTGACCTGATGTTGAGATGTGGTTTATTAATGTGGCATATATTTAGGAGAACTATGTTGTTTTTGTACTCTTTTGACAATTATTTGATTTAAAAATGCCATTTTCCTGCCATTTTAAATAAATTAAAAAAAGCTACTTTTTTGAACTCCTCCAGACTGTTTGTTCGATTCACATGAAACTTGGCACACATTATCCCAAGACAATCATGACTAAAAGATGAGAAAAGAAAACTGATTTATCAAAGTGTTTTAATGATATAATCCAATCAAACAGTCTGGCATCGCTCATTTTGACAAATAAACCTATATCTGCTCAACGCAATGTCCAAACTTAGCGAAACTTTATATGCATACACAA